>OY821518.1:237335799-238008299 GCA_963682025.1 Cordilura impudica | reverse complement strand
ATATTGTTGCCTTTAACTTTTAACGTGAGGTTTATGTATTTAATATTGCCACATTTTCTGACCTATGAAGAAGAAATTCACATCAATTTAGTTTTGGAATTAAATTTATTTATATATATTTAAATATATGCTTGTATATTTTTAAAAAGTTTTATTACACATTTGCAACAATTTTATGCAACTTATAATAAAGGTATTTGGTTTTATTCTATTGTTTTTATTGTTTATTTGCGAACAACTAAACTAACGTTGCCACTATGTATTTTGATAAATCAATTCATTTGGTCAAAAGTAATCGGTGTTTCCTTTGGTGCTACCACAATATCAAAAATATTAATTTTATTTTAATGGGAAGTTGTAATAACGAAAATAAGTTAAAGTTTACTTTATTGCTCACTTTAGCTAAAGGTACATTTAACTAACGTTTACTTTAAAGGCAAGTTGTAATAATGGTCCTTACTCATAGCCCCCATATAAAGCTGCTTCCCGAACTTCACTTACATCTATCAAAAAACAAAATTATTGCACAGATTTATATCTAATTGGTTTGTATATCTTTTTGCAAAAAATAAGTGACTTTGGTAGTCAGGTCAGGATCGGCCCATCTGATATGAACTTTTTCATATCTGCAGGCAAAAAAATTAATAACAATGCTGGTCAAATTTCGATTATGCTTATTTTCTATATCCAATTAGTTGGACTTAAGACTCCCTCTCTAACCTCATGTATAGGGTATCGTATAGTCGGCGTAGACCGACTATAATTTACTTACTTGTTTAATACGTTAAACTGAAAAAAAATGAATTACAAATTTTAATTGTGTGTTTTTATCGATAATAATAGTTTAATCGAGTTCTCGCTAATTTATTTTTAATGATATTTTGCAATCACTATATGTGAATATCTAATATTCCTTAAGTATTCCTAATGCATATAGAATTAATTTTTTTTCTTAGATTTTAATATGTCTGCAAATATTGGCACCAACTCAAAATTTGGGCGCCACTATAGTGTAATTTTCATTGCCAAAATTCTGACAGACTTATTTAAATTAAAAAAAATTATCAACTTTTGAATACCTTATTTCAATGACTCATATCTCTCAACATATGTATGTTAATATCAAGTTTCATCCAGATGCATAGCTCCTGAAATTCTAAATAGCGTCTGAAATTTTAAATCAACTACAAACTCTTTTAAAGCGTTATAAATTCCATTTACTAATTTATATATATAGAAATCTGGACCGATCTTGTTGAAAATTGTGTCTAAACTACTATCCAATAGTACTAACCTTGGTGCAAATTTCATCCCGATCGGAAGACATCGGTTTCAAAAGTTGGTGCACTTGACATGAAATCCCCCATATATATTAAGTTTTAATATCAGCTTCGCATAAAACGATTTAATTTTTATTAACTTAAATATTTTCTTTCAGAATAATCAATTAATTTATACATTTTTATACCCTACACCATTTTTATACCTTATACCCTATGCAGAGATTGTGCTAGTATTTGTTATTGGTTACTACCGTATGCGCCTTTTCCTGCAGAAGTACATTTTCTTTAAACTGTACCTAGTCTTACTTAAGTAACTTTTGTAAAAAGTAAATTTTTTTAAAAAGTACCTTTTTTAAAAGTAAAATTTTTTTAAAATACTTTAGAGAGTACATTATCCTAAAAAAGTACATTTCCTTAAGAAAGTATATTTCCTTGAAAATACATTTTCTTCGAAAAATTTCTTTTCTTAGAAAATTATATTTTCTTAGAAAAGAACCGCTTCTGAAAAAATACATTTTCTTAAAAAGGTGTTTTTTATTAAAAAAGTACCTTTTGGTAAAAAAGTTCATTTTCTAAAAAAAGTACTTTTTAACACATATTTGTTATCCTTTTGATTATCCTTTTTGTTTATCTTATATTTTAAAAACATTTATGAAAATTAAAGTCAGTCCGTCTGGCCGTTATATCCGGCCGATTTCCTTAATTTTTAATGAAAGGTATTTAGACACAGATATGTCACCAATCATTGAAATTTACTCAACTCCCTTACTCCTTAATCAAGTTATACTCAAACGCGATTCTTCCCTGTACATTTCTTATGGGATACATTAACTCAAGCAATTCGAATTCTCATAGCTCCTCTTCTTGATCGTTTCACTCTCTGAATACTCAGTGGATCAAGCTCTATTTTTGATCTATTAACTTCTTAAATTCGTTGAGTTTTGGGAAAGTTATACGTGCACAATCAACTTTACATTCATTTTTTTCAAGATTTTTTCAATATTTTCCTTCACTCAAACCTCTATAACTAGAGGCTGTTGGCACAAGTCTAAGAATAATCAGTGGATTAAGCTATTTCTTTAGAGCTATTAACTGTTTAAATTAGTTGAGTTCGAGGAAAGTTATGCGTGCACAATCAACTTTACATTATGCAACACGAAAGTTAACGTACAGATTTCATTACAATAATTGCATAACACATACCCTGTGTTGAATTGTGAATTGCCAAAATTTTGAATACCTTTAGGTGGCATACAAGGTGGCCTATATTTCTGTGTGCTCAACAAATAATTATAATGAAATCAACTTAATGAATTAAATAGATTAAAAAACATTGAAAGAAATAAATTGAATGATAAAATAAAATTTCGTAGAATTTGCACTCGAATTTCGAGGGCTGGGCTCTGCTAGTATTTTCTTAAAAAAGTAAATTTCCTTAAAAAAGTACGTTTTCTAAACAAATACCTTTTCTATAAAGTGCCTCTTCCTAAAAAAGTAACTTTTCTTAAAAAAGTACCTCCCCTTAAAAAAGTACTTTTTTTTTAAAAGTAAATTAAAACAAGTGAGAAAATTATAGTCGGTCTAGACCGACTATACGATACCCTATACCATGCGTTTAGAAACCCTATCTCTTAGGCCCAACTAACTGGACATTGAAAATAAGCAAAAACCAAATTTGAGTGGGATTTTTATTAATTTTTTTGGCTGCAGATATGAAAAAGTTCATATCGGATGCTATATCTATAAAGGGACTAGGTCCAAAAATAAACCGATCCTGATCATGTTTGGTAAAGTCTCTTGTATTTTGCAAAAATTTGTACAAACAAAATTTGAGAAGAATCAGTGCAATATTTTTGCTTTTTAATAGATTTAAGTGAAGATCGGGAAGCAGCTCTATATGGGTTCAAAGGTATCATTTTTGGACTACTCATTAGAGGATGTAATGAACGCATACAAACCCAATTTGAGTAAGATCTATATGACAATTTGGATCTTATGGCAATTTATGTCGATTTCATATGGGTAATTTGTATGGGGGCTAGGTCTGAACATGGACCAATTCTCACCAATTTCAATGCCGTTCATCCCATGGCCGATGAAAGCTTATATACCAAATTTCATCAAAATATATTCATATTTGCGACCTGCAGTTTGATTACAAGCTTTACATGGACACACAGACGGACGGACGGACGGACGGACGGACGGACATTGTTAAATCAACTCAGAAAGTGATTCTGATTCGATCGGTATAATTAAAGATGGGTCTAGGCCAAATATTTTTGGTTGTTACAAACAGCAGCACAAAGTCATTATACCCAAACCACATAGTGGTATAGGGTATAAAAAATAAAATACCTTTTCTTAAGGAATGACCTCTCTTTTAAAATTATTATTTTTGGAGTTACAGAGCTATATATGTATACAAATATTTGTACGACAATATAGAAGATTTTTGTAATAAAACTTTAAATGCGTTTTTCTCGAAATCCCTTTTTTCAAGCTGGGGTGTTGTTTTTCTTGAGAACAGATGTCGTATCGAAATTTGGCGGATGGCGTTTTGCAGGTAATCATGTCAGGCAGGTCTTGAACTAGGATAATTGGGCTAACTTTTCTACCGGAGGAGAGGTGAGGCAAAAATCCCCCAACAACAGCAAATTTTTGTATATAAAAAAAAAATCGCGCCATTTTGTCAATTTTTGATATTTTGGAAATATCCTAGTTCAGGGCCAAGCGGACGTGATTACCTACAAAACGCCGTCCGCCGAATTTCGATAAGACAACTGGTTCTCAAGAAAAACGATACCCCGTTTGCATTCTCATTTTTACGTACCCCTTTTCATCGCTCTGGAGGGGAAGATAAAAATAGAAACATAAACAAGGATGGAAAAGGTTAGAAAATTACGTCTCCTTTTTCATAAAACAACCCAAAGTTGATAAATTGAAAAACGCTCAGTCGTTTAAAACGTTATTTTTGTGGGATTGAAAGGTAGGACATACCTTAAAAAGTACCTTTTCTGAAAAATTTACCTTTATCTTTAAAAAGTACTTCTTCTTTAAATAACGCCTTTTTTGCAAAAAGTAACTTTTCTTTAAAAAGTACCTTTCCTTTAAAAAAATTTTTTCTTAAAAAGTACCTTTTCGTAAAAAAATACATGTCCTTTAAAAAATACCTTTTCTTTAGAAGTACTTTTTTAAACAGTTCTTTTTCTTAAAGAAGCATCTGTTCTAAAAAAGTGCGTTTTACAAAAAAAGTACTTTAAAAAGTATTTTTTCAAAGTAATTTTTCTTCAAAAAAGTAATTTTTGTTTGAAAGGTACATCTTCCTGAACAGGTACTTTTTGTTCAGAAAGTACTTTTTTTCAAAAAGTTATTTTTCTTCGAAAAGTTCCATTTCTGAAAAAATACCCTTTCTTAAAAAAGCAAATTTTCTTTAAACAGTACAATTTCTTTAAAGAGAGAAATGTTCTTTAAAAAGTACCGTTTCTTAAAAAAGTACTTTTAATTAAAAAAAAGTTATTTTATTAAAAAAGTACCTTGCCTTAAAAAAGCCCATTTTCTTAAAAAAAGTACCTTTTTTAAAATAAGTAATTTTTTTTCAAAAAGTACCTTTTTCCAAAAAGTAAATTTTCTTTAAAAAGTACCTTTTCTTTAAAAATTACTTGTTCTTAAAAGTACTTTTTCTTTAAAAAGTATCTTTTCTTTAAAAAGTACATTTTCTTTAAAAGATACTGCTTCTTTAAGAAGTATCTTTTCTTAAAAAAGTACCTTTTCTTAAAAAAGTACTTTTTCTTTTATTTATTTATTTATTTATATGAGGAAAAATGGTTAATTTTTTTTTAAAAAGTACATTTTCTTTAAAAAGTACCTTTTCCTTAAAAGTACCTTTTCTTTAAAAAGTACTTTTTTTAAAAAAAATACATTTTCAGTAAAAGTAGCTTTTCTTTAAAACGACATTTTCTTAAAAAAGTACCCTTTCTTTAAAAATATACTTTTCATAAAAAAGTACTTTTTCTTAAAAAAGTGCTTTTCTTAAAAACTAAACAAGTACTTTTTCTTAAAGAAGTTCCTTTTCTTAAAAAGCACTTCTTCCTCAAAAAGTACATTCCCTTAAAAACGTTCTTTTTCTTAAAAAAGTAAATATTCGTAAATAATTACCTTTTCTTTATAAAGTACATTTTCTTTAAAAAGTACTTTTTCTGTAAAAAAAAATAAAATCCCTGAAAAAGTACCTTTGCTTAAGTAAGTAAAATTTGTTTAAAAGTGCATTTTCCTTTTAAAAAAATACCTTTCCTTTAAAAAGCATATTTTCATTAAAAAGTACAGTTCATTTTAATTTAAAAGTACATTTTCCTTGAAAAGCATCTTTTCTCCAAAAGTGCCTGATGTAAAAAAGTGCGTTTTCGTAAAGAATACATTTTCTTAAAAAGTCCTTAAAAAGTTTCTTAAGCCAAGTTAATTTTCTATCAAAAGTTCCTTTTTAAAAATTTCCATTTCTTAAAGAATACATTTTCTTAAAAAATATATTTTGTTAAAAAGTAAATACTCTTCAAGTTAAGATCTAAAAATTAGAAAACAGCAATTCGACATAAACTTTTTAATATCTGTTAGCTTAAAAATTCATACTTCATCCACATATGATCTGAATAGGTGAACCGTTGTCGGCTACAACTTTCATACTTGCTAAAAATACTTTATGCATAAGATGTTATTGTTTTTGTTTTTGTTTGTTATAGTTATTTTTACATATTTTATTTTTTTAATTATTCTTACATGATCATTAACCCATTGCTGACGATGTTATACAATTTGAACCGGATATATATAATGCAATTTAAAAAGCTAATTAATTTAAAAATTATAATTAAAATTATTTTTTTGAGATTTTTTATTGCAATAATTTTTAGCGGGTGTTAGAGGAACAAATTTGTATATACATTGTAATAATACTATTCTATCTTAGTAACGTTGATTTCTGCATTTTTTATATGTTAACCAAGCTTCCAGTTGTAAGCTTTAACAATAATTCACTATAAAATTAATATCATTTTTGAAGTCTGCGCACCTTTCTATGCTTAAATCAAATCTTCATTTTTAACAGAGTGATAAATGGTGCTCAGTGGTAGCTTATAAAGAGGCGTATAAATGACAATTTAAAAATTTTCTATCAGCGATATGTCGTAAACTTAAGAGGACTCCGAAAAAGTAATAGCATTCTTGAGATAAGCGTACATAACATACGCAAAATCAAATTACAGTTTCTGGATTCAACACCAGTGTAGGGTAAATAAAGACTCACAATCATACTAAAAATAGAATAGATTCGATAATCAGTATACCCACAATTATTCAAAAACCAGTCTACATCCCCTGCAAATCAATCAGTGTTGCCCTCGAAAAAATCAAAACCACAAAAAAATGATAAGTGCACGCGAATTTATTTGATATGAAAAAATATGTCATAACTAAGCACGAAGATAAGCCATGCCACTACTTTAACGCATGTATTAAAGAAAAAAAATCGTTGGTGTTTAATTTATTTCTAAGCACATCGCCAATTTGAAACACAATACTCGAATATGATTCCCATCAAAGGAATTATCTGATAAACGGTATTTTTAAATTAAATTCTTGTAGATTGTTTTGAGAAAAGTGTTGGTTATCAAGGCAACAACCATTTAGTGCGACTATTTTATTATGCTTTTATACCCTATACTGTTATGTGGTCAGGTTATAATGAATTTATGCTGGGATTTGTAACTATCAAAAATATTTAACCTAGACCCATCTGTTATAATACCGATCGACGCAGAATCACTTTCTGAGTCAATTTAGTAATGTCCGTCTGTCCGTCTGTATGTCTGTCTGTCTGGGTGCCCATGTAAACCTTGTAATCAAACTATAGGTCGCAAATATAAATATATTTTAAAGAAATTCGGTTATAAGCTTCTGTCGACCATATGAATATTGTTATGCAAATTGGTGAAAATCAGTGCATGTATAGACCAAGTCCCCATAAAACCATCTTCGTGAGATATGTAGATATAAATTGCCTAAGATCGAAATTCTCATATAGATCTTGATCAAAATTGGTTTGTGTATGTTTAATATAACCATTAAGTGGTTCCAATAAAATTAACCCTTATAAGGTTGCTATCCGATATTCACTTAAATCTCTCAAAAACTTAAAACTATTTTAGAGTTTTTTCAATTGTGGTTTATATATGTTTTTGTGACTTTCAGTCCATTTTTCGACCAAGTTCCCATATAAAAAGAACGTACGATATAAATTTTTTTATATTGGCTGGCAGAAAATTTTTAACAATGCCACCCAAATTTGGTTTATGCTTATTTTCTTTATCGAATTAGTTAGACTTACGACCCTTTTTCTAAATTTATGGAATAGTCGGTTCAAACTGAATATAATTTTCTTGTTTTATCACTAGCTCGGTTTGGTGTCTGCTTGTTTGTCTGTATGGTAATAATATTGTAATAGATTTTAAACTAACTTCCCGATCAGATAACGTCTTGAATATAGCTGGAAGACAATGCAAAAATTACCATTGTTTCTGATATATCAGGTGGGCGTGGTACCTCCCATACAAAGTAGATATTTATCATCATATATTTGGAATAATATGAAAGCCGGAGTGCTGAAACTTTGTACGAGTACATTAATACCACATGTGAAGAGGCTGGAGTATATATATTACTATATATTCAGAGTACTCTAAAAAAGAGACCTTCGGACGTCGCAACTATTATACAAAGTATTAATTTGTTAACATATATCTGGAGTACTATAATAGTGAGAGCCTTGAAGCTTTGTGTAAATCAATAAGATATTAATGTATTTAGTCTAATTAAAAATAGGAGGGATCAGACCATTGGGTGTGGCAACTCTCATAATAAATAATACTAGCAGATTCCAACGCTCGAAATTCGAGTGCAATTTCTAGGCAGCTTTATTTTTCAACTTAACTAATTTACAAAACAACTCTTTTATGGTTTATCATTATTGTGAATGAAGATAACAAACTCATTAACAAACACATTAACAAATTTAATAAAACACACATAGCATATGTGTAGTTTTATGTATGTGTTAGTAGCATTTTTAAATACAATTTACTCAAAATAAAAGAAAAAATTCAAAAATCAGTAAATCTGCAAAACGGCTAAAAAGAAATACCTTTTAAATAATATACGTTCGGTCAAAATCGGTATAAAACGGTAGAACATCTTAAAGAATTGAATTTGCTTGTATCTTCTTTTTTTTTTTTGATAGCTATAGTATTAATAGGCAAGGCGATTTCTTGTGAACTCTTCTACGCTTTTATTTATGAAGCGATTTTGACAAAAAATATACCATTTGAAAGGTATTTCTTTGCAGATGTGCACCATCTAGCACATTTAAAGATGCTACTAACACATACATAAAGCACATAAAACTATACAATGCTGTGTGTGTGTGTTTATTAAATTTGCTAATATGTTTGCAAAAATTGTATATCAAAAGCCCTGTATTGTGAATTGGCTAAAATTGATAAGCATACCTTTAGGCTCTTATAAAATTATTTATTAACAACACCATTTATATATCTTCTGTGTGCTCAACAAATATTTAGAATGAAATTTAATAAATTTTATTGAAAAATTCACAATTTAATGAATTTTATTTAAAAATTCATCAATTTTTTATATATAAAGATTAAAAAAACATTGTAAGGAAAAAAATTTAATGAAAAAATTAAATTTCCTAAAATTTTCAGTCAAATTTCGAGGTCTCCTCTAGTATATGTAAATATATTAATGGTAGGCAGTTATAACAAAGTCTGTCTCTTCACTCATACAAAACTAAAATAAATGTTTTTCTAAAAACATAATGTTTTTCTTAAATAAATAAAAAATAATTGACAAAAATCCGATTCACAAGTCATCCTTGAAATAATTGAAAGTGTTACTAATACTAAAATGAGAGTTAGAGAATATATGTGTCTACTATTCAAAAGCAAGAGCTACTAGACCTAGTGAATTTTTTCTCAAATCAACGGAGAAAGAAACAAAATAAATAAGAAAATAATTATTTATAAAAAAATTAAAAAGATTTTTTATAAAAAATAAAAATTAATCAGATTTTCATCATTTTCTTGTCACACTTTATATTTCCTACTTTAACAATTTTGTGTACAATTTATCATGTTCTGATAAATTCAAGGTACTTGTTTTGTAGAAAATCTCTAAGATTAGAAACTTAAAGCATTGTTATTTAATATTTGTTAGATTCTAATATTTTTTCTATAGAATCACCTCAAATCTTACAAAGCTTAAGACAAGTAAGAGTGTTTAATTCGGCTGTGCCGACTCTTTGATACCCTCCACCTCGGTTTGAGTATTGATAATAAATGTAAACAAAATATTGGAAAAATATGCATGCGTTTCCGGTTATATGACATAACATCTCGTTTAATTTAGTTTTTGCTAATTAAATAGCTCGTCCTAACTTCCATTGCAAAGGTAATGGTTGTGTAGGGTGGCTATATGCATTAAATCGTGCTAATTGGAGATTGCTGTATAGTTTATTTTAACTGGCGAAATATTGTCTCATTGCGGCCATATAGGTCGGATGGAGTAACAAAATAATAACCAAAAAAAAAACTCTCTCAACTTTTTTATTAAAATATTGCCATATTTGGAATACATATAGAATAAATTTATAATAATAAATAATAAAATTAGGGATGCCAAACGGAAAAAATCAAAAGTCTCAAACATTTTAAATAAAAAACTTCAAATATTCATCCAAAAAAAAATTGTGAAAATTTATATATAAATAACATTCTCATCAAATTGCGGTTTTTATGTAACAATTCTTATGTTCGCAATTCTTAAATATCATTTGAGGTTTTTTAAAATTCATTGAATTTAAATTAATGTTTTCTGTAGTCCGATTCTGTAAATTTTAACGATCCGACAATCGCAAAATATATCGACAGCTATTGCTGTTTGCACTAAGGATTAAGTGATTCACTAAGTACAGACATCTTAACGACAGACGACATCTCTATTTTTCTATTTATTTAAATTGTAAACGAGTGGCATCTCTGTCAAAATTAGCGAAAAACAAAAAGAAGAATAGATAAAATCTAATTACTTCGTGTTTGACAGGATGATTTTATGTTTATGTTAATCTTTATTTTTTTACTAATATTTCTGTGTATTTATTTGAAAATGAAATAATGAATTGAATATGCTATTTAATTTTTTTATTTATATAAAAAAGTTTTTTAATTAAAGCAAAATATTTTCACTATTTTATGATTTTTATTTATGTCTTACGACATTTCAACCTAAAAATTTAAGTTTTTATCAATTGAATAAACAACACAAAAATGGTTGTCGTTTAGATAACAACAACAGCTGACTTTAACAATAGCGAATATTGTTTAAAAATTTTACTAATAATTTAGCTTTTCTTTTTTTTTAACGATTCGACTATCGTTAAAAGAAGTTACTGAAAAGCTATTAATTTCTCCTGAATGCCAATATTTTTTTTAAATGTAAACGTTTTTTAAATGTAAACATATTTGGTGTTTTTTTTTTGGAATTTCAATTTGTGTTTAACGAATAAAATTTATTTATTAAAGATGCAATTGATGTCTTCTAAATTTAAAATTATTATTTCCGACGTTTTGATATGATTTTCTGAAATTCAATTAATATTTTATAATATATAATTGGAAATTTTAATTTCAGTTTTTAGAATTGGTAATTTCTGAAATTTTAATGGAAAATTTAAAAAGTGCAATTTTGTATTTATGTGAATAATAATGCTTTAGTAATTATAAACAATTTTTAAAAATAGATGTAATCGCAGTCAGATATTTTGTAGGTAAAGCAGAATAATAATTCTATATAACTATGTAGAACTGTTTTGAAAGCAAAAAACTCATTGATGAACTCGGTAACTCTATTTTGTAAAGACAACAAAAAGTTAATATGCCAAACTTATGTTCATATTTGTAAAAGAATAATGAAAAAACGTATGAAATAATAAAAGACCAGCCCGTGTATACTCTTAACATTGTGCTGTATGATATCTATTTGAAAACATTGACATTCATGTTAAAATAGAAATAACTATTGCAAAGCTAATTAGAACAAAAATTGTGGCGCCATCTACTGTGGCATAGTCACGCTAAGCAAAATGAAGTGACACTCTGTTAATGCAAAATAAATGTATTTTCCCCACAACAAAATATTGCAGAATTTAAGTAAATAAAATAATATACCGATTTATTTCTAACATGCAGTTGTTATGGATATACTTATTATTTAATGTTTATGCATGAATATGTAAATATTACACACAAAAAATACAACATCAAACCAGTGTTGCCATTTTAGCATTTTAGTTGCTAGATTTAACAACTTTTTTTGTCGTTTAGCATCCAAAATTTATGAAAGGATGCTAGATACTAACTTAGTATCTTTTATTGATAAAAAGTTGCTTTTAGCATCTTTTTTGATTTTTTCATTATTTTTGAACATACAATTTTAGTTTTAATGGTATTGATATGTTTTAATTTCTCAAAGTTTAATACGAGAATTTTGTGTATCACTCTTTTTACCACTCTGCTCGTTTCTTTCAACAAATATAACAAAACATTTTGAAATAGAAGAATGTAAACACCAACAACACTTTTTAATGAATTAAAAAGACGATTGCCAAAAAATATTATTGTATTAAAAAAATGCCAAAATTCTCAATACAAATACATTAAACCGGTTAAAAGAACCGATAACCAATATATTAGAAAAGTTTAAATTTAGATCATCTGAAACAGAAAAAATTCAATTCCAATAGAGTTATATCACAGAACAATATTGGGATACAACACTGAATACAACCTCTTTATGGATTGAAGTTAAAAATTCTATTGGCGAAAATCAATTTGAGTTATCAATATTTTTATTGTCTCTATTAGTTTTGTCTTTCTCAAAAGCCGAAGTTGAACGTTTTAAACATTGAACAGAATAAAATCGGAATTGTTATGTTCTTTAATACGTATAAAAGAAGGTTTGAAATTGAAAAATGGGTGCCGTTACACTTACAATATACCGAGCGATGTCGTTGATAAAAGTCGATCGTCAGAAAAATATCAGAGCCAAGAAGAACTTGAAGATGAAGATAATGTCACAGATATATTAGTTTCCATAAACCAATTATGGTAATGTACTCGTATCTTTTGATAATGTAAATTCTGTTTTATTTGAAATTAAAAAAAAACCCTCTAAAATTTAAAATATTTAATTTGAAATTAAAATTGATGTTTAAAAAAATTACAGATGAAATCCAAAATAATTTGAATTAAAATTTAAAAAATATAAATCGAAACTTATGTTTTATACTAACTTTTCGATATAAAAACCAAAGAATTTATTAATAAGTATTTAATTTTTCAATATAAATGTAATGAAATTTGAAAAAAAAAAATTAGCATCTTTTTTTCGACTCCAGTACGTTTTAGCATCTTTTTTTTTTTTTTGCAATTTAGCATCTTTACAATTTCAAATTATGGCAACACTGCATCAAACGTTATTTTTGTGTTTTTCTCTTTAAATAAATTTATACATAAAATTTTTTTTTGCTAAATTTACATTGTTTTTTTTTATTAACAACTAGGTATTTTAGCATTATTTGCTTTAGATTTTGGTGAATTTTTACTCCCTTCATATTAACTCGTAGTATCTGCTTGTCGAAAAAATTTTGGATCGATTTTAACCAATTTCCCGTGAGCCATTCGATCTGAAACTTTGCAGGCAGGCTCGTGGCAATGACAGAAATGATCTAGTAAATTTTTTTAGCGATGCCAAAACAATGGAAACTTTTAAATTTTTCTACCAGAGTTGATAAAAATAATGTACAAAGGACAACAAGTCCAGCTATGACAACAATACAACATTTAGAATAACAACAAGAACAATATAGAAACATATTTTTCATTTTGTTTTTACTTTTTCAGAGATTTAATTTAATGACTTTTGAAATAGAAATCTTCCCATCAATTTGGTGAATCATTCTCACTAAAAATGATCACCTTAGCTATCCTATTGAGGGCGTGATTGTGACAAGAACAACATAGAAAATTATATTTTTTTCAAGACTTTTTTTAGTTCTTCATTCAAATCTCGGGCCCTAATCGACGGATTTGGACGATTTGAAACAACAAACTTCTCAGAATATTAGTGAAAAATTTTTTATGTCAACGAGCACCCTTGCTGCCCGATTGATGCCGTCATCGTGATATCCACAGACGGACAGACGGACATCGCTATATCAACTCCGGTTGTTATAAGGATCACAAATATATATATTTTATTGGGTCCAAAATTTTTTTTTTCTAATTATTACAAATGGAATGACAAACTTATATATACCCTCTGCACACTGGAGTGGAGGGTATAATTATAAGAAGGTTGGTATTTAAAATCATCAAAATCAGTTTAATAAGACCCGATATTTCATTGAAAATGTACAAAAACTCTTGAAATATATAATTTTTTTGGGTCGTCTTAAACTGATTTTGATGATTTTATATACCAACCTGCTCAGGATGTCAGGTGATCCTAATTTACACTGACGGACAGACGGCCATCGCTATATGAACTCCGCTTTTTGTAAGGATCAAGGATAAAATAAGTATTTTATGAGCTTCAGATTTTTTCTAGCTATTATACAGGCAATGACAAACATATATATATATATATATATATATATATCCACTACACACTGGTGCGGAGGATATAACAAGGAAGAAAATTTAAGACAATCTACAAAGACTATAAGATACTCTATACCATTAGTTTAGGGAAATGATCTAAGGTACAATTAATTGGATATACTCGTAAAATATAAGTATAAAACAAATGTTATTGGCATTATTTTAAATTTGTTGTCTGATGATATGAAAAAGATCATATTGGATGCTATTTTTATATGGCGACTAGGTCAAACAATAGAACGTTTACTTGGACATACAGACAGACAGATAGGCAGAAAGATAGAGAGACGGAAGGACGGACAGACGGACATCGTTAAATCCGTGTTGTAAGAAATATGTCTGGTCAGATATTTTATGTAATTAGTAGTAAAAATAAAATTTGATATATTCTTCTCTTAAAACATCATATATCCACTATTTTAAACTAAAGCTTGAAGGTTCACTTTTGTTGTTGGCGCAAATGAACCAAGTAAAAGATATCTTTATATATTTATTATTAATTTTTATGACACCATTTTGTTTTACTAATTTTATTTGTGAATCATGGTAATTGATCATATTCAAGTATGGTATGTAGATAAGACAATTTTTCGATTATTCAATAACACTATGAAAAAAAATCGAAGATAAACACACAAGATTTTTGATGTGTTATGGTCCTCTTGCAACAAAAACTGTCGAAAATTAAAATTCTATGGATATTTATACCCAATACCACTATGTGCTGCTGTTTGTAACACCCAAAAATATTTGACTACACTTTAATTATACCGATCGAATCAGAATCACTATCTGATTCGATTTAACGATGTCCGTCCGTCCGTCCGTCTGTGTGTCCATATAAAGCTTGTTATCAAACTGCAGGTCGCAAATATGAATATATTTTGATAAAATTTGGTATTTGATCTTTTATCGACCATGGGATGAACGCCTTTGAAATTGGTGAGTATCGGTCCATGTTCAGACCTAGCCCCCATACAAATGACCCCTATGAAATCGACATAAATTGCCATAAGATCCAAATTGTCATATATATCTTACTCAAATCGGGTTTGTATGCGTTTATTACATCCATTAATGAGTAGTCTAAAAATGATCCCTGGGACAACTCTTAGTCATAGGCCCCATATAGAGCTGCTTCCCGATCTTCACTTAAATCTATCAAAAAACAAAAATATTGCTCTGATTCTTCTCAAATTTTGTTTGTATATATTTTTGCAAAATACAAGAGACTTTACCAAACATAGTCAGGATCGTTCCATTTTTGGGCCTAGTCCCCATATAGATATAGCATCCGATATGAAATTTTTCATATCTGCAGCCAAAAAAATTAATAAAAATCCCACTCAAATTTGGTTTATGCTTATTTTCTATATCCAGCTAGTTTGGCCTAAGAGATAGGTTCTCTAAACGCATGGTATAGGGTATCGTATAGTCGGTCTAGACCGACTATAATTTTCTCACTTTTTTTTTTTAAATTTCTTCATGGTTTGCCATTTTTGATTTTGTATGAATTTTTTTGAAAACAAAAATTTTTAATTTTCCGCAAAAAAAATTTATTTCATTCTGAGTAACTCCGAAACTGTCAAGTACATAAAAAAAATAATATTAGCATAACTTAGAGGTAATGTAAATTAAAATTTTTCGTTGTTCTTTATAACGATACTGGTCAAGTTGTTCTCAAGTTATGATAAAATCGGTGGAGCCATTCTCTTCAAAAATCCCAAATTTTAGGAAAAAAAATTATAAGAAAAACAAGTCTAGACCCATTATACGATACCCTATGCCATGGGAATAGAGACCCTATATATAGTAAATATAGTGGTTAATATGAATCATAAAGAACTTTTCTTTTTGTTACATAGTGTAATCAAACATTTAATGTCAATAGATTAAATACAATTCGAAACTTTGATTAGTGTCAATAGATTAAATACATTACAGAACATTGCACCGTGTTCATTTGCCAATAATTAAAACCCAATAATCATCATTGAGTGTTAAAGTGACCGATAACACACATACAATTAATGAAATTGTAATAAATTCAATGTTTGATAAGACGATTTCAAAAAAAAAAAAAAAAAAAAAAAAAAACACAAAAACTAAAATGATAAGCATTAACAAAAACTACAACTTGGATGTTTAATTCAAAAAGCCGAAAAAGATTCTCAAAAATGATAAAAACATTAAAAATTAGAAAAAAAATAACCAGAAATAATGCGCATTAAAAAACAAATTGGTGCTAGAATTTGGGTTAAAAACGTGTCTATCTAATGCTACTTACTGCACATATTGCATACACATACCCTGGCTACATAGTGTCTTATGAAAAAAATTGTAAATTGCAAAGAAATTTTAAGAATTTAATTCAAAACTCATAAATAGTTACACACATATGTACGTACCGTCAAAAACTGATGCAATATTACTGAAAATTTAACACATGCACTATCTAGTTTCTCTCACTCTCTTGCTCGCTCACTTAAGATCTACGGTAAACTTATTAAAAATATTAATATTGCTTTAAAAGCAAATTTATCTTACGCTTATAAACAAACATGCTGTATTTCTGTAAGAAATCCCTAACGAATAAAAAAAAAAAACAAAAACAAACAAAAAATAACCAAAAACGCTGAAAGTTAAAAGAGAACGTTTAGTGTAAAAGCTAAAAAAAAAACAAATTCAAACGCAGACGATCTTTAACGATCAGTAATAGTATAATGCGATCGTAAATCCCATTGATACGATTTCAAAATTATAAAGAATCATAATGAATAAATTGTTTTAACAGTTTCAGTAGCCATTCATTCATACGTAAGTCTTCAGACCGGTCAAGTGTTCCCCTCAAAACAAAACATATGTATAAAGATATATATAAAAAAAAAATAAATAATAATATATACATACATATACATTCATATATATTAATTTGACGTCGGCATTTCTTTTACGAACGCAATTTGTACTTTGACACATTATTCCATCTGTCAGTAAAAGTGTGGCGCTAAGTAATAAAATTTTATTACACCCAAAACAAAGGAAATAAAAATAAAATAAAAGTATAAACATACACATAATTAAAAATTAATAACCCAAAGAAAATGATCGTGATTTTTGACAATATAATGAAATTGTGAGTGCTCTAAAAAGGTCTAAAGTTTTGACAGACAATAAGTGTAATAAATAAACAAACGAAAAAAAAGTGAAAAACTAATTATATATAATTTATTTATTTCGTGATAATTCTCATTTAAAAAAGGCGCGTGCATTGTGATTTTTGACCTCTTCCTTTAACCGGATTTAAAATATTTCTACGCCAATGAGATGATCAACCCACACTTAACAACAAAAAAAAAATTAAATAATTGGTAAAAAAAAATATAAATAATTTTAAATATATTTAAAGAAGCTACAAAAGCCTTATAAGTTTTAAAAAAAAAAATAAATAAATTTAATTTTTTTTTTTTTCAATTTGAAATTTTAGATTATTTTTTTCAACACCTTTTAATGGAGTAAAATATCTTTGGCTACTTAATCTAAAAATTTCAGGTTAATTAATTATTGAATAGTTTTTTTATACAACCTTTGTGCTCTTGAGTCCATTATTTTTAATTATAAAATCTTTTAAAAATTTTATAAGTGCTTTTTTTAACTTTAGTCTGAAAAAAAAACTATTTTTATAGTTACTAACAGATTCCAGCGTTCGAAATTCGAGCGTAGTTTCTATGCAACTTTATTTTTCAATTTATTCAATTCACAAACCAACACTTTTATGGTTTATTATTATTGTATGTAAAATTAATTTTATGTATGTGTTGGTAGCAACTTTAAATGCAATTTACTCAAAATAAAGGAAAAAATTTAAAAATCTGTAAATCTGGTGAACAGCTAAAATGGAATACCTTTTAAATAATATATGTTTGATCAAAAGCGGTATAAAACGGTAGAACGTAACCTCAGTAACAAAAAATCGCCTAGCCTATTAATATTATAGATGATTACAAATATTTTTTTAAGTTTTTAAATTATTAAATGCTGTTTGATATGAAAAATTAAAAACAATTTTAAATTATGTTTTTACATTGCCTCTACTGTCTTCCGTTTGCGGATAATTAATTTTTCCAACTTTTGATTCGTATTATTGATCCATAATTCTTTACCACCAAAAAAAGTTCCTCTACGGATGTCACGAACAGTATTACATATTACTGAAAAGCGAATACTTAGTAATTAAAGCCCAGATAGACTACACAAAATGATTGCGCAAAATCGTGTTTGCGCAACAGCTTTTTTTAGATATACACTACACAAACTTTATCAGCACAAGCATAGAATTTTAGTTTGGTTTTTTTTATTTTATTTGCTTTTAATTTTAATTTTTCCAAAGAGCTGGAAATTTTCTGTATTCGTCGATAAACTTTTCAACAAAAAGTGTTTCTTCCGACATTTTGCTAAACGTACACCACGCAAATCTAGGTGATTTCTTGTTACCGATGTTTTGTTCTGCCATTTTGTCCCGATTTGAACCAAACGTGTATATTACTTGAAGGTACTTCTTTTTAGCTGTTCACCAGATTTACAGTTTTTTTTTTAATTTTTTCCTTTATTTTGAGTAAATTGCATTTAAAGTTGCTACTAACACATACATCAAATTATACGTATGCTATGTTTGTGTTTATTAATGTGTTTGTTAATGAGTTTGTTATCTTCATTCACAACAATAATAAGTCAAAAAAGTGTTGGTTTGTGAATTGGCTAAGTTGAGAAATAAAATTGCCAATTGCATTCGAATTTCGAGCGCTGGAATCTGCTAGTTTCTTATTATTGTTCCTTATTTTATTTGTTTTTTTTTTTTGCTTCCGCCTGCCTATGTTGATAACGCGAGATGTTTTAAAAAGTGAGAATTTTGTATGGGGAATTGCCTATACACTACACCAAACTGTTGCGCAAAATTCCCAAAAAATCAAATCGATTTGATTTTTGCACAACTTTTGCGCAAACATGAAAAACACCCCTATACACTACACAAAACTTTGCGCAAACACGATTTTGCGCAATCATTTTGTTTAGTCTATTTGGGCCTTTGAATTAATTATACATACAGTTATATAAACAATTATAGGGACATTAATATGGAAGACATACATTTGATGTAAAAGCAAATAAATTGAGAGAATTTTTGCTAGTTAACAGAATAAATTGTTTGCTGATAATCAACAAAAACACCGTTGCAATTTGGCCATAAGAAGAAGTCATTATGAAAAAAATAAGGACACTTATGGTGTTCGAACAAAATAAAATTGAAAGAAATAAGAAAATTATAGTCATGCCATGCATTTAGAGACAGGATCTTGGGTCCAAATAATTGGATTTAGAAAATAAGCATAAACCAAATTGGAGTTGCATTGTTATTATATTATTTTGCCTATGAAAAAGTTTATATCGGATGCTATATTTATATGGGGACTTGGTCGAAAAATTGACCGATCCTGACCGTATTTATTAAAGTCAATTCTATTTTGCAAAAATATATACAAATCAAATTTGTGAAAAATCTGGCAATATTTTTGTTTTTTTTTTTTTGATAGATTTAAGCGAAAATCTGGAAGCAGGGGCCAAATCACCGCATTCGTTATCGAAATTTTTCGATCGAAATCATTTTTTTATTTCTTAAAATAAAATGTTGAGAATAATTTTTCTTTGTGACAGTTGAAGAATTATGACCCCTAGTTAAGAAGAAAAGCGAATCGTGGTCGAGCGTTTGTCAGCCTTCTTCAAATCATAAACCAAAATATGGAATTTCGATTGATTTTACTCGATATCGAATGCGGTAGTTTGGACCCAGCTTTATATGGGGGCTGTGATTAATGGGTGTAATAAATACGTACAAACCAAATTTGACTGAGATATATATGATAATTGGATCTTATGGCAATTTAAGTCTATCTCATAGGTGTCAATTGTATGGGGACTAGGGCTGGAAATACACCGATTTTTACCAATTTGAAAAGCGTTCGTCCCATGGCTGATAAAAGCTTATAGCGAACTTTCATCAAAATATATTTATATTTGCGCCCTGTAGTTTGATTACAAGGTTTACGTGGACACACAGACGGACTGAAATCGCAAAATCGACTCAGAAAGTAATTCAGAAAGTAATTTTGAGTCGATCGGTATACTAGAAGATGGGTCTAGGTCAAATATTTTTGGTAGTTACAAACATCCGCCCAAAGTCATTACACGCTGACCACATAGTGGTTGTGGTATAGGGCATAAAAAGGGAAAACAAAGTAAATTTGCACTAGTTGCTATTTCAATGCGTTTATAGTTTGTCAAATACTGTAACAAATATTTTATTTTTAAGAAATGTTTTATTTAAGCTTTGCTAGAGCAGCTATATTCGTGCTCTTTTAATTTGTATAGCAAAGTGTTTTTATTGAATATTATCGAACTTAATTTATAGTACAATTCCGTATAAAGTGAAAAGTGTAGTAACGGACAGAACATCTTTATCTAGATTTATAAGTACAATACAAAGATCATTGCACAACACCGACTGTGGATGTTATAGCAGCCTGACTGCGAACATCCAGCTTATGCTGCTGCAACCACAACATTCGCCGTACAATGCAAACAGTTGATCATTCTTATATTTTGTTTGTAATATGATATTTTTATCCGTTTGGAAGAGGTAAAGGGATGTTTTTACACAGATAAAATATTTTGAATTTTTGCAAAAAGAATGCAAATATTTGGCGGTTTTTTAAAGAGGATAAAGGTTCGAGAAACGTTTTGTTTAATATAAAGTAATATGAGGCGGAGTTGGACGTAAAATTATGACTTCCTAAATGATTAACTACCGTTACAACAAGAAGATGAATATTACAAAACACAACCAATTCAACTTCAATATGAATATTATGGCACATTTACGACGTTGCTAATTTAGACTCTCCTTCACTCAATGTGTATAGATGATGCAAAATAAGTATGATTCGAACACGAACATTGAAAGACTCATTGTTAGGTTGAGCGATTTCTCTGTCTGCTCTGTATACATGTATAAATTTACAGATATTTGTACATGGATGAGTTGAATCAATTGTAAGTGTTATATTCATGTATTTTCATAAAAGGATTAATCAAACTGATGTGATTTACGAATCAAAAAGACTTAGGGTAATATGGGTATGATGTCGACGTCGGATTCACATTTACTGCCACTTATACTTATAAATCAACGTTATTATGAGTACTAGCAGATTTCAGCGCTCGAAATTCGACTGCTATTTCTAGGCAGCTTCATTTTTCAGCTTAGCCAACTCACAAACCAACACTTTTATGGTTTATTATTATTGTGAATGAAGATAACAAACTCATTAACAAACACATTAACAAATTTAATAAAACACACATAACATATGTATAATTTTATGTATGTGTTAGTTGCAACTTTAAATGCAATTTACTCAAAATAAAGGAAAAAAATTAAAAAATCTGTAAATCTGCAAAACGGCTAAAAAGAAATACCTTTTAAATAATATACGTTTGGTCAATCGGGATAAAACGGTAGAACAAAACATCGGTCACAAAAAATTGCCTAGCCTATTAATATTATAGATGAGTAGATCAGATTGATTTAGTTTCAATAATCTCTGCCCATTTATACTTTAAATAATATGTATTATATTGAATAGCGAAAAACGATTCATTACTGATCCCTGGTATTGTTCGAAAGTACCTACTACATTTAGCGACCTCTATTTATACCCTATACCACTATGTGGTTTGGGTATAATGACTTTGTGCTGCTGTTTGTAACAACCATAAATATTTGACCCAGACGCATCTTTAATTATACCGATCGAATCAGAATCACTTTTTGAATTGATATAACAATGTCCGTCCGTCCATCCGTCCGTCCGTCCATCTGTGTGTCCATGTAAATCTTGTAATCAAACTGCAGGTCGCAAATATGAATATATTTTGATGAAATTTGGTATATAAGCTTTTGTCGGCCATGGGATGAACGCTGTTGAAATTGGTGAGAATTGGTTCATGTTCAGACCTAACCCCATACAAATTACCCCTAGTGGTTCATCGAGTTTAATAGAAAAACTCGTTTTCAGTAATTTTTATTTAAAAATATCCTAAACTTCAAAGCTGGCCTTGGCAAGTAATGGATTAACGTTCTTGGATTTATACCAAATTTTAGGAACGGAAGTTCTACACATCGGAAATTCTACACATATAAAGATCGCATCTAAAAATTCAACAGCACTTACAAAATATTTGAATTTTTTTAATAAATAGTCTTTTATTGGCTTGGGGTCATATGTGAGTACAATTCCAAAAGGGTTAATGGGGTTATATTATTTTGGTCTGGGGCATTTGCTATTTCTTGGCGAGTTTTTATTCGATTTTGAAGTTTTATAACTTTTTGGAAAGACAATTTAATAATGATCCCGAAGTGGAAAACAATTTGTCGGAAAAATTAAACTATAGAACGAAATTTTCGTAAAATCTGAAAAAAAAGTCATATTTTCCCCATACAAAGCACACTTGAAATATTCAATAGCGTTGAGCCACCTCTAAATGTTTTTTGATTGGCCTAAAACTTTGTATTTCTCAGTTTATTTTTTGCTATTCTCATATTTCTATTGGGTGCGGCCGAGAGTTTGAACACTTTTTTTATTAAGGGCCACCCTAATAAAGCATTAGTGAAAATCGGTGCATATTCATACACTAGATTTAGATTTTTATATATATGTACATATCATCATAGCTCGCAGTCTGCGTTCACCATTCAAATTTGTAGCAATGATATAAAAACACAAAATAAATCCATAATTAAATTTATTTTTTTTTTCATTTGTTCCTTGTGTACATTCTTAGATTTAAAGAGCAAAAAACAAAATCCAGTTTCTTTTCTTAGTTTTTGAGATAACGAGATGAAAGTGCCCTAACCGGTACTTTCTATAATTGATTGTTTAAGCAAGTTCAGTGGCACACTTTATTTAAAAGTTGTAATAATTTTAATTTATGGTAACCAATGGTAAAGAAATTATTGTATCAGAAAGACATATTTATTAAATTGTGGAAAGATGGAAAAAGTTTCCGAAAAACTGTTTCAACTATTGGAAGATCGTACCCGGCTGTTGAGCGCGCAGTAAAAAATTTCACAGTAACTCGAATTTCAACATGTAGACGTTCAAAAATATTATCAATCCGGGAAGAGACGAATTAAATCAAATAAAAGTAAAATAACAAAACCCTATACGAGGACTCCATTTAGCTCGATACATATTTATACCCTATACCACTATGTGGTTTGGGTATAATGACTTTGTGCTGCTGTTTGTAACCACCAAAAATATTTGACCTACACCCATCTTTAATTATACCGATCGAATCAGAATCACTATCTGATTCGATTTAACGATGTCCGTCCGTCCGTCTGTGTGTCCATGTAAAGCTTGTAATCAAACTGCAGGTCGCAAATATGAATATATTTTGATGAAATTTGGTATTTGATCTTTTATCGGCCATGGGATGAACGCTGTTAAAATTGGTGAGAATCGGTCCATTTTCAGACCTAGCCCCCATACAAATGACCCCTACGAAATCGACATAAATTGCCATAAGATCCAAATTATAATACAAATCTTAGTCAAATTGGGTTTGTATGTATATATTACATCCATTAATCAGTAGTCCAAAAATGATCCCTATTGGATAACTCTTAGTGATAGGCCCCATAAAGAGCTGCTTCCCGATCTTCACTTAAATCTATCAAAAAAACAAAAATATTGCACGGATTCCTTTCAAATTTTGTTTGTATATATTTTTGCAAAATACAAGAGACTTTACCAAACATAGTCAGGATCGTTCCATTTTTGGGCCTAGCCCCATATAGATATAGCATCCGATATGAACTTTTTCATATCTGCAGCCAAAAAAATTAAGAAAAATCCCACTCAAATTTGGTTTATGCTTATTTTCTATACCCAGTTAGTTGTGCCTAAGAGATAGGGTCTCTAAACGCATGGTATAGGGTATCATATGGTCGGTCTCGACCGACTATAATTTTCTTACCTGTTTTTTTTTTTTAGCGATTTTCAATAGCTTCAATATACTGTTTGTTGTAAGAACTGTCTATAACCTTGCCTGCGGATGGAACTGTCTTCTCCTTATTTGAACACGATTCTCCCATTTCAGTCCACTATTTTGATTGTTTCTTTGCCCAGGTGTCATGTGGTGGACCCATGTCGAATCGACGCAAAAATTCGGCTTTATTGCGGTAAACATCGTCAAACACTCTATTGAAACACACACGATTTTTGTTCCATTGTGAAGAAACGCGGCATCCATCTTGCAGGCAGCTTTCTCATCTCCAAATTTTGGTTAGTATGTGATTAATAGCACTTTTTAAAATGCCTATCATTCAGTTAGCGCTCGCACCTTCAGCCGACGATCATCCGATGACCAATTATTTTCGATATTTACAAATTCATTGAGATGGTCTCCAAAAAATACTAAACAACATGGTGTCTTGAAACTTAAAATATATGTTTAATAAGGTGGCCAATTTTCATCAATTGGCGCCATCTACAAGGCAAGTCAGACATGTGTTTCGAGAAAGGGCCAATGATCCAACTTCGCTGAAACAGAAAATAAAGTACAAATTTTTATTTATTTATGGTATGCACATATGAAAAAGTTCATATCTGATGTTATTTTTATATGGGGACTAGTCAAAATATGGACCGATCATAACCATATTTTGTAAATTCATATGTATATAAACCTGATTTGAAAAAAATCTAAATAATATTTTTGTTTTTTTTATAGATTTAAGTGAAAGTTATAAATCATCTTTATATGGGGACTATGACTTAAAATGGCCCCATAGAGTTTATTACATAAAACAACTTTGACCGAGATTTATATCTAAGAGCACTTTAAGTCGATCCCATGTGGGTTGTTTGCATAGGTCGTATGGGCTATTACATACTCAATTTGTTTGCACGGGCAAACATCACTAAATTAGAAAGTGATTCTGAGTAGATCGGTATTATAAAGGTTGGGTCTAGGTCAAATATATTTTGGTAGCTACAACCATCAGCAAAAACTCATTTTGCTCTGAACACATAATTTGAATTACAAATATGTGTTGTATTAATATCACTTATACAAAGTAAACGCAGACTTTATGGGCTATGTCTAAGTCAACCTTATGTTGCTGGGCTTTCACATATATTTTTATTCGATTTGAAATTTATTCCACTTCCAAGTTTTTTCGGCCAAATTAATAAAAAGCTTTTCTTTATAATAAATTAAATTAAATTTAATTAACACTAATTTTTTTTTTATATATTTGTTTCAGATAACTCAAGTAATGCTGTAAAAAATTATTGAAAGACCAACAACAACAATAAAATTTCAACAACACAGTGCAATTTAAATAAATCTATGAATTTAAATATACAACGGACTAAAACGGGATTTTTACTGTTACCCAACAGATAGTATACAGTAAAAAAAATATTTGAATTTTAAGTGATAAAACAATAAAGATAAATATCTAGTGTTAAAGCCAAAAATTAATAAAAGATTTTCATAAAAAAAAACAACTCCAAATACTCAAATAGTTTCAAAAAAACTTTAAAACAAAATGGCCAAATGTTTTATAACTTTTATACTTTTAGCCTTTTTGGCTTTGGAAAATAACAAAATCTATAATCGTTTACATGCCAAATCACATCCGAGCGGATCCTCAGATGGCGTTACACATATTATGCGCCAACATCATACCCCAGCTAGACATAATAGGCATTATCCTACCCATGATCACAGTCAGACACATCATTCGCGCAAGCATGTGCAACAACATCAAAAACATAATTTCGATAAGGGCTGTGCGGAAGAGGACTCGCCAAATGAATCGAGGCGACAAATGGATCGTGTTAAGCGGCATATGAAACAGCAAAAACTAAATCGTTTGGAACATAAAAAACGTTTACAGCGACCCGTCTACAGTACGGAGTCCTTAAAAACTATGCCTCGCCTATGGCAGCACTTGTCTATGGCAGATGACTACGATTATGAAAATGATAATGAACGTATGTACGGTGATGGTCCGGCCACGGACAGTTCCATGGTTGTAGAGGATGTATACAACTTAATTGCAGAAATTCCTAACTCCGTAGAAGATGAAGGACATAATGATAAAGATCGAGCGGAGACTGAGTATGTTACACATATGCTAGAGCACATAAATAGTAATGAATCGGAGACAATTGAAACACGTTGTCCAAAATGTGAGAGTAATCGCAAAGTGGAACGTGTCAGTGAAGAGGAACTCACCAATTTGCGTATAGAATTTGTTAAACGACAAATTTTAGAAAAACTTAGACTTAAAGAACGTCCGAATGTATCGGCTGTGGGTTTACCAAAACCCATCTATGAAGGTGTCACCATAGAACAAGAAGCAGATTCAACGGTTAATAAAGATTTAGATGATTATTATGCCAGAACGAGTAAAAAATTTATTTTCTTAGAAGTTGGTAAGTTAAAGACATCCCCTATAATCATTAATGTATTCGGAACATAACTGGTTTGTTGTAATTTCGTTTTTAGAAAAAACGGAATGTCGTAAGCTGGAATCTCAAGCTTCTATGTGCTTCTCTTTCAAAATTGATGATGCAGATGCTGACGGTTATGATGTCAGTACGGCTGTTTTGTGGCTGTACAAAAATAAACCCACAAAAGTAATGAATCGTAATGATACTGTATTAACTCAACAAACTATTGTGGTATCCGAAGTACAACAACAATTGGACTCGAATTATTTGCCGCTCGTTAAAACAATAGCCATACAATCGGTTGATGTTCAAGGTATGTAGTATGTATGTACTTTATTACTTGTGGGCGGGCACTAAAATATGGAATATTATAAAAACGCTATAAAAACCCACTATAGAGAACTAAACTATTTGCTGAAAATATAAGTAAAGTTGTCAAATTATGGATTCCAAGATATTAGTTCGAAATGGCATTTAATGAATAAGAGCGTCGTAAAAAGATTTGTGAAATTTATGAAGAAAATCCGTCCGAAACTAAAAATTTAATTATTCGCCATTTCAAGAACATGGAATTTAAAAATTTAGGAGCTTTAATAGTGAAAAATAATATTACAGTAGAAAAAAGCTGATAGGAAATTCGAGTGCAATTTCTAGGCAACTTTCAACTTAGCCAATTCATAAACCTACACTTTTTTTGTGTTTATTATTATTATTGTGAATGAAGATGACAAACTCAACTTTAAATGCAATTTACTCAAAATAAAGGAAAATATTTAAAAATCTGTAAATCTGCAAAACAGCTAAAAAGAAATACCTTTCAAATAATATACGTTTGGTCAAAAGCGGGTTAAAACGGTAGAACAAAAAATCGCTAACAAAAAATCGCCTAGCCTATTAATATTATAGATAAAGGCGAAAGTATGTATGTCTGTTTGTTTGTAGCTTACAGAAGGCTACACCATTGAACCGATCTTCCTGATCGGACGGAACTGTAGGAGGTGAATTTTTATTATCATATATATTGAGTACACCTATTATTAACGCCTAAAATCGGCGGTATCGGATA
This sequence comes from Cordilura impudica, assembly GCA_963682025.1. NCBI lineage: Eukaryota > Metazoa > Arthropoda > Insecta > Diptera > Scathophagidae > Cordilura > Cordilura impudica. The sequence goes on along the minus strand of OY821518.1, from coordinate 237,980,578 downwards.
AGTGGGTGTGGCACCTCACATACAAAGGAATTATTCAATATCATATGTCTTGAATACTATAACAGAGACATCTTTGCAAATTTGTTTGAGGTCATCTATTGTTAATGTGAGTAGTGGGAGAGATCAGAGCAGTACGCGGGGAATAAGTAAAAAATGTTTTAATTGCACAGTACATGTCATCACAACAGGACATAATAGTTGCGTATAAAAAGTTAGCATAAACCAAATTTGAGTTCCATTGTTATTGTTTTGTTGCCTGCAGATATAAAAAGTACATATCGGATACTATTTTTATATAGGGACTAGCTGAACACATCGATTGAACATGATATAAAAATTTTGGTGTGCCACAACTAAGGCATATTTGAACTTTTTGAGCGGATTTGAAATGGCTAATGGGCAAAAATGTTAACCCAGAAAATGCTAAGTAAGAAAATAGAAAAGTTTCGTAAAGAGGTAGTTTTTTATAAATCAAAAATGCTTCTTCTTTAGTTTTATAGTTTTTTAGTTTTTTTTTTGCCCACAAGTTATTTATTTGTAAACAAAATATCCCAAGGAATGATTTTATATTTATCCTCTAGATTTTGATTACTTACTACTTGTTTATCCTTATCATCTTCTGAATCCTTTTAAAAATTATGATGGTTCTATAAAAAGGAATATCATTCGAATTTGAAAAAATTTAAATCGCAAAAAAGCTTTAACAACACGAAAGCGAGCTAAATGCGGCTAAGCATTGGGTTCTTATGGTTTCATTAATTAAAGTTTTATTAGAAAAGTTTTTTTTACGGTATATATATTATAGAAAATGTACTTCATGAAGAAAAGATAATTTTTTAAGGAAAGATAAGTTTGTAGGAAAAAGTACTTTTTTTTAGGAAAAATTACTTTTTTAAAAAAGGTATTTCTTTAAGAAAAGGTACTTTTTAAGAGAAGGAACTTTTTAAGAAAAGTTACTTCTTTAAGAAAAATAGCTTTTTTTTAAGAACAGGTACCTCTTTAAGTGAAAGTATTTGTTTAAGAAAGGCACTGTGTAAGAAAAGCTACTTTTTAAGAAAAGGGTACTTTTTAAGAAAACGTACTTTTTTAAGAACAGGTACTTCTGTAAGTAAAAGTGCTTTTTTAAGAAAAGTTAATTTTTACGATTAGCTGCTTATAAGAAAAGGTACTTTTTTATGAAAAGCTACTTTTTAAAGGTAATATGTTAAGAAGAGGTACTTTTTTAAGAAAAAGTATTTTTTTAAATAAGGTACTTTTTAAGAAAGAGTACATTTTAAGATAAGCTACTTTTTAAGAAAAGGTACATTTCAAGATAAGCTACTTTTTAAGAAAAAGGAACTTTTTAAGAAAATGTAGTTTTTAAAGGTACTTTTTTAAGAAATGTTACTTATTAAAATAAGCTACTTTTTAAGAAAAGCTACTTTTTAAGAAAACGCACTTTTTTTTTAATTTTTAATGTAAAAGTTCTTTAAAAAAATACTTTTTAAATTAGTGTACATTCTTAAGCAAGGTACTCTTTTTTAAGAAAAATTACTTTTTTAAGCAAATTAATATCTTGAGAATATGATAAGTTTTTAAGAAAAGGTACTTTAAAAAAAATTAGTTTTGTAAGAAAAGCTATCATAATTTTTTAAGAGAAGAAAGCCTTTTTTAAAAAAAGGTACTTTAAAAAATGCAATTTTAATAACAGATACTTTTTTAAGATAATTTATTATTAAAATAAAAATAATAAAAAATACTTTTTTAAGAATATGTACTTTTTAAGAAAATCTGCTTTTTAAGAAAGAGTATTGTAGAGAAAATATACTTTTTTGCATGATGTATTTAAAAACAAATTACTTTTTCAAAAAATTTTACTTTGTGACAGAGGTATCGTACTTTTTTTTTTAACGGGAGGAACCTTTTCCAAAAAGTTACTTTCTAAGAAAAAGTACTTTTTAAGAAAATGAACTTTTTAAGAAAACGAACTTGTTTAAAAAAGGTATTAAAAAAAAATACTTTTTAATTAGACACTTAAAAAAATTAATTTAAAAAAAGGTACATTTAATAAATTTGGCCTTCATAGGAAAAGCTGGTTTTAAACAAGTAAGAGTGTTAAATTCGGCTTTGCCGAATCTTTGATACCCTCCACCTCGGTTTGAGTCTTGATAATAAATGTAAATGAAAAAGTAAACAATTTGTTAAACTTAATACCAAATTATTTCAGCAAATTCTTTGGGTTGGTTTTCTTCTTTTCTATTATTTCGGATATATTTCGGTGTTTGCTTTTTGGTCATCGTGGTTGCTGATCGGCATGCATTTTGGTTATATACCTATAGGCATGCGTTTCCGGTTATATGACATAACTTCTCGTTTAATTTAGTTTTTGCTAATTAAATAGCTCGCCCTAACCTCCATTGCAAAGGTAATGGTTGTGTAGAGTGGCTATATGCATTAAATCGTGCTAATTGGAGATGGCTGTATAGTTTCTTTTAACTGGCCAAATATTTCTTCATTGTGGCCATATAGGTCGGATGGAGTAACAAAATAATAACCAAAAAAAAAAGCTCTCTCAACTTTTTTTTTTAAATATTGCCATATTTTGAAAACAGAGAATAAATTTATAATAATAAATAATCAAATTAGGGATGAAAAACGCAAAAAACGAAAAGTCCCAAACATTTTAAATAAAATAATTTAATGTTATCTTTATTTTCTGAAAAACTTCAAATTTTCATCCAAAAAAAATTGTGAAAATTTATATATAAAAAATAACATTCTCATAAAATTACGTTTACTTATGTAACAATTTTTATGTTAGCAATTCTTAAATATCATTTGAGGTTTTCTTAAATTCATTGAATTTAAAATAATATCGACAAATCTGTTTTTCTATTTATTTAAATTGTAAAGGAGTGGCATCTCTGTCAAAATAAGCGAAAAACACAAAGAATAGAAAAAAACAAATTACTTCGTGTTTGACAGGATGATTTTATGTTTATGTTTAATATCTTTATTTTTTTTACTAATATTTCTGTTTATTTATTTGAAAATGAAATAATGAATTGAATATTTAATTTTTTTATTTATATAAAAAAGTTTTTTAATTAAAGCAAAATATTTTCACTATTTCATGATTTTTATTTATGTATGACGACATTTCAACCTAAAAATTTAAGTTTTTATCGATTGGATAAACAACACAAAAATGGTTGTCGTTTAGATAACAACAACAGCTGACTTTAACAATAGCGAATATCGTTTCAAAATTTTACTGATAATTTTGCAATTTTCTTTTTTTTTACAATTCGACTATCGTTAAAAGAAGTTAGTGAATCGCGGTACTGAAAAGTTATTAATATCTCCTGAATGGCAATATTTTTTTTAAATGTAAACATTTTTAAATGTAAAGATACACATATGGTCAAAAAAATAAGTACACCTGCTTATTTTTTCTTTGTATGTAATTTTGGTTACTTTAACACAAAGTAAACATGGCAATTATTTTTTCTTTAAATAACTATAATATGGCAATGCCTTTAAAAGTAAAAACAAAACTGGGGCTTCCCCATTATTTTCATTGTGTGTTAGTTTTGTGCAGATGTGTTTTCAGTACTTGGTCAAAATAATAAATACATTGCTGAATTCTTTAATATTTTCGAAGTCTACTCTATTTTTTTGAAAAGGCTAGTTATTGCACTGTTGTTAATCTCTATTTATAAAGAAATATTTGGAAAAACTATCAGCGATGGGTCGAAAAAGTCATTGTTCATCGGAGGAGAGAAGAATTGTTTCAAGACTAAGAGAAAGTGGCAAAAGTCTACGTTCTGTAGCAGAAATTATGAATCGATCGCTATTTTTTGTACAAAATGCTTTAAAGCCTAAAAATACCCTCGAAACTCGCGGAAGACCCAAGAAAACATCAAAAACAACAGATATCCTTATTGTAACTCTTGCGAAGAAGGACCCATTTGTGTCTTCAAGATCGATTTCAGCAGATATTGGAAATGTAATTTCATCGCGAACGGTTCGTCGTAGACTACAAAAAGCTGGTTTACCAGGACGGATAGCCAGAAGAGTCCCTCTGCTTAGACAAAAAAATTTAAAGGCTAGGTTGGCGTTTGCAAGAAGACATTCCAATTGGTCCGGAGCAGATGGTGAAAAAAAATGGCGAAAAATTTTGTGGAGCGATGAAACAAAAATTAATTTATTTGGAAACGACTGTGCCCGGAATGTTCGACGCCCTAAAGGTAAAGAATTTCATGTTCGCTTTACAAAAAAGACTGTCAAGCACGGGGGCGGCAATATTATGGTATGGGGTTGTTTCTCGTGGTATGGTGTCGGTCCGATACATCGAATTACCGACACTATGACCAGAATCCACTACAAAGACATATTGGAAAATACGATGTTGACCTATGCTGAGGAAAGTATGCCTCTTAGATGGATATTCCAGCAGGATAACGATCCAAAGCATACTTCTAAGTTGGTAAAGGATTGGTTCCAAGATAATCATGTGGCCCTTCTCGACTGGCCAAGTCAATCTCCGGACTTAAACCCGATCGAAAATCTTTGGGGAGAGTTAAAACAAAGAATTGGAAAGGAGGTTTTTAAAAATAAGGATCAATTATGGGATTTTGTTAAAAAAACTTGGTATGAAATACCAGTAGAGACCTGCAGGAAACTTATTGCCAGCATGCCAAAAAGAGTCAACAAAATAATTGAAAATAAGGGTGGATATACCGGCTTTTAACGAACTCACCTTAAATCACTAAATTTAAAAAAAAAACTTGAATTTTGTATTGTTTTGCTTATTTTAACTAAATGTACTTATTATTTTGTCCAATGTTTTTTGATTAATTACTTACTTTTTGAATAAGACTGAATTTAATTTTTGTTTTTTGTTATTGTTTTAGTATTTATTTTATTTCTAATGTTATAACCAATCAAAATAGTATTTGTTTTTTCTTTTAATTTTAATAAATTTTCGGCTACGAGCCTTTAAAAAAATTTTTCAGGCTGTACTTATTATTTTGACCATATGTGTATTTCTAAATTTAAAATTATTATTTCCGACGTTTTGATATGATTTTCTGAAACTCAATTAATATTTTCTAATTTATAATTGGAAATTTTATTTTCAGTTTTTATTATAATTGATATTTTCTTAAATTTGAATGGAAAATTTAAAAAGTGAAATTTTGTATTTATGTGAATAATAATGCTTTATTAATTATAAACAATTTTTAAAAATTAGATGTAATCGCAATCAGATATTTTATAGGTAAAGCAGAATAATAATTCTATATAACTATGTAGAACTGTTTTGTAAGCAAAAAACTCATTGACGAACTCGGTAACTCTATTTTGTAAAGACAACAAAAAGTTAACCCCCCAATCTCACATCACACTGAAATTCTAAAATCGTTGTGTACGTATTATCAACGAAAAATTGTTCGAATTAGTCGAATCCATCGCCATTAAATTTTATGCTCAAACATCTGACTGCAATCTCATTTTTAAAATGTTGTCGAAGCGTAAACTTGAAAAAATTTGTATACTTCTCTCTCTTATTTTATTTTAAGTAGAGTTACTAAGTTTATTATACAGGCACATGTTTGAGGGAAAATGTTTACATTTATTATTATTAGTATTATTTTAATAATAGTTAATAATATTTATGCTCTATAATTAACAAACGTTTTTGTATGCGCATTTCAAAAAATAAATCATTATAATAGATTTAACAAGTTAAAACTTTAATTACAATTTTACAGGATCCAGTAAATTTGCATTAAATTTATAACAGGGTAACATTAATCATCGTTAGTGTCTGCCACTATTCGCACGAAAAATTTGGTGCCATTAGTGTGACCACTGCGGAAAATGTGTGTGTATTAGTAAAAAAAAATGTGAGTGTATTGAGTTTTTCGAACTTGCAGTGTGATGTGAGATTGGTGGGTAATATGCCAAACTTATGTTCATATTTGTAAAAGAATAATGAAAAAACGTATGAAATAAAAGACCAACCCGTGTATACTCTTAACATTGTTCTGTATGATATCTAGTTGAAAATATTAACATTCATGTTAAAATAGAAATAACTATTGCAAAGCTAATTAGAACAAACAAAAATTATGGCGGCATCTACTGTGGCATAGTCACGCTGAGCAAAATGAAGTGACACTCTGTTATACAAAAGAAATGTATTTTCCCCACAACAAAATACTGCAGAATTTTATGTAAATAAAATAACCGATTTATTTCTAACATGCAGTTACTATGAATATACATACATACATATATATAATATATGTACATTATTTGTATTATTTAATATGTGTATGTATGTATATTTAAATATTACACACAAAAAATACAACATCAAACGTTATTTTTGTGTTTTTCTCTTTAAATAAATTAATACATAAATTTTTTTGCTAAATTTACATTTGGGCAATTCACAACAGGTGTTGTATATTGTATGTTGTATTGAAATACACAATACAATCATTTGTTGTGAACACTCAGTTGTATTTTCATATTGTAAAACGCTTTCTTTAGTAATTTTCGATCCAACGAGGAAAGATCGCTTCGTCGCTTCTGCTATTTTGTATAAGAGAAAACACTTGTCAGTGTTTGCTTTTTGGTCGTGAGATATACCCTGGAGTTTTAGTTACGTACCTCTTGCATTTTAATTTATAATGAAAAAAAAAAAAATGTTAAATGTTTTGGTTGGTACTGAAAGAGAAAATACATACTAAAAATAAAAAAAACATTAATTTTTATATAAATAAACTTATCGATGTATTTGCGTTATTTGCATTATTTGCCATATTTTATTTTATAATTATTTATGCTGATAATATTCTATGTATTTGTTTTTTCTTTTTCATAAAAACTGGCATTCACTTGGAACTGATATGTTATGATACAATATACAACATTTACAAAACATAGCAAATGAAGTTGGATCGTGTATCAGATTTTTCAGTGAAAATTACCAACAACAATTTTACACTATTGTAAAGTGATACACGATACAAGAGATACAACGATACATTACCCATTGTGAATTGCCCAATTGTTTTTTTTATTAACAACTAGGTATTTTAGCATTATTTGCTTTAGATGTTGGTGAATTTTTACTCCCTTTATATTAACTCGTAGTGTCCGCTTGTCGAAAAAATTTTGGATCGATTTTAACCACTTTCCCGTGACCCAATCGATCTGAAATTTTGCAGGCAGGCTTGTGGCAATGACAGAAATGATCTAACATATTTTTTTAGTGATGCCAAAACAATGGAAACTTTTAAATTTTTCTACCAGAGTTGATAAAAAAAATGTACAAAGGGTTTGTTTTTGTTATATTATTACCATAACGACCACAAAAACAACAAGTCCAGCTATGAAAACAATGCAACATTTAGAATAACAACAAGAAAAATATAGAAATATCATGTTTTTCATTTTTTTTAATTTTTCAGAGATTTCCCTGGACCTGTTCCACCGATTTTAATGATTTTTGAAGTAGAAATCTTTCCATGAATTTGGTGAATCATTCTCACTAAAATGATCACTGTAGCTGCACTATTGAGGGCGTGATCGTGACAAGAACAACATAGAAAATTATTTTTTTTTTCAAGACTTTTTTAGTTCTTCATTCAAATCTCGGGCCCTAATCGACCGATTTGGACGATTTTAAATAGCAAACTTCTCATGATGTTAGTGAATCATTTTTATGTCAACGAGTACCCTAGCTGCCGGATTGATGCCGTCATCGTGATTTCCACAGACGGACAGACGGACATCGCTATATCAACTCCGGTTGTTATAAGGATCACAAATATATAAATTTTATGGGGTCCAAAATTTTTTTTCTAATTATTACAAACGGAATGACAAACTGGAGTGGAGGGTATAACAACTCTACAACAGCAACAATGACAGTCATATGTTTTTCAAATAGGAAAAAACTGTTTATGTGTTAGTTTCGGTCATTCCCCAGTATGCATTGAAATATTATTTCTCCAATGTTGGAGAAAAGTTAAGTTCTTAAATTGATGTCAAATGTAATTCTCAACTTGGGTTGAACAATTTTTCTCCTTGTTTGCTTTCAACTTGACATCAAGTTGAGACTTAAAATTTTTTCCAATCTTTGAGAAACATTTTTACTCTCAATTGGATATCCAACACTTTTCTCCACTTGAGACCAAACATTTTTTCAACTTGAATACGATTTGTGTTAAGTCTGAGATATTATTTAAATATGTCATAAATAATAAATTAAATTAAAAAATGCCAAAAAAGTACAAATAAATCATTGATATATTTTTAATTATTTCTGCTTTTTGTCGAATTTTTCAAAAAATGTACAACTAATTAATTCATTTATTTTTAATTCTAGATTTTAAAAAATGTACATAATATGTACATTTAATGTTAAATATGTACATAGTAATGTTAAATATATAATGAAATTAAATTGAAACATTAAAAAAGCACATTGTTTTCATTTCTAAAATTAGTATAATATTTTTTAATATGGCAATTCCGTACCTTCCATTTGATACCGATTGGAAATATTTCTTTGCTATCAAGTTGAGAATCACAAATTTCTCAATTTGATAACTATGAAAATCGCCATATAAAAATGTGCCTTTTAAGTTGAGAAGACTATATTCGAACTATTGAGGGCATTTGAGAATTAACGTTGGAGATTTGAGAAATGTATTTGATCTCAAATGCACCTCAAGTTGATAGCAAACAAAAATGTTTATTGGGACATTTATTGTAGGGTCGTTTGCACACACACAAAAAATAGAAAATAAATTGTCAATAAGCAAAGCAAGTGGCTTCGAAATTCGATGATGCCAGTTAATCATTTTTTGTTCACGCGGAATTTATAATTGGAGGAATTTTTTTCTCGAGAAATGTATTTTCCGTGAGAAAGAAATTCCTTGAGAATATTCATAATTGGGATGAATAACTTTTAATTGGAACTTTTTAGTCAGAATAAATCATAATTCTAGTTAGATATTGGTTAATATTTAATTAGAAAAAATATTGTGGTGGCATCTACGCAATTATTGAGGCAGTCACGGAAAAATTAAATGCAAGTCTGTTTTTTTTAATATAACAAAAATGGATTTTCCCTTTAACAAAATATGGCAGAATTCTTTATAAATGAAATGCAAAATGGAAAATCAATTTTGTGCTAATTCTTAACAAAATTAATAATATATATATATGTATTATTATATTTATTAATATTTGTAATTTTATTTGACATAATTTCACACACAGTTTTACAGATCAACTGTTTTAATTAGAAAAAATATTGTGGTGGCATCTACGCAATTATTGAGGCAGTCACGGAAAAATTAAATGCAAGTCTGTTTTTTTTAATATAACAAAAATGGATTTTCCCTTTAACAAAATATGGCAGAATTCCTTATAAATGAAATGCAAAATGGAAAATCAATTTTGTGCTAATTCTTAACAAAATTAATAAAATATATATATATGTATTATTATATTTATTAATATTTGTAATTTTATTTGACACAATTTCACACACAGTTTTACAGATCAACTGTTTTCAACTGATTTAGAAGTTTTCTGTTTTTGAAACAGTAGTGCCAATTTGTAACATTTTGTGATGTAATGAAAATCGCAGAATAATAAGTTAATACACAATAAAAAATATTAAATTTTTAAGTTTTATATACATATTGCAATAAAAAAAACTTTGGTAAATTTACATTGAAGATGGTCAGAAATGAATGAGAAAAATATATAGACATTTTAGAAAAGCACATTTAATGTTAAACTTTATGCACAAAATATATGGGTTTTTGTTGTTTCGAATTTAACTGTGGCTCTAAGTGAAAAGTTTTAGACCGATCGTATATTACATCTTGAGGATCCTCACCTAATATTTTCAAATATTTTAAATTCTTTTTAACTCATTTAACCTCATTACGAAAATAGTAAAACAGTAAATATGGAAAATCCACGCACCTCAAAAAATTGTTTTCTATGAAATAAATTAAAGACATTTCATATTATACAATTTTCTTTCAAAAATGTATCAATTATTGCAAATTTGAAATTTGACATATAGTATTTGTACATATATTTGTATAGATTTCGCAGTATGAAAAGAACTATTATTTCTTTATTTAGAATATATGTAAGTATTGCTCGCAAAAAAATGCAACATCATGAATGAAACACATAGACGACTGCTGGCAGCAGCATTTGTAGTCGTATAGTCAGCTACTTGATTTTTCTGAATACGACAGCAACATATAATACAAATGCATTTTTATTTAAATATACAATTACTTTTACTTATTTAAAATGCATTAGTACAACGTAAAAATAAATAAATTAGTTTAACGCCTTTTGATTATTAATGGAATTATAGCCTTTCATTTTGCGATTTTTTTTTTAAACAAAATAAAATATTTCATAGCACTAACTTCTTTTACATATTTTGTTATATTGTCAACACTATTTTTGTTTTGTAGCCAACAAAACACACTTGCAGTTTTTTTTTTATTTGAAGAACATATGACTGCCATTGTTGATGTTGTAGAGTTGTTTTTTTTTTTGATTTTGTTTCGTTAACTCTTTTGTATTAAAGCACCTCCAATATATGTATCCATTTTCGTTTGCAAATTCAGTATATTTATAATTTATTACTTACAGCAAAAAATAATAGAAACAATTTTATCAGTTATGCTTACGATACTATATAAATAGACTTGAAGTTGGCTCCAAAAGCAGTAGCCTGTGTAAAGAACAAGTTAGCGACATGTAACTGTTACGTAACGTGTCAGCCTTTTTTTCACATGAAAAGTATTGGGACGTTCCGGTTACGTTCGGTAACTGTTTTAAATGATATTCATGTAAAAAAAAACAACTGACTCGTTACGGTTACGGTTAGAAAACATTGACCTTTTATATGTATTATAATGCTATGAATGCATTTATTTTTATTTTATTTTATTTATATATTCTTTTTTTTTTTGTATTGTATATTTTTTTTTTTTATTATTATTACTATTTCATTTAATTATTTTTTTTTAAAATAAATTAATACATAAAAATTTGTTTTTTAAATTATTGGTGAACTTTTACTCCCTTTATTTACTGCCTTTATATTAACTGGTAGTGTCTGCTTGTCGACAAAATTTTGGATCGATTTTTAGCCCCTTTCCCGTGAGCCAATCGATCTGAAATTTTGCATGCAGGCTCGTGGCAATGACAGAAAGGATCTAACAAATTTTTTTAGTGATGCCAAAACAATGGAAACTTTTAAAATTTTCTACCAGAGTTCACAAAAAAATGTACAAAGGGTTTGTTTTTATTATATTATAACCACAACGACCACAAAAACAACAAGTCCAGCTATGACAACAATGCAACATTTAGAATAACAACAGGAACAATATGGAAACATCATGTTTTTCATTTTTTTTTTAATTTTTCATAGATTTACCTGGACCTGTTCCACCGATTTTAATGATTTTTGAAGTAGAAATCTTCCCATGAATTTGGTGAATCATTCTCACTAAAAATTATCACCCTAGCTATCCTATTGAGGGCGTGATCGTGACAAGAACAACATAGAAAATTATATTTTTCAAGACTTTTTTTAGTTCTTCATTCAAATCTCGGGCCCTAACCAACCGATTTGGACGATTTTAAATAGCAAACTTTTCAGGATGTTAATGAATCATTTTTTATGCCAACGAGCATCCTAGCTGCCCGATTGATGCCGTCATCGTGATTTCCACAGACGGACAGACGGACAGACGGACAGACGGACAGACGGACAGACGGACATCGCTATATCAACTCCGGTTGTTATAACGATCACAAATATATATATTTTATGGGGTCCAAATTTTTTTTTCTAATTATTACAAACGGAATGACAAACTTATATATACCCTCTGCACACTGGAGTGGAGGGTATAAAAAGAATATGTGTTGTTTGGGTGGAGCAAATATTTAATACAAAAGAAGCCATACTTAACCTATAATTAATAAATACAAATAACATTATATAATTAAAAAAAATGTTTTAATAAAAAACAATTTTAATTGAAAAAAAAAACAAAATCCAAAACAAAAAAATAATGCTGATAACTGAATAAACAAATTTTAAAGTTTAGATCGCTTACAATAAACTTACTTTTTTTCCCATCATAGATTTGTTTATTTTTTAATATTTCAAAAGCAAATTATGAACAAAATAAAAACAAAACCAAATGGAAAAGTGCTAATATACTTTATAATACTCATCTCAGACAGGTTCGCCAAAAAATTCAATGCATTGCTCAAGATCAAAAGTTTTTTCTGCACCTCCCCCAAGCGGTTTGATTATACATTTAGGAATTGCTCTATTTAACATTTTAAAATACGAAATTTTTTCCTCCTTAACTAACGATTTACATAATTTTAGAAGTTTGGCAGCCATATGAGTAAGATTATCGTTTAAATAAACACGATTTTTAATTTTATAGTTTTCATTTGTTGTTTTTCCATGACTTTCCTCTTCAACAGCATTAGTCACTACGCCTTTTTTAATTTTATCCTCCGGATCATATATATCAGATAGAAGAAGATTTTTATCATTGAAGTATGCTTTCATCAACTGATCACGTAAAGAAATATCATTAAATTTCAAAAGCACTGCTGTGTTTCTTCGTATATACATAATACGTAACATATCATTAATGCCAATATTGAGTTTAAAGTGAACAAATAACGCAAGAACAAGCTTATTAAGATCTTTAAGCTTATTAGGTAAACCAGAAATTATTACATCATTGCGGTTTAATTGATACTGGAGTGAATTATTTGTCAATTCCAGTTCACTTAGCTTCTTTTTTACTTTACTTTCACTGTTTATTACCAAATTTTTATATTCTAATACTTCATCCTTAAAGGTTTTAAGACTAGAAGATAGTTATATCCGTATCTCTTTTATAACAGATTCAAATTTCATGTTCAGGTCAGTTTGTTCCCGTTTGATGTCTGAAGCCAAGCTACTCAAAGACTTTTTGAAATCTGCAAATTCTTTACGAATATCTTTTTTAAACGATGAGTCGGACTCTGTTGTGTCCACAGTATTAGCCATGCAGTCTTGACAAGTGAATTTTAAATTACGATTTTTGTCAAGAAGTTGGTATACTTCTTTGGAGACTCCTTCGCAGTCAGTGTGAAACCAAGTTTGGCAAGTAGTACACAATAAACAACGTTTTCCAGAAACATTCTTTTCACAGCATCCACATAAAGAAGGCATTTTTTTTTATTTTTTTTATTTAAATATATTGAATGTATTAAAGTCCACGTTGTTTGTAAAGACAATGTATTTTCCAAAGCTTAATATATTGAGTATGTAATTGTAAAACAAAAAAGAAAATTAACGGTTCTCGATTGTTCTAGTACATATAAGCAACAATTCAGTGCAAAAGAGATCGCTATACGTTTATACACAATGGAAGTACAATAAAAATCACGTTTTTATAAATTTGTTGAATCTCTTAACATATGTCTTTTTTATGTACAATAGGCAAATTCACTTTAATTTAACTGTTTTTGAAATAAATTACTTATTTTTCATTTTTAATATTATTCCATAATAGATTTAGTGATTAAAAACACTTTAAAATTAATTTCCAATCAGCAGAAAAATTTTACTATATATATTTTATAGAAAATGTACTTCATGAAGAAAAGATACTTTTTTAAGGAAAGATAATTTTGTAGGAAAAAGTACTATTTTTTAGGAAAAATTACTTTTTTAGAAAAGGTATTTTTTTAAGAAAAGGTACTTTTTAAGAGAAGGAACTTTTTAAGAAAAGTTACTTCTTTAAGAAAAATAGATTTTTTTTAGGAACAGGTACCTCTTTAAGTAAAAGTATTTTTTTAAGAAAGGCACTGTGTAAGAAAAGCTACTTTTTAAGAAAAAGGTACTTTTTAAGAAAACGTACTTTTTTAAGAACAGGTACGTTCTGTAAGAAAAAGTGCTTTTTTAAGAAAAGTTAATTTTTACGATTAGCTGCTTATAAGAAAAGGTACTTTTTTAAGAAAAGATACTTTTTAAAGGTAATATGTTAAGAAAAGGTGCTTTTTTAGGAAAAACTATTTTTTAAGAAAAGGTACTTTTTAAGAAAGAGTACATTTTAAGATAAGCTACTTTTAAGAAAAGGTACATTTTAAGATAAGCTACTTTTTAAGAAATGGTACATTTTAAGAAAATGTAGTTTTTAAAGGTACTTTTTTAAGAAATGGTACTTATTAAAATAAGCTACTTTTTAAGAAGAGCTACTTTTTAAGAAAACGCACTTTTTTTTACTATATAAAGTTCTTTAAAAAAATACTTTTTAAAATAGTGTACATTCTTAAGCAAGGTACTTTTTTTAAGAAAAATTACTTTTTTAAGCAAATTAATATCTTGAGAATATGATAAGTTTTTAAGAAAAGGTACTTTAAAAAAATTAGTTTTGTAAGACAAGCTATCATAATTTTTTAAGAGAAGAAAGCCTTTTTTAAAAAAAGGTACTTTAAAAAAGGTAATTTTAATAACAGATACTTTTTTAAGATAATTTATTTTTAAAAGAAAAATAATAAAAAATACTTTTTTAAGAATATGTACTTTTTAAGAAAATCTGCTTTTTAAGAAAGGGTAATTATAAAGGTTAATTTTTAAGAAAGAGTATTGTAGAGAAAATATACTATTTTGCATGATGTATGTAAAAAAAAATTACTTTATAAAAAAATTTTACTTTGTGACAAAAGTATAGTACTTTTTTTTTTTAACAGAAGGAACCTTTTCCAAAAAGTTACTTTCTAAGAAAAAGTACTTTTTAAGAAAATGAACTTTTTAAGAAAACGAACTTATTTAAAAAAGGTATTTAAAAAAAAATACTTTTTAATAAAAGACACTTAAAAAAATTAATTTAAAAAAAGGTATTTTTTTAGAAGTGTATACATTTAATAAATTTGGCCTTCATAGGAAAAGCTAGTTTTTAAGAAATGGTTCGTTTAAAAAAAGTACTTTTTAAGAAGAGGTACTTTTTAAGAAAAGTACTTTTTAAGAGAAAGTACCATTTTAAAAGAAAAGATACTTTTTTTAAGAAAAGATACTTTTAAAAAAATTTTTTAAATTTTTTAATAAATTTGGCCTTCATAGGAAAAGCTGGTTTTAAAAAAGGGTTCGTTTAAAAAAAGTACTTTTTAAGAAGAGGTACTTTTTAAGAAAATGTACTTTTTAAGAGAATGTACCATTTTACAAGAAAATATACTTTTTTTAAGAAAAGATACTTTTAAAAAAATTTTTTAAAAGGGACAATTTTAACAAACCCGTTTTTTTAAAGAAATAAGTTTTTTAAGAAAAGATACTTCTCTAAGAAAAGATATTTTTTTTAGAAAACATAATTTGTTAAGAAAACGTACACTTTTAAGTAAATGCAATTTTTTAAGAGAAGGAGAGCCTACCAATCGAAATGCGAGTTATAATTCTAGGAATTTTAGTTATACCCTATACCACTATGTGGTTTGGATATAATGACTTTGTGCTGCTGTTTGTAACAACCAAAAATATTTGACCTACACCCATCTTTAATTATACCGATCGAATCAGAATCACTATCTGATTCGATTTAACGATGCCCGTCCGTCCGTCCGTCTGTGTGTCCATGTAAAGCTTGTTATCAAACTGCAGGTCGCAAATATGAATATATTTTGATGAAATTTGGTATTTGATCTTTTATCGACCATGGGATGAACGCTATTGAAATTGGTGAGTATCGGTCCATGTTCAGACCTAGCCCCCATACAAATTACCCATATGAAATCGACATAAATTGCCATAAGATCCAAATTGTCATATAGATCTTACTCAAATTGGGTTTGTATGCGTTCATTACATCCATTAATGAGTAGTCCAAAAACGATCCCTTTGACCCCACATAGAGCTGCTTCCCGATCTTCACTTAAATCTATTAAAAAACAAAAATATTGCACGGATTCTTCTCAAATTTTGTTTGTATATATTTTTCCAAAATACATGAGACTTTACCAAACATGATCAGGATCGGTCCATTTTTGGACCTAGCCCCCATACAAATGACCCCTATGAAATCGACTTAAATTGCCATAAGATCCAAATTATTATATAAATCTTAGTCAAATTGGGTTTGTATGTGTTTATTACATCCACTAATCAGTAGTCCAAAAATGATCCCTGTGGGACAACTCTTAGTCATAGGCCCCATATAGAGCTGCTTCCCGATCTTCACTTTAATCTATCAAAAAACAAAAATATTGCACTGATTCTTCTCAAATTTTGTTTGTATATATTTTTGCAAAATACAAGAGACTTTACCAAACATAGTCAGGATCGGTCCATTTTTGGGCCTAGTCTCCATATAGATATAGCATTCGATATGAACTTTTTCATATCTGCAGCCAAAAAAATTAATAAAAATCCCACTCAAATTTGGTTTATACTTATTTTCTATGTCCAGTTAGTTGGGCCTATGAGATAGGGTCTCTAAACGCATGGTATAGGGTATCATATAGTCGGTCTAGACCTTGTTTTTCATTAATTTTTTTTCTTTCAGCGTTTTTTAATCTATATATGTACATTAAGCGACTCAGTCTGTATGGAGAGAAAAAAAGTGAAAAAAGTGCCCCACTAGAAATCTACCTTGGTTTGTTCTATAACGATTCCCAAAATATTTCTGGTCTAGCTTTAACCCATTCCGAGCTGGACTGTTTTAATAAAGGTCTATTTTTTAGTTTTTTAAAAATATTTTCATTTTTTCCAGATCAACATATTCAATATGGATATGGTATAGAACAAACGAAGTTAGATTTCTATGGGGACATTTTTTTCACTTTTTTTGTGAGTCGTTCTAATATATGTATGAACCTAGTAACGCCAAGAAAAGATTGGCAAAAAAGCAGCAAATAAAGGCGATAAATAAGCTGGGTATTTAAAAATTTACAAAACTTAAATACTTCATCAGCTACAAGAAATTAAGTATAAAAATAATCATGATATAAATGGATCTAATGTGATTAAGATTAAATTTTAATAAATTATTTAATTATTTATTTTTATTATTATTATTATATATTAATTTAATTATTATTACAAATAAATAACATAAATAATTTTTCAACATTTCTATAGAAAAAACGTGATTTTTTTAAATGGGGTTAACATATTGCGTGTATTACAGTATCGAAAGTATGAAATTTTAGTTAGGTATGTTACATACCATCGGAAAGGTTAATTTGTCTAGTTTCTCAGTATATGTTTTACTTTTAAGGTTTTGGAAACACTTACACACTAATAGGAAAAATTGAAATTTGTGCATATGGTAGAAATTGAAAAACCTTTTTTTTTTGATAGATATCCCACTCGCATCCCACTAAGCGACCAAAAAGCTTCTAAAGAAAAAGCCTAAGCTTTCTTTTGAGCAAAAAAAAAAATTCCTTCTTTAAAAAAAGTCAAAACAATTTTTGATTTTGCAAAAAAAAAGTCTAAAATGTTTTTTAAATTTTTTTTCCGAAAGACTGAAGAAATAGCTATTTAAACTATTTGGAACAAATTTTGCTACGAACAATAGGTAAAAAGTTACATGGATGAGAAAAAAACACCTGATTGGTCAAAATGTTTTAATTTTGACCCCCTCTAACTCAGAGAGTTTTCGACCGATCTCGTTGAAAAATTGTGTCTAAACTATTATCCAATAGGACTTACATTGGTGCAAATTTCATCGCGAGCGGAAAACATCGGTTTCAAAACTTGGATCACTTGACATGAAATGCCCCATATACAAAATTTATGAATACTTAAATAAAATTCATTAAATTGTGAATTTTGAAATAAAATTAATTTAATTTCATTATAAATATTTGTTAAACACACATAAGATTTGTTAATAAATAATTTTTTAATAATTATTTAATTTTTTAAGAGCCTAAAGGTATGCCAATTTTAAACACACATACAACATTGTACAGTTTCTTGTTTGTAGCTTAAATATGTGTTTTATGTATGTGTTAGTAGCAACTTTAAATGATTATTACTTAAAAAAAAAATAAAATGTACCAGATGGTGCACATCTATAAAAAACGTGCACATATGCAAAGAAATACCTTTCAAATGGTATATTTTTTGTCAAAATCGATTGATAACTAAAAGCGTAGAAGGGATCATTAGAAATCGCATGGCCTATTAATATTATAGAATACTTTTTTTAAAAAAGTACTTTTTCATCAAGAGTTACTTTTTGGCAAAAATCACTTTTTGAAGAAAATAATGTTTTATAAGAAAATAGGTTACTTTTTTAAAACAAGGATTTTAATAAAAAGATATTCTTTTTTAAATAAAATATTTCTTAAGAAAAAGTAATTTTTTAAGAAAATTAACTTTTTTAATAAATTTAATTTAATTTGTTTGATGGAAAAATAATCTGAAAGTAAATCTTTGAAATAATGTCTTCAATATTCATGCATATGCCTCATGCATTCATTTCAAATATTCGGGCAATATCTCTTTTTGAAAATTGGACTTTCACCGATTAGAGGGAGAATTGACCTCTCCGTGGCATAGCCAAAGAATTATAAAAACAGGCAGATTTAAGATTAATCATAGCACTAAGAACGAAATGGTGAGTAGTTGACAACGGTTGGTGACCATAAATCAAACTGAATAAAGTGAAAAAAAATATTTATTATTTGCACGCTTATAATTAATTATCATGAATTTTGTGTGCATTTTTAATAAACAGGCTATCTTCATTTAAGAAAAAAAACAAACAAAAAGTAAATAAAAACATAAAATCTAATAAATACTATATATTTATCAGAGTTCAGAAAAAAACACACACTGAATAAAAAACTCGTACATATATGTAAACAAACATAACTTAGACCAACACACACATATTTTTATTTTCATATCAATTATGTTTGTTTTTAAATTTTCTTCGGTGCCCAACACAACCATGACTGTGTTCGTTTTAATATTTCGTTATTTACACGAACATTTTTCTATCACGTACTTTTTGTTTCAATCACACATAATGCACACATTTTTGAGTGTTGCTTTATTTGAAGTTCATGTTCTGGTACGTGTACTGAAAAAAAAACACAGAACATGTACAATAAACAGGTTCGAGTTCAGTTATATTTTAAACACGACTTAAACACGACTTAAAATATAACTGAACTCGAACCTGTTTATTGTACATGTTCTGTTTTTTCTTACTACACGAGCCACAACACGACTTAAAATATAACTGAATTCGAACCTGTTTATTGTACATGTTCTGTGTTTTTTTTCAGTACACGTACCAGAACATGAACTTCAAATAAAGCAACACTCAGAAATGTGTGCTTTATGTGTGATTGAAACATAAAGTATGTGATACAAAAATGTTCGTGTAAATAACGAAATATTAAAACGAACACAGTCATGGTTGTGTTGGGCACCGTAGAAAGTTTAGAAACGCACATAATTGATATGAAAATAAAGATATGTGTAGGCTGCTTTTGAACAGAACATTGTGTGTTTCATGTGTGTATTTTCTGAACCTTGATATTTATGTATATAAATTCTAAATTATTCTTTTGATGATCGCAAACAAATTTTCCCAGTTTCGAGGAATTTTATTTTGATTAATTGGAAATTTTTCAATATTTTTCTTTACAGATGAATGGATGAAAATTGATATTGAATGGCCTATAAAACGTTGGTTTGGCAATCATGATCTTAGCCATCTCATACAGATCACTTGTCAGTCGTGTGATATTGAGTCTATGGAACATATGATATCCACCGATAAAGACTACAGGCCTTTCATAATGGTCGATACGCAAAACAGAAGAAGGCAACCACGCCAGAAACGTGAAATAAATTGTACCGATGGTGTGACGGAATGTTGTCGTGAAAAACTGTACATTTCATTTGCCGATATTGGTTGGGGCGATTGGATAATACAGCCACGAGGATACGATGCCTATTTCTGTCGTGGTTCGTGTGGTATGGTAGCAAGTATTACCAATTCCGGTTCTCATCATAATGTCTTTTTACAGGTTGGTATTTTTATTATATATTTTAATTACCAGACATTTATTGTTGTGTTTTATTCTGTTTTTTTTTTTTTTTAGAAAATGTTAAATAAACCCGGTAGACATAAAAATTTAGAATTAGTTCCTTGCTGCACTGCCAAACAATATTCTTCACTGCAATTAGTATTTATGGACAGTAATAACACGGCCACTCAGAAAACATTCCCCAATATGGTGGTTGAGTCCTGTGGATGTAGATAGTTTCAAATTTTAACTTAAGATTTCAATAATTTTCATATCATTCAGAAGAAAAAAGTTTCCAATTCATAATTCAAAAAAAAAAAAAAACAACGAACAAACCTTTAGTTATAAAATATTTATAAACTCACAAATGCTACATTTTTCTGCCATATTTTTTTTTTTAATTGTAATTTTTTAGTTTAATTGTCTAATGTACTTAAGTTCTCCGTGAGATGTAAATAGATTTTCTTTCGTTGTAGTCTAGTTTAATTAAGGGTATTCACGCCAAGTTTCATAACCACGAATGATTACTTATTATAGTAAAAATCTTAAGATATATTTTAAATAATTATTATTTAGAGTAGAATAAATTTTTAATGTCCCGACTTTATGAGACTTGGTGCGATAAGCCTATTTGTAAATATTTATGTTTACTTTTCTTAGTTAGTAAAAGTAGTGTGATATATATATGTTTTTTGTAAATATTATAAGTAGTTGAATTTTTGTAATTTCTTAAATTTTTATAAGAAAGTGAATATACATATTTATTTTGAAAAAATGTTTTTAAATTAAAAATATTGTGTCGTTTTATTTATGTCAATTGTCTGACATTACAAAGCTATATCAACTTCAGATATATTAAAAAAAACTATTGCCAGGTCTGCAGCTTTGATATTCCTTACCAGTGTTGTTTTAGAAAATTATTCACGAGAATTTTCATGTCAAGTTTTGCTATTCCGCAATCCTTGTTTGAGCAGAGTTTCTGGGAATAAAAAAAAAAAATGCAACCTTTCTCTGTTATTTTATGTTATTGCATATAGTTTTACATAAAAGCATTTATATTATTCCAGAATATAAGTACAGCATCTAATAGGACCCAACAAAAATAGAGCATTCATCTTATAATGAAAATAAGATAACCAGCAATATTTTTAAATAAAAGTAAGAACTAAATTTATTTGGATTTGTTCACAATAAATATTTTTTTTCAGAATGACAAATTTATAAACAAAACTTTTAATATGAAAACAAAAAACTATTCGATTGAAATATTATTTCTACACCCCCCTCTCAATCGATTAAGCCAATGTCACTGCGAAACTTAACAAAACTACTGACATCCAAGGATTTTGTAAATAAATCTGCTAACTGGTGTTGAGTGCTTATATGTTCAACTAGGATGTTACCATTCATTATATTATCTCTCACAAAATGGTACTTGATATCAATATGTTTTGCCCTTTTGCTCTCAAGATTTTTAGCCATTCCAATACAGCCTCTGTTGTCTTCATATATTTTATATATTTTTATTTTAAATCTTGCATATCCCACGAATCCATATTGCTTCAGTAGTAGCTAAACTAAGAGCTACATATTCAGCTTCTGAAGATGATGTTGCTACTGTCTGTTGTTTCTTACTACACCATGATACCGTGCAACCATAAACTTTAAATATAAAGCCACTTACAGATTTTCGATCTGATAGATCTGAGGCCCAATCTGAGTCAGCATATCCCACAATTGGTTCACTTGATACATGCTTAAAGTTTAATTTCATATTTATCGTCCCTTTAAGATATCTTAAAACTCGCTGAAGGGTTCTGCTGAAAACGACCTAAGTATCCTACTTGAAAACATATGTCCGGTCTTGAGCACAGCATAATATACATAAGGCTTCCCAACAGTTCTCTATATGGTTGATTGACAGTTATATTTGAATTGTTACTTTCTAATTGCAAGCCTTTCTCCATTGGGGTCTTTACTAAATTGCAGTCTAACATTCCAAATTTGTTCAGGATTTTACAAATACTTGTCTCCTGAGATATCTGTAAGTTTTCTTTATCAAAATTCATATTCATACCAAGAAAGTATTTCAATGGACCACAATCCGACATCTCAAACCTTTTGGCTAGTTTTTCTTTTAAGTTATTAATATTCTCGATTTTATTACCAACAATTAGTAAGTCATCCACATATAAAATAATAATCAAAACATTTGCTTGTTTATCATCTAGCTTTACATACAAGCAGTAATCGTGTTTGGACCTCGTAAATCCAAGTGAAATTAGGAAACTGTTGAACTTTTCATTCCAACATTTAGGTGCTTGTTTAAGTCCATATAGCGATTTCAATAACTTACAGGCTAAAATGGGATTCGCATTGACACCTTCTGGAATAGCCATATAAATGTTCTCCTTTAAGTCACCATATAAGAAAGCCGTCTTAATGTCAAGTTGATGGAAATGGTAACCGCGATGAATACCAACAGCTAATACAATTCTTATAGTTGATTGATAATTTTGCTACTGGGGCATAAGTCTCCAAATAATCGATGCCATGTTTTTGAAGAAATCCTTTTATAACTAATCGCGCCTTGTACTTTGTTGGATTTCCATTACCGTCTTCTTTATTTTTAAAAACCCATTCTGATTTTAATAATTTTGCTTTTGGTGGAGGTTGTACAAGATCGCACACATGGTTCTTTTTCATTGAATTTAGTTCATCGTCGATAGCTTTTTTCCATTTATCAGTATCATCTCTATTAAAAATTTCAATATACGTATTTGGAATATTCTTTTGTAAAACTTCAGCTTCATGGCCAGTTATATAGTCCAATAATTTACTTGGTAACCGGCTAATTCTTTGACTTCTTCATTTACATTTTCTTCCTCATAACTGGTAATTATTTCACATAATGGTACATTATCAGATACAGCACTGTCTTCGCCATTTCCAGTACTATCTTCATTTACGGTAGACACGACATCATCTAACTCTTCCCCCTCTTGATCGTGGCTGCTTTGAATAACTGTTGTTTTAAATGTTTTTCGACCCAATTTTTATATGGAAAACAGTTTTCGTCAAATTTTACATCTTTAGCAAATATTACCTTTCGCGTTTCACTTTACCACAGCCTATATCCGTTAGGGGCATAACCGACCATTACCATTATTTTACTTTTGGGATCCAATTTGGTTCGTTTTCGATCTGGAACCCACGCAAACGCTTTACAACCAAAAACCTTAAGTTTTTCCAGTTTTGGCTTTATACCAATAAACATCTCCGTTGGTGTAGTCGCATCATCAATCGCTTTTGTCGGAATTCTATTAATTATGTACACGGCTGCAAAGGCTGCTTCATTCCACAAGTTTTTCGGAACTCCTGATTGTAACAACATAGCTCTTAATTT
This sequence comes from Cordilura impudica, assembly GCA_963682025.1. Lineage (NCBI taxonomy): Eukaryota > Metazoa > Arthropoda > Insecta > Diptera > Scathophagidae > Cordilura > Cordilura impudica. The sequence goes on along the minus strand of OY821518.1, from coordinate 237,957,060 downwards.
TTCTGTTACAGTTCTATTGAACCTTTCAGATACAACATGCTGCTGTGGTGTATATGCAACTGTCGTTTCAACTTGAATGCCTTTGTTTTTATACCATGTTAGTTGTTCCTTTGATAAGTATTCAGTACCTTGGACAATAGTTAAAGTTGATATCTTGTTATTTGGAAACATAGCACATACTGAGGCGTCATATTCCTTAAATCTGACAAAAACCTCAGATTTTTTTTAATACAGTACACCATAGCGAAGTGGCTATAATCGTCTATAAATGACACAAAATATTTCGATCCATCCCATGCAATCGGTGTAATCGGACCACAAACGTCTGAATGTATTCTTTGAAGTAATCGAGTTGCTCTGGCTCGAGTCCCATTAAAAGGGTCTCGACATTGCTTAGCTTCAGTACAAATATCACAGAAACCGATATTTTTTGACTTAACATCATCTTGGATTAGTTTATGTTTCAATAATTTGTCCATACCTGTAGTACCAATGTGTCCAAGTCTTCTATGCCAAGTTATGACATCAATTTTGTTACATGATAAAGCATTTTTATTTGCAAAATGTAAAGTTAATTCATAAAGATTGCCAGAAAGAAACGCTAATGCAATTTGTTCTTTACTTTTCATAATAATAGCAATATTATTCTCAAAATTAACTTTAAGTCCCGATTTTGTCAACTTTCTTAGAGATAATAAGTTATCTCTCAAATCCGGAGAATACAAAACATTTTTCATAGTTACCTTTACACCTTTGTTGGTAATATCTTTAATTTCACCAATATGTTTAGCTTGTATTGATTCACTGTTCTTTGCTACAACAATTTCAATGGGTGTTTCTAGCACATTGAGTTAACAAAATATTGACTTGTCTCTTGCTATATGGTCGCTGGCGCCAGAATCTAATTTAAAAGCGATTTTATTATTTTGAGACTTAGACAAATTATTTTTATATGCCATAAACGACACCGCCTTTGTATTTGATTTAGCAGAACGTGCTTCTCGTTGCCAACAGTCCTTAGCTTGGTGACCAAGCTTACCACATTTAAAACATTTCCCATTGAAGCGTTTCTTCTTAAAATTCTTTTTACCCACAAACGCTATTTTATCTTGTATATCTTCTTGATGACGATCTAGAAACTTCGCTTCTTCTGCAATCAATCTTTCCTTCGCCAAGTTAAAGGTTAATTTCACTCCATCGACGCTTTGTAAAGCTGTTACTAGCGGATCATATTTTTCGGGCAACGTTAAAAAAAGTTTAGTTAAAATATCGCTTTTATCTATCTTAGCTCTAGAAAGTTTTAGTTGCCGAATTAAATTTTCAAAAGTCATCAGGTGACTTACGATGGAATCTCCTTCATTCATTCGCATTATTACAAATTTTTTACGAATTAAAAGCTGGTTCACTATAGATTGCTTTGCGAATACAGCACACAAGCTCTCCCACATATCTTTCGCAGTTTCTTTTTCACGAACATAGCTTATACAATCTGCATGTAAAAAGCTTACGATTCTGTCCATTGCCTTTTTGTCCTTCTTTGAAAACTCCCTTTTAAGAATTGACTCGTCTGGTGGATTGCCGGTGAGAACTTCCAACAGACCTAGCGAGTCTAGATGAATTTTCACTCTAAATTGCCAGTCATCAAATCCCTGGCCGTTAAACTGAGGGATTCCATGTATTTCCTTTGATTCGTCCATAACCTCTTATAATGAAAATAAGATAACCAGCAATATTTTTAAATAAAAGTAAGAACTAAATTTATTTCGATTTGTTCACAATAAATATTTTTTTCAGAATGACAAATTTATAAACAAAACTTCTAATATGAAAACAAAAAACTATTCGATTGAAATATTACTTCTACAATTCATAAAAATTATTGAAATTATTATCTTGCCATCCGGAAAAATTAGGATCATCACGAATGAATTAAGCATTGCCTATTTTGTTAGTTATAATTTGATTTTACATAATATAAAATACCAAATAATATTAAAGAAAAATGTTAAAGAAAAACCAAGAAAACAATACAAGAAAAAGGAAAAAGAATTAATAAATTTATCTATGTACATTAGGGTGAGAGCGGTTTGTATGAAAAAATTTTTTTGGTTGAATTTTGAGGTGTGCGGGTCGGATTATTGTAACACTGGATGTAAAACTTTAGTGAGCAAAATTTGAGCCAAATCGAAAAATGCTTTCTGGACTCATTGAGTTCAAAGTTAAAGTATGATGCATTTATATGTAAAAATGATTTAAAAAAAAAAAAAAAATTAAATTTTCACAAAAATTTTGGTATTAACAATCGCGATTCAATTAAATTAATTAATAAACCATAATTTAGGGTAAATTATCTTTCTAATAAAACAACAAAATCTTTTATCGGTTGAAAAACAGCCAAGTTATATCAAGTTCCCCAGGCAATAAATGCGCCGCAGCTCATTTGATTAATAAAATCGAGCTCACATTTTTAAAGACATTTAAATAAATTATTTTTAAATATTTTAAATATTTATTTTATTTTTATTTTTAAATTTTATTTTGCATCTCGTCTATTGCTATGCCGTTCTAAATTAATTTCAAAAGGGTACGTATTTTTTTTAGCACTGTTTCAAAATCTCCAATTTCACTTTTTCAAAAGTTTTGTTCAAGAAATTTACATAAATCAACTATTGGACTTTCAGATCTTATTTACAAAATATATGTGATTAAAAATGCCAAATATTGTAGGTATCCTGTTTTTAATTTGGCGAGGGTAGAGTTTTAATTTCAGCGGATTTGAAGAAAAATGTGATTTTTCATACTTTTTCAACTGTTAGGCTACCTACATCTTTTTGGTGCGTTCATATTTCAAATATCTTTTATCAAAATATTAAACTACTTGATATCTGTTCTTAATCTTGTAAATTAAGGTTAAATTGAAAGACTAAAAACTGTCCCTCTCTAAGGTCAAAAGTCAAATTTAAGGATATTTACATTTTTTTGCAACAAAATATCGAAATAATATATATTTGTGGAAGGATTTCGATAAAACCTATTGATAATATTTTAATGATTCTAAAAAATAATATTCTGAACTTATTTTTTGAAACTAACCAGTGGGGTTCTTTTTTTTTTTTTTTTTTTTTTTGATTAAGCCTTCAGGAGATATGGGTAAATAAGAGTCTATTATAAAAAACTATAAATCTTAACTTAAATATAAGGGTAGTAAACGTTTTGAAGGAAAAAATAAAATAAAAATGATTTCGAAATACTGCTGGTCACTTTAAGATAATGAATTAAAAAAAGGTGAACGGCCAAAAATATTATTATTGCGAAAAAAAATTGTTTGTGCATGCTAAATTTGCAATTTTACGATTATTTATATTTTTTTGTATATTTATTCATTGTTAAAAAAAAGTGGAACTACGAAAGGAAGAATCTGCTGATAGAAGTTCGTTTGTGACATGAGCCAGATTTCAGCAGCAGTTTGTGGAAATGTGACAACATCTCCCTTTAAGCGGTAAACCATTTTAATGATTTTAACAAACACATTATATGCGAGACCAATTGTCACGCCAATGCGATCGCCGACGTCTCTGAAATAACAATTATTGCTAAGTTTCCAAATTGTAATTTCGAATGCTTTTTGTAACGAAATTCCAATACATTCAATTGTACGTGAATGCCACCAGGGTTTAGTCGCAATCTGCAACTTCTTAAAATTGGAAGTATTAATTAGTCTTATTAAATTATAACATTTGGTAATAAGTACCTGAAATGTACTTTTTTTCATTCGAAAATGAGAATAAAACACATCGTCCTGCATGCTTGCGATAATTTTACAAAAATTAAAATTTTTCAAAATTTTCTGCTTGAATTTTGGCTAATTAATAATTCTATACGACGACGCTTTCTTTTTATATCCTATACCACTGTCTGGTTTGAGTATAATGACTTTGTGCTGCTGTTTGTAACAACCAAAAATATTTGACCTACACCCATCTTTAATTATACCGATCGAATCAGAATCACTATCTGGCTCGATTTAACGATGTCCGTCCGTCCGTCTGTGTGTCCATGTAAAGCTTGTAATCAAACTGCAGGTCGCAAATATGAATATATTTTGCTGAAATTTGGTATTTAGTCTTTTATCGGCCATGGGATGAACGCTATTGAAATTGGTGAGAATCGGTCCATGTTCAGACCTAGCCCTCATACAAATGACTCCTATTAAATCAACATATATTGCCATAAGATCCAAATTATCATACAAATCTTAGTCAAATTGGGTTTGTATGTATATATTACATCCATTAATCAGTAGTCCAAAAATGAGCCCTATTGGACAACTCTTAGTTATAGGCCCCATATAGAGCTGCTTCCCGGTCTTCACTTAAATCTACCAAAAAACAAAAATATTGCACTGATTCTTCTCAAATTTTGTTTGTATATATTTTTGCAAAATACAACAGACTTTATCAAACATGGTCAGGATCGGTCCATTTTTGGGCCTAGTCCCCATATAGATATAGCATCTGATATGAACTTTTTCATATCTGCAGCCGAAAAAATTAATAAAAATCCCACTCAAATTTGTTTTATGCTTATTTTCTATATCCAGTTAGTTGGCCATGGAGCGAATAGTTGACAACATGGTTAAATATTAAATCCCAAATGAGTTGTTGAAATTCAAACAGCCCGCTTATTTAAAGGGACGCTCCGTGGAAACTGTGCTTCATGAAGCAGTTCACCACATCGAAAGATCTTTTGATCTTAAAATCTTCACCCTAGCTATATTCATTGATATAGAAGGAGGTTTTAACAATGTATCAACCAATACGCTACTCCAATCCCTAGAACTACTCGACATTGACCGGGATATTAAAGCCTGGATCAGTCACATGCTAGGGAATAGATGGATAAGTTGCGAGGTTGGTGGCATTAAAATAAGAAACAAGGTTTGTTGTGGGACACCTCAGGGGGGATTTTATCCCCCGTTCTCTGGGTGACCACTATAAACAGTCTGGTAAGGATTCTAGCCAATAAGGGTTTCCAACCTGTCTGCTACGCAGACGACGTAGCGATACTGTTAAGGGGGAAAGATCTTAGAGAATTATGTACGAGGGCATCGAATGCTCTCGAAATAGCATATGACTGGGCACAACCGAGGGGTTTGAATGTGAACCCAGAGAAAACTGAAATATGCCTCTTTACGAGGAAGATGAAAATAATCGACTTTGATGAACCTCGCTTCCAGGGCAAAACGTTTACAATCACACAGACGGTGAAATACCTTGGGGTGATTCTCGATAAAAAACTTACTTGGAAAAACCACATCGAGAGCAGGGTTGCGAAGGCTCATCGTGTATGGGCGATTTGCAGAAGGGCTATAGGCTCAAAATGGGGTTTAAACCCGAGGATGACATATTGGTTGTATACAAGCGTCGTTAGACCTATTCTAACCTACGCATCCATAGTCATATGGACATCAGTGAACAGGAAATGTTACATTAAACCAGTCCAAAAGACACAGCGCCTCTGTTGCTTAGAGAATATTCTATCTATACACCCAATCGAGATTAGAATTAAATATGAGGCAGCTCTGGCCATGTTACGACTAAGGGTAACAGGGGAATATATCACTGACCACATGACCAGACACCAGACTATTTTAGACCAAATTCCGGGACTCAACACAGTGAATATTAGCTGTGATAGAATCGCGGAAGTGTCAACAGATATACCCTGCCGTATACGGATACTAGACAGGGAAAGTTGGATGAACGGGAATATTCTACAAAACCTTCCAGGGTCACGTTACAATACGGACGCCTCTAGTCTGCATGGTAAGACTGGGATAGGTTTCTACGATGAAAACCGTTCCACAGGGAAATACCTCCGTCTTCCGGACCACAACTCTGTCTTTCAGGCTGAATTGGTAGCGATAAAAGAATGTATTAGGTCTATTAACGCACGGGATTCCCCAAGTCCCGGAGACGTGAAAATATTTACGGACAGTCTAGCGGCTATCAGAGCGATATCCGCGGACAAAACTAGATCAAAGAGTATCCTCGAGTGTAAGGAGGAGATTTCAAACTTCTCCAGAAGAGGCAGACTTGAAATCGTTTGGATCCCAGGACACAGTGGTATAATGGGAAACGAGATTGCTGACGAACTGGCCAGGAAGGGCTCTTTCCTGGAAAGAGTTAATTTGGAAAACCCAATACCTTTCAAGTCTCTCAAATTGGAACTGGCAGACTGGGCGACCAGTTCGCATGTATCAATTTTGGAAGAGACTGACGTGGGTAGGGTTACAAAGATATTATGGGGTTCTCCCAACAGTACAAGAACTAGGGAGATCCTGAATCTGAGTAGGGTAGAACTTAGTAGGGTAATTGGCATCCTCACTGGACACTCTGAGCTGAGGGCTCATCTATACCGTATAGGACGGGCGGAATCAGCCATTTGTAGAGCTTGCGGAGAGGATGACGAAACCCTAGAACACTACCTCTGCTACTGTCCTGCATTTTCGAGAACAAGGGTCAGATATCTATCCAACTCAAGAATTTGCTGATAATACCGAATTTTTAAGTTAGTAGAGGGGTAGACAACCGGATGAACGTAGAGATGTGGAGCGCACAACAAGCCGCCCTACTGGCTTAGGTGTATATCCGGACACAACGGATATGAGCTATGTGTATTAGACCTGTCCAAAATTTTCAACACAATTTTTTTAACTTAGTTTATCCACTTTATATATCCTTGGGTCAAAACAATAAGAACTGCGTCAAAAAATATAAAAAAATTTTACCAAAACTCAGCGCAACGCGCCTGAAGTCAGGACTTGAGTGTTCCACGATATGACGAAAAGTACGGTTACAAAATTACAAAATATTTTTGAACGTAGGAATTTTTTTTAAAGTTTAAAAGCAAATATCTTTAGTTTTAATTAGTTAATCTATTTGTGAAAAAAAGTGAGAAAAAATTAAGAAGGATATTTTTTTACAGCATCCGAAACATGGAATTTCACAATTTTCATTATGAAGTTCAGTTTTTCTCGCCTCCTATTTTCGAAATGTTACTCCATTGGGTATGTGCATTTTTTTTTAATATTTTTTTGTGGACTATTGGCTTTAACAAAATTGCGCTTGAAAAATTTTTTTAAGTAATTCGGGTGGCGTTAAATAAAATTGAAAAAACTCGATAAAATGACACTTGCACAAAGAAGTCATACATCAGGGGTTTTCCATCAAAATTGTGAAATCATGTTTCAGAAAGAAGTCCCTTATATGAAAAAGTATTTATAACGTTCATTTTATTACTTGAACTCTATTTTGTAAAAAAAAAAAAAGTTTAAAAGTACTGAGACTCTTAAGTCAAACTTCAGTTGAATTCGATATTTCAGAAGTATGAAACGTCAAAGTGTTAAAGTGACAATTACAAAGTTTGAAGTGTGCAGTACTAAAAAAAAATGAACAAAACACGTGCATCGGCAAGAAAAATTTATTTAGTAGGTGATGAGGTAGTTCGTTTGGAGAGCAATTGCTTGCCAACCAAGCGAAATGTTTTATCGTACTACTTATACCTACATTTAAAAAAGAAAAAGCTAGCAAAGCAGAGTTTAAATGAAGCTGCTTCAGCGTGTGAAGTTGTTTTTAAAAACTTTCATATAAATGTTACACAAACAATTAACTCCAAGATGAAACTCGCCAAGATCGTTAAAGTTTGGTGTAGTCTAAATAAGAGCAAAAGCCGTAGAACTGTGTGCCAAGTTGAAAAGGAGAACAAGTTCATGCGGAGTCTTGAGGATATTTTTAATATAAAGGGAGATGAGTTAAATAATAATTTAAAACGTACTGCTCATGACAACATTGAAACAGGAAGTACATCATCGGCAAGCTCGGTAATTTCTGAAGATTCCGGCAAAAAGGAAAACGAATGGAAGTGCTATGAAACAAAATCACAGAAAAAGAAAAGTATCGTATCACCTACAATAGCTTCAGCTTTGGATCGAGCAAATATTTCAGATACTAAAGCAACGCTGATACTGGGATCTATGGCCGTGGAAATGGGATATAATGCAAGTGAAGTTGTGCTGAGCCCGTCAACGATTAGAAAGACTAGAATGCGGTGCAGAATGGAGACTGCGGAGAACTTAAAAACTACATTTTGTCTAAATTCTCCCGCCATAATTCATTGGGATGGTAAGCTATTACCAAATATTACAGGTCATGAAAGAGTTGATAGGCTACCATAATAGTCACAGCGGGAGGTAAATCTCAGCTGCTTGAAGTTACTTGCATAGGCTCGGGAAGTGGGGAAAATCAGGCTTCAGCTATATATAAATTAATTTGCTAGTGGAATTTGTCATCTAAAATCGGTGCATTGTGCTTCGACACAACTGCTTCAAACACAGGTGAGAAAAACTAAAACAAATATAAGGATCTCATTTTGAAAATAAATATTTGTTTTTTATTTTCAGGCAGATTCAATGGAACATGCGTTCTACTTGAGAGGAAGCTTGGACAAGAGCTGTTGTATTTTCCTTGCAGGCATCATATATTTGAGATCATTTTATCGGCTGTATTTGCGCGTTCCGAGGGTTCAACCAGCAGTCCGGATATTCCTGTATTCAAACGATTTCAACGACAATGGAAAACCATCGACACGAACATCTTCGAAACTGGAATAGCAGATGAGCTTATTTTGAATAAAGTGCAGGGATCGATGCATGAAATACTTGTTTTCACCAAAAATCAACTTGCGGTTAGTTAATTGAAATCTTTAATTTTCTATTATGTTGCTTACTAATTGCTATCTTCATTCTATCATTTCAGGAATCACACACAAGAAAAGACTATAAAGAGTTTTTGGAACTTGTGGTGATCTTCCTTGGCGGTGCTGAGGGTAGGGAATTTACTTTTAAATGTCCTGGTGCCATGCATAGAGCCAGATGGATGTCTAAGGCAATTTATAGTTTAAAAATTTTTATGTTCAGGAAGCAGTTTCAGTTAACAACGGAGGAAGAAAAATTAATTCGTGAAATCTGTCTGTTCGTTGTTGTCGTTTATGCAAGATTCTGGTTTTTAGCGCCTCTGCCATCATCAGCACCAAACAATGACCTATTATTGCTCAAGGTTCTTGAAAGGTATGTACTCTACTATAAATTAAGAAACAAATTTTAATTCTATATTTTATTGTTATTTCAGTTATAAAACAATTGATGGTGATGTTGGAAAAATAGCATTGAAGAAGTTTACCAATCACCTTTGGTACCTTGGAGAGGAGTTGGCGGGGCTATCATTTTATGACAAAAGCTTGAGTGCAGAAACTTTAAATAAAATGGTAGCTTCATTCAGAAATAGCGCTGGAAAACTTAATTCGAAGAAGAGAGCATCACCATCAATTAACATAGCGACAGTAAAACTGGAAGATTTAGTTTCAACGCATATAAAAACGTTTTTTGAGAAGCTGCAATTACCAACGTCATTTATGGACTTAGAGGTGGCTGAGTGGATGCAAGATGAGGGCTTTTTGCATGGCCTGGCTATTGTGAAGAACTTGCAAATTGTCAACGACATCGCAGAACGAGGTGTTGCACTGATTTCAGAATTCAACTCATCAACAACGCGCAACGAAGAGCAGAAGCAGTATCTCCTACAAGTGGTAGCCGAACACCGAAAGAATATGCATGAAATTTCTAAAAATCAAATCTTCCTAGGTTAAGTTACAAATATTTCATTAATAAACAATTAAAAAATTTATACATTTATCGAGTTTTTTGAATTTTTTTTTAACGCCACCCGAATTACTTAAAAAAATTTTTCAAGCCCAATTTTTAAAAGCCAATAGTCCACAAAAAAATATAAAAAAAAATGCACATACCCGATGGAGTAACATTTCGAAAATAGGAGGCGAGAAAAACTGAACTTCATAATGAAAATTGTGAAATTCCATGTTTCGGATGCTGTAAAAAAATATCCTTCTTAATTTTTTCTCACTTTTTTTCACAAATAGATTAACTAATTAAAACAAAAGATATTTGCTTTCAAACTTTAAAAAAAATTCCTACGTTAAAAAATATTTTGTAATTTTGTAACCGTACTTTTCGTCATATCGTGGAACACTCAAGTCCTGACTTCAGGCGCGTTGCGCTGAGTTTTGGTAAAACTTTTTTTTATATTTTTTGACGCAGTTCTTATTGTTTTGACCCAAGGATATATAAAGTGGATAAACTAAGTTAAAAAAATCGTTTTGAAAAATCTCATACGTTTTTTGGACAGGTCTAATGTGTATACATAACTCCTCTTATCAACCTAACCTAACCTAACCTAGTTGGGCCTGAGAGATAGGGTCTCTAAACGCATGGTATAGGGTATCGTATAGTCGGTCTAGACCACTATAATTTTCTTACTTGTTTTATAATATTTTTGATCAAGGTGCTGCTAGAATTAGTACAATCAGCCAAAGCGGTTTTCAAAAGAATAGCACATGATTTTTTCTGAATACATATACATATATTTTAAAACACTGAATTTTACAAAAAGTTAATCACACAAAGAATAGGTTGTGGTTCTGTGCAAGGAAAAAACTTTTGCGCGTTCATAAATGTACTAAAATCTCATTTCATTATTTGACAAAGCACTACTGCCATAAAACATTGCTTTGTCTTGTGAATGAATTTCTTTGCAGTGTTGCATTGCAAACTGAATTTATAAAGTCAGTCTATTGAACATAAAATTATATCAAAATATTAAACATTTGGTACTGAAAACCTATTTATACTATTAAAAATTAATGGTCGTTCAACAAATTTTACGTCTGCATATAATACCTTCATTAAATTTAAAGATGACAATGAAGTCCTAACAGAGACGAGATCAGATTTTTTTAATTTTCGGAGATCTAAATGCCCAACATATGAGCTGGAATTGTCATGTTAATAATTCTGCAGGCAATACCTTGTATAATCATCAATTAAAATCGAACTATAATGATTATTTTCCCTATTAAATTTAACTCCAACTTAACCATCCATAGTAGATATCTTACTCTCGAACTCATTTTTATAATACCAATATTGAACTCACACTAAAAAGCTACAGGTTATACAAAACAAGAATTTAACAAGTACCCTCCACCTCGGTTTGAGTATTGATGATGAATGTAAACAAAATATTGGAAAAATATGCATGCATTTCCTATATGCATGCGTTTCCGGTTATATGACATAACTTCTCGTTTAATTTAGTTTTTGCTAATTAAATAGCTCGCCTTAACCTCCAATGCAAAGGTAATGGTTGTGTAGGGTGGCTATATGCATTAAATCGTGCTTTTTTGGCTTTTAACTGACCAAATATTTCTTCATTGCGGCCATATAGGTCGGATGGAGTAAGAAAATAATAACCGAAAAAAGCTCTCTCAACTTTTTTTTTTCAAAAAAATATTGCCGACAATCGCAAAATATATCGACAGCTATTGTTGTTTGCACTAAGGATTAAGTGATTCACTAAGTACAGACATCTTAACGACAGACGACATCTCTATTTTTCTATTTATTTAAATTGTAAACGAGTGGCATCTCTGTTAAAATAAGCGAAAAACACAAAGAAGAATAGAAAAAAACAAATTACTTCGTGTTTGACAGGATGATTTTATGTTTATGTTTAACATCTCTATTTTTATACCCTCCACTCCAGTGTGCAGAGGGTATATATAAGTTTGTCATTCCGTTTGTAATAATTAGAAAAAAAATTTTGGACCCCATAAAATTTATATATTTGTGATCCTTATAACAACCGGAGTTGATATAGCGATGTCCGTCTGTCCGTCTGTCCGTCTGTCCGTCTGTCCGTCTGTCCGTCTGTGGAAATCACGATGACGGCATCAATCGGGCAGCTAGGGTGCTCGTTGGCATACAAAATGATTCACTAACATCCTGAAAAGTTTGCTATTTAAAATCGTCCAAATCGGTCGATTAGGGCCCGAGATTTGAATGAAGAACTAAAAAAAGTCTTGAAAAAAAATAATTTTCTATGTTGTTCTTGTCACGATCACGCCCTCAATAGTGCAGCTACAGTGATCATTTTTAGTGAGAATGATTCACCAAATTCATTGGAAGATTTCTACTTCAAAAATCATTAAAATCGGTGGAACAGGTCCAGGGAAATCCCTGAAAAATTAAAAAAAAAAATAAAAAACATGATATTTCTATATTGTTCTCGTTGTTATTCTAAATGTTGCATTGTTTTCATAGCTGGACTTGTTGTTTTTGTGATCGTTATGGTAATAATATAACAAAAGCAAACCCGTTGTACATTTTTTTATCAACTCTGGTAGAACTATTTAAAAGTTTCCATTGTTTTGGCATCACTAAAAAAATATGTTAGATCATTTCCGTCATTGCCGCGAGCCTGCCTGCAAAATTTCAGATCGATTGGGTCACGGGAAAGTGGTTAAAATCGATCCAAAATTTTTTCGACAAGCAGACACGAGTTAATATAAACGGAGTAAAAATTCACCAACATCTAAAGCAAATAATGCTAAAATACCTAGTTGTTAATAAAAAAAACAATTGGGCAATTCACAATGGGTAATGTATCGTTGTATCTGTTGTATCGTATATCACTTTACAATAGTGTAAAATTGTTGTTGGTAATTTTCACTGAAAAATCTGATACACGATCCAACTTCATTTGCTATGTTTAGTAAATGTTGTATATTGTATCATAAAATATCAGTTCCAAGTGAATGCCAGTTTTTATGCAAAAGAAAAAACAAATTCATAGAATTTTATCAGCATAAATAATTATAAAATAAAATATGGCAAATAACGCAAATACATCGATAAGTTTATTTATATAAAAATTAATGTTTATATTTTTTTAGTATGTATTTTCTCTTTCAGTACCAACCAAAACATTTAACATTTTTTTTTTTCATTATAAATTAAAATGAAAGAGGTACGTAACTAAAACTCCAGGGTATATCTCACGACCAAAAAGCAAACACTGGCAAGTGTTTTTTCTTATACAAAATAGCAGAAGCGACGAAGCGATCTTTCCTCGTTGGATCGAAAATTACTAAATAAAGCGTTTTACAATATGAAAATACAACTGAGTGTTCACAACAAATGATTGTATTGTGTATTTCAATACAACATACAATATACAACACCTGTTGTGAATTGCCCAAATGTAAATTTAGCAAAAAAATTTATGTATTAATTTATTTAAAGAGAAAAACACAAAAATAACGTTTGATGTTGTATTTTTTGTGTGTAATATTTAAATATACATACATACACATATTAAATAATACAAAAAATATACATATATTATATATATGTATGTATGTATGTATATTCATAGTAACTGCATGTTAGAAATAAATCGGTTATTTTATTTACATAAAATTCTGCAGTATTTTGTTGTGGGGAAAATACATTTCTTTTGCATTAACAGAGTGTCACTTCATTTTGCTCAGCGTGACTATGCCACAGTAGATGGCGCCATAATTTTTGTTTGTTCTAATTAGCTTTGCAATAGTTATTTCTATTTTAACATGAATGTTAATATTTTCAACTAGATATCATACAGAACAATGTTAAGAGTATACACGGGCAGGTCTTTTATTTCATACGTTTTTTCATTATTCTTTTACAAATATGAACATAAGTTTGGCATATTAACTTTTTGTTGTCTTTACAAAATAGAGTTACCGAGTTCGTCAATGAGTTTTTTGCTTACAAAACAGTTCTACATAGTTATATAGAGTTATTATTCTCTTTACCTATAAAACATCTTATTGCGATTACATCTAATTTTTAAAAATTGTTTATAATTCACATAAATACAAAATTTCACTTTTTAAATTTTCCATTCAAATTTAAGAAAATATCAATTATAATAAAAACTGAAAATAAAATTTCCAATTATAAATTAGAAAATATTAATTGAATTTCAGAAAATCATATCAAAACGTCGGAAATAATAATTTTAAATTTAGAAATATGTTTACATTTAAAAATGTTTACATTTAAAAAAAATATTGCCATTCAGGAGATATTAATAACTTTTCAGTACCGCGATTCAGTAACTTCTTTTAACGATAGTCGAATCGTAAAAAAAAAAAGAAAATTGCAAAATTATCAGTAAAATTTTTAAACGATATTCGCTATTGTTAAAGTCAGCTGTTGTTGTTATCAAAGAGAACCATTTTTGTGTTGTTTATTCAATCGATAAAAACTTAAATTTTTAGGTTGAAATGTCGTCATACATAAATAAAAATCATGAAATAGTGAAAATATTTTGCTTTAATTAAAAAACTTTTTTATATAAATAAAAAAATTAAATTCATTATTTCATTTTCAAATAAATAAACAAAATATTAGTAAAAAAAATAAAGATATTAAACATAAACATAAAATCATCCTGTCAAACACGAAGTAATTTGTTTTTTTCTATTCTTCGTGTTTTCGCTTATTTTACAATTACAATTTAAATAAATAGAAAAACAGATTTGTCGATATTAATTTAAATTCAATGAATTTAAGAAAACCTGAAATGATATTTAAGAATTGCTAACATAAAAATTGTTACATAAGTAAACGTAATTTTATGAGAATGTTATTTTTTATATATAAATTTTCACAAATTTTTTTGGATGAAAATTTTAAGTTTTTCAGAAAATAAAGATAACATTAAATTATTTTATTTAAAATGTTTGGGACTTTTCGTTTTTTGCGTTTTTCATCCCTAATTTGATTATTTATTATTATAAATTTATTCTCTATGTTTTCAAAATATGGCAATATTTTAAAAAAAGTTGGGAGAGCTTTTTTTTTGGTTATTATTTTGTTACTCCATCCGACCTATATGGCCACAATGAAGAAATATTTGGCCAGTTAAAAGAAGCTATACAGCCATCTCCAATTAGCACGATTTAATGCATATAGCCACTCTACACAACCATTACCTTTGCAATGGAGGTTAGGGCGAGCTATTTAATTAGCAAAAACTAAATTAAACGAGAAGTTATGTCATATAACCGGAAACGCATGCATATAGGTATATAACCTAAATGCATGCCGATCAGCAACTACGATGACCAAAAAGCAAACACCGAAATAAATTCGAAATAATAGAAAAGACGAAAACCAACCCAAAGAATTTTCTGAAATAATTTGGTATTAAGTTTAACAAATTGTTTACTTTTTCCAATATTTTGTTTACATTTATTATCAATACTCAAACCGAGGTGGAGGGTATCAAAGATTCGGCACAGCCGAATTTAACACTCTTACTTGTTTTTTACTAATATTTCTGTTTATTTATTTGAAAATGAAATAATGAATTGAATATGCCATTTAATTTTTTTATTTATATAAAAAAGTTTTTTAATAGAAGCAAAATATTTTCACTATTTTATGATTTTTATTTATGTATGACGACATTTCAACCTAAAAATTTAAGTTTTTATCGATTGAATAAACAACACAAAAATGGTTGTCGTTTAGATAACAACAACAGCTGACTTCAACAATAGCGAATATCGTTTAAAAATTTTACTGATAATTTTGCTTTTCTTTTTTTAACGATTCGACTATCGTTAAAAGAAGTTACTGAAAAGCTATTAATTTCTCCTGAATGCCAATATTTTTTTTAATGTTAACATTTTTTAAATGTAAACATATTTGGTGTTTTTTTTTTTTGGAATTTGATGCAATTGATGTCTTCTAAATTTAAAATTATTATTTCCGACGTTTTGATATGATTTTCTGAAATTCAATTAATTGTAATTTATAATTGGAAATTTTAATTCCAGTTTTTAGAATTGATATTTTTGACTTTTTTTATTTATTTATTATAGTATCCTATACAACAAGACATAAATCTTATAATTAAAGTACAGGATTAGTAACAAGTAAAAAAGCATTATGGAAATTTTACATTGCTTAAAGTAAAATTAAAGAATAATACAATAGATTATTAAAGAAAAACATTGAGTAATAGAAGATATGGATATCAACATAGGAGAATCAAAAAATGAGAATAAAATTTTACATTGAACATTGAACATTAAATAATTCAATTAAAAACCTTCTTATATAATATAATTAATAAGATTACAATAGCATAGAAAAATAATATAATAATATCAAAAATCAAAATTAAAAGTTTTTATGAGTAGTACAGAAAGAGTTCTCTTTTAAAATGCAGAGCGTTGCTTATAAATTTAATGGTCGAAGGTAGTGTGTTCCAAAGACGGACTGAATTAACACAGAATTGCCAGTCAGATATTAAACTTCGATGTCTTATATGTATAATGTCATTAGATCTACTAGAACGTGTAAATTGGATTCTTTCGAAGAGGTATGGTGGTTCATGAGTGTATACGATTTTGTGTAAGAGGATCAAAGTTCTTATTTTCAAGAGATTAGTAATTGTAACTCCATAGAGCTTTTTAGAGTATTGAGAGATGTGGTCATATTTCCTCAAATTAAAAACATATCTCAGTATAGCGTTGTAAGTAGATATAAGTTTTGTCAGACTCCTTGAGTCACAACTAGCATATGTTTCGCAACCATATAGTAATGTAGGTATTAAATAAGATTTTGCAAGTAGAATTCTAATATTAGGTGGTGTAAAAAATTGAGTATTCCAAAGAGATCGTAACTTTGCAAATGTTTTTCCTGCAGCAGCATTTATGTGGTCAGACCATGTAAGTGTACAATTAAAAGTGATACCAAGATTTTTGGCCGTAGATACAATTTCAATTTTATTGTTATCAAGCATTATTAATGGTTCAACGGACAACTTTAAATTTTTCTTGGCAATTACCAAACACTTAGACTTCTTGGGATTTATACATAATCCATTCGAATTTGCCCATTCATGAACATGTTTTAGATCGGAATTTAGTTTCTCAACACAGTTATTTATATTAGTTGAGTCACCACTTATATAAAGTTGTACATCATCAGCGTACATGTGTACATTACAGTATTGTAGTTTTTGTTCCAAATCATTTATATAGAGTGTAAAAAGTAGTGGCCCAAGTATTGACCCTTGTGGCACGCCTTTCAAAACAGGTAACGAGCGAGATATTTTATTATTTACACAAACAGATTAACTTCGGCCTGATAAGTACGATGAAATTAAACGTGTTGATAAAGTTGAGAAATTATACATTTTGAGCAGCTTTAAGCAGAGAACTTCATGGTCCACAGTGTCAAATGCCTTGGAATGGTCTAGAAGAACAAGGAATGAGATATTTCCATCATCAAGTTTGCTACGGATTTCTTCAGAAACATCAATAAGGGCAGTTATGCAGCTGTGACTGCGTCGAAATCCAGATTGTCTTTTTGAAAACAACCCTTTATCATTAACGTACTTAACAATTTGTTGATGGAGTAATCGTTCAAACACTTTAGATAAGTAAGGCAATATAGCAATTGGGCGATATTCATTGTTTGATTTTGGGGTGGGTATAATTTTAGCATATTTCCAGTTCTTGGGATAAACATTCTTCGTGATGATATTATTAAAAATATATGTGATATAAGGTATAATTAGCGGGATTATAATCTTAAAAAATTTCGGATGGATGTTGTCAAACCCAACAGCATTTGACTTTATAGCAAGGCAACTCGATATAACATCCGATTCAATTACGCAATTAAAGGAGAAAATTTGAATGGAAAATTTAAAAAGTGCAATTTTGTATTTATGTGAATAATAATGCTTTAGTAATTATAAACAATTTTTAAAAATTAGATGTAATCGCAATCAGATATTTTGTAGGTAAAGCAGAATAATAATTCTATATAACTATGTAGAACTGTTTTGATGACCTCGGTAACTCTATTTTGTAAAGACAACAAAAAGTGAGTATGCCAAACTTATGTTCATATTTGTAAAAGAATAATGAAAATACGTATGAAATAAAAGACCAGCCCGTGTATGCTCTTAACATTGTTCTGTATGATATCTATTTGAAAATATTGACATTCATGTTAAAATAGAAATAACTATTGCAAAGCTAATTAGAACAAAAATTGTGGCGCCATCTACTGTGGCATAGTCACGCTAAGCAAAATGAAGTGACACTCTGTTAATGCAAAAGAAATGTATTTTCCCCCACAACAAAATATTGCAGAATTTTATGAAAATAAAATAATATACCGATTTATTTCTGACATGCAGTTGTTATGGATATACATATATAGAATATATGTATATTATTTGTATTATTTAATATGTTTATGCATGTATATGTAAATATTACACACAAAAAATACAACGTTATTTTTGTGTGTTTCTCTTTAAATAAATTTATACATAAATTTTTTTTTTGCTAAATTTACATTGTTTTTTTTTTATTAACAACTAGGTATTTTAGCATTATTTGCTTTAGATGTTGGTGAATTTTTACTCCCTTTATATTAACTCGTAGTGTCGAAAAAAATTTTGGATCGATTTTAACCCCTTTCCCGTGACCCATAGAAACATTTTTTTCATTTTTTTTTTTTACTTTTTCAGAGATTTAATTTAATGACTTTTGAAACAGAAATCTTCCCATGGATTTGGTGAATCATTCTCACTAAAAATGATCGCTGTAGCTGCACTATTCAAGGCGTGATCGTGACGAGAACAACATAGAAAATTATATTTTTTTCAAGACTTTTTTTAGTTCTTCATTCAAATCTCGGGCCCTAATCGACCGATTTGGACGATTTTAAATAGCAAACTTTTCAGGATATGTCAACGAGCACCCTAGCTGCCCGACTGATGCCGTCATTGTGATTTCCACAGACGGACAGACGGACAGACGGACATCGCTATATCAACTCCGGTTGTTATAAGGATCACAAATATATATATATTATGGGGTCTAAATTTTTTTTTCTAATTATTACAAACGGAATGACAAACTTATATATACCCTCTGCCAGAGTTCAGAAAAAAACACACACTGAATAAAAAACTCGTACATATATGTAAACAAACATAACTTAGACCAACACACACATATTTTTATTTTCATACCAATTATGTTTGTTTTTAAATTTTCTTCGGTGCCCAACACAACCATGACTGTGTTCGTTTTAATATTTCGTTATTTACACGAACATTTTTGTATCACATACTTTTTGTTTCAATCACACATAAAGCACACATTTTTGAGTGTTGCTTTATTTGAAGTTCATGTTCTGGTACGTGTACTGAAAAAAAAAACACAGAACATGTACAATAAACAGGTTCGAGTTCAGTTATATTTTAAGTCGTGTTGTGGCTCGTGTAGTAAGAAAAAACAGAACATGTACAATAAACAGGTTCGAGTTCAGTTATATTTTAAGTCGTGTTTAAAATATAACTGAACATGTTCTGTGTTTTTTTCCAGTACACGTACCAGAACATGAACTTCAAATAAAGCAACACTCAGAAATGTGTGCTTTATGTGTGATTGAAACAAAAAGTATGTGATACAAAAATGTTCGTGTAAATAACGAAATATTAAAACGAACACAGTCATGGTTGTGTTGGGCACCGTAGAAAATTTAGAAACGCACATAATTGATATGAAAATAAAGATATGTGTTGGCTGCTTTTGAACAGAACATTGTGTGTTTCATGTGTGTATTTTCTGAACCTTGCCCTCTGCAAACTGGAGTGGAGGGTGTAAAAATTATACATAATCTTAGACCACGATACTCTATGTCACGCCTAGAGACAACTTTATACAACATTTGACCCAGTCTTCTAATGAAAGATGCATTTTGTCAAACTTTGATTCAATAAGAATCATGTATTCTGATAATGCATCTTGCTTAAGAATAACATAATTTTATATAACATTTTTTATACTTTTTATAACACCACAACTTTATCCTCAAACTGTGATATACATATTCTAGCTTTTATTTTTAAATACACTTTGATATCCATGCTGTAACATTTTGTAAAAGCTCATAACTTGCTCTAATAAAATTGAATAAGGGAAATATAAATAGAATAATAAAAAATTTTATATTTTTAGGAGTCGAAGTTGGAGTTAACGAAAAAAAAAAACGCCTCTGACTCAGACTCCCAATAAGCAAAATTACTACCGACTGCTCGACTACGACTCCAACTCCATAGCCTTGATTTAACCTCTATTTACTTATTGCTATTTTAACAGGCATTAAAAAAAATAATGAAACAAATTTTAAATTGTTATTTTTTATTATTTTTTTTCTTTATTTAATGTTTAATGACTTAAATAAGTAATGTTTTATTCATTAATGTTTATTTTTTTTTTGTTTGTAATTAGTTTCCATTGAAATTGTTTATGTCTTCTTTTTTCATTAATTAATGATAATTAGCAAATAATGAATTTATGTTTATTTTTTTATTATAAATATTTATTATTTTCCTTTTATAATAGTAAGTTTTTTTTTTTTTTGGAAATATTTACTTAAAGTATTTTTGAAAAAATAAACAACTTTAAGTTTTAAACAATTTACATCATTATATAAATTTCAGTAAGTATTTTACAATATGTATGGAATGTAGTTTTTTTTTTATTTAAAAAGGATCTGTTTTTCTTTTTTTTTTTCTTTAATTTTTTTATAATTTTTTGTTAACATTAATGTATATTTTTTTTCTTGTATATAGTGAGAGATTATTGAATGATTAATGAGATTAAAGATTTTTCTAAAAGTTGGAGAGTCAGTTATGTAAAGTTAAGTGGAAATTTTAATATTAAATGATATAAATGAAACTAAATGATCATACTAAATATTACTCGGTACTTAAATAATATTAGATCAACTTTAGACTGATGAATGGAAGGTATATTTTATGGTTTTATTACTTTAAATTGATTTTAAACAAGTAAGAAAGTTATGAGCGGTCTATACTGACTATACGATATCCTATAGCCGGAGTTTCGAGAAAAGATCCTCGTCTAACTTTGTTAATGCTATCGTTAGCTATAGAAAATAAGCATAAACAAAATTTTTATAATATTTTTATGAATCTAAGGCCTTTAGAT
This sequence comes from Cordilura impudica, assembly GCA_963682025.1. NCBI lineage: Eukaryota > Metazoa > Arthropoda > Insecta > Diptera > Scathophagidae > Cordilura > Cordilura impudica. Next base: position 237,936,045 of record OY821518.1, on the reverse strand, counting down.
AGGAAAAGTTCATATCGGATGCTATTTTAACATAAGGCCTAGGTCGAAAAATAGATCGATTGTGACCACTTATTTTTCACAAAACCAGCATAAAGCTAGTTTTTAGAAAAATCTATCTAATATTTTTGTTTGCTGATAGATTTCTGTGGAGATCGGAAAGTAGTTTATATGGCGACTATGAATGAAAATGGTTCCACGCGCTTATGTATGGACTACTGGCACACAGAAACAAAATTTGATTGTGATATGTAATATAATCTGGATCTTTCGCCAATTTAAGTCGATTTCATAGGGGCCATTTGTATGGGCCCTACTACTGGTCATGTTATGGACGACAAAAGTTTATACACCGAATTTCAAAATAGATATATTTTTATTTGGGACCTATAGTTTTATTACCAAGTTTACTTGGAAAGACAGACAAACGGACTGACAAACTTTATGAGTCGTAAAATCATTTCAAAAAGTAACTCTGATAAAAACGTTTTGGAAGCAGGGTTTATTTTTTTACAGTGTACTGGAAAACCCTTATCTATTCTCAAAAAATTGTATTCAGCTTTAAAAAATTGATCTACAATTTTATTACGAGTACAAAAATAAATACCATAAAAATATTTATAAACGATTTCAGAAATCCAGTAATTTTGATTTTGCATTTATTTTTTTAAATTTAAATTATTTTGATATTGATTTCGTATATTTATTTATTTTTTAGTTTTTGCTAAATTGCTGTCCAAAAGTATTTATTGTTATTTTTAGGAGTGTATATTTAAACATTCATAATGGACATGTATATTAAACATTATTATAAATTTAGAATAAAAAATAAATAAAGAAAAAATAAAGATAATTTTGGAAAAAAACGTTTTTTTAACAAATTTTTTAGTTATAATTTTATTTAACTACAGCGGAGTAATAATAATAATTTTTAAGAAGAACTTAGTTTTTGTTTGTATGAACGAGTATTTATATATATTTTTTTTTTAATTTTTTGTTCGATTATATGAGAAGTTTAATTTAGTGAAAGTTGTATGTTGTTGTTTTTTTATATATTTTTTTTTTGTAATATTTAGTATGTGTTTTTTGGTTTAGTATTATAAACTAATTGTATACAAATATTATGTATAATAAAATATATATTATTTTTAAAAAATATTTTTTTTTTGATGTTTTAAAAAATCCTTCATAAACAGTTTCATTTTTATTTTTCTTCTTCCTTATTATAAATTTCAAAACATACAGAGAATATAACAAATTTAGAGACTTTAATCCTAGTTACTAGGTTTTCAGATCCATTTGATTATTTATATACTAACTGGACTCATACACTCACTTAATCATACATAAATTCACGCATTCATACATTCATTTGTTCATTAAATAGTTAGTACAGTCATTTAATTTATTATGTAAGTATATTCGTTTTATATTTTTAGTAACCCAATCATTTATTTGAAAAGGATATTAACGACATATGTACTAATTCTATAAGGAGTTTCTCAATTATACTATCAATATATTTGCATTTGTTTTTCATATCGTACAAAAGTATTTTTTTTTTTAAGAAAAAGTCTAAGACAAAATTTATATATTCAATATAATATAAACTAAATTTCTTTGGAAAAAATATTAGAAAAAATATTTTAAATTTCAGAAATCTGTGCTAACTTGGTTTGAGTTTCGGATTAGTTTAGCCAGTTTATAGCCTGTCAAAGTAATTTGAAAATATTTAGTTCTATTCTGTTTGAAATGTTCGCCATCAACCTTTTAAAAAGCATAAATTTCTAGTCCTTAAAAAATTCAAATCTTTGCCATGTCCATCTATGCTGTTTTGAAATGGTATATGCAATTGAATATATAATTGTAAATTGGCTCAAACCCCCCAAGGTAGGTCAAATAAAAGGGAACGACTATATTGGCACAAGCTGATGAGAAAACAAACAAATCTATAACACTGTGCGACAAATGGTAAGGGTCAGTGATCGGGATGCGATGAAACCACCGGGGATAGTTATATCGGTTATATCGATAGTTATATCGGTTTTGCTGAGTCACGTCTAGGAATCGAGATATATCGATTTGAACTGAGTAAGTATCGTATAGGGGGAATTTGTCACGTTTTGTGCTCTTTTGCTTGACATAACTCGAGAACTGCTAATCCTAACTAAAGATTTACAATTCCTTTAATCTGTTCATATAACGTTTCGCTACATAAGCAACAGTTTCGCAGTTATAAATAATTGTATGAAGAAAATAAAATATTTTTTGCCTAAAAAATTAAAAATTTTTTTTTTTTAATTCATAAAAAATCTAAAACGGCATAAAGTCACATAACCTGTACACAAAATGAGATATATATCATGAAAATCGATGTACGCGTTTCGCTTTTATTCAAAACTAGTGGATTGTGTGGCGCATAGGCACCCGTTTATTTTGACTTTAACAAACAAATTTTTTTTTCCACTTCAGAATTTCCTATATCTTTCTTCTTTCTTCTTAAATATATTTACGCTGATCCCTGACTCACTGACTGACTGACTGATTCTGTAACGCTGAAATACACACACAGCACTCCCTACAAAGCTATGCGAAATACACAAACAAAATTTAACCTTTCTCATTTTATACAAACCCACACACAATTTTCTCTCTTCTATGTTACCGACCAGTGCTGCTAGTAAAATCTTCTGAAAATCGACAATTTTGGAAATTAAATCGCCAAAATCGCCATTTATAAAACAAGAATTGTCAAGAAAATAAAAATAAAACTCTACAAAATATTACAAAAAGAAATAACATTTATTTATATCATCCATATTACGAATATTATTACAGCATTGGTTATTTCTATATATAAAAATGTATTAGTGGTGAAAATTCAAGAAAAAAAATTTAACACAGCAATCAACTAAATAATTTTATTGACATGTATCTATAGCTGAAACATATAATATAGGTTTAAAGTATCGCCGTAATAAAAACTTAAATCTTAAATGGAGATGCTATTCAAGGTATTTCCCTTTTGAAACGACTTGGCCCAGAAATAAATCTATACATATTTTGTAATTTACATATACACTGAACTAAAACTATCAATGTTCTATAAACAACCCATTAATTGTTAACCCTTGAAATCGTAATTTTTATACTAATGAAAATTTTAAATCTTCAATCATCATTTTAACAAATTTAACAAATCATTTTAACAAATTGAAAAATCGTCGAAATTACAATAAGTTGTCAAAATTGGTAACACTGCTAACGACAATAGCACTACATATGCAGATTTCGTGTTACATATGGAAAAAGTTGAGCGCAAAAAATGCATCAAAAAAACTAATATCTATTCAAATTCTTCTTTAAATTCCCATTGTTGGTCAATGAAAAAATTCTGCAAAAAAAGTAATGAATGAAATTTTAAACATTTTTATTTTTCTCATTTAACGTCGTCCGATATGCAAACATACTTCTTTTGTCAAACTAAACTTATCCGTTCGTCTGTTTTGTTTTTCATCTCAAAATTGTTTTGTATTGTTAAGAGTGCTTTCGCTCAGGTTCTCTGATGGCCAGCAATTACCAAAGAGTATGCTTTTTTGATAAATATTTGAGAAAAAAGAGATCTTCAATGTGGATTTTGTTGTTGTCCAACGTATGATTTCGTTTAAAGCTCTGTATTGAAAAGCCCAAAAAAAAAAACTAGTGCAATATTAAGTTTAAAATTTAAATTATTGTAACTTTGTATAATTAAATTACATACATTGTAATTTTAGAAGAGAGGGAAAATAATTTTTTTTCACTCATAATATTAATTTTTGCATAATTTGCTTTTAAAAAAATTTAGACAAACATAAATTACGTAAATAGGTACATATATTTAAGATTTTAATTTGAATAATTTATTGAAATTATCATGGAAGAATTAAAGGCGATTTTTTTTTAAGTAAAACTAATTCGCGCTTATTTTTTATTTTTTCTTTTTTGGATTTACATATAGATAACTTTGCAAAAAATGTAGTGCTCTTTTTTCAGTTTACATGTATGATGAAATATGAAATGGTTTTTCTTTTTTGTGTAGGTGCATTGGAGTTTGCATTTCCTTAAGGGGTTGTAGGTTTTAAAACCTTTTTTTGTATTTCTCTTCCTGAATGCACAACATGTCGAGAGTGTTGTGTCAAAATTTTAAGTAAATCAGAGCAAAACTTAAGAAGATACAGCGTTTCCAGTACATAAATCGGTTTTTAAAAAACTTAAAAAACTTAAAACCGATTTTCTCGCAAATAAATGTTCGAAGTCCGTGAACATCATAACTCAAAATATCCTTGACCGATTCTTTTGAAATTTTAGACACTACATCTACACATAAATTATCAGGTAACCACGAAAGTTTTTTTTTTTAACTACATTTTCTTCCCCATTTTTTAACAACAAATTCCCGAAATTGTATAGCAAAAATCTAAAAACTAATTTGGCCGGTACCGCCGAGTTCGTTATAACCGAACTCCATTTTATTGTAGAAAAAATAGAATAACATAGAAAAAAAAAACGTTTTAGAGCCAGGTTCCTAAGGTTTAAAAAGTTAATAAAAATCGTATTTTGCATAATTCTTTTTTGAAGACATGAATACACGTTATAGCATAACATTTGAAGAATCTAAAAATTTTCAACTTGTTTTGCGGTGAACATCATAACTCGTTACCGGACCATGTGAAATAAAAAAATCGAAATGCGTTTAAAAGGTGACATGTTTCCTGAAGTAGTGACGAAGAGTTTTTCAATTATTTATTTTTTTGCAGCATTTTGAAGTGAAAAACGATTTTTGCTATACAATTTCGGGAATTTGTTGTTAAAAAATGGATAAGAAAATGGAATTAAAAAAACCTTCGTGATTACCTAATGATTTATGTGTAGATGTAGTGTCTAAAATTTCAAAAGAATCGGTCAAGGAGATTTTGAGTTATGATGTTCACGGACTTCGAACATTTGTTTGCGAGAAAATCGGTTTTAAGTTTTTTAAAAACCGATTTATATACTGGAAACGCTGTATCTTCTTAAGTTTTGCTCTGATTTACTTAAAATTTTAACACAAGAATCTCGACATGTTGTGCATTCAGGAAGAGAAATACAGAAAAAGGTTTTAAAACCTACCACCCCTTAAGGATATGCAAACTCCAATGCACCTACACAAAAAAGAAAATATAGCTATTTCATATTTCATCATACGTGTAAACTGAAAAAAGAGAACTACATTTTTTGTAAAGTTGTCTACATATATGTATGTAAATCCAAAAAAAAAAAAGAAAAAGTAAGCGCGTATTAATTTTACTTAAAAAAAATCGCCTTTAATTCTTCCATGATAATTTCAATAAATTATTCAAATTAAAATCTTAAATATATGTACCTATTTACGTAATTTATGTTTGTCTAAATTTTTTTTAAAGCAAATTATGCAAAAATTAATATTATGTGTGAAAAAAAAATTTTTTTTTCCCTCTCTTCTAAAATTACAATGTATGTAATTTAATTAAGCAAAGTTACAATATTTTAAATTTTAAACTTAATATTTTTTCTTGGGCTTTTCAATACAGAGCTATAAACGAAATCATACGTTGGACAACAACAAAATCTACATTGAAGATCTCTTTTTTCTCAAATATTTATCAAAAAAGCATACTCTTTGGTAAGTGCTGGCCATCAGAGAACCTGAGCGAAAGCACTCTTAACAATACAAAACAATTTTGAGATGAAAAACAAAACAGACAAACGGATAAGTTTAGTTTGATATCGGACGACGCACTGTGGTTGTCTCCATTGGCCAAAAATAAAAAAAATTAAGTCAAAATTCTTGGCAAAACTGTGGCAACACTATCTCACAAAGGATTTTGCTCTTTCAAATTAATTTTGTTTTTGCTTTATTCCACTTGTCCTTTTTAAGAATAGCTGCAAAAGGCAGACCATGAAAATAATTTTGTTTCGCAGCGTGAGTAACTGTGAAGTGAAGGTCCAAAATAAAACGTAAAAACCTCCTTATAAAAGATTGCTTAAACAATGGAAGAATTAAATATTGTAAAGAAAGGTATTAACTATTATTTAAAAGAATTAAAAACTTCTCAATATGTTGTGTCTATTTTATTAAATCAATTTTTTATATGTGCCTATTTCAGTACTAACTCGTGTGTAGACTTAAATTTCACTTAGAGTTTTAGTTGCGAAGTCGATCGAAGTTGACAACCAAATTTGTTGTGAAATCTTTGTCAATATTTACGGATTATATGTTGTAAATTTCAGCTGCGAAAATTTGCGATGTGTTGAGTTATCTTCAATAGAACAAAGCGGCCTCACCGTTTTCGGTGTCTTTTTTTTATTGTGTACTCATAACTGTTCTGCGGCTTTTTGTTGTGATTATCGTCTTCGTTTCTTTTGTGTAGTTTGTTTTATTATGTTATGTTTTTAGTTTAAATTTTTATTATTTTCTATTTTTCGCTTAGGTGGTTCTTATGAATGCAAATTAAGCCGCTAGATAGTATATTTTACAAGTGGTGTACCGAGGCCGGTGGAAATGCAGAGAAGATTAAAATTATAGTTGATATTTTGAAATTGAAAATCGAGAGTGTAAGCTATACAGTAGGAGCTAAATATTTGGGGCAATTGGAAAAACGAGTGTACAAAGACCTGAAAATAATATTGAACGTGTTCGTCCCAAACTGGATTTCTCTGAATGCTCAAGACGAACAAAGAGAAGACGAATAACTGAGATAGCCGGAATGGATGAGTCTGCTGCTGATTGTTTGCGTTTTGCACAAAAATTTCACCTACAAGCACTACTGAGGTTATTTCGCTTATGATGGAAACTAATTTAACGAATTTGTTAACACTAAAATTTCTGCTGAACTTTTTTGCAGCTATGATAATATTTTAAAAACAAAAAAAGAAACTTATGCGGAAAATATAACTGTTAACGAATCACACGCTGAAGTAGAGCTTCGAAGTTTATTGGACCACACTACAACGCGTATTAGCGAGTTGCAGAATACTGTAGTAAAAGATGTTTTCACTGATCCTGTGAACAACCTCAAACTTATAGGCAAATGGGATTTCGACGGAAGTTCTGGGTACAGCGAATACAAACGGGAAGTGGAGAACAAGAATTTGGAAGAAAGCCACATGTTTGTTACATTATATGTTCCACTTGTTTTATTAATAACTGAAGATAGTTCGAGCAGTTCCAAAATAATGTGGAAAAATCCACGACCATTTTCCACTCGATATTGTCGCCCTGTTCGATTTCAATTTAAAAAGGAATCGACAGAATTAAGCATCGAGGAAGAAAAGTATTTTGAAATGAATATAGAGGGACTTGTTCCTACTAAAATTATTGTTGGAAATAAAACATTATGCGTTTAGCATATTTTGCAACTCACTATGGTGGATGGTAAAATTTGTAATGCCTTAACCCAAACCTCATCCTCAAAGTGCTATATATGCAACGCCAAACCTACAGATATGAACAATATTGAGAAATGCTTGAAAAGAGAAGTCCAAAAGGATAGATTTGTATTCGGATTGTCACCATTTCATGCATATATACGATTTTTTGAATATTTTTTGCATTCATCATACAAACTGGAAGTACAAGTCTGGCAGGCTAGATCACTCGAAGCAAAAGCCCAAGTAAAGGAAAGGAAATAAAAAGTTCAAACAGAATTTCGACTAAAAATGGGATTGATAGTCGACAAGCCTAAAAGTGGTGGGAGTGGAACATTGAATGAATTTTATATAAAAAAAATGGAATGAATCCTTTAATCCTTTTGCTGATTTTAACCAAAACTTATTTTGGGCACACATTTATTAAGATAACTGATATGCCGAATTTGGTATGCCTGCTATGAAATTTAAATTTTCAGGATCTAAGAGAGGTCCTTGAATCCTTTGCCCGACATCGACCAAATTTTAAATTTAGTCATAGACTGATGGAATCAATGGATATGCCGACTTTGGTATGCCTACTACGAAATTTAAATTTTCAGGATCTAAGAGAGGTCCTTGAATCCTTTTACAGATTTTAACCAAATTTTAGAAATTGGTGTCATTTAAAGAGACTGTAAGATGTGCCAAATATTATTCACCTATGATAACTCCTTCTATTTTTGGCCGCTCTTTGTATGAAACGGCAACCACTGTGCGACGTTAAGGCCTGTACGCAGCTTGCTAAGGAATCAAAAACTTCATATAAAAAAACGCTTCAGAAATGCTTAAGGAATATTTCTGTCAAAAAATTTCTGTTGATAGTCCGCAGCTTTTTAAAAAAGTAGTATTGTTTTTACTACTTTTTTTTGACGTAAATGAAGTTAGGCAACCCAGGCTTTGAGCAGGAATATCAAATTTTTCGTTCTTTCTGAAAGGAATTTTGACAGGAGAGGTAAGCATAAACCAAATGTAATATGCTAAAAAAAAAATAAGTTATTTTTCAGTTGCAAACCTGGGAAAAAACGAACAAAATTCGGCAAAAAAAAACAAGAAGCGGATGGGTAATTTTGATACTGAGCTTAAAAAGCGTTTAGCAGGCCAAATAAAGCAGAACCGAAGAATTGATTTGTTTTCAATTTCACAATTCTTAATAATTGACAGAAAACAGCTGATTTCTAGCGTTGCACTGAAAGGTACTTTTGTGCTTTTTTTTCTTTAAGAAATATATGAAAATTTTCTGTTATGATTCCTTAACAAGCTGCGTACAGCTCTTTAAATGAGAAAAATAAAAATGTTTAAAATTTCATATATTACTTTTTTTGCAGAATATTTTCATTGACCAACAATGGGAATTTAAAGAAGAATTTGAATAGATATTAGTTTTTTTGATGCATTTTTTGCGCTCAACTTTTTCATATGTAACACGAAATCTGCATATGTAGATTACTTATTGTAATTTCGACGATTTTTCAATTTGTTAAAATGATTTGTTAAATTTGTTAAAATGATGATTGAAGATTTAAAATTTTCAGTAGTATAAAAATTACGATTTCAAGGGTTAACAATTAATGGGTTGTTTATAGAAAATTGATAGTTTTAGTTCAGTGTATATGTAAATTACAAAATATGTATAGACTTAATTCTGGGTCAAGTCGTTTCAAAACGGAAATACATTGATTAGCATCTCCATTTAAGATTTAAGTTTTAATTACGGCTATACTTTAAACCTCTATATTATATGTTTCAGCTATAGATACATGTCAATAAAATTATTTAGTTGATTGCTGTGTTAAATTTTTTTCGTTGAATTTTCACCACTAATACATTTTTATATATAGAAATAACCAATGCTGTAATAATATTCGTAATATGAATGATATAAATAAATGTTATTGTTTCTTTTTGTAATATTTTGTAGAGTTTTATTATTATTTTCTTGACAATTTCTTGTTTTAAAAATGACGATTTTGGCGATTTAGTTTCCAAAATTGTCGATTTTCAGAAGATTTTATTAGCAGCACTGGTCGGTACCATAGAAGAGAGAAAATTGTGTGTGGGTTTGTATAAAATGAGAAAGGTTAAATTTTGTTTGTGTATTTCGCATAGCTTTGTAGGGAGTGCTGTGTGTGTATTATTTCAGCGTTACAGAATCAGCCAGTCAGTCAGTGAGTCAGGGATCAGCGTAAATATATTAAAGAAAAATTAAGTAAAGGTATCTATCTCATTTTAAAGTAAAGGCTTCTCATTGGCAAAAAAAAAAAACGTTGATGAGTTTTTATGATTCTCAGAATTAAAAAAAAAAAGTAATAAACAAAAGGTTATTTCATTTTTATGATTGCGGTAACAAACTGAAAAACGGTCATAAATGTGCGCAGACGCTGAATTTATCTTCTTGTTCCTTCATGATACCTACTCCGTGCACAGACAATTAAAGGGAAAAAGGAAAGTGCACTTTATTTTATTGATGGCGGATTTCCGTTGCCTATCTGTAAGGGATTATTTTTTTTTTACAGAAATTCCACCCCATTTATGAGCGGTCATTATTTGGAAAGTTATAAAAAATTTTATAGGCTCAATCAGGTAAATATGATCCCTTAACAGATGCGTCCATTCATAAGTACCTGTCAGTTAAATATGGAAAAATACGTAGTATATGCTCGTAGGTGCTCATTGTCGTTTTATGCAGAGCTCAGATTTACTCGATTTTACTCGCGAGTGAAAAATACTCGCGAAGTAGAGTACTCAAAGAGTACGAGTGTTACAAAAAGTTTACTCTCCACTCGTTTATTTTGTGTGGGAGTACTCGCGAGCACTCCTTTTTAAAAATTAAGAGTGGGAGTAAAAACTTCGAAATAGAGTAAGAGTTTACTCTTAAGAGTGAAATCGAGTGGAAAAATATAAATTGCAGGTATGTATGTAATGAATGAACATTTTGCAGTTTCAAGCATTTTAATCTTTGGCTTTAGTTTTTGCCGATTTGTGTGTGTGTGTGTGTGTGTGTATGTGTGTGTGTGTGTGTGTGTGTGTGTGTGTGTGTGTGTGTGTGTGTGTGTGTGTGTGTGTGTGTGTGTGTGTGTGTATGTGTGTGTGTGTGTGTGTGGCAAATATTGTAACTCAAACGGTTCTTGCTGTTGCTATGGTCTGAGGTGTGGAGAGGTGACCGAGGAGGGAGGACTGAGAAGGCCGGAGTCCCGGCTACACAAGTCTCTGTAGAACGAGCATTTAGCGCATTGCCATTAATAGTGACATCAAGACGAACCACCCTTCAAAAAGAAAAACTCGAGAATATTTTGATACTAAAGTTAAATCATGAACTACTTAAAAATATAAAATTGAAAAATATTAAATATTAAAACACCTAAAAGGATACAATTCCCACTGTCATTAATTATGATTGCTAAATTCTTACCGAGTGCTATGTACCTGTGTAATTAACTTCAAAGAACTACATACAAACATACATAATTACATACATTCATTCATTAATACATATACATAAATATATTATATAAAATAAAACTATTAAAAAAAATAAAGACTAGAGTACTCGGCAAGAGTATAATCTGCTCGATTTCGAGCGTATTTTACTCGCACTCGAAATCGAACAAAGCATATGCGCTCTTATTCGAGTGGCATAGAAAAATAGAGTATATTCGAATTTTTTTTTCACTCGCAGGAGTACTCGCGAGCGAATTCGAGCGAGTTTCACTCTCTACTCGAATTCGAGCGAAGATTTCGGAGCTCTGGTTTTATGTCATTCAAAAAGTGTCAACGAACGCGAAAAGTGACGAAATAGTAATAAAAGTATAAAATCGTAATGAGTGCGAATTGTTCAGAAAATCTCAATTTATTTTGTTACGTTTGTGGCAAAAGAGCTTTTTCAACAAATACTGCATTACTTACTGAGCAAGTGGAGAGTGCTTTTAAACTTTGTTTTGATTCCGAAATAATTCGCGGCGTTTCGTGGGCGCCAGAAAAAATTTGTAAAACGTGCTAAAATGCTCTTAACATGTGGATCCAGGGGAAACGCAGTTCACTTTCTTTTGGTATACCAATGATTTGGACTGATACAGGAGAGCACAATTCCGACAACTGTTATGCTTGTGCAAACAAAATACATGGAGTAAATCGTAAAGGCCTTAAACAAAGAGTTTACATCTCTGTTAAAAGTGCACAAACACCTCTTCCGCATTCGTATGACATACCAATTGCTTCCAAGTCCTGACAGAGAAACTTATATTTCTATTGCAACAGCGGATTAATCGGATTCCACCTATGACACGTATAACTTTTTTTTAACCGATATAACTTTCCCCGGTGGTTTCATCCCATCTCTATCACTGACCACTACCATTTGTCGCATAGTGATTATTGGCAATGTTTGTTACTGGGCAATAATAATACAGAACTGAATATCGAATATTTGGAAGCAACTAAATGACTAAGAATTATGATTTATTTTTACTGTCGTTTATAATAAAAACTAAAAAACTATCTTACAAAAAATATTTATGATTCATTTTGCAACGTGGGAAACCTGATCAAGAAATTGTCCTAATTATTTTTAAAAGGAAGGTATATTTAACCACAAAAATTTTCATTTTCATGTTAAATGCTAAAAAAAAAAATGTAAAAGTTAAACTTTGAGCTTGAAATCCTCAATAAGTAGTAAATCGATTTTAAGTAAAATCTAAATTGGAGAAAAGCTCATGGAGTTGTCTGTTCTGTTCTTCATTGAATCAAAGAGTTTTGGACAACAAAAAACAATTCTGAGCCACTGTGAGGCAAGATCATTGACCCATTTTTCCTTCAAAGATTCGGACGATAAGTACGTTATAGTAAACGTTGATAATAATTGGATATTCGGTGCTTTTTTGAAGATATGGATCAGGAAAACATTCGATTTTAACAGGATGGCACTCCGTACCACACAAGCCGTAAAACAATCGATCTTTTGTGTGGCAAGTTTGAAAATCGAATTATTAGCTACTTTGGCGATGTTGACTGGCCACCGCGTAGCTGCAATTTGCCCCCGATGGACTATTATTTGTGGGGAACTGTTCAGGCTGAGTATTACGCTAATCATAAAGCATCGATTTATGCTACAGGATTAGGCTAATAGTATGGCCTACTGCAAGGCCAGTCGAGGAAGTCAATTGAATTCGAAAAATAAACTTGAATGAAAAAAGTTATGTTTTTTTTTTTACCAAAATGCAAAAAATTCTATCGTGTACATTAGGGTGGCCCTTCGTTATATGGAGAGGAAAAAAATGTTCAAACTCTCGATCGCACCGCCTAGAAATATACGAATAGCAAAACAAGTGAGAAATACAAAGTTTTGGACCAATCAAAAAACCTTTAGAGGTGGTGAAAAGGTTTTTGAAAAAGGCACTTTTTTAAAAGGATACTTTTTTCAGAAAAGGAATTTTTTTAAAAAAATTTATTTTCTCAAGAAAATTAACTTCTCACAAACGCACTTTTTTAAAGAAAGTTACTTAAAAAAAGAATTTTTTTAAGAAAATGTAATTGTTTAAGAAAATTTACTTTAAAAAAATTTACATTTCAAAACAGGTACTTTTGTTAAGAAAATTTACAAATTTAAAATAGGTACTTCTTTTAAGAAAATGTGGGTTTAAAAAAAAGTACAAGAAAATTTTTAAGAAAAGGTACTTGCTTAAAAAAATTATTTTTGAAAAAGGTAATTTTTTTTGAAAGAAAAGGGTATTTTTTCAGAAAAGGTACTTTTTCAAAAGTACTTCTTTAATAGATTGTACTTCTTTATTTAAGGTACTTTTGAACTAAGACCCTTTAAAAAAAAAACATATTGAAATAATTTACTATTTTAAAAAAAGGGTACTTTAAAAAAGGGCACCTTTTTAAAAAGGGTAATTTAAAAAAAAATGATATTTTTAAATACAAAAGGAAGGGTACATTTTAAAAAGAAGGTACTTTTTTGTAAAGTATTTTAAAAAAAGGGCACTCTTTAAAAAAATACTTTTTTAAAACAGAGTACTTTTTAAAAAAAGGATACTTTTTTTGAAAGAATTTCTAATTAAAAATGGGTACTTTACGAAAAAAGGGTACTTTTTGAAAAGAGGGTATTTTTTGAAAAAAGGTACTTTTTGAAGAATATAACACAATTTTAAAAGGCATTATTATGAATTTCTTTGCCGGTTGTTGGTTGTTTTTATATTTATTTAGTAAAGTTACTTTTATCCGAAAAACATATATAAACCATTTTTAAGAAAAATCTATGTTCATATAGATAGATTTAAGTGAAGATCTGAAAGCCGCATTATATTTGAGAAGTATAGCGTATCACCAAAAACGTGTTATTTCTTATTTTTGTAACTGAGTATGGGTTCCTATAGCTCAAAAGATTTTTGAGAATTTTAAATTTCATTCATTTTCTCGATAAATCAAAAAAAGCTTAATTTTCAATTATTTTATTATTCGAACAAAAAAAGAAATGGAGAACAATTTGTATACTAGATCGTCCCAATTTAAAATTTTCTTCGAAATTTTTGTTTTAACCAACTTTTTTTAATCTACAAAGAAAACCAAGAATTTTGGTATATAATACCTAATTGTTGACAAAGGATTTCTATCCGCGCAATTCGTTATTAGTATTTTTAAGGAAAAATTTTTTAAATTCCTGTTTCACTTTTTTACCTATAATTCAGATTTTGACCAATTTACATTCATTGGAAAGATAATAAAATTACCTTTGTAAGTTTATCCAAAGATTTTGCTTCTTCAGGGCGATAAAATAAATTTTTTGATTTTTGCCCTCCAAAAATTATTGGTCTTGTGGTCTGATTTTGTTGCCCTAAGCAAAATTGGTGCCCTATATTTAAGTTCTGTGAATGCAGGATTATCGAGAATTTAAAAACAAAATTTTTATATATATAAGAGCTATATATCTAGTTCATTTAATAAGAGATTATGGTGTTTTAACGTATACAGCAATAGGGTGGACCTTCGTTATATGGAGGGAAAAAAAAGTGTTCAAACTGTCGGTCTCACCCCCTAGAAATATGCGAATAGCAAAAAAACTGAGAAATACAAAGTTTTGGGCCAATCAAAAAACGTTTAGTCGTGTTTTATCTCTATACCTGTAAGTACTTAGATATGAAGTATTTATTACCACCTTGTTAACCTATTAAGCATTGAGACCGAAAATGTAAAATTTTTTTCATAAAATTTTGAAAACTCCTTTTTCAAGTTTGGAAAAATTTGTCTTTCACAAAATTAAAAAAAATTGATCTAGCTCTTTAAGGTCTTGTTAAATACATATTACAGATTAACTGTGTGAGTTTTTAGGTAAATCCCTGTGCCAGAATTTTTTTGACAAGGATTTTATTTTTGCGGATTTCGAGAAAAATTGGATTTTTGAAAAATATTCTGTAAATGTACTATTTCTAAATACTTTGTATCAAAAATTCATCACTTTTCTGCTTTTAAATGTTATGTTTTATCTTAATAGCCTAGGGTTTCGGAAAAAAATATTATGACCCCATTAACCCTTTTCGAATTGGGGTCACATATGACCCCAAGCTAAAAAAAAACAATTTTTTAAAAAAATCAAATATTTTGTAAGCGCTATAGAATTTTTAGATGCGACGCTTAAAATATAATAACTAAATGTGTAGAACTTCCGTTCCTAAAATTTGGGATAAATCCGAGAACGTTAACCGATTATTTGTCAAGGCCAGATTTGGATTTTAAGATATTTTTAAATTAAAATTTCCGAAAACGAGTTTGACTATTAAACTCGAGTAAGCCACTATTTAGAATTTAAGAAAAATAATTCGGTTAATTTTTATTTATTTAACCCTTCAGTGCTCCTGGGATCAAAATAATCCATTGTGATTTATCTTTGGTACAATTATCGGCTTATTGCTCGCGAATATAAATTAAAACAACTTTTAACCAATTTTGTTATAAAAGTATTTTATGCATAAAAACTATTTATATTTTTCTAAATAAAATAAGAAGACCCAAAAATGACCGAAAGCTAATAAAAGACATTTTATTCAAAAGAATATGAAATATAAAATTAATATAATAATAAATACTGATCCCGAATTATATAACAATTTGTCGGAAAAATTAAACTATAGAATGAAATTTTCGTAAAATCTGAAAGAAAAGTCATATTTTCGCCATATAAACCCACTTGAAATTTTCAATCGCGTTGAGCCACCTCTAAATGTTTTTTTGCTATTCGCATATTTCTAGGGGGTGCGACCGAGAGTTTGAACACTTTTTTTTATTAAGGGCCACCCTAGTGTACATTTGTTATACCGATCAATCAAACGAATATCGAACAAAATGTGAAACTTATGAATTACTTGACTAATTTTATCAATTGTTAATATTAACAGTTTTATACTAGAGTATTCTTATCAAAGGAGTGATGGCGAAATCGAAAGACAGAGAGATGATTTATGCGAAACCGATTCCAGCTAAATCTGGAATATATTACATTCATTCTGTAAATTACAATACTCTTCTGTTTAGTGATGTAGAGGGGTTCGGGTCGAAATCCTGTGTATAACAAAATCCTGTTTTCAAAATCCTGCTTTTCGTAATACTGTTTCGCAAAACACTGCATTTCATAATACTGTTTTACAAAATACTGTATGACGCAATACTGTTTTGCAAAATCCTCTTTTACTGGGCGGCGAAAATTTTTGTAAAATTAAAAAAAAAAAACGCGCGCTTCTTTGCTTTATTTTTACAAAAATCTTCACTGTATAATGAAGTAAAATTTATCTCAATTTATATATCGTCAGCCTATTATTGGTTTGCGCCATGTGTGCAGGAAAACCTATGGTTATAGCGCAAACCAATAATAATCTGACGATATGATTATTAAAATAAACCTTAACAAAACCAAAAGACAATTCTAATGTAATCAACATATATTAGGTCTGTTCCGCCAGAACAATATCTTTTAAAAGTCTAGCAAAACTCAAGCATTGCGTAATTTCATATTTACGCTCTTCGCTCTCATTTTCTATTTTTCTGGTGGAACGACTTGAAGCAAAAACCATGATTCATAATTAATTCTTCTTCTGCATCACTGTTTGATTCCAATAAATTTTCATATAAAACTAATTTTTCCATTTTATTTATTTTACCAAAATTTTATTCTTTTTGACAAAAATCAAAAAACCAAACAACGAATGAAAACAATTGCTTCTGTCACTTTTCGTAAATGGTTGAAACTTACTCACACAAATTTGTTCTAGCAAAGTTCAAGCTGTTCAAGCATGGTGAGTTGTGGTTAGAAATTGCAAATGTCTCTCTCTTTAGCTTGACATTTTTCTGGTGGAACGCACTTGACTAATGTTCAACATACTTGAACAAGGCTTCAACATCGTGGGGGAACAGAACTATTATGTGTTGTTGTTATCATATGCAAATGTTTTGATATTGCAAGCAGCATTAAACGTGTTGATACGCACGTGTTGTTAATCAAATCATATGTTTGTTTAATAATCTTGTCTTTTTGTTGAAATTGTTGTTTTGTGAATAATTTATAATGTCAAAAGTTAATATTATTAAATCAAACAAAGGAAATCAGAAATTATGTATTGATGGATAATTCTATCACTTGGAGAGAAATTATAAGTCAGGCACTTGTAAAACGTAAAGTGCATATGTGTAAATCTCGTGTTGTAACAAAGATTGTTAATGATAATGTGGTAATTGTGAAGTATCCAAACCAGCACACACATGAACCAATTGCTATCGACTTGAATATTGCAAAAACCAATAATATGGTTAAGACCCTTGTAAAAAGATCGTTTTTGACACCAAGTCAAATAATTCTAGAGTCAATAGTGCAGACAAGTGAAAACAGTCGAGATTTTTTACCATCCAAAAATGATCAAAATGTTAATATAAAGAGATTCAGGAAAAAAGTTTGCGTTTTAAAAGAACCGTAGAATATGAAGACATGGACATTCCTCTTAATTTGTATGTTGTGGATAGAGAGATGTTTATTCAGTCTGAGGTAATGACCGATAATGACTGTATAATAGTTATGGCCACGCAAACATCTATAAAATTGCTTCAAAACAGTGATTGCTGGCTGGTAGACGGAACATTTGACGTTGTTCCACCATTTATGCGGCAATTATTCTCTGTACATTGGTAGAGTGGAAGTCGAAGTGATGCCATTAGCATTCTGTCTAATGATGAAGAAATCGACATCCATGTACACTGCATTTTTTAAGAAGCTATTAGAGATCGGCGAGAATTATGGATGTGTTCTAAATCCTACCAAAATTGCAAACGATTTTGAAGTAGGTATTGCGAAGGCAATTCAGCTATGCTTTCCAAGAACACAAACTCAAGGATGCTTTTTTCATTTCAGCCAAATAATATGGCTGAAGATTTTGCATTAAAAGCAAGGTTAAGAAAATACACACACGAAACATACAATGTTCTGTTCTAAAGCAGCCGACACATATTTTTATTTTCATATCAATTATGTGTGTTTCTAAATTTTGTACGGTGCCGAAAATATCATGACTGTGTTTCGTTTGAATATTTCGTTATTTACACGAACATGTTTCTATCACGTACTTTTTGTTTCGATCACACATAAACCACACAGATTTGAGTGTTGCTTTTTTTGAAGTTCGTGTTCTGGTACGTGTACTTAAAAAAAAAACTGAACATGTACAATAAACAGGTTCGAGTTCAGTTATATTTTAAGTCGTGTTGTGGCTCGTGTACTAAGAAAAAACAGAACATGTACAATAAACAGGTTCGAGTTCAGTTATATTTTAAGTCGTGTTCTGGCTCGTGTACTAAGAAAAAATAGAACATGTACAATAAACAGGTTCGAGTTCAGTTATATTTTAAATTCGTGTTCTGGCTCGTGTACTAAGAAAAATTGAAACATCAATTCGCGATCTGATACACCCTGATAAAAGCGACAACAATTGTTTCAACCAAATTTATTAAAATTTTATTGATACTTTTTTATGACTTACGTTGCAAATTGTTTACAATTGTCAAATATTTTAAAATTTTATTGGCCATTTTTTTGTGATTTACGTTGAAATTATTTACAATTGTTTTTATTGACTGGTTTTTATTTTAATAAAATATGGTAATAAAATACTTAAGACACAAAAACTACTTAGCATCATAAAAGCTACACTTGTTGGTTGTTAGGTTTTTTTGCATTACCCACACCTATTTTCGCAACCAATTAGTGTCATAGACGAAAAACCCAATTTTGCGGCATAAAAGACACACTTGTTGGTTGTTAGGATTTTTGCACACATTTTTTTTGGTAACAAATAACTTTAGACACAAACAAATTTTGCATCATAAAAAACACAATCACCCACCCTTAGTGTCAATGCACAATCCTTTTCTCAATGAGTTTTTGGGTTTTTTTGCGTAAAAACACAATGAGTGTCAATAAAAAAAAAAACCCAAAAAAATATTTTCATATTTTATTGTCCCTTTTTTATGACTTACGTTACAATTGCTTGCAAGTGTTACAATTTCACGCAATTGATTTTGCAATAAATAGCGAGTGCGTGCGTCATTTATTCATTAAAAGTGGTTCAGTTTTCATTAGATCGTGATCTATAAGTGTACTGTGTTATTGTGTAAATTGCAAATATTTTGTGAAAATTAAAAAAAATTGGAAAGCAATAACAGAAATAAGTTTTGCTATAAAAAATACGCAACTTTTAATAGCGAAACGAAAAAATTTACATGTCTGATTGAAACCTGCAAGAAAGATTTAAGTGCAGTGTGCAGTTTTTGTGTCTTAAGTATTTTATTACCATCTTTTATTAAAATAAAAACCAGTCAATAAAAACAATTGTAAATAATTTCAACGTAAATCACAAAAAAATGGCCAATAAAATTTTAAAATATTTGACAATTGTAAACAATTTGCAACGTAAGTCATAAAAAAGGGTCAATAAAATTTTAATAAATTTGGTTGAAACAATTGTCGTCGTTTTTATCGGGGTGTATCAGATCGCGAATTGATGTTTCAATTTTTCGCAGTACACGAGCCAGAACATGACTTAAAATATAACTGAACTCGAACCTGTTTATTGTACATGTTCTATTTTTTCTTAGTACACGAGCCAGAACATGACTTAAAATATAACTGAACTCGAACCTGTTTATTGTACATGTTCTGTTTTTTCTTAGTACACGAGCCAGAACACGAACTTCAAATAAAGCAACATTCGAATCTGTGGGGTTTATGTGTGATCGAAACAAAAAGTACGTGATAGAAAAATGTTCGTGTAAATAACGAAATATTTAAACGAACACAGTCATGATGGTGTTGGGCACCGTAGAAAATTTAGAAACGCACATAATTGATATGAAAATAAAGACATGTGTGTGTTGGTCTAAGTTATGTTTGTTTACATATATGTACGAGTTTTTTATTCAGTGTGTGTTTTTTTCTGAACTCTGCTAAGTGGTTGCGAAAATGGGGGTGGGTAATGTAAAAAAAAACTAACAACCAACAAGTGTAACTTTATGATGCTAAATTGTGTTTGTGTTTTAAGTCTTTTATTACCATCTTTTATTAAAGTGAAAACAAGCCAATAAAAACAATTGTAAACAATTTCATCGTATATCATAAAAAAGGGTCAATAAAATTTGAAAATATTTGACAATTGTAAACAATTTCAACGTAAGTCATAAAAAAAGGTCAATAAAATTTGAATAAATTCGGTTGAAACAATTGTCGTCGTTTTTATCGGAATGTATCAGATCGCGAATTGATGTTTTAATTTTTCACAGTACACAATCCAGAACACGGACTTAAAATATAACTGAACTCGAACCTGTTTATTGTGCATATTCTGTTTTTTCGCTGAACACGTACCAGAACACGAACTTAAAATAAAGCTACACACGAATCTGTATGGTTTATGTGTGTTCGAAACAAAAAACACGTGATAGAAAAATGTTCGTGTAGATAACGAAATATTCAAACGAAACACAGTCATGATGTGTTCGGCACCGTACAAAATTTAGAAGCACACATAATTGGTATGAAAATAAAAATATGTGATTGTTGGTGTGAGCTATGTTTGTTTACATATATGTATGTACGAGTTTTTTATTCAGTGTGTGTTTTTTTCTGAACTCTGATTAAAAGTGAGAATGCTGAAAGCCCTTAGCTTTTGTGCCATCTAGTGACATCTCAAAGTACTACTGTAGTCTTAGCAGTACTTTTATAGATGAAGATTTGCTTAAACTGTGCAAGTGGTTTGAAAAAACTACGTTAAGGGCTCATATCACCCAAAGTATCCTGGAACCTTTTGGTCGGTTTACGATTACAATAAAAAATCCTACCCAAGAATTCAAAATAGTGTGGAAGCTTGGCATAGAAGACTGAAAGCTGTTGTTGGGCGTAGAAAGTCAAGATTATACCACCTTATCTGGCAGTTGGCTAATGAGGTCGTGGTAGCTGAAAATACCATTTCAAAACGCGCGAATGGAGAAAGACTTTACATAAATTTGAAGAAAAGAAAAGCGTACACGGACATTAAAAGAGTCATAGGAAAAAGGTGCGAATTAAGCCATACAGGCTACCTAAAGCGAATTGCATAAAATCTTGTACTAATTTAAATTTACGAAATGCATTGAAATTAATTTTATGTTAAATGTTTTTGTTGAAGTTATTTTTAATAAAATGAATTTTGTAAACCAGCATTTTTACTTCACATATTTTGCAAAACAGTATTGTGAAATCTAGTATTTTGTAAAACATTTTTTTGAAAAGCAGTATTTTGTAAGACAGTAGTATTATGAAAAGCAAGATGTTTAAAATTTTTTTGACCAGTATTTTGTTAAACAGTATTTTACATAACAGTATTATATACGTATCCCGATGTAGAGTCTATAAAAATTAACTAAACATCGACACAAACATGTTGGTAAAAACCAATTAGGATCTGATTTAAATGTAAGCCAAACAATATGGAAACAGAGAGCTTGCCTAAAAATTGTGGAATACACGTTCGAAAGTGCCTCGTGAATCAGTGTTTTTTTTTGAATTTGGAAATGTTTTATTTTAAATTAAAATATTGACAAGTTCAATCATGTAAGTTTAAATAGTTTGGACATAAATATTTCTAATAATTCAACTTATATTACAAAATAATATTGAAATATTTAAGATCATATAATACAGACATACAATTAATTATTTTTTCTTTTCTTTGAAATTATTAATTAATTCATTGCACATTACTTACTTAAAAGCTAAATGGATTTTTTCCTTAATTCAGTTTAAATTTTCTTGACTAATATCTTTTTAAATATTTTTTTCTTTCAATTAATAATTTAAATAGTTAATAGTTAAATACATAATAAAAATTGTTTTTTTTTGCTTTTTTGTTTAAGTATTTAATTTAATGGAAGACATTCTTTTTATACAAGTTTTAAGACACAGAAAATGTTTTTTTGTGTTAATCTTTAGTTTAATTTTTATAGTTTTTCTTTTTATTTGTTTAATAATTTCAATAGACAAATAACAATACATTTACTAAAAAAATTCAAATAATAGGAGAAGTAAAAGCAATATAAAGAGTTCAAAATTAAATAATAAATTTAAAAAAAAATTTTTTTTTCTTCAAGTAACTTTATAAACAGGATATGTTTTGAATTTTTCTTTTTTCAATGATAATTTTCTTTAATTATGTTTAATGATGTGTTTTTCTTTCAAAATGGCTATTTTTTAATTAGTCATTATGTAAATTTTGAATATAATTTTGTTTTATTTTAGTATTTTTCTTTGACATATTTAAAAAAAATTATTTTTTCTATAATATTTTTTACACAATTAAAGTTTCTTAATTAAATGGCTGTTAATTTTTTTTACTTTTTTTTTTTGATAGATCTTAAAATGTAGGGTTGTTTTTTTTTTCTTTTAATATTTTTGGGAATATGCAATTTTTATTTAAACCTCAATTTAAGGTAAATTTTATAAAAAATAAAATTATTCGTTTTTTTTTTGTTAATTTTATTAATAATTGAAAATATTTCGATATTACTGAATGTTATTGTAATTATATTGCTTGAGTTAGGACAGAGTGTAACAAGAAATTATTTTTTTAAAGTCAGAAGTGTGGTTTAAGTAGTGAAACAAATTTTAAAAACTGTTTTCTGATTACTTAGATTTTTCCAAATCCTTCCAGATTCTAAATAAAGTTGAAAGATGGTGGCAAATAAAATAAAATCCTATTTCATGAGGGCGAAATAAATTAAACAAATATGATTATTAAATTCGGCTATGCTGAATCTTTAATAGTCTCCACCTCGATTTTGCGTTTAAATTAATATCTAGACTTATTTCGTTATTTAAAACAAATATAAACAAACTATATGAATAAGTAAACAATTTGATAAACTTAATACTAAATTGTTACAACAAACACACTGAATTTTTAAAATTTTTTAAAGGTGTCTCTATATTTTAGGTTATATCTTGACTTAGTTATGCCCGATTTAGCCCATTTTAAATACTGGCCTGTTCGAAATAATGGCAAACAATACTTATCTAAGTTTATCTAGGTAAATAGTTTATTTTTGGAATGAGCTTGATTTCAACCGACAGACAGACAGACAAATAGACATACAGAAGAACGGCTGGACGGACAGTACTACATCGACACGAGTTGATAAAAGAATCAAGAATATAAATACTTTATATTCTGTAAAACTGATATATATCCTCTGCACAATGATGTGGAAGATATAAAAACGATGTTCGTTAATGGACCAACATTCAGTATAAGACACGATAACTTGGACAGGCAGACTTAAAATGGCAATTGGAAAGAGTTTATTGGTTCTATAAATGTTGGTTCCAGAATCACAAAGTACCGTGAAATATGTTTATTATTAAGGTAGAGCAAATTTTCTGCAATGAGTTTTCTGTATTTGGAGTCTGTACGTCTCAATGGAAAATTGCGAAAATATATGAAACCGTTTTCAGCACATGTGTTTAATTTCTCACATCATATTGGTTGATACCAATGAATAGAGTGTGGAAAATGTAATTAAGAATTACGAGGAACTCGAGCATTGTAGTAAAAATAACAGGCTAAGTAGACAAACGATAGTAGTGAACGTGCTTGAGTTAAAGAAGATGCTGCGGAAGCATGCTGCGGATATGAAAATAATATTCCATGAAGTTTTTTTTCTTGAAGATGAAGTACATCTATGAGTTTAGCCAAAACTAAACGCAAACTAGAGGATATTAGTTAAAACTATTTCAAAAAATGTGATGGAGCTTTTCTGGTCCAGCGCACAGCTTTTAAGACTAATTTAGCTTGAAAGAAAGAAAGAAAGAAAGAAAGAAAGAAAGAAAGAAAAAAAAAATATATTCACACTTTCCATCTTTAAGAGCTGTACGCAGCTTGTTAAGGAATCTTAACAGAAAATTTTCATATATTTCTTAAAGAAAAAAAAGCACAAAAGTACCTTTCAGTGTAACGCTAGCAATCAGCTGTTTTCTGTCAATTATTAAGAATTTATGAAATTGAAAACAAATCAAATCTTCGGTTCTGCTTTATTTGGCCTGCTAAACGCTTTTTAAGCTCAGTATAAAAATTACCCATCCGCTTCTTGTTTTTCTTTGTCGAATTTTGTTCGTTTTTTTCCATGTTTGCAACTGAAAAATAACTTTTAATTTTTTTAGCATATTACATTTTGTTTATGCCTACATCTCCTGTCAAAATTCCGTTCAGAAAGAACGAAAAATTTGATATTCCTGCTCAAAGCCTGGGTTGCCTAACTTAATTTACGTCAAAAACAAGCAGTAAAAACAATACTACTTTTTTAAACAGTTGCAGACTATCAACAGAAATTTTTTGACAGAAAAATTCCTTAAGCATTTCTGAAGCGTTTTTTTATATGGAGTTTTTGATTCCTTAGCAAGCTGCATACAGGCCTTTAAGAAGCAACGCTGCACCAAAATTGCTCTGCGGAAATTTTATTAATATTTTTCCCGGAATGTACTCTGTATTGTGCAACTTTTGCAATTAATTTTTTGAAAATCA
Source organism: Cordilura impudica (assembly GCA_963682025.1). Taxonomy (NCBI): domain Eukaryota; kingdom Metazoa; phylum Arthropoda; class Insecta; order Diptera; family Scathophagidae; genus Cordilura; species Cordilura impudica. The sequence goes on along the minus strand of OY821518.1, from coordinate 237,911,503 downwards.
AAAATATTTTTTATTTCAAAATGCACCAGATAGCAAAAAATTTTTTTTTGCTATTTTTCCTGTAAAAGGCTCCTAAATCCCCATCATTTGGGGGGCAAGCATTTTCAAATTCGAAAAAAAAACGAAATCGGGACGCGCTAATATTCATATTTGCGACCTGTAGTTTGATTACAATGTTTACATGGACACACAGACGGACAGACGGACGGACGGACATCGCTAAATTGACTCAGAAAGTAATTTTGAGTCGATCGGTAAAATAAAAGATGGGTCTAGGTCAAATGTTCTTGGTAGTTACAAACAGCAGCACAAAGTCATTGTACCCAAACCACATAGTGGTATAGGGTATAATTAGTGATGAATTTCTGAATATCCCCTTTGAGAAGTCTTTTTAGATAACCAACCAGTGGCTCCATCAAATATATGCTCATTTTCTTTTCTCATTACTGTATTTTTATCAATTACAGCGTACGACAATTTCAAATTTTTTTATTGGACTTGAATAGGACCATATACACACGAAAGTGTGTTTATGTCAATATGTCAAACCACATAGTGGTATAGGGTATAATAAAAGGGGTCATAAAAACATTAAGATGCGTTGTAGCAGAATTTGGCATTAACAAATCTGCTGTATTTGATATAAAAAATAAACATGATTCTATGACACAATTTGCGTCAAAATGTGTGTAGAAGCCCGGTTAGTGAGCATTTAACCAATTGTTGTTTACAAATTATTAACTCAGCGACACTTTTCAGAAAAAAAAAAACAGACCAAGAAGTTTGGAGAACATGCTGATATGGAGGACGCTTTAATGACTTGGTTTTTTTAACAGAGACACCAGCATATTCCTATATCAACCGAAATGATCCAAAGCAAAGCAAAATTTTTCTATAATTAAATACCTGGCAAAAATGATTTTATGGCCAGTTTGGGGTGGATTGAAAAGTTTAAAGCACGACATAACATAAGAAAACAAGTAAGAAAATTATAGTCCGTCTAGACCGACTATACGATACCCTATACCATGCGTTTAGAGACCCTATCTCTTAGACCCAACTAACTGGATATAGAAAATAAGCATAAACCAAATTTGAGTGGGATTTAATTAATTTTTTTGGCTGCAGATATGAAAAAGTTCATATCGGATGCTATATATATATGGGGACTAGGCCCAAAAATGGACCGATCCTGACCATGTTTGGTAAAGTCTCGTGTATTTTGCAAAAATATATACAAACAAAATTTGAGAAGAATCAGTCCAATATTTTTGTTTTTTGACAGACTTAATCGAAGATCGGGAAGCAGCTCTATATGGGCCTATGACTAAGAGTTGTCCCATAGGGATCATTTTTGGACTACTGATTAATGGATGTAATAAACACATACAAACCCAATTTGACTTAGATTTATATGATAATTTGGATCTTATGGCAATTTAAGTCAACTTTATAGGGGTCATTTGCATGGGGGCTAGGTCTGAACATGGACCGATTCTCACCAATTTCAATACCATTCATCCTATGGCCGATAAAAGCTTATATACCAAATTTCATCAAAATATATTTATATATTTACATGGACACACAGACGGACGGACGGACGGACATCGTTAAATCGAATCAGATAGTGATTCTGATTCGATCGGTATAATAAAAGATGGGTCTAGGTCAAATATTTTTGTTAGTTAGAAACAGCAGCACAAAGTCATTATACCCAAACCACATAGTGGTATAGGGTATAATTAAAAATTTGTAGTGAAAAAGTAAGCAGCGATGTTTCTGCTGTAGAACCGTTTAGGCACAAACTTAAATGTGTTATTGCAGAAGTGGACCTATACAATGACCAGATTTATCTGCAGCCTTTTGGAAAGTTATTCCTGGAACAACATTGTTGCATTCGCAAGAAAAATTTGCATCCGGTAGAAAAGTTTCAAAAGGTCGCATAACTTTTATGCCTTGTTGTAACGCACACATAAGCTACTCTTGTTGGTAATAGGCAAATCAGCTAATCCAAGATCATTTAAAAATTTTAATCTGCCTGTAATTTGTAAAGCAAGTAAAAAAGGTTGGAAGTCGACGTATTTATTTACAGAATGGTACAGAAAATATTTAATACCAAATGTAAAAAAATGTTTGGCAGATAATAATAAAGCGTTAAAGTCTATTTTACTAATTGACAATGTGCCATGTCACATAGGTTCGAAAGATCTTGCCATAGACCAAATTTTTTGAATGGTTTTTGTTCCACCCAATTGCGCAGCAGTCATACAGCCTTTGGATCAAGATTTAATTCAAAATATATAAGTAACCTACAGAAAACAACTTTTAAATTATCTCATAACTGATAATTCAGATATTGGAATTGCGTTAAAAAACTTTACGCTGCGAAATGCTGTCACATTTTTAAACAAATACAATACGGACCTCGAGCTCGAGAATTTTTATTTATCAGCATTTGAAAGGTCGAACAACTACAATCTTAAAATAACAAATACAATATTCATAACAGAATATTGTACACTGTTGGAAGCAGTTTTTGGGGAGTGACAGCCTAGCATGGCCGGATGATGACTTGATACCTCTGGCTCAACTTACATCCGATAATCCAGACCTGAATGAAATTCAAACCGTCATCGCTTCATTGAATATGGACGCACAGAATGACACTGCAGTCATAAACAATTGTGCGAAAGGAATAGATGAATTCGACTACGATTTTTCTGATCAGGAAATTGTACACTCTGTGGTGGAAAATAATAATATTGAAGAAAATGATTCTGATTGCACCATAGTTGAAGAATAAGAAAATATAAGTATCAGTGAAGCAAAAAGTATTTTTTCCAAAGCTATTCAATGGGCAGGACAAATTGACGCTTCGCCTATGGATATTTTAGTTTTAAAATGATTAAAGGGAACTGCATACAAAATGTTTCTGGAAAACTCGAAGCAGACAAAAATTTATTGTTTTTTGAAATGCAACACAAATAAAAAATTTCAGAATTATGTATATTATTTTTAATAAAAGTTTAACATGAATTAAACAAAAACTGAATTTAAAATTTATTAAGAAAAAAAAAAAAAAATCATATATAGTACATCTAAGGTGTCCGGATTATCAAGATACTACTGTATAGGATTTGATGGCACGATATCACCTCTTTCAAAAAAAGAATCGCTAAGAGATTTTTGAGAGGTGGCGTTATTTAAATTCGTGAAAATCGGTGCATGTTCAGACCTATCCCCCATACAAATGAAACCTATGATATATATTTAATTTGCCATAATATGCAAATTATACAGATTTCGGTCAAATTGGGTTTATGTATGTTTATTATATCCAGTAATCAAAAGTCCAAAGATAAAATTTACAGAAAAGTTCTAAGTCATAGCCCCCATATAAAGCTGATTCCCGATCTTCAATTAAATCTATTAAAAAACAAATATGTTACACAGATTTTTATCAAATTTGGTTTGTATATGTTTTTGCAAAAACTATGTGACCTTACTAAATATGGTCAAGATCGGTCCATTTTTCGACATAGCCGCCATATAAATATATAACAGTGCCAATCAAATATGGTTTATGCTTATTTTCGATATTTAATTATTTGGACCTAAAAGATTGTGTCTCTAAACCAATGAAGGCCGTACCAATCACACTGGTGCTCGGCTTCTTATATGTATACAGCCGAACGAAAACAAAAATACTCACCAAAGAGTAAAAGTAAACAACAATTTCCTTCAGTCTTAAGAAAGCTTTTTGAACAAAGCAGTTCTATGTCGCATTGCCTTTTGAAATTCATATACATATATTTTTTGTAATAGGTACACAGAGAATATTTGTTTAAAATAAACCAAAAATGTTGAGAAAATTTCGAAGACTTGATAAACTATAAATTAATAATTTTCTATAAATTACATACGTCGCACAGTGGATCGTTTCATATAAGCTAGACGAAAAAAATTTTTTTCTTAGCTTAAATTGTTGCTTTACTCGCACTTAATAACTTTTATTCTGGGAAAGTTCCATAGATTCATTATAGTGGGCGTGGCACGCGATACGAAATTTCTTGTGCTTTTTGACCAAAAAAAAAATTCATATGAAATATAAACAATGAAATATTGAAAGAAGAATTATGCAATAAGACAACTGTGGTTTTCGTTGATTTTTGTGCAAAATTTAATTTATGTCGACTTATTAGTTTTTTAGATATTATTATTTTAATAGACCAAAGTCATACTTTTTTTTCCAAAATATGACAAGTTTGAAGAAATCGCTATCAATGCTGCTGGAAGAATATTCTTCAATATCGACTTCATAATTCTTAGAAAACCGTGCATTTGCCATATTTATTATGCTGTGAGGCTGGACAAGATATTTTAAAATACCAGGAGAGATTTATCGAAAATATTTTAAAGGGTTTTCTGTATAAGAATTTATAAGAGGATCTGAAGATATGAGTAACATATTCAGCAAGTCTCTATTCGTATCGACTCTGGATGTTTTTCGAGTGTGTGACATACGAAAACGTCTGCAATCTTTGTTGCGAGCCTTTTGTGCCTCTTCAGACAATTGCCCAATTGGGACAATGCACGATTTAATAATTTCACTACCATGACAAAGAATTTTATGCACGCTGACAGGCATACAATACCAGCTATATTGCTCCAAATATATAATTCCTTCGTTTCTTGTAAGAAGAATTCAAATAAGGGCAAATTTATCTCATAGCCGGAAAAAATGCAACTTAAAATAATATAAAAATTATTTATTAGTTTTTTGTCCAGTCCAGTTATCTCTGCAGATTTCTCATGATTTTTAAAAAATCTTCTCGCTGTGTTGCCATCGTTTGTAGTTCCAAAACCCGGTTTTGGCCTGTCGATTATTAGACCCATTTCAGACTTAAATTGATCTTGTATTTGTTTCTTACACGTTTTGACCAACATTTTATCGTCGTTATCTCTTATTGCCCATTTTTTTACTTCTAGCCTATATGCTATGTGTAAAAGGCACTCAAATGTTTTTATCCATGCGTGTAAGCTTGAAAGACCGTAGCAATAAAATTCGGTATTTGGATTCTTATCAATTACCATTTTATTCAGTTCAGTATCCTTAGCACCACAAATATAGCAAGATTGCGTGGATTTGTGAGAAGTTAAATAATTGGCAATTTTACCATCGACCATCGTCAACACAAATTCATATTCAATTTTGAGGTTTTTTTTGTTGCTACTGTTATTTCGAAATTATTCAAAGTATCAATGCTATGTCCTGAACTGCCATCACCACCCCATTTACAAACAAAAGTCTATGTGCTGTAATTAGGGATATTGTCAGCAATGGCAGGCTCTTGCACTTTTAACAAACGAGCAGTGGTCCAATTTACAATATCTTTTACAACGATACTTGCATGGCTTTCGTCAACACATATACTGTCTTCAGGTGGAAAACAATCTTCCTTCGCTTTTTTGAACCCATATGCAGAAGGATAAAGTAAGTGACCCACTTTCATTGCTTGTTTCCGCAGAGTTTTGTAACTGTTGCGAGTTAATTTTCTATCAATATATAATGCAAGTGTTTCTTCTCTTCTTAGTGACCGTTGCAGCTGTACCTCTTTTCTAGCTTTAATTTATTGAGTTGCCTCAACTTCAGATTCCGCAACCGATTTTATTACATCTGCTGTGATACGAAACCCAACTGATCTTTTGGCCATCTGACCAGCAAAAAGTAATTCAGCCGCAGATGTTGAGTTCACAAGCCCACGGATTTTATTTCTCTTAGATGTGTCGGTGCACAATTCAAAAGGCTTAGGTGGCTATCCTGCCCTTGAAGTACAAGGCAGTTCTTTCCGATTTTCTTCAAAGTTGAGGTCTTCACTTGTCTGACTAAAAACAAAAAAACTCCTTATATTTCGTTAAAAACCTTAAAATAAAATTCAAAAGTTACAACCAAAGATACACCAGTATGTAATATTATATAAAAATCTACCATTCTTTCCTGCAGCCACTTGTTTTCCACTTTTTTTCTATGGTTTTTGAACTTAAATATATTTCGTCTTTTACATTTTTTTTATCTGCATAAACGTGATCAAAGCTCATTCGTACAGAAACAAAATTGAGTAGTGCATTTTGTCTCTCTGATTTGTAAACTGAAGACCACACTTCAAAAAATTCGACACGGGTAATCAAAGTCGCATTTTTCCGGGACATTTTATGATTTTATTTAATTAAATTTTGCAAAAATACCTAAGAATGTCACAAACCACGCTTATTTTTGTTATTAAAAAAACTTTTAAGATAACTGTAAATACTTTACAATTTGGCAACTCATCAGCATAATTAGTGATGTGAAGTAAGTTATATTTAAAATTGACATCGTTGTATTTTCAAGTAGAGAAATACAGGGTGCAGTAACTTTAAATATTTATGTAAAAAAATTTCCCCTCCTTTACACTTTTCCTGGATTTTTCATAATATTAAAAAAACATGAGAAAGTAAGAGGTGTGCTTATAAAGTGAACAAAAAACATCCCGTGCAAAGTCGTGCGAAGTCGTGCGAAGTCAACCGACAACGGTATATAAAAGTAGACAAAATTTCCTTTCGGATGAGCTAGGTTTCATTAGGTTCAAAAGGTACTGTCTCCTTTAGATTTTCTACATCACTCAAAAGAATTTAATTTTCTTTAAATAAAAAAAGATGCCACATGAAGATCTAAATATACAAATTTTGGAAATAATATATAATAAGAACCTATTTGTAGAAAAAAGTACATACTTTAAGCTGACCATGTTTGGTAAAGTCTCTTGTATTTTGCAAAAATATATACAAACAAAATTTGAAAAGAATCCGTGCAATATTTTTGTTTTTTGATAGATTTAAGTGAAGATCGGGAAGCAGCTCTATATGGGGCCTATGACTAAGAGTTGCCCCATAGGGATCATTTTTGGACTACTGATTACTGGATGTAATAAACACATACAAACCCAAATTTCCTTTCGGATGAGCTAGGTTTCATTAGGTTCAAAAGGTACTGTCTCCTTTAGATTTTCTACATCACTCAAAAGAATTTAATTTTCTTTAAATAAAAAAAGATGCCACTTGAAGATCTAAATATACAAATTTTGGAAATAATATATAATAAGAACCTATTTGTAGAAAAAAGTACATACTTTAAGCTTTTAATAAACATAAATAAGAAATAAATTAGAAACCCAAATAACAGAGAAAAACTTTTTTCCTATTGCACTATTTTTTTGCTGAGCAAAATTAGAAAACGAGATAATTAAAAATTTAAAGTTTAACGGTTAATTGTGTAAAAGGTAGAATAAATAGGTGGTTAAAAAATAACATTTTTCAGTCTCGGGACTTCTAAGAAAACTTTCCCATTCCAATTATATCGAAATTACACTTAAATTTTTTTCGTCTAGCCTATATGAAACGCACAGTGGGTCGCCTCCATTTGACAGCGTTATAGCTGTCTTTAATGCATTTTTTTTTTTCAATTTTAAAAAATATCCAGTTACTGCAGGCTGTTAAATTTTTTAGTTTTTGGTAACATACCACTTATTAATCTTTGAAATTTCTTATCTTTTTAAGAACTACTATTTTTTTTTTGTTTTTTAAAGAAACGAATTACCTATTATTACTTTTTTGATTTAATAAACTTCAAACTTATATTAAATGTTCTTCACATTTTGTTTTACATTTTCAGAATGTAAGATTTAAAATTTTAAAACAACAAAATATATTTAAAATTTTACCATATTCTTCGTGAACTCAACTATTTTCCCTTTTAGTCATTCATATAAACATTTATACAAAATCTACACAAACCACCTATTTAATATCGGCATTGTGTTACGTCCATGGATTTCGATCAGTGTAGTGGTGTAACTAACACATGCTCATAAACACTATTACTAACTCAGTTCTCTCGATGGCCACCACTGCTCTAAACTCATGGTATAGGGTATCGTATAGTCGGTCTTAACCGACTATAATTTTCTTACTTATTTTTTATTTTTTACATCTTGTAGTTGGGCTTGAAAGTACTTAATAAACCCTATTGAAAGAAAAGGAAAAAAAATGCTTTGAGCGGTTATGGAGTAACAGCCATTTTATTTATTTATTTTTTTTTTGTATTTTGTTTTTTTCTCGAAATCGCTTTAGACTGGCCTAAATCTTGCAACATTCAAAAGTATATAATGTACGGAGAAAATTTTAATGGATATTCCGCTCGAAAACTTTTGGAAATTCAAGTGAATTATCCAGAATTAAAAATTTAAAAATCACACATTACAAACGACATAAAGAATCTGACTCGTGCAGAATATAAATTACCTAACTTCAAATTAAATATTAATTCCATTTATAATATGAAAATCCATTTTTAACGTGATCCTAAAATCTTTTATTATTGAGTAAAATCTAAAAGAAAATCTGACGGCTTTCCACCTGTAGTGAAATAACTAAATGATGACTGATGAACTCATTAGTAACATGTTTGCTGAATTATTCTCCACGACATATTCGGATGCTGTCTGTGATAATTCAAGAAACTATTCATGTGTTTGAACATCCATCAATTTTATTTCCTCTCATCGTTACTTCCCATATTGAAAATTTATTTCATCATGAATCTGATGGTATTCCCAGTTGTATTCTCACTAATTGTGCTAACTCTCTATAAACTCCGTTAAATATTATTTTTAATTCATCTATTAAACACGGCTGTTTTCCAAAATTATGGATGTAATCCTACATTGTACCACTTTTTAAATCTGGTAATAAATCCAATATGTATTATAAACTACATATCGAAGTTTTTCGATCGAAATTATTTTTTTATTTTCCAAAATAAACAAGTAAGAAAATTATAGTCGGTTTAGACCGACTATACGATACCCTATACCATGCGTTTAGAGACCCTGTCTCTCAGGCCCAACTAACTGGATATAGAAAATAAGCATAAACCAAATTTGAGTGGAATTTTTATTAATTTTTTTTGGCTGCAGATATGAAAAGGTTCATATCGGATGCTATATCTATATGGGGACTAGGCCCAAAAATGGACCGATCCTGACCATGTTTGGTAAAGTCTCTTGTATTTTGCAAAAATATATACAAACAAAATTTGAAAAGAATCCGTGCAATATTTTTGTTTTTTGATAGATTTAAGTGAAGATCGGGAAGCAGCTCTATATGGGGCCTATGACTAAGAGTTGCCCCATAGGGATCATTTTTGGACTACTGATTACTGGATGTAATAAACACATACAAACCCAATTTGACTAAGATTTATATGATAATTTAGATCTTATGCCAATTTATGTTGATTTCATAGGGGTCATTTGTATGGGGGCTAGGTCTGAACATGGACCGATTCTCACCAATTTCAATAGCGTTCATCCTATGGCCGATATATATACCAAATTTCATCAAAATATATTTATATTTGCGACCTGCAGTTTGATTACAAGCTTTACATGGACACACGACGGACGGACGGGCGGACGGATAGTGATTCCGATTCGATCGGTATAATAAAGGATGGGTCTAGGTCAAATATTTTTGGTTGTTACAAACAGCAGCATAAACTCATTATACCCAAACCACATAGTGGTATAGGGTATAAAAAACACTAAGAGTAATTTTACTATGTCACAGCTAACGAGTTATGGTCCATAGTTAATATTAAAAGTGAAAGTAGGTCTGACGATTGTCCGCCTTCTTTAAATAATAAACCAAAATATGGAATTTCGATTGATTTTACTCGAAATCGAATGCGACGATTTGCCCCTTGACAGGTAAACGAATATATAATATAGTAAAATAAATTTCTTTGTGAGTTCTTTATTTTTTTTGGGCCTTATTTAATTTTTGTTCAATGGATTGTTTTTTGGAGTTATTTCGTTAATTTCTTTGGGAGATATTCAACTTAGAATCACTATCTGATTCGATTTAACGATGTCCGTCCGTCCGTCCGTCCGTCCGTCTGTGTGTCCATGTAAAGCTTGTAATCAAACTTCATGTCGCAAATATGAATATATTTTGATGAAATTTGGTATTTGATCTTTTATCGGCCATGGGATGAACGCTATTGAAATTGGTGAGAATCGGTCCATGTTCAGACCTAGTCCCCATACAAATGACCCCTATGAAATCAACATATAATGCCATAAGATCCAAATTATCATACAAATCTTAGTCAAATTGGGTTTGTATGTATATATTACATCCATTATTCATTAGTCCAAAAATGATCCCTATGGGGCAACTCTTAGTCATAGGCCCCTTATAGAGCTGCTTACCGATCTTCACTTAAATCTATCAAAAAACAAAAATATTGCACGGATTCTTTTCAAATTTTGTTTGTATATATTTTTGCAAAATACAAGAGACTTTACCAAACATGGTCAGGATCGGTCCATTTTTGGTCCTAGTCCCCATATAGATATAACATCCGATATGAACTTTTTCATATCTGTAGCCGAAAAAATTAATAAAAATCCCACTCAAATTTGGTTTATGCTTATTTTCTATATCCAGTTAGTTGGGGCTAAGAGCATGGCCTCTAAACGCATGGTATAGGGTATCATATAGTCGGTCTCGACCGACTATAATTTTCTTACTTGTTTCAGTTTGGGGCTTATTTCTTTTATTTTTGGTATTTATTTCAAGGAAATATTTCACGGAACCAAAGGAACATCTTTGCTTTGCTATATATTTAATATAATTAAATTAATAATTTATTTAATATTAATTTAAATACGTATATATAAAAACGAAAATTAAAAAGAATTCTATATAATTAAAAAAAAAAAATATATATATAAAAAAATAAATAAAATGGCCTTTTCTAAAAACCGCTACAACTATTTTTTTAAATAGAGTTTCTTTATTACTTTTAAACCCAACTTTTTTTTTTATCGAAAAAAAGTCGGCAAAAAATATTTAAAAAAGGAAAAAAAAAAATTTGCACAAAAACGAAAAAAAATCACCGTAAAATTCTATAAGTCTTTCCGAAAAATCGCCATATCTCGAAAATCCCTTAGCGATTTTTTTATTTTTAGCAACATTTATACAGCACATATTTTATAAATAAAAAAATATGCTCGATAAATATTTATGTTTTAATAATTTTTTAAATAATTTAAAATAAAATTGGCTAACGATTATATTTATAATTATTTTATGATTGTAAACATGAAATTAAAAAAAAAACAATTTATTTAATGTAGAAAAATCAGCTTTTAAGCCTTTATAGAATAAAGAAAACAAATACCATCTGAAGAAATAAAAGCAAATCTGGTCGGAATGATAATTTCGGAATATCATTAATTTCAATAGTTTTTTGGGTTTTACGTAAACGCTCTTTTTCTTAAACTAACTATAGTTCAGATTTTAGTTCAATATTTTGTAAAATTTCAAAATTCTCTAACATTTAATAATGTGAAATTATTTCTTTGTTACACTTTTCCTTAATTTCCCTTTTGATTTATAACAATATTTATTTGGAATAAAATATTTGGTTGTCTTGTGTTTTGTTTAAAAATTAGAAATAGGGTAGATTATGTTACGGGTAATTGATATGAAAATTTCAGTTAGATTCAGTTAGTCTTTCATTTTTTTTTTATCATTTTAATTCATATGTATGTATATGTTTCTTTTTATATTTTGTTGGTGATGTGTTTACTTTTTATTAAAAAAGTATTCACAACAAAATATTAATGAATTTACATAAATTTTTTTTGTTTTTTTTTTTTGCATAATTGTGCGTTTTTTAAAGTCAGTGCAAAATTAATACAAAAAATTTCACTAATTATAGAAAATAAAAAACAAGGACTTAAAATTAAATGCTGGTTCATATTCATTTGACTACTTTTAGGTGTTAATTTTTAATAAAAAAATTTTTATTTAATAAAAATTAATTTAATTTTTTTTCAATTATTCTTTTGTGTTTAATATCAATGAAATAATCGGTAGGAATTTCTGTATTTTCTGTTTTAAAATTTTTTTCGTTCAAAAGATCAACACTATTTACACAAAACAGTTTTATTTTCATTGCAACTTTTTTTTAACCCTATTTTTTACCCTTCATTAAATTTAACTTGCTTTTGCAATTTTCCAATAATAACTTTCATAAATCGTTTTAACTACTCTTATGAGATAATGACTAATATTTTACTTGTGTTTTTATTTTTTGGCTTAGTTTAATACATTTCTTATGAGTGTTTTTTTTTTTTTAGCTTGAAACATAACATTTTCATTTGTAATACCAACAATATTTTTTTTATCTTAATTATCTATTTTTTACTTACAAAAAACAAATAAAAAAACTAAATCGATTTTCTAGAAATTATTGTCTACTTAAGGAAAAAAAATTATGTATTTTTATAGGCTTAAATTAACCCATTAATGACCAAACAAAAATTGAAAAAATGGGAATATTTCGTTTTGTATTTCATTTCAAACGCTCTACTTCACAATGCAAAGTTTCCAAAACTATTTAATTGACCGAAATGAACATGGGGTACTATTCGGATAGGATTTCGAGTAGAATTAGCAAAAATTTTATGTTGTGGAAAATAAAGCAGGGCAACAACCAAACTGAACTTCAAGTTCGAAAATCACAACACAAAACTTTTATGGGCAATTTTTATACCCTCCACACCTCAGCGGCAGAGGGTATATATAGGTTTGTCATTCCGTTTGTAGCGCATGGAAATAAATTCCGGAGACCCCAAAAACATATATTTTCTTGATCCTTATAACAAGGGAAATTGATTTAGCGGTGACCGTCTGTCCGTCTGTCTATGGATATCACAATTACGCCGTTAATATCTAAGCTAGACCGTTCGTTTTTGTATAAAATCGTTTATTGACATCGTTTAAAGGGGTCACGAGTTATGAATGAAACTGTGAAAAAACTCTTGGAAAATAACATTTTTCAGTGTCTTTGTAGTTTTTCTTAAGATATATTGTAAATGTTGTAATTCTTCTTATTGTTGAAGTCATTGCAGTTGTGTGCATATCAATACTGCATGTGTCACATTGGCCTAAGCAAGTATAATTAAATATTTTTTTATCGTTAAAATTAAATATTAAATATTAAAAATTAAAAATTAAAAATTAAAAATCAAAATTAAAAATTAAAAATTAAAAATTAAAAATTAAAAATTAAAAATTAAAAATTAAAATTTAAAAATTAAAAATTAAAAATTAAAAGTTAAAAATTAAAAATTAAAAATTAAAAATTAAAAATTAAAATTAAAAATTAAAAATTAAAAATTAAAAATTAAAAATTAAAAATTAAAAATTAAAAATTAAAAATTTAAAATTAAAAATTAAAAATTAAAAATTAAAAATTAAAAATTAAAAATTACAAATTAAAAATTAAAAATTAAAAATTAAAAATTAAAAATTAAAAACTAAAAATTAAAAATTAAAAATTAAAAATTAAAAATTAAAAATTAAAAATTAAAAATTAAAAATTAAAAATTAAAAATTAAAAATTAAAAATTAAAAATTAAAAATTAAAAATTAAAAATTAAAAATTAAAAATTAAAAATTAAAAATTAAAAATTAAAAATTAAAAATTAAAAATTAAAAATTAAAAATTAAAAATTAAAAATTAAAAATTAAAAATTAAAAATTAAAAATTAAAAATTAAAAATTAAAAATTAAAAATTAAAAATTAAAAATTAAAAATTAAAAATTAAAAATTAAAAATTAAAAATTAAAAATTAAAAATTAAAAATTAAAAATTAAAAATTAAAAATTAAAAATTAAAAATTAAAAATTAAAAATTAAAAATTAAAAATTAAAAATTAAAAATTAAAAATTTAAAAATATAAATTAAAAATTAAAAATTAAAATTTAAAAATTAAAAATTAAAAATTAAAAATTAAAAATTAAAAATTAAAAATTAAAAATTAAAAATTAAAAATTAAAAATTAAAAATTAAAAATTAAAAATTAAAAATTAATTAAATTAAAAATTAAAAATTAAAAATTAAAAATTAAAAATTAAAAATTAAAAATTAAAAATTAAAAATTAAAAATTAAAAATTAAAAATTAAAAATTAAAAATTAAAAATTAAAAATTAAAAATTAAAAATTAAAAATTAAAAATTAAAAATTAAAAATTAAAAATTAAAAATTAAAAATTAAAAATTAAAAATTAAAAATTTAAAATTTAAAATTAAAAATTAAAAATTAAAAATTAAAAATTAAAAATTAAAAATTAAAAATTAAAAGTTAAAAATTAAAAATTAAAAATTAAAAGTTAAAAATTAAAAATTAAAAATTAAAAATTAAAAATTAAATACTAAATATTAAATATTAAAAATTAAAAATTAAAAATTAAAAATTAAAAATTAAAAATTAAAAATTAAAAATTAAAAATTAAAAATTAAAAATTAAAAATTAAAAATTAAAAATTAAAAATTAAAAATTAAAAATTAAAAATTAAAAATTAAAAATTAAAAATTAAAAATTAAAAATTAAAAATTAAAAATTAAAAATTAAAAATTAAAAATTAAAAATTAAAAATTAAAAATTAAAAATTAAAAATTAAAAATTAAAAATTAAAAATTAAAAATTAAAAATTAAAAATTAAAAATTAAAAATTAAAAATTAAAAATTAAAAATTAAAAATTAAAAATTAAAAATTAAAAATTAAAAATTAAAAATTAAAAATTAAAAATTAAAAATTAAAAATTAAAAATTAAAAATTAAAAATTAAAAATTAAAAATTAAAAATTAAAAATTAAAAATTAAAAATTAAAAATTAAAAATTAAAAATTAAAAATTAAAAATTAAAAATTAAAAATTAAAAATTAAAAATTAAAAATTAAAAATTAAAAATTAAAAATTAAAAATTAAAAATTAAAAATTAAAAATTAAAAATTAAAAATTAAAAATTAAAAATTAAAAATTAAAAATTAAAAATTAAAAATTAAAAATTAAAAATTAAAAATTAAAAATTAAAAATTAAAAATTAAAAATTAAAAATTAAAAATTAAAAATTAAAAATTAAAATTAAAAATTAAAAATTAAAAATTAAAAATTAAAAATTAAAAATTAAAAATTAAAAATTAAAAATTAAAAATTAAAAATTAAAAATTAAAAATTAAAAATTAAAAATTAAAAATTAAAAATTAAAAATTAAAAATTAAAAATTAAAAATTAAAAATTAAAAATTAAAAATTAAAAATTAAAAATTGAGAAATTAAAAATGTGTCATTATCGGTTTCATAAAAGTTTCAAAGTGGTAGCCGAACCCAATATTGGGTATCAAAAATTCGGCACAGCCGAATTTATCACTCTTACTTGTTTTTTAATTTCTTTTTATTTAGACTATATCTCAAATTAGGAATAATCAACGTGTTGACTAAAGATATCAATATTGGAACCTGTAGTTTGCAAAATTATTTTAAACAAGTAAGAGTGTTATACTCGGCTGTGTCGAATTGATGATAACCTTCACCAGTGTTCTAAACAAAATATTATAAACAAAGTTGTCAACACCGAATTAATTAACAAAAATTGTAAGAATATTTGGACTTTTTGAATTGAAAGCAATTATTAAATGCAATGAGCATAAATGTAAACGTATTCAAAGTTACAGAGTTGCAATAAATTGAATAATACTTAATACTTAAGCTATATTGTTGAAAATATTGTTTTACATTAAATTTTGTATAAAATTATATTATTTTTTAATGTGATTTTTAGTGTGAAAAATAATATTCAAACAAACCATTGAAGAAACGTTTTTAAAATATGTAATTAATTGGTTTTATTTTTATTAAAGCGTTAGGCCTTATTAGCTTATAAAAATCATTGAAAGATAACTTGGCCAAAAAAATTCAAAATTAAAACATTCAAATATATTTTAGTTTTTTGTTTTCACATTAATAACACTTTTTAAATTACATACCTACACAAATTTTATGCGATATAATTTTAAGTATCGGTATATAGAGGTAATCCCGGTATAAAACATTGTAAAAGTATACAATGTGGATTCACACTGTTAAATTTCCGCAGAACCCACATTTACATATCTCTACCATAATATAGAAAGGCCGGAACTCTATTTTTACAAATCTATCGAAAATCTTATATGTGGATTCATACATTTAGTATTGCTTTTTAGACAAATACAATTTAAATATATAGTTGTCACAACAAAACAGATTAGAAAAAAAGTTGTTGGGAGAAAAATCGAATTTAAAAAATGTGTTCAGTCGGATTGTGATGAAGCAGGACAATTTCAATTACGTATATCAAAAACTGAAGCAAAGAGAGAGGTAATTGATTTGAGTTTTTTATCGAAAACATGCTTTAAGTTTGGAGTATCAGACAGGGGAGGAGTTGCTATCGCATCTGCAGTTCTGCATACTTTGAGTTCAGTAGTTATAGACAAAAACAAACTTGCCGAGAAAGAGAAAAAAGAGAGAAATTATAACTTTACAACAAAGTGTTTCAGAAATACCCGCTTTATATTTTGATGGCAGAAAGGACCAAACTTCAATTATATCTGAAAAAGATGGACAAAATTACAGGCAATGCATACTCGACGAGCATTAAGTAATTAAACTAAACTATTTTGCACCCCTGAAAACTTATTACTTGCAACGTTCTCAGATCCACAACAACATGTTCTAGAATTAGCTGTCCATCGAATTTTGAAAAGTAAATCAGCAACATCAAATAAATTACGGTTTTTTCAGATACCAAAGATAAACTTTGATGCATCATCATATTATGACCTTTTATATTATAATCTTTAAAATCTTGAAATAAAGAAAATCTTCGACTGTTTGCTAACGAAAAAAAAAATTGAGGAATTGAGATACTACACCTTACGGGTCATACCCAAACGATATAAAGAGGAGTCAAAATTGTGAGTTAAGTATCATCAGCAACAAATCAACAAGAGAAGGATTCATCAAAGTGCAGATAGAATCAAGGAAATCAATGTCGAAATTTGATAGCAAAAAGGATTTTAACACAAAATACACTCTTCCTTCATTCATTATCTATAATATTAATTGGCAAGGCGATTTCTTGTGATCGATGTTTTGTTCTACCGTTTAATCCCGCTTTTGACCAAACATATATTATTTGAGAGGTATTTCTTTTTAGCTGATCACGAGATTTACAGATTTTTAAATTTTTTCCTTTATTTTGAGTAAATTGTATTTAAAGTTGCTACTAACACATATGCTATGTGTGTGTTTATTAAATTTGTTAATGTGTTTGTTAATGAGTTTTTTATCTTCATTAACAATAATATTAAACCAAATAAGTGTTGGTTTGTGAATTGGCTAAGTTGACAAATAAAGTTGCCTAGAAATTGAACTCGAATTTCGAACGCTGGAATCTGCTAGTATTCATTATTATTATTATTATTATTGTTATTATTATTACTCTTACACTTTTATAAAAAATTTGTTGTTATGCTTTTTTTCTCCAAATCTATAATATTAATAGGTAAGATGATTTCTTGTGACCGATGTAGGTTTAACAGCTTAACCCCGATTTGGACAAAACAATTTATCATTTGAAAGGTACTTCTTTTTAGCTGTTAACCAGATTTACAGATTTTCATCGTGTGGAACATTTTTTTTGGAGTTATTACGTTTAAAGTTTCTACTAACACATACATAAAATTGTACATATGCTATGTGTGTGTTTATTAAATTTGTTAATGGGTTTGTGTTAACGTGTTGAGTTTATTTTCTTCAATTAAAATGAGTTGAATTATTGAATTGTGATGCATACCTTTAGGGTTTTTATTAAATGAAAAAATAAAATTTCCTAGAATTTGCACTAGAATTTCAAGCACTGGAATCTGCTAGTAAATATAATTACAATTGATTTCTAGCTTTTACAAATAAATAAACTTAATTAGAGTAGCTTTGTATATCATGCTTTTAGTCCTTTTTTAAAGTAAATTTTTGAAAGATACAACATAAAACCGGAGGCAGAACATCAACTCCGATTGGCTACTAAACTTCGTAACATAACAACTTTCATAATTTGGCATCTTTTTGTCACCGTGCCCAAAAAAAAACTTAAAATTTTTTTTCTTCATACGTATGTGACCGTCCTAATATATTCAAATTTTGTTGTGTCTGTTTTTTTGTAGATGTGACCGTTCACAATACCGAACTGCTACAGATTATGACGAATGTTTTAGTCCTAAGTAGTGCGACTCACTCAACAGACAGACACACAGACAGACGGACATCGTCAGATCGACTTCTTCTTCTATTAGGATCAATGATATGTATAGTTTATGGGGTCTCCGGGATTATTTCGATGAGTTACAAACAAATTGACAATTGCACAGTGGTGTGGAGGGGCCTGGAGGGGTTATGGTGTCTCCCGAATTTAATTCGATGAGTTACAAACGGATTGACAAACTGATAGACGTATATAAAACGTTTAGAGTATGCCAAATTATACCTTTACCATGGCCCAGGATACTAGAATCGTTACATCTTTAAGGACGAAAATAAGTTTGACTTATTTAAGTTTAACGGAAAGGTAAATTTTAACACTGAAATGCACATGTTCAATTAAAAATGGTGGAGGGTCACAGATGATTTGGGTCTGCATGTGTTCGAACGGAGTCAGTTTAATTACATTTTACAGATGACATAATAGACCATAGAAAGTATACTGAAATACTTAAGAAAAATCTTCAGCAAAGTGTCGAAAGAATGATTCTCACAAACAATTATATCTTTACTCAAGACAATGATGCTAAACATGTGGCCCTAAATACAAAGCTATCGAGCTTTTACAATGTGTCAAAATGGATCAAGATCTCTCCCAAAACATAAAGATATGTTAGTGCAAAATATTGGAAAAATACACTTTTATAACAATCACCAATTGAGGTTTTTGCCTTAAAAGAAGAAATGTATTTACAATCAAAAATGGGTTAAACAAGGAAAAAATAATAATTGTTACTTTTTGTTTGGTGTTAAACTAATATCTAAATTAATTACTAACTTATTAAATATTAAACTATTTTCTTTTTCCTTTTTGTATGTTTGTAGGTACAATTACATAATTTACTTCTTTAAATTTTTATTTGAATTTAATTTTAATTTGCTAACAAAATAAGTACTTTATTTTATCATTAAATTTTCTTTTACTTAATAAATTCTCTCTTCAATTAAATTTTTTCCTATTTTCAGATATATATTTTTTTTAATCCAATTCATTGTGAATGATTAATAAAAATAAATTATTTATAATAACCATATCATTCATTCTCATTCTTGTTCATTTACATAAACAATAAAGTTTAGAAACAATTCATACTCATTCAGTTATAACTATTACTTAATATTCAAAAATATAATTAAAAAATAAAATGAACAATTCGAATAAATTTATTGAAAAACCTAATTATCCTTGCTTTCAGTTGTGACTGCTTTTGTTTTGTGTGTGGTTCCAAGTATTTTTGCGTTGTCTTATGAAAAAATTAGGGTCAAAGTGTTGTGTAGTTTTTCTTAAAAAATTTAAACCATTTAGTATCACGCGTTTGTTAATAGCACAGTCACCATGATCATGACTACATGAGCGATAAGTAGTGAGGCTGGATTTTGCAGTAGATTTGTACCCCTACCGCACTGTTGTATTTCAATTTCTTCCGGATGATAATTTATGCATTTCTTGGGTCGTCGTCTTTTTTGGGTTTCTTGTGATTGGCGTCGTGTACTGCAGGCACCTGGGGAGTAGACGAAACATTTTTGTATATGATAAATAAATACACGTGAGTTCGGGAAAAATGGGGTTCAAAAGGATCAGTCGATTGGTTAAAAAAAAATCAATGTGAGTCCGATCACAGGGGAGATGTGTAAACATGTAAACCTTTTCAAATTGTATTTCAGAAAGTATCAAATGTATTTCAGAAAACACCAATTGTATTTCAGAAAGTATCAAATATATTTTAGAAAACATCAAATGTATTTCAGAAATTGCTAAATGTATTTCAGAAAATATCAATTGAATTTCAGAAAATATCTATTGAAATTCAGAATTAAAAAGTAGTTTATCCTACAATACCGAAAAGTGATTATTGTGTCTATTAGTGCTTTGGAGTCTCAGAAAATGTTTAGCAATATTTGGACTTATTTGTTATGCACTGGAAAATAAACTATCAACGGCGGCCTTTTAATTGAAAGAACGATAAGGACTTCAGTTGTTAATCAGCTACAATATAAACACCAGGATAGAATTTTGACCGATTTTGAAGTCATCATTTTGGAAAAAAAACACGTTTATAACGTCACCTAAAATGCAAAAGGCTGTAACTAACAAAAAGATCAAAATTGACTTTTTGTACTGTAGTTACGGCCTTTTACTTAAAAACTACTATTTTACCATAATTTGTTGTCATAAATAAAAATCTATCTTTATTTTTCAGCTTGATTCTAAAATTTGGGTATTAAGTTTAAAGTACCCGTGCGGAAGATGCCAGTCTCCCATCGGGCGCGTCCCCAGGTGGCGGATAGGGGGGGGCTGGGATGTACCCTAATAGCTCTGTTACAAATGCTCACCGGCACTCGCAGAAGATTACTATTAGAGAACATCTTAGCTTAAAGATCATCGTAACCAGGTAAAAACTTACTTTATAACAAAAGTTTGTTTCTACAAGAGGACGATGATTTTCGGGGGTCATGCACTTCCCGCGGACCAAAAACTGGATAGGGATGGTTCCCGAAAACAAACTAAACCCATGATATGTCTACTCATGAAAATAAAGTTACGGTGCAGGGCCTAAATAACCCAGTACCGGCGGCTAAGTGTGGTGAGCAAGCGGGCCCACAGTCGTCGAAATCACTTGACTGCAATTCCACTAAGGAGGTTGGTAACTAGGCCTCCATAGATGGGTATGTTACAAGAAAAACCCAAAATAAGGAGACTGAGGAGTCGGATCCGAGAGGGAGCCTTGTGCGACCTCAACCTCACACGACAGGTTCGGATTCCGACGAATCAAACTCCTCAAATGAAGGCAATGATACAATCATTGCCACACAGCCTGAAAAGGCAAACTCGGAAGTTGACAAAATGGTAGAGGAAGTAAGCACCAGCATAGCTAAACTCTCTACCAATAAGAAAAGGTTATCTGGGGCCCAACGACGAAAAATCGCCAAAATGAACCAGAAAACTCAAAAAGCTGAAGCGAAGCAAGATGCTCCAAAGGATAATGGACCTGCTACACCCGCATCCTCGGAAGTGGGAAAGCGGATACGTTCTCCTGAGGAGCAGAACATTGCAGAAGCTAAAAAGAAGAAGAGAAACTCCATGCCAACTAGTACAGAGTTGACCAATAACCCCAACCAGAAGAACAGAGGTACCATCACGGGAACTCAATCCAAAGGAGAGGTTATTGGGCCAACGTCAACTAGGAAAAGTGATGCAAAATGTAATCCCTCATTGCAAGTGCGGAACCCTTCCAAAGGTGAAAGACAAGGAATGAAGAGAAAACAGATTGCACCATCAGGCAAGGAACAATCGACTTCATATGCTACTATGGCGAAAAGACCAGCATTGGACGAACTCTGCTACGCCATTGTCGATTCAAGTAGTCCCACAGGCAAAATCCCTATAGCCCAGAGACAAGTTCTCGAAGAGGCATTCAATAAAAGGATCCTGGAATACACCCTAGAGGCCGAGAACGATGACCAGAAGATCCAAATTAACAGCTGCAGGTTCTCCATGGATGTACTAATGCTACAACTTGCATCCAACGCATGTGTACTAACCCTGGAGAAAATGGTGGAATGCATACCAGCTCCTTGGGATGGTGCCAAACTATCCCTAGTCAAAAAGGCGGACATTCC
The DNA here is from genome assembly GCA_963682025.1 of Cordilura impudica. NCBI lineage: Eukaryota > Metazoa > Arthropoda > Insecta > Diptera > Scathophagidae > Cordilura > Cordilura impudica. The sequence continues at coordinate 237,889,626 of OY821518.1, read as the reverse complement.
ATCCCTGACCAAAGCCTCCTTCTTCATAAAAGGTTGGGGCAGCAAACTTGCTAGCGAAGACGTTGTGAAGGTCTTGGGAAAGCAAAATAAAGGTCTAGCCACTGACAAATGGGAGATCTTCCATAGAGAGGAGGGCCCAGACGGCACTCTTATCGTGGTGGGGATTGATCAGGAGTCAATGGCCAGCCTAAAGACCACTAAAGGTAAAGCCTTCTTCGTCTCAGCCGCAGTCTACTTTAAAGTAGGCAAGACGACCATTGGCTGGGAGAAGGCAAATGATGAATGCAAGGCGGGCAATAGTGAGGGGACTTCCACAGACCTAACACCATCGACCTCAGCTACAAAGGGAGAGTTAGAAATAACCAACTCCCAAGAAGATAAACTTTTAGCCGAACAATGATCATGCTCATGCAGATCAACCTCCATCGGAGCAAAACGGCTACTCAAACTCTGATGGAAAAACTACAAAAAGGTAAGTTACATGTCGTTCTAGTACAGGAACCTTGGACGGTAAATGACAAGGTTACTGGACTAAATGATCCTAATTACCAAATTTTCTATGCTCATGCAGGAACTCGACCGAGAACTTGTATTATTTGTCACAAAAACCTAAACTATCTCTTTTCCCCAGACATAAAAAACACGCAATATACTGGGATGACTACCATGTTAAGCTCAGGGATTACAACAAAAAGATTCGAATAGCCAAACGCAACTCCTGGAGACACTTCTGTGAACAGGTTGATAGCGTTAATGACGTCTCAAAAATCAAGAAATTCTTATCGAAAACCCATTCGCAGCCTGAAACTCTAGTCGACATTGACGGGATTCGGGCGGAATCGATGGAACAGTCCTTAGAATATTGATGGAAACACACTTTCTTACCGAAGAATATGGGCCGAATAGGGACCCTGAAATTGGTACCAATGTGTCCCGACGAACTGGAACCAACGTGGAACAGCAGACGGGACCAGAAGGGGAACAATATGAAGGGCCTAATGAGGAACAATATCGAGAGGAAAGATATGATAGAATAACCGAAAATATGGTAATTAAGGCAATACAAAGCTTTGGCCCCTTTAAGGCAGCAGGCCCAGATGAAATCTTTCCTGCTCTATTACAAAAGAGCGGGGACTTGATTGGCAGTAGTCTGGCTGGCATATTCTCTGCTTGCCTAAAACTTGCGTACACCCTCAGAGCATGGCAGGAGGCCAAAGTGGTCTTCATACCAAAGCCGGGAAAGGAAAGCTACGCGAACCCTAAGGCCTATCGACCGATAAGTCTTACATCCTTCCTACTGAAAACCATGGAGCGAATAGTCGATAACATGGTTAAATCTCAAATTCCAAATGAGCTGTTGAAGTTCAAACCACACGCTTATTTAAAGGGACGCTCAGTAGAAACTGCGCTTCATGAAGTAGTTCACCACATAGAAAGATCTTTTGATCTAAAAATCTTCACTCTAGCCATATTCATTGATATAGAAGGAGCTTTTAACAATGTATCAACAAATACGCTACTCCACTCCCTAGAACGACTCGGCATCGACCGGGATATCAAAGCCTGGATCAGTCACATGCTAGGGAATAGATGGATAAGTTGGGAGGTTGGTGGCATTAAAATAAGAGACAAGGTTTGCTGTGGGACACCTCAAGTGGGAATTCTATCCCCCTCTTCTCTGGGTGACCACTATAAACAGTCTTCTAAGGATTGTAACCGATAAGGGTTTCCAACTTGTCTGCTAGGCAGACGATATAGCGATACTGTTAAGGGGGAAATACCCTAGAAATTTATGTAGGAGGGCATCGGATGCACTCGAAATAGCATACGATTGGGCACAGCCAAGAGGATTAAATGTGAACCCGGAAAAGACTGAAATATGCCTCTTTACTAGGAAGACAAAAATAGTCGAATTCGATGAACCCCGCTTACAGGGCAAAACGATTAGAATCACACAAACGGTGAAATACCTTGGGGTGATTCTCGACAAAAAGCTCACTTGGAAGGACCATATTGAGAGCAAAGTCGCGAAGGCTCATCGGATATGGGCCATTTGCAGAAGAGCTATAAGTTCAAAATGGGGTTTAAACCCGAGGATGACTCATTGGCTTTACACAAGCGTCGTTAGACCAATTCTAACCTACGCATCCATAGTCACATAGACATCAATGAACAGGAAATGCTATATTAAACCATTCCAAAAATACAACGCCTCTGCTGCATAGGAATCAGCGGCGCAATACGGACTACATCTACGAGGGCTTTAGAGACGATTCTATCTATACACCCGATCGAGATTAGAATTAAATATGAGGCAGCTCTAGCCATGTTACGACTAAGAGTAACAGGGGAATACATCACCGACCATATGACCAGACACCAAACAATATTGGACCAGATACCGGAATTCAACACAGTGGATTTTAGCTGTGATAGAATCGCGGAAGTGTCGGCAAACATACCCTGCGGTATAAGGATACCTGACAGGGAAAGCTGGTTGAACGAAAATTTTCTACGAAACCTTCCAGGGTCACACTACTACACAGACGGATCTAGTCTGCATGGTAGGACTGGTATAGGTTTCTATGATGACGACCGTTCCAATGGCATATACCTACGCATTCCGAACCACAACTCTGTCTTTCAGGCCGAAGTGGTCGCGATAATGGAATGCATAAGATCTACTGACGTACGGGCAATCCCAAGCCCCGGAGACGTGAAAATATTTTTGGACAGTCTAGCGGCTATCAGGGCGATATTCTCGGACGAAACTAGATCAAGGACTGTCCTCAGATGTAAGGAAGAAATTGCAAACATCACTACAAGAGGCAGACTTGAAATCATTTGGATCCCAGGACACAGTGGTATAATGGGAAACGAGATTGCAGATGAACTGGCCATGAAGGGTTCTTTCCTGGAGGGTGTCAATTTGCAAAACCCAATACCTTTCCAGGCTCTCAAATTGAAACTAGTGGGCAACTAATTCACATACTTCAATTTGGAAGGAAACTGACGTGGGTAAGGCTATGGGGCTCTCCAAACACTTCGAAGACTAAGGAAATCCTTAGTCTAAATAGAAAGGAACTGAGTAGGATTATTGGCATCCTCACTGGACACTCTGAACTGAGGGCTCATCTATACCGCATAGGACGGGCAGAAAAGGCCACATGCAGAGCTTGTGGAGAGGATGACGAGACCCTAGAACACTACCTTTGTTACTGTCCTGCATTAGCCGGAACAAGGGTCAGAAATTTATCCAACGAAATCATACCAGGCCTAGCGGCTCTTAGGGGGATACGCTGGAAAGCACTCAGGAGATTTGCTATCGAGACCGAACTCCTAAGTTAAATAAGGAGTAGATTAACGGATGAGCACGAGAATGTAGAGCACACAACAAGCCGACTTTCTGGCTTAAGTGTGTATCCGGGTAAAACCTAACCTAACCTAAGTTTAAAGTAGTTTTTATTATATGATGTTTTTGCTTCTCCTGTAAAAAATAAAAATATTAATTACGGCCTTTCCATTTTAGGTGACGATTTTACAAACCCAGTGTAATACTTAAAAAAATAAGTTTCTATATAGCGTTTAATTCATATTTTCTGAAGTAAATTTATTAATTTCTGAAATACATTTGATGTTTTCTGAAATACATTTGATCTTTTCTGAAATACATTTGATGCTTTCTGAAATACAGTGATATTTTCTGAAAAACATTTGATAATTGCTGAAATACATTTGATAATTTCGGAAATATATTTGATATTTTCTGAAATACAGTTGATAATTTCGGAAACTCAATTGCTATTTTCTGAAATTCAATTGATATTTTATGAAATACAAATGATACTTTCTGAAAATCAATTGATACTTTCTGAAATACAATTGATTATTACTGAAAATCAATTGATGTTTTACAAAATTGATACTTTCTGAAACACAATTGATATTTTCTGAAAATCAACTGATGTTTTCTGAAACACAATTGATACTTTCTGAAATTCAATTGATGTTTTCTGAAATACAATTGGAAAAGGTGTAGTAATTAAAAAAAACACCTAAGTTTATTTTCGACTTCTTCAAACTCATAGCACACCTAGCGGTTCTGCTTACTAAAAAAGTTCTGTCAATAGCAAATATACACTCGTATATTTAAAACTAATGAAAAGATTTGTGATTTTGTTAAACAGCCACCGAACTCGGCGGTTCTGCTTACTAAAAAGTTCTGTCAATAGCAAATATATACTTGAATATTAAAAAATGAAAAAACAACCCTGTAGGTTTGTGAACATGTTAAACTCACGGCACATCTAGCGGTCAATAGCTTGAATATTTAAAATTAATGAAAAAGATTTGTGATTTTGCTAAACAGACAGCCAACTCGTCGGTCCTGCTTACAAAATACACCAATACACTTACATATAGCACACACCGATTTTCATTTACGCTGTTTTTGTGATTGTATTGTGAAATTGGATTTTACCCGAAAAAAAAAAATTTTTTTATTTGAAAAACAGCGTTCGAATCAATATGTGAATCAATCCTCTCTGGCTACCAGAATGAAATGGAATGCATTATTACAGACAATGAACCTTTGAACCTTTGAACTATGCCCGATGAAACCGGAACAACCGACCAATCAAGAGAATATAGTACAAAAGGTGAAGAATATCATGTCAAAGTCATTCAAAAAGCATGTTAACACTTTTCTTCGATTGTCGTCATGTAGTGTATTATGAAATTCTTCCATCGGCCAAAATTGTTAACAAGCAATTTTATTTGTGTGTTATGCGTCTTTCTCGTGCAAAATTCGAATCATATCGTACCACAACCGCCATTATCGTCTGATTTATGGCTCTTTAATAAGTACCGTTTTGAATCAATTGAGGAGAGGTAAAAGGGGAATCGTTTTGAAGGGCATATCTAAAATCGAAACAACTGTTTCGACGATTGGTAATAACGTTTGCAGAAGTGTATTGCATTGGAAGGGAATTCCTTATAAGGTGGTGAAATTGATTTGGAAGAGTAAATAAAGATTTTCATTTTATAGCAAAAGTCACCATTTCTTTTGAACACAGATTGGAAAAGGAATTTACACCCATTTTCCATCGGGTCACTGCTATTATTCTAAACCATAACTTACCTACAATACCAGATTCTTCCATGGGTTCAATATCCAATTGTTTCGAACCACATGGACATAATGTGTCCACAACTAACAGAATTAAATTACTGTGTGGTATCTTCTGTACACTAAATGGGCGTTCGCAACCCGAAACATGACAATTTGTTAATTTACCCTGCAAACGAAAATTAATTTTATAAAAATATAACAAATTCAAAAACGCACACACCTTTAATGGATTATTTTGACCGCCCTGATTTAGTCTTTCCGGCTGTAACATATATAAATCTGTGCGCAAATCGCAACGGCGAGCATTATTTGGATCGGGATTTGAGCGTGGCCCCACATGAGGCCTGTGTTGTTTAGGAGCTGGTGTGGTGTATTCCTAAAATTATAAAAACGTCAAAAACACATTTTTGTTATTGTTATAAAATTGATAAACTATTACAACATCGGCGGTGGTTAAAATTTCTTCAGTTTCCTCATCGACGGGAGTACCATAATCATCCTCAAAAGGTTCATAGTCATCGGGATAGGTGGGTTCTTCGAAACCTTCTTCATTGTAGCTATACTCGTCTTGAGGCCAAGCTGTTATCGGTGTGGGTAACATCGAAAGCCAAGTAGCACTTAGTGACACTATATATTTGAAGAACCATGAAGCAGCTCGATTAGGTCTGATTATACCACCAGCTGCTGTATATGGATTATCAGCATTCGAACAAACACCTTGATAATCATTAACGGTAACACGTTTAAAAATACGATCCTGCACTAATGAATCCATAATGGTGCCATCGATTTGACCAAAAAATTTGCCAGTATGTTCTGGTTCCTCGGAGATAATGACAAAACCACTATTATCCAAAACATAACAATCCAAGTTATCGGAAGCACATGTCCGTTTACAGCCCGTCGTACCAGTGCACTGAAAACCATAAAATTTTATCAATTAACTACAATGACTATTTCTTAGTATCTTATCTCTACTTACGGCCGATGTAATGCTAATGAAATGTTTTGCCAACGAATCATGTTGAAATTGTAGTCCCACTACGGCGGCCGGTGCCTTATGGCCACGATGTTCCACAAATATGGCATGCGAAGCTGTAACCAATGTTGAGTTCGTTTTGGTATTATAGCCCGAACCAAATGGTACACTATACACAAAACTATCTTGTTCGACAGTGTGTTGATCAATAGCTCTCTTATACCACGACATGTCCATGGCTCTTGAGTTATCTTCACTGAAATGTCTAATGAGTGAACAAATGTTGAATATTTAATTCTGGGTATTGTGCTGATGTTTAATAAACTTACGGTTCCGGAGAATCTTCTGCACTTTTAATATGATCAATCCATCGTAAAAGACCAGATCGGGTGCCCACAAATGAAGTAGTTACAATAAATTTTTGGTATCCTTGCCTGTAATGGAGGGGTTATAAAAATACTTAAATTAGTAAATGTTTTCTTAAGATTTCAGCCAGAAGTTAAGAATTCCACACTTCTATACCTTAGCCGTAAAAGGAATTACAATACAATGCAAGGATTAGTAACCCATCAAATTGGAGTTTAGAAACTAGCTTCCTTAGAGGATTAGCCAGAATGTTATTTAGATATCCAAATTATATTCAAAATTGCATAAGACTCTATGAGAATAACGAGCAAATGTTGGGGGAACTTTGTGGTTCTTCTAAAATATATAGGAACAATTGATATCATCCAAATCTAAATTAAAAGAAAATGTGAACACGAAAGAGGTGTTTGTGCATGATTTTCACAGCAAGGAGACTTTGAAAATGTTCTATTATGCAAAATCGTTAAAGTCAATTGGGTTTCAACATATTAATGCCCGTAATGGAAGAGTTTATTGCAAAAAGAGTGATCTGGGAAAACAACAACGTATCAGATATGAGGACGAGGTGGATCTAATGTTATTGGAAGCAACAACAAATAAACATTACAAAAGGAGATCTATGATTAACAACAGAGAAGTAGATGGTGTGAATACAAGTGATGATGTGGATGCTTATTTTTCCCCCTAAAAAGGATAAGTATTTTATGTAATTTTGTAATATATTTATCTTTTTTAACTTTTTATGATTAAAAATCAATATTTTACACAATTTTCGAATTTTATAAATTATAGTTGTATACTGAATTCTAATTTTTTTAATATTAGTTTTAACATTAGAAGCGTTTCGTCTATTGGAAAATTTGATCAATTTAAAGAGTTAATTTGCTAGGTTACCGAAGTTGCCAGATGTAATTGCAATTCAAGAAACATGATTTCATAATGACATTATACAAATTTATGAAATTCCCGGCTTTGCAAATGTTCATTGTTGTAGAGAAGATGGTTATGGTGGTACCTCGTTATCTTATATATAAAAATGGAGTTGTGTGCGTTTGATTGTTTGTTTGTCTGTTTGTTTGTGGTTTATAGGAGAAATTTTTACAGTAGGTAACTGCCTATCCGGAAGGAAAAATAGGCTATTTATATTTTTTTTTTAAATTTTGAAGTGGGCACTTCCCATACAAAGTGAATTTTTAACATCTAATTTTAACACATAATATCTGGAGTACTATGACAGCAAGAGCTCTGAAGATATGTAGATGTATATTAGGGTGGCCCTTCATTATATGAAGAAAAAAAAAGTGTTCAAACTCTCGGTCGCACCCCCCTAGAAATATGCGAATGGCAAAAAAGTGAGAAATACAAAGTTTTGGGCCAATCAAATAACATTTAGAGGGGGCTCAACGCGATTGAAAATTCCAAGTGTGTTTATATGGGAAAAATATGACTTTTTTTCAGATTTTACAAAAATTTCGTTCTATAGTTTAATTTTTCCGACGAATTGTTATACAATTCGGGATCAGTATTCAATTATCTTTCTAAAAAGCTATAAAACTTCAAAATCGAATAAAAACTCGCCAAGAAATAGCAAATGCCCCATACCACTTTTGTGCAAAAAAAGAACTAGGTCATGAAATTTGATGGCATTTTTTTCAACTTTCAGAAATTAATTAAAGCCAACATTTTGTTTTAGTCTCTATACCTGTAAGTACTCAGATATGAAGTATTGTTTTATTACCACCTTGTTAACCTATCAAGCATTGAGACCGAAAATGGAAAATTTTTTTGATACAATTTTGAAAACTCCTTTTTCAAGTTTTGAAAAATTTTCTTAAACAAAATTTGAAAAAATTTATCTAGCTCTTTAAGGTCTTATTAAAAGCAAGTTAAAGATTAACTGTGTGATTTTTTAGGTAAATCCCTAAGCCAGAATTTTTTTGACAAGGATTTTATTTTTGCGGATTTCGAGAAAAATGGGATTTTTCTAAAATATTCTCTAAATGTACTATTTCTAATTACTTTGTATCGAAAATTCATCACTTTTCTACTTTTAAATGTTATATTTTATCTTAGTAGCCTAAGGTTTCGGAAAAAAAATAATATGACCCAATTAACCCTTTTGGAATTGGGATCACATATGACCCCAAGCTGATAAAAGACTATTTATTAAAAAAATTCAAATATTTTGTAAGTGCTACTGAATTTTTAGAAGCGACGCTAAATATATAATAACTAAATGTGTAGAACTTCCGTTCCTAAAATTTGAGATAAATCCGAGAACGTTAACCCATTATTTGCCAAGGCCAGCTTTGGCCATTATTTAGAATTAAATAAAAATAATTCGGTTAATTTTTATTTATTTAAACCCTTCAGTGCTCCTGGGATCAAAATAATCCATTGTGACATACTTTGGTGCAATTATCTGCTTATTGCTCGCGAATATATAGTAAATTAAAAATTCAATAGCGCTTACAAAATATTTGAATTTTTTAAAAAAAATTGTTTTTTATTAGCTTGGGGTCATGTGTGACCTCAATTTCAAAAGGGTTAATGGGGTCATAATATTTTTTCCCGAAACCCTGAGCTTTTAGGATAAAACGTAGAAGTAGAAAAGTGATTAATTTTTGATACAAAGTACTAGAAATAGTACATTTACAGAATATTTTACAAAAAATTTCTCGAAATCCGCAAAAATAAAATCCTTGTCAAAAAAATTCTGACATAGGGATTAACTAAAAACGCACACAGTTAATCTCTAACATGCATTTAGCAAGACCGTAAAGAGCTAGATCAAATTTTTAAAATTTTGTTTAAGACAATTTTACAAAACTTGAAAAAGGAGTTTTCAAAATTTTAACAAAAAAAATTTCTATTTTCGGTCTCAATGCTTAATAGGTTAACAAGGTCATACCAATTTTAAAACCAAAAAACAACAAATCACTGATCAAATCATATCGCCCTCTCTCCTTAAACCCCTGTCTCTCCAAAGTTTTGGATAAAATTATTGCCAACAGGTTATGGTGGTTTGTTACTTCTAACAAACTTTTAAATAATCGCCAATTTGGCTTTAAAAAGGGGAGCTCAACAATTGATAGTCTACTCAATGTCGACTATCAAATTGCCCATAGTCTCTCAGTTCGTAAACACACAACTATTATATCTCTCGACTTTGAGCGAGCTTTTGACAAAGTAGGTATCCATTCAATAATAGATCAACTAACAGAATGGAGAGTTGGCCCAAAAATAATAAAATATGTTACAAATTTTATGAAAAACAGAAAAATTACAGTTCAAATAAATAACAATTATTCTACACCCTATCCTTTATACAATGGTATTCCACAGGGATCACCCCTGTCAGTAATCCTTTTCATTATAGCCTACAACAAATTATGCTCTCTAATATCGCTACATAAGGAAATTGGTTTTTGTGCTACGCAGATGACTTTAACTTGATAATACCGTCTTCCAGAGAAAAAAATCCTCAATAATCTATTTAACGACATCAATCGTTGGTGTGATTATTCCGGCGCTACACTTTCTACGTCAAAGTGCAAATATATTCATATTTGCAGACTCAAAAACTGTCATTGTGATATAGCCTCATCCAACTTTGCTATAACTGAGGTTGAAACTTTAAGGATTCTTGGCATATTAATAAATAAACACTATAGATGGAATGACCACATTGACTATTTAACATCATCGTTGCCGAAAAGATTAAATATTATTAAATAAATGTCTCGCTACCCATAAATTTAACTGCAACACTAAATCTTTAATTTCTGTTGTAAAAATTTTAATTTTATCAAAATTCAACTACTGTCTGCCAATTTGCGGCTCAGCCCCCTACTCTGTTCTGTGGAAAATTAATTTCATAATTAATGCGGCGATAAGATTATCGTTGGGCGCCCTGCGCTCAACTCCAATAAAAAATATGTATTTTGAGGCTAACATAAGGTCTTTAAATGCACAAAATCAAATACTAACCTCTAAATTGTTTCGTACACTACTGTACAACAGTAACTGTCAAAAAAGATACCTAGAATACCTTCAACTACATATAGAACAATTCAAAACTGTAGAAAACTAGAACTACCATCATTCATTAATAGCAACAAAGTCAAGAAATTTCCTCCCTGGTTACTAAATACAGGCATCATAGATACATCCCTACATGAATTTGCTAAAGCCAATACAGATCATTCCCAATACAAAATCTTATTTGCTTCGATCAAAAGTAAACTTTGTGACTCTAAGTTTATTTTCACTGACGGTTCTAAAACCGATATATCGATAACGTACAGTATAACTACTGAAACTGAAACAATTAAAACAGTAACCCTTCCCACCCACAGTTCAATATTTATTGCAGAGTTAATAGCCATTCACGAAGCATTGTTATACGTTTACAACAAAAAAGGAAAATTTTCTATCTGTACAGATTCCCTTCCTTCTTTAGCATCCATCGCAAATATATCAAACTCTGAGTTTTACCCTTCTAACATTAGGAACATTTTAATAAAAAGGTTGCCGGACATAACATTAATCTGGGTTCCTGGCCACTGCAACATAAAAGGAAATGAATATGCAGATTCCGAGGCGAAATATTCAGCAAAACGCCCTTTACTTACGACACAAAACTATAATCGTAAAGACATTGATAAACTAATTGACAAACACTTTGATAATATTGACAGAGACCATTCTTTCAGTTCATCATCAACCTGGTACAAAAACATCAATCATTATAAAAAAAATATTTATGACGTCATGACTGGCAATCAAACACATGCTAAAAGACTTGACTACATCATATTCGAAAGGCTTCGACTATGCCATACCAGAGTAACACATGAATCACTATACAATCCAAATATTACACCCTTTTGTAACTGCAATATTTCATTACCAAATACACCATCACACTTTCTTTGCCAATGCACTAAAACTGAAAACGCCCGAAGAGTAACATTTAAAAATACTAGTCATCTACATCCACTATCCACACCCTCTCCCGATAACATATCATTAATGATTAAATTTCTTAAACTATGCAACCTTTATAACAAAATATAACACAATTCCCTAAGTAAGTAAATTTTTGTAATATTTATATTGAGCTGAAGGCCTATGTTGCTATTGCTCTCAGTAAAATTAGCTTATAATTTCAATTATGGGTTAATAAATAAATAAATAAATAAATAATTTCTTAAAGTTCAAAACAATGCCATTAAATTTCATGACCTAGTTTTTTTTTTGGCACAAAAGTGGTCTGGGGCATTTGCTATTTCTTGGCGAGTTTTTATTCGATTTTAATGTTTTATAGCCTTTTGGGAAGATAATTTAATAGTGATCCCGAATTACATAACAATTTGTCTGAAAAATTAAACTATAGAACGAAATTTGCGTAAAATCTGAAAAAAAAAAGTCATATTTTCCCCATATAAACATACTTGAAATTTTCAATCGCGTTGAGCCACCTCTAAATGTTTTTTGATTGGCCCAAGACTTTGTATTTCTCAGATTTTTCTGCTATTCGCATATGTCAAGGGGTGCGACCGAGAGTTTGAACACTTTTTTTTCTCCATATAATGAAGGGCCACCCTAATGTTGATGAAAGCATTGTGCATGAAACGTATTCAATAAAATATTTAGGAATTGTTCTTTAAAGTAACTTGTCATGGGGTCTACATATCAGTAATGTGAAAAGAAAGATAGCTACATCAATTGGAATTTTATATAAATTTAAGAACAAATTGGGAAAAAGATCAAAACTAATGATATATTTATTAATTCTGGATTCAATGTCATTTGAATTACTTGGCTATTATATATGCTTACAATTAAGACAATAGGGGTACTCATGAAAACGCTTAAAATTAAAATTTGTGCAATTGGGCAAATTTGCGAGACTTGATTCATGAAGCCCCTTTTTAAACTATTGTGCAATTTTTAATTCAATTTGATAGAAATGTCAGAACGAAAAATATATTAAATAAAAGCAAAGCATAAAAATTTTAGTTAACAACAAAAATGCCTAAAGAAAGCGAAAAAACTAAATTGCTTAAGTTTTTGAAGACATTTTTGTTGGTGATTTAATAACTTTAGAATTTTTTGCAACAACAGACAATAATCGTAATTTATCTATACTTTTTTTTTTTTATTATTTGACCATTTTGTTGGAATTTTACAAATAAGCAGCGCACAATGGCGCCATTTGAGTTTTTTCGTTGCAAAAATCATATCTTTTGAACCGAATAACGTAATTGAACAGTTTAAACAGCACATGATAGATAACTGTTCAGCCTATGAAATGAGCATTTGGAACGGGTGCTACGCTTTGGAGGGGCCTACTTATGGGTTATCAAAGTTAAAATTTGTAGAAAAATCAATTTTATGGTAACTAAAAAAAATTATTTTTACATTTTTAGATTGTTTTTATTTTTTTTTCTTTAGGGTTTTATGTTTTAAATTATTACCCAACAAATTAAACAAGTAAGAAAATTATAGTCCGTCTAGACCGACTATACGATACCCTATACCGCGCGTTTAGAAACCCTATCTCTTAGGCCCAACTAACTGGACATTGAAAATAAGCAAAAACCAAATTTGAGTGGGATTTTTATTAATTTTTTTGGCTGCAGATATGAAAAAGTTCATATCGGATGCTATATCTATATGGGGATTAGGCTCAATCCTGACTATGTTTGGTAAAGTCTCTTGTATTTTGCAAAAATATGTACAAACAAAATTTGAGAAGAATCAGTGCAATATTTTTGTTTTTTAATAGATTTAAGTAAATATCGGGAAGCAGCTCTATATGGGGTCAAAGGCATCATTTTTGGACTACTCATTAGTGGATATAATGAACGCATACAAACCCAATTTGAGTAAGATCTATATGACAATTTGGATCTTATGGCAATTTATGTCGATTTCATATGGGTAATTTGTATGGGGGCTAGGTCTGAACATGGACCGATTCTCACCAATTTCAATAGCGTTCATTCCATGGCCGATAAAAGCTTATATACCAAATTTCGTCTAAATATATTCATATTTGCGACCTGCAGTTTGATTACAAGCTTTACATGGACACACAGACGGACGGACGGACGGACGGACGGACGGACGGACATTGTTAAATCAACTCAGCAAGTGGTTCTGATTCGAACGGTATAATTAAAGATGGGTCTAGGTCAAATATTTTTGGTTGTTTGGCTGTTTGTAACAACCAAAAACATTTGTCCTACACCCATCTTTAATTATACCGATCGAATCAGAATCACTATCTGATTCGATTTAACGATGTCCGTCCGTCCGTCCGTCTGTGTGTCCATGTAAAGCTTGTAATCAAACTGCAGGTCGCAAATATGAATATATTTTGATGAAACTTGGTATTTGATCTTTTATCAACCATGGGATGAACGCTATTGAAATTGGTGAGAATCGGTCCATGTTCAGACCTAGCCCCGATACAAATGACCCCTATGAAATCGACATAAATTGCCATAAGATCCAAATTGTCATATAGATCTTACTCAAATTGGGTTTGTATGCGTTTATTACATCCATTAATGGGTAGTCCAAAAATGATCCCTATGGGACAACTCTTAGTCATAGGCCCCATATAGAGCTGCTTTCCGATCTTCACTTAAATCTATCAAAAAACAAAAATATTACACTGATTCTTCTCAAATTTTGTTTGTATATATTTTTGCAAAATACAAGAGACTTTACCAAACATAGTCAGGATCAGTCCATTTTTGGGCCTAGTCCCCATATGGATATAGCATCCGATATGAACTTTTTCATATCTGCAGCCAAAAAAATTAATAAAAATCCCACTCAAGTTTAGTTTATGCTTATTTTCTATGTCCAGTTAGTTGAGCCTATGAGATAGGGTCTCTAAACGCATGGTATAGGGTATCATATAGTCGGTCTAGACCGACTATAATTTTCTTACTTGTTTAAATTTATTTTTTCAATTTTCTGTAAAATATTCATCACAATTCGTAAGAGAAGGTATATCTAAAAGACTAATCATTTCTAAACTATAATTATTTTCTAACTCTATTCGTGACTTCACATGCCGCAGGGAAGAAATAAGTGGATCGGAAGATGCTGCCAACATGTTGAAGAGGTCCTCATTTTGCCTTACCGTTGATGCTTTGAATGTGTTCTGCAATCTATATTTTTTATAAAAAGCTCTCCAATTGGCAAAGACTGCGCCAATATTTTATGGACGGTCAGGGTCAACTTCTTCTGTGGATACATTTCTGCTAAAAGAGATGCAGTTTTCGATGCATATTCTCCATATTTTGTAGAATTGACATTTTCTTTGCAGTTTAAAACATTCAAGATCGCTCCCAATCTTTTCACGATTTGATTGTCAATTCCAGTGATTCTAGTTACGGCTTCATCACTTTCAAAAAATCTCCTAGAAGTGTTTCCATCGTTTGAGTTACCGTGCTTTTAGTCCAACTTGTTTAAAAAAAGCATCCTATATTTGCTTCTTCCTGATCTTTTCCTTCTCCTTTATTGATGTATTTTCATCGAAGCTTTCCTCCTCTTGTGATAGGGTATACGCCAGTTTTAGCAAGAACTCCATACACCTTATCGTTGCGTGCAATGGTGACATTCCATATTCGTAATTCTCCTCGTTTGTAGAATCGTTTAAATTACCAAAGTTCTTCTGACTCTTTTTGCAAATCGGGCATGACAATGTTGAGGTTGTTCCTGTCAGTTCGTTTACGACTTTTCCATCAACCATGGTCAGGTGGAACTCGTAATTGCATTCAATATATTTTCCTTCTCCAATTTGCAGCTTTGTAGGCTTAATCTAGCTTATTTGTTCTTCAATGTCCTTCACCGTGGTCCTTATGAGTTCTGCCGATTCCCTTGCAAACTGAAACATTATTGGTCGGCAATAATGCACTGATAACGGACGTGGATTTTTCCAGTGTAGGTAAACGTCAGATTTTAGCCGCAAAGGAACAACAGATGCCATAAACATATTTCCGTCCGATATTGTAGCGTCGTCGGAAGATATCCTTTGCTTATAAACGCTTTGTCCGGTTGATCCATCGCAGCCCCATTTGCTGATCAATGTCAGTTTCTCAGGAAGAATTTTCACCTCATTTTCTGGAAAAGTCTCCAACAACCGTTTTGCTGTATGGCCCATGAGATCCTGCAGATTGGCTTTCACAGAGAATTCCGTAAACTCCGTATGCAGTGGTCGTGAATTTATTTTGGCTTGCGTAATATGCTTGTATCCTGGTAAAACGTCAGCCCCGTGTCGCATCAAGGATGCCCGTAATATCTCATATTTTTCTTTGGAAAGTTGTAAGTCCATAAACAAGGCCAAGGCTTCTTCGGAACCATACTTTTTAATGTGCGCGTTTGTGGGCGTGGGAATGCTTTCCTTAATCCTTTTTAGTCGCAATAGACTTTGTAATCTGCGACCTAATCTTTCACTATCCTTTGTATATTTAATAGACAGCACGTCCGATAAATGCTTCGTGGTCAAGTCATTGGTGGCATCGGCAAGTTTCCTCTTTCTTGTGAAAATTGAACACTCATCAATACTTTTTTTTGGCCTTCCTTTTGCTCCTCTGGTTGATGTGGTTGGTTTATCTACTACCAATATACAGGATGGTGTCTTCATTAAGCCAGTCCTCGTATTTGGAGTTGAAGTTCTGAATGGTTCGATTAGATTTCACCCATTTTGCCTTAATATTTGCATATATCAGATAAAAATTATTTTTTATAATTTCGCTTCTCTCAATATTTCCGTATTATAAGCTATCAAGTTCTTCTAAAGCAGCTTCCGTGAAAAACTTTGGTGTGGTTGACCTTCTAAACAGTTCAAATAATTTTAAATTGTTCAACGCCATGTTTTTATACCCTATACCACTATGTGGTTTGGGTATAATGACTTTGTGCTGCTGTTTGTAACAACCAAAAATATTTGACCTAGACCCATCTTTAATTATACCGATCGAATCAGAATCACTTTCTGAGTTGATTTAACAATGTCCGTCCGTCCGTCCGTCCGTCCGTCTGTGTGTCCATGTAAAGCTTGTAATCAAACTGCAGGTCGCAAATATGAATATATTTTGACGAAATTTGGTATATAAGCTTTTATCGGCCATGGGATGAACGCTATTGAAATTGGTGAGAATCGGTCCATGTTCAGACCTAGCCCCCATACAAATTACCCATATGAAATCGACATAAATTGCCATAAGATCCAAATTGTCATATAGATCTTACTCAAATTGGGTTTGTATGCGTTCATTACATCCACTAATGAGTAGTCCAAAAATGATCCCTTTGACCCCGTATAGAGCTGCTTCCCGATCTTCACTTAAATCTATTAAAAAACAAAAATATTGCACTGATTCTTCTCAAATTTTGTTTGTACATATTTTTGCAAAATACGAGAGACTTTACCAAACATGATCAGGATCGGTCCATTTTTGGACCTAGTCCCTTTATAGATATAGCATCCGATATGAACTTTTTCATATCTGCAGCCAAAAAAATTAATAAAAATCCCACTCAAATTTGGTTTTTGCTTATTTTCAATGTCCAGTAAGTTGGGCCTAAGAGATAGGGTTTCTAAACGCATGGTATAGGGTATCGTATAGTCGGTCTAGACCGACTATAATTTTCTTACTTGTTAGTACTAAAATTGTTTAACGCCATGGTTTCAATACTTGTTGCGCCAACTTTCAGTCGTAGACTAATCCAGGCATTCTGCTTATTTTGCAATATATAGGCTTATGCTACCATGCCTAACAATTTACCTGTTCCCTGCATACATCTGGATTTAGGCTGAATTGTGCAATTTTGATATTATGCTCATGTCTTAATAAGATTTGTGTCTACCTGGAGGGACCATAAGTCAATATTGTTCTTGACCATTTGTACTCCAAAGTAATTTTTAAGTGAGGTGCGTACCTGCGAATTTCAATGAGTAGTTTTTTGTGCATCCTGTGTCTGAAACAGAATATTAGGAGTAGACTTTGCAGAGGCTCACAGGTAGACAACCGACTTAAAATGCAATATTCAAACTATTAGATCAAACTACTGTCAGTCAAAACATGTAAGGGATGCACGCCATACAATTTCTGCAACCATGTCTTTTTAACCTTTTTTTACCTCTAGAAGCCAAACGGGCAGATAAAACCTTTTGAGTTATGTAAAGAAATAATCAAAGAACATGTTTTGCAAATATGGCAAATATAGAAAAATATGGATTTTTTTTATTTTCCGTCAAAGTTGAAAAATAGTGAAAAAACGGATAGTTTTTAAATAGTGATTTACCAGGAGAAACACAAAGCAAACAGTTAATTTTTTTTTATCATTATACATTTAATAAATACATCAATCAATACAAATAAAAAATAAGGCGATTCGTTACCTATTTTTCGTGATATTACGCCTGAAATCGCAACAAATTGACTAAAAATTGTGTGTGTTTTTGAAAACCGAAAGTCGGTCAACTTTGAACGGTTATATCTTCTAAACTAAAAATGTATTATTATTAAGAATAGCATATTTGAAATCGTTGAAAAGTTTCCTATAACATGGGTTTATTTAAAACTTCGTCGGCGCACATGAAAATTTTGATTTTTGCAACCTCGTTTGCTCTACGGGCGCCACTGTGCAGCGTAAGAAATTTTAAATTTTTACACCACTATTTTATTTTTTGTAACAAAAGTAAACACAAAACAGCTGACTTACGAATTGCACAATTAAACAGTTCAAGTGTACGAGACTAAATTTTGTGGCAAATTTACAAGAGCAAATGAACTGCCAAAATTTTTTTTTTTTTGTAACAAATAACTTTAGACACAAACACAATTTTGCATCATAAAAAACACTTGCTGGTTGTTAGGATGTTTTACATCCATTAACAGAATCACCCACCCTTATTTTGCGCACCAATTAGTGTCAATGCACAAACACGAACTTAAAATATAACTGAACTCGAACCTGTTTACTGTTCATGTTCTGTTTTTTCGCAGTACACTTACCAGAAAACGAACTTAAAATAAAGCTACACTCGAATCTGTGTGGTTTATGTGTGTTCGAAACAAAAAATACGTGATAAAAAAATGTTCGTTTAGATAACGAAATATTAAAACGAAACACAAACATGATGTGTTCGGCACCGTACAAAATTTAGAAACACACATAATTGACATTGTGTGTTTCATGTGTGTATTTTCTGAACCTTGGTTCTATCGCAAATGTTTTGGAGGTTAACACAAACATACCAGGGCGGTTTGATAACTCAGTGACTTTTTGAATGACAGACATAGTTTTCAGCAAAAAACCGTTTTATTTCTCAACGTCTCAAAGTCATCTTTTAGCTGGATACATTTAGTGCAGCGTTTTTCTAATACTTTTATTCCTTGCAAAAAATGGGTTATCTCAAAATAGTCAATTGTCTCAGTGATATTTTTTTTATTACGACCAAAATCTCAATTTCTTCAGTTTTGGAAACAGGAAATAGTTTGAAGAATATGCTATAGGGCATAGGGTAGCAGTTTGTAGCTCAATTTATGGCCATGGCGACTACGCACGTGGGCGTTGCGACGGTGCGTTGTATTGATAAAAGAAAACTTTTTTATTCGCCAATTGCGGTAGTTTTTGCTTCAAATCAGTAAACCACTTCCTAACCATAATGGTGCAGAGTTGCCATAGTATCTATTAGGTCAGTCCTTTATTTCGGTGAGTACTCGAAATTAGTTTTTTTTCCCCAATTTTTCAAAAACTTTCGAGGTTTATCACAATTTTACAGCAGTCTATTCAGTCAAGTTCAAAAAGTCAATGAATTGTCTAAACTGCCCTAAAAAATAGAATTTATCACAGGTTAGGCTAGCGTGTGAAAAGTACAAGATATAGACATACATATACAAAGGTCGGAATTTAGTCTCTAGATGGAAAAAGATGCCGAAAAATACTTTTTATTAACGAGATTCCAAAATATTTTCTTTTTTCGAATTTCTTTAATATACTCAAGCTGCTAATCCGCCAATATATTTGGTTGGTGCAATTGCAATAAAGATACATTTAACCATAAAAATTTACCTTTTTAATATAGCCATCAATGTGGCAATTGGACTATAATATTATATTAATGATATTAATATTTTAATAAAAGTGTTTACAAAATGATTAATTATACATAGTTGTTGCATTTAAAAAAAAAAAATATATATTAAAAAAAGATTGCATTTTTGGAAATAAAAATAAAATAGAAATGTGTGGAGGAAAATACAAAATAGATAAAAGGTGCTTTAGTAAAATGTGGTAGAACTAAAAAGAGTTAATGATTCTTTAAAAGAAATTAAAATATAAATAAATAACTGTGCCTTAAAAGTGCTCTGAAACTAAAAATTAATGTGTAAAATAAAAACATGAACGTTTTTTTTCAGGTAATTTTAAGGAAACCTACTTTTTGTCTTCTTTGCCGTTGGAGGTGGCTGTTGAATTGCGATCTAAGCCATCGGTAACCATGGCATCACGTACTAAACTTTGTAACAAGGTTCGATCGCAATAGTAGGGTTCAGCTTTGCGAGAACCTTGCACATTCATGTGTTGGGCAAAATGACCCACAGGTGTTGCACCATGCATGCTATGATGAGGTTGGGGAGATTTTGGTCGCACCTTTAAATAGAAATATAGAAACATTGAGATGGGGTATTCAAAATTTTTATTAATATCTGAAAACAACCAATTTTAAACAGACTTTAAGTGGACATTGATGTTTGATTTAAAATTTGCTTACCGACATCCATTTCCAACCCGGTCTACCAGCTCTAGATAGGAAGTGCAACACCTGCTCTTCGGGTGAACCAAAGCTAGGCTCCTGATCTCTTGAACCCGAATATTCACCAGAACTTTCACGTTCCTTTTCTAAATCGCTAACACTGTTGTATTCACAATAAACCCAATCGGGATTGACACGCCAATTGTCACCCTTGAAATATTCAGTAACTGCAAGTAAAATTATTAACAATATTATTCTATATGGAATTATAATTCCCTTTAAAAAATTACCATTTTTTCTGGAATGTCGTATTTCCTGTTGGGAGACTAATTCATGGCTGCCATATTTTTCTGGTAATACAACAGCGAGCGTAAATGGTGTATCTTCAATGGGACCATAGAAATATCTAAAAGAAAAATAAATAAAAAATTATATTTAAACTGTAATTAAGAAATTTATAAGGCTGAAATTTAAAAATACTGAAGCAGATAACATGTTACGAAATTTTTTAAAGATCGGAATATAATTCAGCTATCTGTGATTGAAGGAAACTTTCAAAGGTGTCTCGAATGCATTAAATGAAGAACTACAAGGTTTCGATTGGGATTCCTTGAAAAACGACCATATTATAAATAACACAGTGGGACAGACATTCTAGGGGTGAGAAATTCGAAGTCAGGTTGAAAATATTAGGTCAGTGTTCTAAAACCTCCAAAGGATTTGGCGTTCTCAGGCCAAACTTTTTATTACCTCTTATATTTTTTTCTTATCATTATGTTCGTTTGCTTAGTTTTTCAGTTATAATTGATGATTTGATCTTCAGCAAATCAAGTTGTACTTATTTTATGAATGAAATCTTGAAAAATTTTAATTTTCCCCCTTTTTAAATCAACTTTTTTGAATAACATAATATATTCAGGGCGTATGATTATTATTTATTAACTAGTGGATTGTGTGGCGCCTAGGCGCCCGTTTATTTTGACTTTAACAAACAAATTTTTTTTTCCATTTCAGAATTTTCCTATATTTTATATATTTAAAAAAAAAGTAATTCTAATGTTTCTAAAATTTATTTAAAAAAAAAAAAACGAAAAGCAGTTTTAATAATTTAATTTATGTTTTATAACTTTTTAAAATGCATAAAAATAAACTTATTCAACTAAAACAAGTTTTTAATCCTTTCGGACAAAACAAAAAAATACTACGGTTATAACGAACTTAGTCTATAACGAACTAATTTGGCCGGTACCGCCGAGTTCGTTATAACCGAACTCCATTTTATTGTAGAAAAAATAGAATAGCATAGAAAAAAACGTTTTAGACCAAGGTTCCTAAAAGTTTATTAAGGGGGGTAAGGTTTTAAAAGTTTATTAAATTTGTATTTTGCATAAGTCTTTTTTGAAGACATGAATACACGTTATAGCATAACATTTGAAGAATTTAAAAATTTTCAACTAAAAATTTTAATAAATAAGTCCGTGACAGCCAATATCCGGAGGCGTTGTTGTTTTACGGTGAACATCATAACTCGTTACCGGACCATGTGAAATAAAAAAATCGAAATGCGTTTAAAAGGTGATATGTTTCTTGAAGTAGTGACGAAGAGTTTTTCAATTATTTTTTTTGCAGCATTTTGAAGCGAAAAACGATTTTTGCTATACAATTTCGGGAATTTGTTGTTAAAAAATGGGGAAGAAAATGGAATAAAAAAAAACCTTCGTGGTTACCTGATGATTTATGTGTAGATGTAGTGTCTAAAATTTCAAAAGAATCGGTCAAGGAGATTTTGAGTTATGATGTTCACGGACTTCGAACAATTATTTGCGAGAAAATCGGTTTTAAGTTTTTTAAAAACCGATTTATATACTGGAAACGCTGTATCTTCTTAAGTTTTGCTCTGATTTACTTAAAATTTTGACACAACACTCTCGACATGTTGTGCATTCAGGAAGAGAAATACAAAAAAGGAAATGCAAACTCCAATGCACCTACACAAAAAAGAAAAAATATTTCATATTTCATCATACATGTAAACTGAAAAAACAGAACTACATTTTTTGCAAAGTTATCTATATGTGAATCCAAAAAAGAAAAAATAAAAAGTAAGCGCGAATTAGTTTTACTTAAAAAAAAATCGCCTTTAATTCTTCCATGATAACTTCAATAAATTATTCAAATTAAAATCTTAAATATACCTAAATTTTTTTAAAAGCAAATTATGCAAAAATTAATATTATGAGTGAAAAAAAAAATTATTATCCCTCTCTTCTAAAATTACAATGTATGTAATTTAATTATGCAAAGTTACAATAATTTAAATTTTAAACTTAATATTGCACTATTTTTTCTTGGACTTTTCAACACAGAGCTATAAACGACATCATACGTTGGACAACAACAAAATCTACATTGAAGATCTCTTTTTTCTCAAATATTTATCAAAAAAGCATACTCTTTGGTAAGTGCTGGCCATCAGAGAACCTGAGCGAAAGCACTCTTAACAATACAAAACAATTTTGAGATGAAAAACAAAACAGACAAACGGATAAGTTTAGTTTGATAAAAGAAGTATCGGACGACGTTAAATGAGAAAAATAAAAATGTTTAAAATTTCATTCATTACTTTTTTTGCAGAATTTTTTCATTGACTAACAATGGGAATTTAAAGAAGAATTTGAATAGATATTAGTTCTTTTTGATTAATTTTATCCGTTCAACTTATTCCATATGTAACACGAAATCTGCATATGTAGTGCTATTGTCGTTAGCAGTGTTGCCAATTTTGACAACTTATTGTAATTTCGACGATTTTTCAATTTGTTAAAATGATTTGTTAAATTTGTTAAAATGATGAATGAAGATTTAAAATTTTCAGTAGTATAAAAATTTCGATTTCAAGGGTTAACAATTAATGGGTTGTTTATAGAAAATTGATAGTTTTTGTTCAGTGTAAATGGAAATTACAAAATATGTATAGATTTAATTCTGGGTCAAGTCATTTCAAAACGGAAACACCTTGAATAGCATCTCCATTTAAGATTTAACTTTTAATTACGGCGATACTTTAAACTTCTATATTATATGTTTCAGCTATAGATACATGTCAATAAAATTATTTAGTTGATTGCTGTGTTAAATTTTTTTCGTTGAATTTTCACCACTAATACATTTTTATACCCTCCACTCCAGTGTGCAGAGGGTATATATAAGTTTGTCATTCCGTTTGTAATAATTAGAAAAAAAATTCTGGACCCCATAAAATATATATATTTGTGATCCTTATAACAAGCGAAGTTGATGTAGCGATGTCCGTCTGTCCGTCTGTCCGTCTGTCCGTCTGTCCGGCTGTCCGTCTGTCCGTCTGTCCGTTTGTGGAAATCACGATGACGGCTTCAATCGGATAGCTAGGGTGCTCCTTGGTATAAAAAATGATTCACTAACATCCTGAGAAGTTTGCTATTTAAAATCGTCCAAATCGGTTAATCTGGTCCCGAGAATTGAGCGAAGAATTAAAAAGTCATGAGAAAATATGATTTGAATATGTGTTCTTGTGATAACGCCCTCAATAGTTCAGATAGGGCGCTTGTTTTTAGTGAGAATGATTCACTAACATCTTGAGAAGGTTCCTGTTTTTAAATCATGACAATAGGTTTCATAGGTGCCGAGAAATCACTGAAAAGGTAAAAAAAATATGACGTTTTCCTATATTGTTTTCCTAAATTTTGTATTTTGTCATAGCTGTGCATGTTGTTTTTGTGGTCGTTGTGTTAATAAGATAAAAATTCATCAATATCAATATTTTTTGGTGTAATATTTAAGTTAATTAATTAATAAAAGAAACTATATAAAATCAATATCAATATTCTGCGATTTTTATAACATCACAAAATGTTACAAATTGATACATACTACTGTTGCCAATATCAAACTACTATAAATAATATTCATATATTCTGTATATGTATATCCATAATAAGCGCATATTAAAATAAATCGGTATTTTATTTTATTTTTACAAAATTCTGAAATTTTTAGAGTTGAAAAAATAGTATGGTTTTAAGAGTTGTATTTTTAGTACATGTATAAACCCTGCATACTTGCTTTCAAAAGTAGTAGGTAGGTAAGCCATAAAATATTTATTTACCCTGTAAAAAAAATTGTTGTTTAGAAAAATACTATTTTTTGTCAGATGTTAATTACAATAAATTTTTAAACTTTGTTATTTAATGTCAACAGTTATCCACATTAAGAATAACCGCGGAGCTCAGCTCAATCAATGTGCAATGATCGAGCCTTGCCCTGGGAAACATGCGTTTATGCCTTTCTTAACACAAACGCCATTCCCAACTACCAAAAATTTTTGACACGAGCTATTCACATTATGAATAGCCGCGGAGCTCAACTCAATCATAGTGCAATGATGAAGCTTCGCCCTGGGAAACATATATTCATGCTTTTCTTAGCACAAACCGAACTTCTTATGGCACATTAAAAATAAACTAATTGAGAAGTACAATTCATCATTACGGTGTATTATAATACTATTTTCTTATTTTACTAGTAGCTAGTAAACAAAGTGACCGTGTCATTGTGAACGAAATAGAATTGAAATTGTATGCAGATTTGTTTTACTTAAAAAACCTGTTTCTACAGATAGTGAATAAAATCCCAGTAAGCATTTTATGCAATAAATGATCATGTAGAGTCTTTTTGACTCATATGTGCTATTAAAACAGTTATAAATGCGCCCTTTTGCTGATCACAAAATATTCTTTTGTTGGGATTAAATATTACCTTACCCGCTCTTGAGAGTCCTTTTTATCCGCTTTTCTAATTAGTTTCGACTCATTTTTGAGTCTTATTTAATGTAATTTTTCTCTAAATCACTTTCTAAGAGAAAGAAAAAATCATTATCTAGTCTTTGTCTAATAGCGCATGTGATTAAGCAGTTTTTAATCATCAAAAGTGCTCGAAGAAGACACAGTAAGGTAATTTTTGTTAAAACAATCTTCGAAATGATGACTGGGATATCGTATATTTTTGTTAACACACAAACATATGCATAGCAGCACGAGTAAACCGAACTCAAATTGGCTTCTTATATGTATACAGCCGAACAAAAATGAAAATACTCACCAAAGAGTAAAGTAAGCAACAATTTCATTCAGTCTTATGGAAGCTTTTGAACAAAGCAAGTCTATGTCGCGTTGTCTTGTGAATTTTTACATTGTTTTTTAATAGGTACTAGTGATGCCAGGAGATTTTTCCAGAAATCTCTACGCTTATAAAAAAAATTCCCTTTTTTCCCTACACTACTTTTTTTAAAATTTATTTTTAATTTGTACATTTTGAATTTCAATTATGTAAAAATAAAAAATAAGATAAAAATATCATGAGAATTACATAAGAATAATATAAAAAACATACAGATATTATAAAGAAAATATTTTTGCAATTCTGTTTAATTCATCTTTTTGATATGGTTAGATGTGCATTTAAAATTTACACAATTAAAGGTGTGTATTTTCCATATGTAAATTCAGTTTTACGATCCATACGTAATTCGGCGTGTGTGTCAAAATTGGCGTTTTACATACAATTCATCATTTTTGCGATCAAACGTACATATGTATTTCCGTATGACATAACCTCTAAATGTAAACAACAGCTGATTTAATTTGTGAATTTACAAAAAGTTATTGTTAAAAATAAAGTAATATATTTTTTAATTGTTAATTAATATTAAACAATTTATTTTTCTTTCAATATTTATCTTTATAATTTACTCTGTTTTTCTTTCGCCACAAGCAGTATTGTATTTTAATATGGTTGTCATGCCAAAATAGAACCTGCTCTAATTGAAAAATTTACATATGTTTTGCCAAATGTGTTGTACATAAACAGTTTTTGAAAGGGTGCACACTATGTGTACAAATTGCACGTGCTAAAACAATAAGAAAAACACAAGCAAAACACATAGTGTGAACGCAGCTTAATTAAAATGGCTTGCAAATGAGATGTTACAACTCAAACAGAATATTTGTTCTTGGTTTTCAGTGTTGCCGTTTTAGCTTTTTAGTTGCTAGATTTAGCAACTTTTTTTGTCGTTTAGCATCCAAAATTTATCAAAAGATGCTAGATGCTAACTTAGAATCTTTTATTAATAAAAAGTTGCTTTTAGCATCTTTTTTTGATATTGTTTTTTCATAATTTTTGAATATATAATTTTAATGGTATTGATATGTTTTTATTTCTCAAAGTGTAGTACAGCAATTTTGTGTACTACTCCTTTTACCACACTGCTCGTTTCTTTCAACAAATATAACAAAACATTTTGAAATAGAAGAATGTAAACACCAACAACAGTTTTTAATGAATTTGAAAGTCGATTGCCAAAAAATATTATTGTATTAAAAAAATGCCAAAATTTTCAATACAAAACACATTAAATCGGGTAAAAGAACAGATAACCAATATATTAGAAGAGTTTAAATTTATATCATCTGAAACAGAAAAAATTCAAATCCAATGGAGTTATATCAAAGAACAAAACTGGGATACAACACTGAATACAACCTCTTTATGGATTGAAAAATTCTATTGGCGAAAATCCATTTTAGGAGTTATCAATATTTGTATTGTCTATATTAGTTTTGTCTTTCTCAAAAGCCGAAGTTGAACGTTTGTTTAGTTTAATGGCTTTAGTTAAAAGCAAACTTCGAACAGAATAAAATCCGAGTTGTTATGTTCTGTAATACGTATAAAAGAAGGATTGAAATTGAAAAATCGGTGCTGTCACACTTACAATATACCGATGTCGTTGATAAGAGTCGATCGTCAGAAAAATATCAGAGCCAAGAAGAACTTAAAGATGAAGACATCACAGAAATGTTAGATTCCATAAACCAATTATTCTAATATAATCGTATCTTTTGATAATGTAATTTCTGTTATATTTTAAATAAAAAAAAAATCCCTCTAAAATTAATAATATTTAATTTAAGTTTAAAATAAACTCAATTTGATGTTAATAAAAATTTCAGATGAAATCCAAAATAATTTTAATTAAAATTTAAAAAATTTAAATCGAAACATATGTTTTATATTAATTTTTCGATTTAAAAACCAAAGAATTTATTAATAAGTATATAATTTTTCAGTATAAAGGTAATGAAATTTGAAAAAAGAATTTAGCATCCAGTACGTTTAAGCATCTTTTTTTTGAAATTTAGCATCTTTACAATTTCAAATTATGGCAATACTGTTGGTTTTAAAAGATTTTTTATAGCAGTGGTTATAAGCATGTATACTTAGATCTGATTTATGTTCTGTATTTCTTTGATATGTTTTCAGCATCATCGAAAAACGAATCGGACATTTTTCTAAAATTAATTATGTTTCTAAAATTAATTATGTTCAAATTTATAATATTTTAATGTAATGCACAAAAAAGTGTTTTTTTATACTTGTCATTGTTATTAAAGAATCCACATATTTACTTCCTTCATATTATAGAGTTATTACCAGACTTAAAAAGACTTTAAAGTTTAAAATTGAAAAAAATTATGCGATATTTAACAAATACAATCAAAATAGTTTTGACTGAAATTTTTGGCAGTTTTAGTTTTGTCTTGTATCAGTAAAATGTTCAGATATTAACTAAAAAAAAACAGTTTGTTAAATATTTTCATCTTAATTATCTTAATTAATTTAAAGACACAAAGATAGATTTAATACAATAAAAAGAAGTAAGAGTTGAAAGTTGATCTTTGCGGACTCACAAATGTGCCCTATACTAATAGGTCTGGAAAATTGAAAAGGTTTGTAAAAAATAAAATGCACCTTTATATTAAAAAATTTAAATTAAAAAGAAAATTACAAAATAAACCATTTACCTGGTTAAACTTAATATTGTTTGTAATTATCTGGATCAGGTTAGTATTTAAAATGGGATAAATCGGGAGTCATTGTGCCAATTTATGACCTAATATATGTAGACACCTCTATAAAATGCTGAAAATTCAGAGCATTTGTTGTAATAATTCAGTAATAGGTTTATCAAAGTGTTTACATACTCAAATATTTTATATACATTTGTTACAAATAGTGCAAGAAGTCCAGATATTAATGTAAACGTAAAACCCAGGTGGAGGGTATCAAAGATTCGGCATAGCCGAATTTAACACTCTTACTTGTTATATATAGAAATAACCAATGCTGTAATAATATTCGTAATATGAATGATATAAATAAATTTTATTGTTTCTTTTTGTAATATTTTGTCGAGTTTTATTTGTATTTTCTTGACAATTTCTTGTTTTAAAAATGACGATTTTGGCGATTTAGTTTCCAAAATTGTAGATTTTCAGAAGATTTTATTAGCAGCACTGGTCGGTAACAAAGAAGAGAGAAAATTGTGTGTGGGTTTGTATAAAATGAGAAAGATTAAATTTTGTTTGTGTATTTCCCATAGCTTTGTAGGGAGTGCTGTGTGTGTGTATTATTTCAGCGTTACAGAATCAGTCAGCCAGTCAGTGAGTCAGGGACCAGCGTAAATATTTATCTTAAATATATTTACGCTGATCCCTGAATATATTTAAGATAAATATTTACGCTGATCCCTGACTCACTGGCTGACTGACTGATTCTGTAACGCTGAAATAATACACACACAGCACTCCCAACAAAGCTATGCGAAATACACAAACAAAATTTAACATTTCTCATTTTATACAAACTCTCTGTTCTATGTTACCGACCAGTGCTGCTATTAAATTCTTCTGAAATTCTTCTGAAAATCGCCAAAATCGTCATTTTTAAAACAAGAAATTGTCAAGAAAATTTTACCGCTTATAAAACTCAAAAAAATATTACAAAATGAAGCAGTGAAATTTATTTATATCATTCATATTAGGAACATTATTACATCATTGGTTATTTCTATATATAAAAATGTATTAGTGATGAAATTTTAACGAAAAAAATTTAACACAGCAATCAACTAAATAATTTTATTGACATGTATCTATAGCTGAAACATATAATATAGAGGTTTAAAGTATCGCCGTAATTAAAAGTTAAATCTTAAATGGAGATGCTATTCAAGGTGTTTCCGTTTTGAAATGACTTGACCCAGAATTAAATCTATACATATTTTGTAATTTCCATTTACACTGAACAAAAACTATCAATTTTCTATAAACAACCCATTAATTGTTAACCCTTGAAATCGTAATTTTTATACTACTGAAAATTTTAAATCTTCAATCATCATTTTAACAAATTTAACAAATCATTTTAACAAATTGAAAAATCGTCGAAATTACAATAAGTTGTCAAAATTGGCAACACTGCTAACGACAATAGCACTACATATGCAGATTTCGTGTTACATATGGAATAAGTTGAACGGATAAAATTAATCAAAAAGAACTAATATCTATTCAAATTCTTCTTTAAATTCCCATTGTTAGTCAATGAAAAAATTCTGCAAAAAAAGTAATGAATGAAATTTTAAACATTTTTATTTTTCTCATTTAACGTCGTCCGATACTTCTTTTATCAAACTAAACTTATCCGTTTGTCTGTTTTGTTTTTCATCTCAAAATTGTTTTGTATTGTTAAGAGTGCTTTCGCTCAGGTTCTCTGATGGCCAGCACTTACCAAAGAGTATGCTTTTTTGATAAATATTTGAGAAAAAAGAGATCTTCAATGTAGATTTTGTTGTTGTCCAACGTATGATGTCGTTTATAGCTCTGTATTGAAAAGTCCAAGAAAAAATAGTGCAATATTAAGTTTAAAATTTAAATTATTGTAACTTTGCATAATTAAATTACATACATTGTAATTTTAGAAGAGAGGGATAATAATTTTTTTTTCACTCATAATATTAATTTTTGCATAATTTGCTTTTAAAAAAATTTAGGTATATTTAAGATTTTAATTTGAATAATTTATTGAAGTTATCATGGAAGAATTAAAGGCGATTTTTTTTTAAGTAAAACTAATTCGCGCTTACTTTTTATTTTTTCTTTTTTGGATTTACATATAGATAACTTTGCAAAAAATGTAGTTCTCTTTTTTCAGTTTACATGTATGATGAAATATGAAATATTTTTTCTTTTTTGTGTAGGTGCATTGGAGTTTGCATTTCCTTTTTTGTATTTCTCTTCCTGAATGCACAACATGTCGAGAGTGTTGTGTCAAAATTTTAAGTAAATCAGAGCAAAACTTAAGAAGATACAGCGTTTCCAGTATATAAATCGGTTTTTAAAAAACTTAAAACCGATTTTCTCGCAAATAAATATTCGAAGTCCATGAACATCATAACTCAAAATCTTCTTTTGAAATTTTAGACACTACATCTACACATAAATCATCAGGTAACCACGAAGGTTTTTTTTAATTCCATTTTCTTCCCCATTTTTTAACAACAAATTCCCGAAATTGTATAGCAAAAATCGTTTTTCGCTTCAAAATGCTGCAAAAAAAAACATGTCACCTTTTAAACGCATTTCGATTTTTTTATTTCACATGGTCCGGTAACGAGTTATGATGTTCACCGTAAAACAACAACGCCTCCGGATATTGGCTGTCACGGACTTATTTATTAAAATTTTTAGTTGAAAATTTTTAAATTCTTCAAATGTTATGCTATAACGTGTATTCATGTCTTCAAAAAAGACTTATGCAAAATACAAATTTAATAAACTTTTGAAACCTTACCCCCCCTTAATAAACTTTTAGGAACCTTGCTCTAAAACGTTTTTTTCTATGCTATTCTATTTTTTCTACAATAAAATGGAGTTCGGTTATAACGAACTCGGCGGTACCGGCCAAATTAGTTCGTTATAGACTAAGTTCGTTATAACCGTATTATTTTTTTGTTTTGTCCGAAAGGATTAAAAACTTGTTTTAGTTGAATAAGTTTATTTTTATGCATTTTAAAAAAGTTATAAAACATAAATTAAATTATTAAAACTGCTTTTCGATTTTTTTTTAAAGAAATTTTAGAAACATTAAAATTACTTTTTTTAAATATATAAAATATAGGAAATTCTGAAGTGGAAAAAAAAAGTTGTTTGTTAAAATCAAAATAAACGGGTGCCTAGGCGCCACACAATCCACTAGTTTTGCAATAGGTTAACAACGTGGTAATAAAACAGCACTTCATATCTGAGTACTCATAGATATAGAGACCAAAAAAAAAATTATGGCTTTAATCAATTAAAGGTAAAGTTGAAAAAATGTTGAATTTTTTGGCACAAAAGTGGTCTGGGGCATTTGTTATATCTTGGCGAGTTTTTATTCGATTTTGAAGCTATATAGCTTTTTGAAAAGATAATTTAGTACTGATATCGACTCATATTACAACTTGTCGAAAAACTTAAACTATAGAACGAAATTTTTGTAAAATCTGCAAAAAGTCATATTTTCCCCATATAAACACACTTGAAATTTTCAGTCGAATTGTGGCACCTCTAATTTTTTTTTTGATTGAGCCAAAACTTTGTATATCTCAGCTTTTTTGCTATTCGCATATTTCTAGGGGGTGGGACTTTAAACTCGAACACTTTTTTCCCCCTCCATATAATGAATGGCCACCCTATTGTGCAGTGTATAAAAAAGTTCTACATGATAAAAAGTAAAATCGAAGCCGGCCTAATTACAGAAAGTATACAACCATTTATGATTTAAAATACCTCAAATCTAAGAAATAATTATGGGCATAGCCTGTAACTTACCTATGAGTTCTTGCATTGACACGTTTCATATCATCGAAATGATTCAATATAGTGAATTCAGTTTCGCCCTCTTTGGGCATAATCATATCACTACGCATCTGTAATATATAAAAAAAAAAAGATTGTGTTAATTTTTTGTCAAACCTTTTTAAAGTTCGAGAGTAAAACTTACATCATACAAGAGATTTTTGTTCATTTCGACAATTTCATGATCATTGCCAATTTCGGTTTCCGGCAATTCCAACTCCGTAATATCGACCGATGTATAACGTGGTCTCAAATGATCGATATACTGATTACCATCTCTCATGGGACGTAAGTCAGGATGATAGAGTACACGACCATTATTATCAACGATAAACGAATATCCATTCGGTCCTAATTTATGTTGCGGTATCATTTTGCGTATCTCCTCAATTGGGACATCAGTGCCCACAACACCCAATAAATTTGCTACACGTACCGAATGGTTGCGTCTATCGAAGACCGGAGTTGAAACTGTCGTCACCAAACGTCGTTGATATTCTGAATCACGGGCCAGGCCACCCGATTTGCCACCCATAAAAACCGGACTCCAATGAACGGGATGATCGGCCTGATACATAATCATGGGACGAGCCATTACTAAAGCATAATCCATTACTTTGCGGCGTGCATCGTCCAAATCATTGATTTGTACGAAAAAACCTTTATTCGAACAAGCCATCTCGTGTAAATTGCTGCGGCTTCCAGAATCCGAGCCTATTAAATAGGTAAAGATGCGAACAGGCATATGAGGCCAATTATATTGTTTGATAATCTCCTTATGAGATTCTGAGGAACTTTCTGTTATTAACATTATGGCCTGATTACATTGACTACCTTCGCCAGATTGGTTGTACTGGAAGGAAAAGAAGTATGTAAAATAGCATATAGTGGTGCTTGAAGCAAACTTTTAATTTACAAAAAAAAAAAAAAAAAAAAGAACAATGGTAAAAATACATCTATACTAATATAATAAAGAGGTAACGTTTGTTTGTTTGTTTGTAGGAGGTAATCTCCGTAACTACTCATGATCTTCCTGAAATTTTCCCAGAGTCTTACTGCGGATATGGGATTCGCTATTTTTTTAAAAATATTTTTAGTGGGTGTGACACCACCCATACAAAGTAAATTTTTAATATCATATATCTGTGGTTTTCTAGAATAACCGCGTATGTCATAAAATCAAAATGTTCAGGGGATCCAAAAAACGTTATATTTGAAATTATGGGCTCGATATAAAGTTTTTAGAACATTTTATTCAACAGTCCTGCAGATATGGGCAATAAATACTTTATATAAAATTTTGAGTCACAAATCTTCAGAGGAATAGATCCTAGAGAAGGACGAAAAAACCAATATGTAAATTACACTTAAAGTGTGTGCAGATAAGACAACTTATGTCGACAAACGTCGTTTTCTTTGAAAAAGAAAACTACCAATGCAAATACACATGTAGACATAAGTTGTTGTTGCTTGAAAAATGGATTTTTTTGTTCGTCAACAAAAAGTTAACGGGATTTTGGATGAGAATATAACAACGTATCAAGAATAATAGTGACAAAAAATAACAGAAATAAACACACAAGTTTTTATAAGTGGTTATACACTGAAAAATAATCCAAAATTATTTTGCATTTTTTTCATTAATAACAACGTATGTCGCTATGTGTCGTTTTCTGAGAAAATAATTGTACCAAGTAGTTATTGGACAACCCTATTAGATTCATAGAACTATTTTAGCCTTTTATATTTACCTTGTGCAACAAACTAAACGCATGTTCCAAGCCAGCTGTAAAATTTGCAGTATCTTGTAATTTAATGGCCTTAACGGCTGATTTTATTTCCTGAACATTATCGGGAGTAGCCCGTACCATACGATCCTTGAAACATGGTACTGGTGTTTTTATAACATCGGCAAATGTAATCAAGTTAACATAATCATTTTCACCTAATGTATCCAATATATTGAAAGCTGTGTCCGTGGCCAAATCGAATGATTTTTCTGTCATACTCGTAGAAGAATCCAATAAAATCATCTAGAGTTACAAAACAAATTAAAGTGTTAGAAGTATTCCACAAAAAGGAAACAAATTTTAATTAAAACAAAACTTACAATGTCTTTGGGTGAAGAGGCCGCCTGGACAAACCAATTTTGTGTACGAAAATCATGTACCAATTTAGATCCCTTGGATCCCTCCGGCGGCCAGGCGGTACCGGGAAAGCGTCTTAGAAAACCAGATGTGGAACCAAAATACTGCCACGACAATGCCGGATCTCGCTCCAAGTTGTTCTGGAACAGTGGATCCAAATGCGAACTCCACTGAAGGGCTGCCTTAACATCGCCCTCATCCAATGAGACACCATTAGGCACCAGAATCGAACTTAGACTGAGATTAACGGGTAGTCGTTCAAAACGCCGCATAAAACGAATATCCATATGACGAGCACCATCGGCCAATTTACCATCGGCATTATATTCGTTAATGCGACGTGCATCGTAATGTTGATTATTTGCTGTGGCCGAATGTGACCCCTGCGTATCCAGTTCCGATAAAGCTGCCTGTTCAGCAGAATCCATGATACGCTAAAATTACAAAAAAAAAAAAAAAATAATCATATCGTTATTAAGGTTTTACATATTTATTCCTTTTTTTATATATAAAATTAGTATCGTATCATTTATTCTTGCATTAAATCTTTAAAACTAATTTCGCTCATGCATGTCTAACACGAAAAGTTATTCGTTTAAATCCATGTTGAGTTCCGCTAGAATTTCCTCTTTGTGCAATTTATTTTGCCTGTTTTTATTTGTTTTTTTTTTTTTTTATGTTTGCATTATTAGAACAAACAGTATTTCTAAATTATATAAAGCTTTCTGTAGTCACATATAATGGAGAAGTTGTTAAACTCTTTGGCGAATTTCTAAGAATAATATTAGCTTTAAGGTTGAATATAATGTGGAAGCATTTATAAAGTATTGATCCAAATATAAAAATTTTCTAAAGACATTTTGGTATTGTTTAATATCTAACCCGTATACTATGGTTAACAAGACGTCACAATATCTACCAGATTTAAATGAAATAATACTGCTAAATCGTCTATAAGCCACTTTCTTTAATGAGAAAAAAAAGTACGAATTTATGCGATTATTTGCGATAAAGAAAGACAAAGATAGTTGAACGCAGAATAATAGAAAATGATCAATAGTTTTCATTTAAAGACTTCTTTAAAATACTCGTAACTTGGTATTCACAGAAATTGTTGTTAACGGGGAGGGGGTAAGGTTTAAAGGTAAAAAAGGCGCATTTTCATAATTTTTTTGAAGAAATGAATAATGTTTTTATTATTTATTTATTTTATAATGTGTATATAGTTATTTGGAGTATCTTTAAAAAAAATTCAATTAAAAATGTTAATAAATAAGTCAGTGATAGCGAATCATAACTCGTTACCGGATCATGTGTTATAAAGGAATCGAAATGCGTTTAAAAGGTGATATGTTTCTTGAGGTATTCACGAAAATTTTTTTAAATGTTTTTTTGCAGCATTTTGAAGTGAAAATCATGATGTTTTCTATAAAATTTCGGTGAATTTGTTGTAAAAAAATGCGAAAAAATGGTTACAAAAGAAAAAACTCTTCGTGATTGGCTGGTTTATGTATAGAAACAGTGTATAAAATTTCAAAAGAATCGGTCAAGTAGATTTTAAGTGTTCACGGACTTCAAACATGTTGTTTGCGAGAAAATCAATTTAAAGTTTTTTAAAAACTGATTTAATTGAAATTTTGACACAACACTCTCGACATGTGAAACATTCAGAAAAAATTAAAAAAAGGTTGTAAAACCTTAAACCTAAAGTTTAAGAACAAAAGCAGAGAGAAGAGGAATTAATGAAACATCATAAATATCAGAGGTGGCCATAACGTTGCTCTTGAAGTCAATTGGAGTGACTCCTATGCAAGATTTTTTATAGAAAAAATTAAAAAACAATTAAATTTTTTTATTAAAAATTGAGTTAGAAATTATTGAAGCTCAAGATCAAATGTTTTTACCTTAAATAAAGCAAAAAACATTGGCACATTTGTTTCAAAAATTTATCTATAATCTGCATGACAGATTATACAGCTTTTTCGAGAAGAGTCACCAACCCTCATCAGTAACCGACATAAATGTGCCAATGTTTTTTGCTTTCTTCAAAGTATAAACATTTGATCTTGAGCCTGAACAATTTCTAACTTAATCATTAAAATTATAACGATCGAAAATAAGTTTTTTTATTTTTATAGAAAATAATAATTGTTTTTTTATTAAATATATAAACAAAATTTATTTTATTTCATTTCTTGTTACAAATTGAGACAAAATATAAAAAAATAATTAGAAAATTACAGATCTAGAAAACTTTCTATCGGACGTCATATTTATATGGAAACTAGGTCGAAGAATGGACCGATTCTGACCACATTTGATTATATTTGAGAAAAATCTGTGATATAAAGGGTCCGCCAAATAACTTTTTTTTTTTTGAAAATGCTATAAAAAAAACTACTGAATATTATCTCAAATTTCTTTTTTTATTTGAAAGTACAATCCTTCCGGTTAATAATGGGAAATAACTTCATTCAAATAGCTGCCTCGGCTGGCCATGCAGTAGCCTACACGATCGGTCCAATTTTTAAGCACATTATCGATTGTGTGCAGCTGTATTTCACCAATGGCTTCACGAATATTGGTCTTTAAAGCGTCAATTGTATCTGGCTTGTTGGCGTAACACTTATCTTTGAGGGCACCCCACGAATAATAGTCCAACGGTGTCAAATCGCAGCTCCGAGGTGGCCAAACAACATCAGCTCTGCGGCTGATAATGCGATCTTCAAAAACACGGCGCAAAACATCGAGTATAGCTTCGGCTGTGTGGCACGTAGCGCCGCACAGTGGTCAATTTCGCGAGATAGCGGTCAAAACTCTATAACTTTTGACCGGATTGGTATTTTTTCACGCAATTTATTTTGTTCAATAGGAGGGACTTTAAGCTTCAATTTGCGTGTTCAAACGTAAAAATCGACTGATAGGAACGTAAGTAATTTGGAGTTAAAAATGCATTTTAATTTTTTGTTGAGTTTCCATGTAAAAGTTGAATATTTTGACATTTTAAATAGGTATTTTTTTTATAATTTCTTATTTTCTTCAATCGTATTTTAC
Organism: Cordilura impudica; assembly: GCA_963682025.1. Classification (NCBI taxonomy): domain Eukaryota; kingdom Metazoa; phylum Arthropoda; class Insecta; order Diptera; family Scathophagidae; genus Cordilura; species Cordilura impudica. The sequence continues at coordinate 237,852,389 of OY821518.1, read as the reverse complement.
AAACAATACTTATTTATTATTCCTAAACTTAATTTTGGTCAGAAAATGCCAACATTTGGCCCCTGACATTTATTTAGTCTCAATATTCACAGGGGCCAAAGGTTGGTTTTTTTGGAAGAAAGCTAATTCTTGTGAGGATTAAACTGAAAAATAACACTGAAATTCCCAACAATATCAATACCATTTGGATATATTATATACAGAACACAACATCGATAAAATTTTAAGTAAACTTTTACTATTGATTTAAAGTGCACATATATTTTATTTAAATGTATTAATAAAAATTTATACTAAAATTAGAAACAAATTATAATCTTTAAAACAGTATTAATTAAACAATATTAGTAAAAATTTCTTCCAAATCGCTTTGATTTTCATTTTGCAGTAGTTGTTTAGCTTCTTCATCTAACTCTAATGAGGTTGATTTCCATTTTTGTCGAATACTGGACATATATGGGTCTGATGTGCACAACAAAATATTAATAAGATCTTCATTAGTACAATATCTGGAAATTTTTCTTTTATTGTGCTCGCGAAAGAATCTGTAGTCTTTGTTCCTTTTTTCTTGGGCTTCTTCTGAGAGATCTCCAATTGGAAGCATATTGTGCTGAATTATTTGTTCCCAATGGAACAAAATTTTGTGAACTGTGGTTGGCATATGTCTCCAAGAATATTTTTGGTTATAAAGGGTTGCTGTCTCATTAGCATACTGACCAAATTTTTAGAATCGTCGTATTAAATCATAATCTACTCCAGTTATAGAAGCTGCAGTTTCTGGATCGGAAAAAAATCTCCTTGCTGTGTTTCCATCATTAGAATTTCTTTCTCCTTGCTTTGGCTGGTCAATTATAAGGCCTATCTCACGGTATTTTTCTTGAATATCTTTTTTTTTTTGCTTTCTTTTTTCCAAATTTTCTTTGTTGTTTCTCACTGTTTCGCCTAACGGGCCAAATTCCAAATCGTATCCCAATTTAAGAATATGCTCCATAAAACGAATTCTAGCATGAAGAGGTGACATTCCAAATTCATATGCTTCATTAAAACTATCGTCTTGTGTTGGTGGTTGGCTCAATTGACTTGATGTTTTTTGGCATATGGTGTAGCTTGACGATGACTTTGTTTTGGTTAAAGCTTGTGCAACTTTTCCATCAATCATTGTGAGACACATTTTAAAATTTACTTCAATGTCTTGGTCATCAAATTTAAATGTTACTGGTTGAAGTTCTTTAATTTGATCATTTATTTTTCGAACTTCTTCATCTATGACATCTTGAGTCTCCTTTTTGTAAGCAAACTTTATTGGTCTACAAAATTTTGTTGACGAGGGAATTTCATTCTTCCATACATCTATCTCTGCAGCTCTACTAGTTGACGGCTCTGAACCAATATAAGTTTTTGTTAAACGTAATGGAACGAAAGAAATCATGAATAAATTGGCATCTGATGAATTTTCCGCATTACATTGTTTGTATTGTTTCTGGCCAGAGGACCCATCACATCCCCATTTAGAAATTAAAGTCATGCTGCAATTTTTAAACTTCTTTAAATAGTCAGCATCAAATGTCTTTAATAATCGTTCTGCAGTGTGTTCAAGAAGATCTTGCAATTTTATTTCTGCTGAACTTGAAGTTACACTAATAGCAGTTGGTGAAGGTAAGCAATCTTTTTTGGCAGAAACTATATCTCGATATGATGGAAAAATTCCACAATTTTTTTCATTGGTTCGCTTCCGCAATTCTGTATATTGGTTTTTAGTCATTTTCAAATCCAAAAATAGTGCAAATGCTTCTTCTGGAGTAAATTTATTTTCTTCAGTTGGTGTCGGCATACTTTCTAAAATCCTTTTTGTGCGTCTGGGGCTTGGTTCCACTATTTTTTCAATGATAGCAATTTTACCCTTTTTAGTTTTCGATGGTTGAATTTGATGCAGAAATGAATCCTTTATGATGCTACAAGAAACTTCTTCATTGATATGTTTAAGCTTGCGTCTTCGTGATCTTTCACTACAATTATCAATTGGCTTTGCTGGTCGACCACCTTTTCCAGTTTCCGTGGTAGATACTGATGACTTTTTAAAAATAAGTTTATTTCTTAGCCATTCTTGGTTGCGTGAGTAAAACAATTTCTTGTTTCTGGAACATTGATTGTACCGTTTTCTTAAAGTATTTAAAAAGTTTTTTATTTTTAAGTTATGAATTTTAATTTCTTGTTTGTCGCATATTTTGAAGAATGGAATATTCATTATATGTAAAATAATGTCGTTTTCATCTTTCCGTTCAAAATATATATCAGATAGAACACTATAACTGAATTTAGCCATTGTTTAAACAATAATGAAGAAAAAAAATGAATGCATGGATTAATATACTATTGCTCGAAGTTTCAACATGATCTTTTTTACCTCTTTGAAACATAATATAACAGGTAGTTGGTTTTACCAGTTATTTCCATTGGTTTTAAATTTATTTGCAATTTTCACGTTTTTAAGTTGTGTAATATTAGATGGCAATAAAATCTTGTTTACCTTTTCCAAATGAATTGCTAGATACCACATAATTTGAGAGTTAACAGGTACTGGCAATAATATAAAAGGTACTTGGTTTTACCAGTTATTTCCATTGGTTTTAAATTTATTTGCAATTTTCATGTATTTAAGTTGTGTAATATTAGATGGCAATAAAATCTTTTTTACCTTTTCCAAATGAATTGCCAGATACCACATAATTTGAGAGTTCTATTGTCATTTTTGTCAAAATTTTGATACACCCTTCTATGTGGACTAGGTCCAAATATGGGCCAACTTCTCATAATTTCAACAGAATTAGTTTTTGGGTCAATAAGAACTCTTGTACAAAATTTCATCAAAATATATGCATAATAGCCACTTTCACATACAAATAACTTCTCAAAAAATATGACGTGCATTTGTACCGAATATCTTACCTTGGGTCAGAAAAATTGCTGTAGCTCAAAAAGTGCAGTCCCGATGCATGGACATGTATATATAGGAATGTAGGGGAGAGCTAGGACTACAAAATAGTAAATTTGTGTTTTGACTCAGCTTGACTCACAGGAGTTGTGCTCTATGAAGTAGGAAATTTCCGAGAAATTTGACCTTTTTTAAAAAAAAAATTTTAATTGTTCTGAAAACAGTAGAGCTTCAATTTTTTTAACAGTAATAGGAAATAACAACACAAAATTTATTTCGTCCAAAAATCTTGAAAAACAAAAAAGTTATGATCATTTAAACTTTAAAAATTAACTAAAAATATCATAAATTTACTAAATTCTGAAATAGCCCATTTTGGACCACCCTATTCTCAGTGAAATAGTTGAAATAGAGTTCTAATTTTTTGGCTCCCGAGGTTTACTACTGTCTACTTTCATATGAGTCTAATAACTTTAAAATCGGAGAACAAAAACCAAAAGGAGTTTTGGCCGCTATCTCAAAATATTGACCACAGTGCGCCGTCCTGTTGAAACCAAATGTTGCCAATATCCTCCTCTTCAATTCTTGTGAACAAAAATTCGTTCAACGTGGCCCGATAACGATCGCCATTGACTGTAACGGCCACTCCTTGCTCATTTTCGAAGAAAAATGGCCCAATTGTGCCTCTGGACCAAAATCCGCACCAAACAGTGACTCGTTTTGGGTGTATCGGCTTTTCAATGTATGCGTGCGGGTATTCTGTGCCCCAAATGCGACAGTTTTGCTTGTTTACATACCCGCCAAGATCAAAATGAGCTTCATCTAAAAAGATGATTTTTTTTGGCAAAATCGGCATCTTCTGTAAGTCGATCGCAGGCCCACTTAGCGAAGCGAAAACGCGTTGGATGGTCAGTTGGCTTCAACTCCTGAACCAATTGGACTTTGTATGGCGTCATACCAAGGTCTTTATGCAAAATTCGTCTCAATGATGCCTCCGAAATGTTCAATTCTTGAGAACGACGGTGAATTGACGTTGATGGCGCTTCACGCACACTTTCTGCCACAGCAGCAATATTCTCGGGTGTACGCACTGTTTTTGGCTTTTCGCGCTTTGGTTTATCGATGACGATGCCAGTTTCTTTCACTTTTTTCACAAGATGACGAACATACGGAGCTGACGGTGCTTCTCTTCTTCCAAAATCCGTACGCAATTTTCGCACATATTCTGCAACATTACCATGATTTTCAAATTAATGTCGCAATATTTCCCAGCGTTGTTCAAGCGTATACACAACCATATTCGTTCAGCGGAAGGATAAAACTAATTATCTGTCAAATCAGACATGAGCTAAGTGTTACAATTCACGAAATAAGCACTAGTTGAAAAAAAAAATTTTGATGGCGGACCCTTTTTGCACTACTGACAATTGCATGTAATATACATAGACATACCCAATTTGACCGAGAACTATATGATAATTTGGATCTTATGGAAATTTAAGTCGATCTCATAGGGGCCATTTGTGTGGGGACTAGATTTCAACAAGCATTGATTTTCACCAATTTCAATAATGTTCATCCTATGGCCGATAGAAGCTTATGTACTAAATTTCATTAAAATGGATTCATATTGACGACCTGTAGTTGGATTACAAGGTTTACATGGGCACACATACGGACGGACAGACGGACGGACGGACAACGCTTAATCGACTCAGAAAGTGATGAAAATTAATACAAATATCAAGAAAAGTTAAAGATTGAATTAAGGCTAATTTATAAAAGATGAAGATTAAATTTAAGCTAGTCATATTATTATTTGCTGATACTTAATTGCACTCACATTCGCCAGGTCCTAAACTCCATTTTTGAGTAAACATTAACAGTTTAATAATCTTCAAGAATATGGTACTTCATCATCGTAAATAGACAAACATATATTTTTAATCTCACAGTAAACACAAAGACATAAGAAAGTGGAACAAATATGAAAAAAGCTTCAATGCATTCTTTATTTACGTTTATGGAATATGGTGGCTTTAATAAGGAGACACCTACAAATGTAAAATACATCAAAATATAAATATATAGAAAGCACATGAAAATTCCTACTTATGAAGGAAGCAAAACAACGCAAATTGGCTCTATGAGAGAAAAATATGCGAAGGTTAAGTGTTAAGTAACTGAAATAGGAATAATTGCATTTAAATAACAACTATCCTAGCAATAGCTTTACAGTGGATGGTTTAAGGGGTGAAATGCAGTTAGAATGTTTTTCGAAAATATTCTCTGTAAATTCCGGGTCAATCCGATAAACAGTGCTGCAGGGATCTCAGACCCTCATGGCAGGTAACGGACGGCAAGTGCAAGCAATCGGTAATTATCAATAATATTAATAGGCTAGGCGATTTTTTGTTACCGATTTTTTGCTCTACCGTTTTATTCCGCTTTTTTAGTTTTTCACCAGATTTACAGATTTTTAAATTTTTTCCTTTATTTTGAGTAAATTGCATTAAATGTTGCTACTAACACATACATAAAGTTATTAAATTTGTTAAATTTGTTAATGAGGTTGTTAAATTTGTTAATGAGGTTGTTAATGTGTTTGTTACCTTCATTCACAATAATCATAAGCCATAAAAGTGTTGGTTTGTGAATTGGCTAAGTTGAAAAATAAAGTTGCCTAGAAATTGCACTCGAATTTCGAGCGCTGGAATCTGCTAGTATTCTATGAATAGTCCCAAAATTCATAAAAAAAAGTTTAATTTCAGCTATCGAGCTCGAAATTTATCGAAAACATAATACCGTGGTTGCATCAAAAAACTTTTAATACGTGTTCTCGAAACGACGCACAGTGGCGCCATTTGAGTTTTTTCATTGCGAAAATCATATCTTTTGAACCGAATAACATAATTGAACAGTTTAAACAGCATATGATAGATATCTGTTCAGCCTATGAAATGAGCGTTTGGAAAGGGTGCTACGCTTTGTAGGGGCCTACTTATGGGTTATCAAAGTTAAAATTTGTAGAAAAATCAATTTTATGGTAACTAAAAAAAAATTATTTTTACATTTTTTGATTGTTTTTATTTTTTTTTTTTTAGGGTTTTATGTTTTAAATTATTACCCAACAAATTAAAAAAAAATTACTTCTTTTTTAAATTTATTTTTTCAATTTTCTGTAAAATATTAATCACAATTCGTAAGAGAAGGTATATCTAAAAGACTAATCATTTCTAAACTATAATTATTTTCTAACTCTATTCGTGACTTCACATGCCGCAGGGAAGAAATAAGTGGATCGGAAGATGCTGCCAACATGTTGAAGAGGTCCTCATTTTGCCTTATCCTTGATGCTTTGAATGTGTTCTGCAATCTATATTTTTTATAAAATTTGTTAAGAGACTCCTGTGCTTCTTCAGAAAGCTCTCCAATTGGCAAAGACTGGTACTCAATTATATCTTTACCATGCGCCAATATTTTATGGACGGTCGGGGTCAACTTCTTCTGTGTATACATTTCTGCTAAAAGAGATGCAGTTTTCGATGCATATTCTCCATATTTTGTAGAATTGACATTTTCTTTGCAGTTTAAAACATTCAAGATCGTTCCCAATCTTTTCACGATTTGATTGTCAATTCCAGTGATTCTAGTTACTGCCTCATCATTTTCAAAAAATCTCCTAGAAGTGTTTGAGTTACCGTATCCGTGCTTGGGACAGTCTACTTTTAGTCCAACTTGTTTAAAAAAAGCATCCTGTATTTGCTTCATTCTGATCTTTTCCTTATCCTTTATTGATGTATTTTCATCGAAGTTTTCCTCCTCTTGTGGTAGGGTATACGCCAGTTTTAGCAAGAACTCCATACACCTTATCCTTGCGTGCAATGGTGACATTACATATTCGTAATTCTCCTCGTTTGTAGAATCGTTTAAATTACCAAAGTTCTTCTGACTCTTTTTGCAAATCGGGCAAGACAATGTTGAGGTTGTTCCTGTCAGTTCGTTTACGACTTTTCCGTCAACCATGGTCAGGTGGAACTCGTAATTGCATTCAATATATTTTCCTTCTCCAATTTGCAGCTTTGTAGGCTTAATCTTGCTTATTTGTTCTTCAATGTCCTTCACCGTGGTCCTTATGAGTTCTGCCGATTCCCTTGCAAACTGAAACATTATTGGTCGGCAACAATGCACTGATGACGGACGTGGATTTTTCCAGTGTAGGGAAACATCAGATTTTAGCCGCAAAGGAACAACAGATGCAATAAACATATTTCCGTCCGATATTGTAGCGTCATCGGAAGATATCCTTTGCTTATAAACGCTTTGTCCGGATGATCCATCGCAGCCCCATTTGCTGATCAATGTCAGTTTCTCAGGAAGAATTTTCACCTGATTTTCAGGAAGACTCTCTAACAACCGTTTTGCTGTATGGCCCATGAGATCCTGCAGATTGGCTTTCACAGAGACTTCCGTAAACTCCGTATGCAGTGGTCGTGAATTTATTTTGGCTTGCGTAATATGCTTGTATCCTGGTAAAACGTCAGCATCGTGTCGCATCAAGGATGCCCGTGGTCAAGTCATTGGTGGCATCGGCAAGTTTCCTCTTTCTTGTGAAAATTGAACACTCCTTAATACTTTTTTTGGACTTCCTTTTGCTCGTCTGGTTGATGTGGTGGGTTTATCTACTGCCAATATATCCAGGATGGTGTCTTCATTAAGCCAGTCCTAGTATTTGGAGTTGAAGTTCTGAATGGTTCGATTAGATTTCACCCATTTTGCCTTAATATTTGCATATATCAGATAAAAATTATTTTTTATAATTTCGCTTCTCTCAATATTTCCGTATAAGCTATCAAGTTCTTCTAAAGCAGCTTCCATGAAAAACTTTGGTGTGGTTGACCTTCTAAACAGTTCAAATAATTTAAAATTGTTCAACGCCATGTTTTCAGTACTTAAATTGTTTAACGCCATGGTTTCAGTACTTGTTGCGCCAACTTTCAGTCGTAATCTAATCCAGGCATTATGCTTATTTTGCAATATATAGGCTTATGCTACCATGCCTAAAAATTTACCTGTTCCCTGCATACATATGGATTTAGGCTGAATTATGCAATTTTGATATTATGCTCGTGTCTAAATAAGATTTGTGCCTACCTGGAGGGACCATAAGTCAATATTGTTCTTGACCATTTGTACTCCAAAGTAATTTTTAAGTGAGGTGCGTACCTGCGAATTTCAAGGAGTAGTTTTTTGTGCATCCTGTGTCTGTAACAGAATATTGGGAGTAGACTTTGGCAGAGGCTCACAGGTAGACAACCGACTTAAAATGCAATTTTCAAACTATTAGATCAAACTACTGTCAGTCAAAACATGTAGGGGATGCACGCCATACAATTTCTGCAACCATGTATTTTTAACCTTTTTTACCTCTAGAAGCCAAACGGACACCTTTTGAACTATGTAAAGAAGTAATCAAAGAACATGTTTTGCAAATATGGCAAATATAGAAAAATATGGATTTTTTTTATTTTCCGTCAAAGTTGAAAAATAGTGAAAAAAACGGATAGTTTTTAAATAGTGATTTACCAGGAGAAACACAAAGCAAACAGTTAATTTTTTTATCATTATACATTTAATAAATACATAAATCAATACAAACAAAAAATAAGGCGATTCGTTACCTATTTTTCGTGATATTACACCTGAAATCGCAACAAATTGACTAAAAATTGTGTGTTTTTTTGAAAACCGAAAGTCGGTCAACTTTGAACGGTTATATCTTCTAAACTAAAAATGTGATATTATTAAGAGTAGCATATTTGAAATCGTTAAAAAGTTTCCTATAACATGGGTTTATTCAAAACTTCGTCGGCGCACATGAAAATTTGGATTTTTGCAACCTCGTTTGCTCTACGGGCGCCACTGTGCGTCGTCCACTCGATACTGCAGACCAACACGATTTAATTTAAATCTGGACAGAAAATAAACGTTGAACACAAATTGCAACTCACTATGGTCGATGGAAAAGTATGCAACGCACTAAGTCAAACATCATCTGCTAAGTGTTACATATCGTCACCTAAAATGCAAAAGGCCGTAACTAATATTTTTATTTTTTTACAGGAGAAGCGAAAAACATCATAAAACAAAAACTACTTCAAACTTAATACCCAAGTTTTAGAATCAAGCTGAAAAATAAAGATGAATTTTTATTTATGAAAACAAATTTATGGTAAAATAGTAGTTTTTAAGTGAAAGGCCGTAACTACAATACAAAAAGTCAATTTTGAATTTTTTGTTAGTTACGGCCTTTTGCATTTTAGGTGACGATATGCCAAGCCAAACCAAAAGAGATGAATGATATAGATAAATGTCTACAAAAAAGCGTCCACAAGGAAAATTATGAGTTTGGGTTATCACCTTTACATTCATATATTAGATTTTTTGAATATTTCATTCATCTTTCGTATAGAATAGATCTCAAAAAATGGCAAATTAGGTCGGCAGAAAATAAAACTCAATTCATGGAAAGAAAAAATGAAGTTAGAAATAAGTTTAGATCACAAATGGGGTTGATGGTGGACAAGCCAAAAACAGGAGTTAGTGGGACGTCAAACGATGGCAACACGGCTAGACGGTTTTTTAATAATGCTGGTTTGGCAGCTCAAATAACGGGAGTTGACGAAAAACTCATACTAAGATGTGCAGCATTACTGCAAGCTATGTCATCAGGATGTAAAATAAACCCGGACAAATTTAAGCAATTCGCGCTTGACACTGCTAAAGGGCTTGTAGAGAAGTACCCTTGGTTCTATCTTCCACCTTCAGTTCACAAGGTCCTAGTGCATGGTTTCGAAGTCATCGAAAGCGCTATAATATCCATTGGAGAATTATCAGAGGAAGCTGCGGAAGCCAAAAACAAGGATATTAAAAGGTATAGGCTCCAACATACGAGGAAACTTCTCGAATTGCAATAAATACAGACTTACTTAATATATTACTATTGAGCTCGGATCCATTCATTACAGATCAACGAAAATTGCCATGCAAAAAGAAAAGCGCATTATTAAAATATGCAATAGAATTGTTGGAAGACTAATTATTTAAATAAAGTTTTCACTGAGGTTGACAACGTCCTTATATTTCTACCAAATGAATTATTTATTTCAACTGTATTTTAAAAGAATAAAGTGTTTAATTTTATAAAATTAAATGTCACATCTGTTTTCCTTTCTATTTATTAATAATAAATCTGAGAATTGGAAAAAAAAAGTTGAGCAAATATCCAGGTATTTTTGCGTTGAATTGTAGTTGAATTTGCGTTGTAGAATATAAAAAGTGGGCGTTTCACAATTGCGACTACGCCCATTTTTACAGAATATCGTGCTTGCATCATCAGAAACATGCTGTGTACATTGCAGTTCAATATCTTTATTCCAACTATTTTTGTCGCTATCCCCCATATAAATGGAACCACTGTGCGATGGTATAACCCATTATCGATTTCCTTAGTAATTCCATTTTTATGTATCGCCTTCGCAAGGATTACCAAATTCACCACCACTTTCATCTAATTTCTCTCTTTACAGCGTCTTCTTTAATATTGTTTGAGGTTAAAATATTTTTAGAAATCTTCGTAATCATGTCTTTAAGCAAGTAAGACAATTATAGTTGTTCTAGACCGACTACGCGATACGCAATACCATGCTTTTAGAGAATTGGTACTGAAATTTACCGATTTTTGATTAATTAGTTTGAACCTTTGGTAGCCGATTACCATAATCCGAGAATTTTAAATATATATATATATCGAAAAGATAAATAAATATAAACAGTTCCAATTAAAAATCAATAAAGGGTAAATCAAACTTCTTATCATTACGTAAGGTTTGAGGGTCTTGGAAACAACTGAAGACTAAAACCCCTTTACAAATGGTAATTTTTATACCCATAAAAAGTACGTCAATCTTGAGGCCCTGTTCAATAATCTTTTCGAATATAGACACAAATTTCTGTGCAATTTTTCGGTCTTTTTACCGCTTTACTACACTCTACGGCATGATACCATATAAATATATTCCCTTTTATATTCATGAAAAACAATTTGCGATACTACTTAGCTGGCTCTAGGTATATTTTTTCTAAGTTCGCTATATTTCTACCCAGAAGCAGTTAATGAGTTAAAGTGCTTCGATTATTAAATCTGTTCCAATTTCTTGAGTACGAGTTCATTACAGTCCTGATCGTAAAAATTTCTTGTATCTTTTCGTTTATGTAAATTATATTTGTATCGATTTCATGAACAATTTATGTTTGTTAGCGAAACAAATTCCTGACCATTCCGAAATATGTTATTTTAGTAAATTATGAATGTATCTGCAAATAAAAGTTTTTTCAACTACATGTAATGCTTAAACATTTCAAAAGATTTTCAACAAAATAGAATTTTGTAATCTGCAAGCAAAAATAAATAAAAATTCTGTGCAAAAATACTTTTGCAAGCATAAAGGATCGGAATGTAAATACGAGTATGCATGTAAAAATAATAAAAAGAATATTAACTAAGTAGAAGATTTAGACATGTTCAATTTCAAAGTGAATATGAACGAGTATAATGACAAAAATATTAAAAGTCTTTAACACTTTTCTTTTATGTTTGTTGTTGCATCTAGTACTTTTCCCAAATGTCATAATCTTAATTAATATGTAATCGTGATTGCATACACTTACATATGTCTGGTATTAAGTGATATATAGACAAAAATTTGGGATATATTTATTTTTTTTTTTCGATTCATAGTTAGACATTTGTTTTTGTGTAACTATCATGTAACTGAAAAATTATGTAAATTCATGATTATCGTTGTAATCATCTTCGTTGCCAGGATTAATATTACTTAATGGTGCCTAGCTAAAATTAAGGCGAAGAAACTACTTTGATTGAATATTTAATAAGCGATGCGACAACTCAGTGACAGCGAATATAACCACTGGTATGATGTTGAAAATTATTACCACTACATACATACACTTGCTACAAAAAGTAGCCGTACACCTAAAATAAGAACTTTCACCTAAATTAAGAACTGTCAGCTAAATTCTTTTTTTTTCTTTAAATAAATTATTAAGCTATTAGTTAGTTTTTTAAATTAAACAAAAAAAAAAAAAAAAAATTGTACAGTAATCCCCAGCTTTACGGATGGGGGGTTCCGTTGCTCACAATCTGTATGTAGTGCAAAATTCCGTAAAATGAATCCATATTTGTATGAAATATCGAAACTAAGTAGAAGCGTTTCAGTAACATAAATTCAGATCGTACTAAAAAAATATAGATGTGCACCTAAAATGTCCGTTATACAAAATATACTTTTAGAAGTTATTAAAACAATTAAGTATATAAAATAATATTAATTAATGAGAAAATAATTTCTTTTTTATTAATTTTGAGAAACCAAATTTTAAATTTATAATATTAATAGGCAAGGCGATTCCTTGTGACCGATATAAAAGTTTTAATTCCGAACCGATTTTAACCAAAACACCCCATTTGAAAGGTATTTCTTTTTAGCTGTCCACCATAATTACAGATTTGCACTATTTAAAAAGATTTGTTGGGATAAAATGCATTTAAATTTGCTAATAATACATACATAAAATACATATTTTAGCTTCAAATTAAAAACTTAACAATGGTGTGTGTGTGTGTTTATTAAATTTGTGTTGAATTGTGAATTGGCTAAAATTGATTTGAAGACCTTTAGGCTCTTATAAAATTATTTAGTAACAAACCCAGTTATATATCTTCTGTTTGTTCAACAAATATTTATGACTAGATGTAACCCGGTGTGCTTTTTGAGGTGTTGGCATAAGTATTTTGACAAGTTATTATTATTTTAAAAATAAGCTTAATATTTAGCAAATGTATAGAAATTTGAGTATGAGTTAATAAAATATACATCCCCGTTTGGCTTCAATAGCTTTTTTAAGGCGTCTTGGAGTTGAGTCCAGTAAATTTTGAAGGACCCCTGACGATATCTCATTCCAAAGGGAAGTGGCCTCGGAAATTGTCTCTTATTTGATTTTATGTAAATAACCAATTCTCTTACATTAGATAAGAGACCACACGTTTTCAATGGTATTCAAGTCTAGACTTTGGGGGGCCAGTCCAGAGTAGTAGCACCAACATCCTTGAAATATTTGGATATCATCCTGCTTTTGTGGCATGGGTTTTGACCTGTTGCATGATAAATGATTCTCCGATCAACCTGTCACCGGACGGGAAAGCTTTACCATTTAGGGTGCTGAAATATTGGCCTTGGTTCATCGAGCCGGCAATGGGAACCAAATCACGCAACCCATTGTTCGCAATGTACCCCCAGAACATGACCGAGCCTCCACAATGGCTCCCTTTTTGGCCTTCGTACCTGTGGTAGCCTTACAAAAATCTTTTTTTTTTGATGAGTTGAACTCAAAGAAGCTTTGATCTGTCCAAAGAACGCTTCTCCAAAACTCTTGGCTTTTGAAGATGCTCCTTTGGGAAGGCCAATCTTTTCAGCTTTTTCACATCTGATATAGAGGTATGTTCTTGCTTTGTATGTTTTAAAATCTCCGTCTTTTTAACGTCGCTGATTGGATTCTTGGCCGATTGATTCCATTGATTTGCAGCAGATTGAGGCTTTAGTTGAATATTTTTCTGAAATTTCCGCAGAAGGATCCGGTCTTCAATTAGCGTTGTTTTGCGTTTTGCACCTGATCTAGGGAAGTTTCTGATGTCCTTATGTACTTTAATCTGTTAAGTTGATAGTACACTGTTTTTTGCGATAAATTAAATTCAATTACAATGTCTTTTACTGCGACGCACAGTGGACCATTTGACGAGAAGGCGGTCAAAAATCTATAACTTTCGACTGGATTGGAATTTTGATATACGATTTTAGCCTTTAGCCTTTAAGTTTTGCTACAAAACGTAATTCTCGACCGAAAATAAAAAAAGTTACGGAGGGTATAAAATACATTTTCATTTGTAGTTGAATTTTAGTACAAAAGTGAAGTGTTAAAAAGTAAAAAAAGGTTTTTTTTTTAATATAATGTCTAATTTTTTCAGTTAATTTTACAACTAATACTTTTTAACAATATTTTGAGTTAATTTTTTCAGAAAATGCCAAACTTTGGAACCCGTAAACTTTTTAGTACTAATGTGCACAAGGACCAAAGCTTGTTTCTTTTTTTTTGAAAGATCCCGAGTTAAAATATAATTTATTAAGCAGCGAACGTAAAAGTTACCTTATATTGGTTCAAGATAGAGAAGTTTCAATGAAAAACTCGTATGTTTTTGCTTTAGTTAATTTTTTTTTTATTGTCTTTTTAAATATTTCTATATCAATTTTTATGGTAAATTTATGAAATATAACAATTTTTATTGTAAATTTACAAAATATATAAATTTTTAAATCAAGAAAATTTTTTAACTGTATAAAAAAAATGTAACTTATTGTTAGTGTAATGAAGAAGTACCAATTATAGTAAACATTTCTTCTAAATAGCCTTGATTTTCATCTTCTAGAAGTTGTTTAGCTTCTTCGTCTAATTCAATAGAGGTAGTTTTCCATTTTTGACGAATGTTGGACATATATGGATCTGAAGTGCACAACAAAATAGTGATAAGGTCTTCATTAGTACAACATCTGGACATTTTCCTTGTGTTGTGCTCGCGAAAGAATTTGTAGTCCTTGATCCTTTTTTCTTGCGCTTCTTCAGATAGATCTCCTATTGGTAGCATATTGTTTTGAATTATTTGTTCCCCATGGTACAAAATTTTATGAACTGTGGATGGCATATTTTTTCATTATAAAGTATAGCTGTTTTATTGGCGTACTCTCCAAATTTTTTTGCATTTATCTCTCTGCTGCATGCTAGAACTTGTAATATGATTTTGAATCATCTTATTAATTCATGATCTACACCTGTGATAGATGCTGCAGTTTCCGGATCGGAAAAAAATCTCCTTGCAGTATTTCCATCATTTGTGTTTCCTTCCCCTTGTTTTGGTTGGTCGATTACGAGGCCTAGCTGTAGATATTTTTGTTGAATTTGTTTTTTTTTTTTGCTTTCTTTTTTCTTCATTTTCTTTGTTTTTTCTCACTGTTTCGCCTAACGGACCAAATTCCAAATCATAACCCAATTTAAGAATATGCTCCATGAAACGAATTCTAGCATGAAGAGGGGACATTCCAAATTCCAAATTCGTAGGGGTTGGCTTAATTGACTTGATGTCTTTTGGCATATAATGCAGCTTGACGTTGACTTTGTTCCAGTTAAAGCTTGTGCAACTTTTCCATCAATCATTGTGACACACAGTTTAAAATGTACTTCAATGTCGTGGTCATCAAATTCAAATATTACTGGTTGAAGTTCCTTAATTTGATCTTTTATTTTTTGAACTTCTTCAGTTATGACATCTTTGGTTTCCTTTTTGAATGCAAATTTTATTGGTCTGTGCAATACTTTGTTGAAGAAGGAATTTCATTTTTCCATATATCAATTTCTGTTGCTCTACTAGTTGACGGCTCTAAGACGCTATACCTTGTTGTTAAGCGCAATGGAACGAAAGATACCATAAATAAATTACCATCTGATGAATTTTCGGCATTAAATTGCTTGTATTGTTTCTGACCAGAGGATCCATCACATCCCCATTTAGAAATTAAAGTAATGCTGCCATTACCAATTTTTTTTAAATGATCAGTATCAAGCGTATTTAGCAATCGTTCTGCAGTATGTTTAAGGAGATCTTGCAATTTTATTTCTGCTGATGTTGAAGTGACACTAATAGCAGATTGTGGAGATAAGCATTTTTTTTTTGGCAGAAACTAAATCTCGATACTCTGGAAAAATCCCACAATTCTTTTCTTGGGTTCGCTTCCGCAATTCCTTATATTGATTTTTGGTCAATTTCAAATCCAAAAATAGGGCGAACACTTCTTCCGGCGTAAATTTCTTATCTTCAATTGGTGTAGGAATGCTTTTCAAAATCCTCTTTGTGTGCTGGGCTCGCTTCTACTATTTTTTCAATTATTTCAATTTTATTTTTTTTTATTTTGAGTTGGTTGAATTTGGTGCAAAAATGAATCTTTAATAATTCTTTGAGAAATTTCTTCATTGATATTCTCCAGCGTGCGCCTTCGAGATCTTTCACTACATCCGTCAATTGGTTTTGCTGGTCGACCCTTTTTTAAACTTTCGTTGGCAGTTGTGCACTCTCAAAAATAAGTTCGTTTATTAACCAGTCTTGGTAACATTTGTACATCTTTGCCTTGCTATGAGAGCATTCAATGTACCGTCTTTTCAAATTCGATGCAAAATTAGTAATTTTTCCTATGTGCATTTCAATGTCTTCTAGGTTACAATTCTTAAGGAAGTCGGTGCTCACTATGTGCAAAATTACATCGTCTACATCATTTCGTTGAAAATAAATATCTGCCAGATCTCTGTGACAGTACTTAACCATTGCACAAATTGTAATGAATAATAATTGTGGAAACATTATTATAAATACTTTTTCTTGCAATTATGTAAAATAAAAATTTTTATCTTTTATTGCCACTTTTAGAAGCATCAAAAACCCACACCCTAACCCCTTTTAAAAGGTGAAGCATACCTGCTCATATCTTAAAGGGCTATGTCGCAATAGTTTTATTTTACCATTACAAATTTTTATCTTTTATTACACTTTTAGAAGCATAAAAAACCCCCACCCTAACCCCTTTTAAAAGGTGAAGCATACTTGCTCAT
The DNA here is from genome assembly GCA_963682025.1 of Cordilura impudica. Lineage (NCBI taxonomy): Eukaryota > Metazoa > Arthropoda > Insecta > Diptera > Scathophagidae > Cordilura > Cordilura impudica. The sequence goes on along the minus strand of OY821518.1, from coordinate 237,835,666 downwards.
ATCTTAAAGGGCTATGTCGCAATAAATTTTTTTTTTACCATTTACCTGTTATTTAAATTGTTTCCCATTTTGTCAGGTATTTAAACTATATAACTGTAATTCAGACTATTAATGTTTTTGAAAGATACCTATGTAAATGTACCTGTAACAATTAAGCGCATTATATCTCAACCCTTTTTTTATAAGTATATAACAACTCCTGACAACTCTACCGACACGCAAAAAAATACACCGCGGTGCACCGGTACGACCAACTTTTGTATTCATAAAACTCAGACGGACGGACGGACATCGTTTAATCGACTCAGAAAGTGTTTTTGAGCCGATCCATATAATAAAAGATTTATAAAGGTCCAATATTTTTGACAGTTACAAACATCACCTCAAACTTAATATATCCTAACCACATAGTGGACAACTTTTGTATTCATAAATTTTGCAGAAAATATCTAACCTTGGGTGAGAAAAATTGTTCTGGTGCATACAGGCGGAAACTGGCGGGTGTATAATGGGGTATAGGAGTATAGGGGAGGGTTCGGACTATAGAAGAGTGCAAGATTTTTTCTGACTGCTTTTGACTGGCAGGAGTTATGCTCTATTAAGTAGGACATTTTCGGAAAATTTTGACCTTTTTTAAAATTTCGGAATGACTCAGTGATTTTACATTTTTAACATTAATAGTACGTAAGCCACAAAATTATAAAAAATTTATTTCACTTCAAAATCTTTTAAATCAAAAAAGTTACAGTCATTCAAAAATAAAAATTTACAAAGAAATTTTTAATTTTAACAAAATACTGAGAAAGCCCATTTTCGAAGACCCTGTTCGCTGTGATATAGTTGAGATAGAGTCGCAATTTTTTGGCTCCCGAGGTTTACTAGTATTTACTTTCCAATGAATAACATAACTTTAAAATCGGTAACAAAAAAAATATGATTTTTGGCCGCCTTCTCAAAATATGGTCCACTGTGCGACGCCAGAATTATAGTTGCCAATATTGAAGCTCTAGGAACATAGTTTAACTCAGCAGTTTTTCCCATAGTCTCCAATAACTTTTATTCAATATTTTATTTCAATATTAAAAAAAAAATGTGAATAAAATTTAAATACCAAAATTATTTGATTCCCACTTGCTAAACCATGCGCGAACACTGCCACAAAGATTTTATCAAAATACTTATGCCACGCAAAAATTCGCTGTTTGCTTGCTTTCTTACCAGCAGACAGGGAATGCAAAGCGTAAACGACAAAATATTTGGTACATAAACCGTGTACCGTAAGTTCATACTATCAAACGAACTGGACAAGAAAACATCACAGGTGCTTATGTCAAAATAATTATGCCGACTAGTGTAAATTAAAAATGGCTTAAGTTAATAACTCGTAGGATATTCTTTGCACTCTATGACTTCTGTTGGTCGATTTGGCATCAACCTAATCAACCTCATTACTTATTTTACCCCAAGACGCTTTTTAAAATTTCCTTTGGGTTTATTTTATGCTGATGGCAACTGCGCTCCCGTAGTTTCCAGAAATTCCCTATATGATTAAGGTAGGATGTTTGGGTGTTGATTTCAATTGATTTTTGATACTGTATAATGCTATTCGCTCCCTCATTTTATCTCCAAATACTTCCTAATGAAATCGTGCCTTAAATTTTATCTCCAAACACTTCTTATTCTTTTCACCAATACAATCGTACCTCACACCGTTTTTGTCTTAGTCTGTTTTTGTGATTGTATTGTCAAATAGATTTTTACCCCCTGAGCGGGTAGATGTTTACACATCAAAAATATGCAGATATTTATAAAGTGTGAAATTGGTTTAAAAATTTCATGATTTTTTTTAAACTCTAGTACCGGTTATATGTGTTTATTATTTCATTTATTTATTAAAAATAATATTAAATGCAGTGATATTTGTTTATTTTATTTGGAATGCAGTGTATTGTTATGAAAAATTTCAAATGATTGAGAAAATTAATTTATTTATTTATTTATCGTATGGCTCTGTTCAAAACAAACTACATAAGTATTTAAAGATATTATTAAAAATAAAAAACAGAGAAAGAAAAAAGAAATCATAAAAGAATATAAAGATAGGAATCAGATATTGATATCAACATTTCTTAGCCACTCGGCAGCGGCAGGGCCAGGCACTCTCTTATAATGTGGTGAATGGTTTGCACAGTATCACCACAGTCACACATCTGGGTGTCCGCTGAGTCCCATTTGTAAAGGGTAGCTGCGCATCTTCCAGTGTTCGCTCTAATACGGTTTAGCCTGACCCACAAAAGCCTTGGTAGGTCTGAGCCTGGCGGCATGCAGGTCTTGGATTTTAATGGCGTCATCGCACGAAGCTAGATTCCAATTGTCGGTCCAAATGTTTTGTGGATCGAAGTTGTTATCTGTGAGCGTTTTGCCAAGCTTTAATGGTGGGTTTCGAGATTGGAGGCGATCGTCATGGGCAGTTTCGATATATTGATGTATTTTAAGGCTGGGATTAGCAATTATCTTACGGTGTTCACGGACTAGAGCATTTTGGCGTCTTATATTTGGTGGTTGTATATTACTAAGAACAGGTAGAAATCTTATTGGAGTAGAAGACATTGTACCTGTTATCAATCGCATTGATGCGTTGAGTTGGGCATCTAGTTTGTTGACATGTGGACTGTTGAGCCAGGCCGGTGCACAGTATTCTGCAGTGGAGTATACTAATCCAATCGATGCCGAGCGCAGTGTTTGCGCGGAAGCTCCCCAAGTAGTTGAGGCAAGTTTTTGGATGATATTGTTTCGCGTTTTTACTTTGTTGGCAGTGTTTTCGATGTGTTTCCTAAGTGAGAGGGTTCTATCAAGGGTGACACCTAGGTATTTTGGGATAATGTAGTGTTAACAAAACGTACATTTAGCTCTAGATTAGATTGGTTGTTGTTTAGGTGGAAGCATGAAACTTCAGTTTTATTTAAACTGGGACAAAGTCTCCATTTTTTAAAATAGGTAGCAAGTGACGTAAGGTCATTTGTAAGAACAATGTCATCGGCATATTTAAACTTTCCTGAAAATGTTGATGGGAGATCATGTGTGTATACGTTAAATAGGAGAGGAGCCAGTACTGATCGTTGAGGGAGTCCATCATCAAGTTTACATTTTCTGCTTTGTTTGGTTCCGAGATAAACTATGAAAGGGCGATCACTCAGCATGTTATTTAGAAGCGTAGCCGTTCGAATGCAAGGTATAGCTTTTAAAAACTTATAGTTAATTCCATCTTTCCACACCGTATCGTATGCAGCCTTAAGATCTACAAACGCGACTGCAGTCTTAAGTTTCTGTTGAAAGCCTGACTCAATGTATGTTGTTAGGGATAGGACCTGGTCCGTTCAGTTGCGGCCCGATCGGAAACCGGCTTGTTCTACAGGGATTATATCGTTTATATTGGGTTCGATTCTATTATAAATTAGCCTCTCATGTAATTTATAAACTATGCTCAGTAGTGCTATTGAGCGGTAACTTTCAGGTTGTTCTTTTGGCTTGCCTTGTTTTAAAAGAGCGAGTATTTTGGATCTTTTTAGGTCCATAGGGATGTAGCCTGTGAGCATGATGTTGGAATAGAAAAGTGTCACCCACTTTCGGAAGTTCTTCCCACTATGCAAGAACAATTCAGGGAATAAACCATCAGCTCCTGCTGCTTTACCAGGTTTAAGTTGTGATATTGCACAATAGATTTCCTTTTCTTCAAAGGGTCCTGAAAAATGTGGTATAACTTGCGATTGACGTTTTAGTTGTTTAAGTTTCTTCTTTATATCAATAGTGTGTTTCTTATCTGATACGATTTTTGAGGTTCGTTTGATGTTTAGGGCAATGTTGTCTGGATGTATAGTCGACTTGGTATTTGCTATAGATGAGCTATCTCCTACTTTACGGAGAAGGCTCCAAAATTTCCGACTTGAGTGGGAGAAATTTGTATTTTCAACCGTTTTGTGCCATTTTGCCATGCGAGCGTTATCTAGTGATTTCAGAAGTTCATCTGCAATTGTCTCATCTTGCGTACCTAGATATTCTTTGTGGGGAGCTTCGGTTTCCTCGGACCAACCTGGGACATAGCGTTAACGGTACCCTCTGGGAATATGTTTCTTCGCAGTAGCAATTACCATTTTGACCATTCTGAGATAATTTTTTGGGTTTGGGTTTATCCACCTTATGTTCCAAGAAGCTTTGCAAAAGTTCCATTGTGATTTAGGAACTGATTCGACTAGAGGGATTTGGATGCCAGTTTCTAGGAATACTGGACGATGTTGGCTGTTTGGAAAGCCGTCAAGTACTTTACGGTAAATTGGAATGGAGTGTGGTCCTCTTTAAGACTTACAAAGGTCAGATCGGGGTTATATCCTCTTCGCCAGCGGCCGGAGTGAAAAGTATCACCATCTTTTGCATCAGAAATAACATTGCAAATTTGTGTGATGTCACCTATTATTTACGTTAGTAGCCATACAGAAAATGGTCGGGATCCGATAAGTGGTCGTGGCTCCTCCCATAAAAAGCAATTACTCAATATGATATATCTTGAGTACTACGACATACACAACTTTGCAAATTTGTCCTAGGTCATATATTATTAACGAGAGTAGTCAGATCAAATACGGGCGCGATCGGAGCAGTGGACTTAGTACCGCCTATACAAATTAAAGATTTAATATCATATATCTGGTGTATTATAAAAGGGAAGGTTTCGACACTCTGCAAGAGTCCATCAGATATTAATGTGAGTGGTCTGCAGAATTGGGCGGTATAGTTTTAGTAGGCATGGCACCTCCTATACAAAAAAGTATATTAATGACCAATGTGAGTGGTCGTGGAAAATATGGGCGGAATCGCCAAATTTAAAAATCGCCAAAACCAAAAATAGTGAAAAACAATAATCGCCAAAAACAAAAATTTTCAAAACCAAAATCGGAAAAATCAAAAATCGAAGAAATCAAAAATCGCCAAAATTAAAAATCGCTAAAATAAAAAATTGCCAAATGATATTCTAAATTCAAGAATATCATCATTAAGTGTTACCGGACTTAATTTTGAAAACCCATATTTTTCTCATGGGCAGCTATATGTGTCTTACTCCAGAGTAGGAACGCCGAAAAACTTGAAAATTTGTACATCGAATGAAAAAAAAAAAACAAAAAATATCAGAAGGCATTAAAATAAAAAAATATATGTAAAGTAAATTAATTTAAATGTTTTAATTGTACAATACAAAATTCGAACGAAAAATTGATTATGTCAATTAGTCTCGAAAAGTCGTAGCGCAGCACGACAGGGCACTCTAGTGTTTAATAAAATAGAAACATTCTATATGGAATACCGAAATTAGGTCCCCGTGTTAGAACAAAATGTTTATATAACGCTATTCGCCCCCCTGATTTTATCTCCATGCACTTCATAATGAAATCGTGCCTGTTGTGGTTTCAGCAGTATGATTTATATACTTTACCAAAAACACTGTAGAATTAAAACAAAATTGAAACAAATTTTTCATGGATTTATTAATATTTGTCATATAATTCTCTGTATAACTTTTTCATTATTCTTTTAAAATAAACGATGAAAGCAACAACAGTTTTCAATTTTTAAAAAATTCTACGGTTTTTTTTTTGCAATTTTTCTGAACTTTGTCAGATTTTTATTGTGATAATTTTATCTGAGCTTTGTCAGATTTTGCAATATTTTGCTCGCGCACATTTTATTTGAACTACATGCAATAATTTCGAGTAGTTTTTTCGATGCCTGGTGGATACAATTTACGTTCTTCTCAACCGGTTCCGGATTGCAATGCCTCATCTGAAGTTATTTCACCAATTCGTATTGAATATGATGAAGAATTAAACACCACAATGATGGAAACAGAACCATCAATTCGGAATCAATTGTCTGATGTCATTGACAATTTGCAAAAATTAACAAGGGTTGTTATTGAAAGTCGTGCTGAAATCGATTCCTTAAAGCAGCAAATTCAAGTTTCCTCCAGAACTAACTTAAATGAAGAAAGGAGAAGTGAAATGCCTGAAACAAATGTTTTGCCCCATGGTGCTCAATCTCAGCCTCAGATCGTTCCTTCTGTTTCTAATTTGGGTTCATGTACTCCTAGTTGTTTGCCGTTTGTACATAATACCGTTGTTTCTGATGAAGAGCCACGTGCTCCAACTGATTTCTCGAGTCGTAATTTTCTTGCTTCTTCATATAAACTATATGATTTGCCAGTGTTCTCCGGCACTGCTGATGGGTGGCCATTGTTTAAAGCCAATTTTAAGGACACAACTGATGTCTTCAAATACGGTAGTCGTCAGAATCTTATGCGTCTTCAGGAATGCCTTTCTGGGCCAGCTAAACAAGCTGTCTCATCTATGTTAATATATCCGACCGATGTCCCAAAGATCATAGAAGAATTGGAGTTCAGATTTGGTCGTCCTGATATTCTCGTTCGTTTTCTAATTCAAAAGGTTATTACTCATAGAAAAATGGACCAAATAATTGTATTTTCAACAAGGGTAAGAAACGTCGTTGCGTTTTTAAGTTCAGCAGGATACAGTAATCATTTGAATAATACCACGTTATTGGAAGAGATGGTTTCAAAACTTCTGAAAGATCAAGAATTTGAATGGGCGAAAGCTGCGTATGCTATAAAACCATTTCCCACAATTGTAGAATTTTCAAAATGGCTTGGTGATTTGTTAAAAGTAATAAGTTTGGCAAAAGTAAGAAGTCAAAGTTAAAGTGTGATATTTGCAATCATTTGCTGAAATGTCTGTAAGTTCACGTTGGGAAAAAGTTAAACTGCTAAAATTATGTTTTTGTTGCCTCCATAAAGGTCATGGTTCTAAAGGCTGCCGTTATAAGAAAGTATGTGGTATAAATAACTGTAAAATACATCATCACAGATCGCTACATGAAGAAAAAGCAGTAAAAGCACAGAATCCTTCAAAAGAGTTGCTAAATTGCAGAGAGCAACAATTTCAGGCAAGTAACCTTTTTAAATATTACCTGTGAAATTGTCTGGCCCTTCTGGTTTTCTTAAAGCGTTTGCAGTGTTTGACGAAGGATCTTCCATTTCCCTTATTGAAGAAAACACCGCTCGTCTTTTGGGATTGAAAGGAAAGTCATCAGACTTAAATCTCCAATGGTAAGGAGATAAAACAGTTAAAGAAAAATCTTTCCGAGTTAATTTTGAAATTGAAGGAATATGCAAATCAACAGCAAAGTTTGCTTTAAAGAATGTACACACTGTGAAGGAGCTTAATTTACCCTGTCAATCCTTCTCAAAGAGCTTTTATCCACATTTGAGTGAAATTCCAATAGAAGACTATATGAATGTAACACCTATACTTCTTATTGGTCTAGATAATGCTTTCCTCGGTACACCTTCTGCAAGTAAAGAAGCAGGAAATTGTGAAAAAATAGCAATGAATTGTAAACTTGGATGGTTCGCATATGGTTCAACAAATCCTTCGTGCCAGCCCACTCTTTTGCATATCAAAGATGATCTATTGAATGAAATCGTGCAAGATTTTTTAGCAACGGAGAATTTTGGCATAAATCCTAGTATCAAGCCTCTATTATCAGATGAAGACCAAGTTGCCAAAATAATAATGGAGGAAACAACGAAATGAATTGGAAAACGTTTTGAAATTGGTTTGTTATGGAAAAAATATCCTCCTGATATTCCGTCAAGTTTGGAAATGGCGGAAAAATGCTTGATAACAATTGAAAGGAAAATGCTTAAAGATTCTAAAAATACAATACGGAGATAGAAAATTATATTAAGAAAGGATACTCTCGTCACCCAAACCTTATCCTGTTATCATGTATGGTATTTAACCCATTTTGGTGTTGTTACGCCTCACAAACCAAATAAACTCAGAATTGTTTGATTTGATGCTGCTGCAAAAACATCTGAAACTTCCCTAAATTCCTTATTGCTAAAAGGTCCGGAGCAACCAAAACCATTGTTAGGAATATTACTTACATTTCGACAAGGCGTTTTTGGAGTTGCAGCGGATATCAGGGTAATGTTTTCACAAATCCAAATTCGTGAAAGTGACCAGCATGCGCAAAGGTTTTTATGGAGAAATGGTAATATCAATGAGCCATTACAACATTATGTAATGGTTTCTATGGCCTTTGATGCCATTTGTTCTCCATGTTGTGCGGAATTTGTAAAGAATTATAACGCTATCGAGTATTCTCACAAATATCCTGAAGCTGCATTAGCTATTACTGAAAAGCACTATGTAGATGATTTTGTATCTAGTTTCCAAAATGAAGAAGAAGCTATTTTAACTTGTCAACAAATTGTAGAAATCCATTCTGAAGGTGGCTTTGAAGCTACTATGAATTATAACACAACAAATTGTTCTGAAACGGTTAATATGGAAAAAAAACCTACAACCGAAAAAATTTTGGGAATGTATTGGAATAAATCTGAAGATGTGTTCGAGTTTCAAACAAAATTTTATTGCCTTGCCAAAGAAGTCCTTGAGGGTATTCGAGTTCCAACAAAACGAGAACTTTTAAAGATTGCTATGGCTGTCTTTGACCCATATGGTTTGATAGCAGACCTATTATTATATTCTAAAGTTTTGATTCAGAAAACTTGGAAGCAACATATTTCTTGGGATGATCCCATTCCAAGTGAATTGCATAAAAAATGGAGATTGTGGTGGAACGAATTAAAAAATGTCAAGAACTTCAAAGTGCAACGATGTTTATCACATAACTTATTTGGATCGAAAATCCAGTTACACATTTTCGTGGATGCTAGTCAAAATGCGTTTGCATTCAAAAGGAGTTGATATTTCTTTTGTGTTTTGGAAAATAAGATGTCCACGTTTGGAACTCCAAGCTGCCGTTTTGGGCTCAAGTTTGAGTAAGATAGTTGTACAAAATCATGAGCTGCAGATTGCATCATTATATTTTTGGTCTGACTCTCAAACTGTACTACAATGGATAAACTCAACTGAAAGACGTTTTAAAGCATTTGTAAGTCATCGTATAGCCGAAATTTTGAATATATCTAACCCAAATTAGTGGAGATATGTACCGACACACCAAAATCCTGCAGATGTTGGAACTAGAGCTATTTACCCACCAAAATTAACAAAAAACAGTGTTTGGATAAGTGGTCCTAAATTTCTCCAAGATGATGAAAGCCTTTGGCCAAATAAAGCATTTGAGTTGCCAAAAACTATCATAGAAAAAGAGATAAAGCCCAGTTTAATTATAACTACAACATCCGCTAATGGGTTGATTGATTTTTCCCGATTTTCTTCCTATATCAAACTTAAAAGAACTATGGTATGGATACTTCGTTTTGCAAAAATTGATAAGCTGATTTGTAAGATGGTACAATCAGAATGTTTTTTGAATGAAATAAATTCGTTAAAGAACCAAATTCCAGTTTCCAAAAGTAGTCCATTATACCCGCTTGTGCCTTATGTAGATGACGAAGGCATCCTTCGTATTCAAGGACGTTTAGATGAAGCTCAAAATTTGCCATTTGAAGCCCGAAAACCTATTATATTGCCTCAAGATCATTGGGCTTCAGAATTGATTATGAAGTTTTACCACATCAAAAATCACCATCAGAATGTGAGCCTTCCTATAAATGAATTACGGCAGAAATATTGGTTGCCACATGCTAAATCCGTATTCAAGAAAGTTAAGCGTAATTGCCATATTTGCAGGTTTGATTCAATTCAACCAAAACAACCTTTAATGGGACAATTACCTCCTGATCACGTTACTCCATATGTACGTCCATTTACATACACAGGCGTAGATCTTTTTGGGCCCTTCAATGTGTTAATTGGCCGTAGAAGAGAAAAGAGATGGGAAGTTATTTTCACTTGTCTCATTATACGTGCAGCACACCTTGAACTTGCAACTGATTTATCAACAGATGCCTTCATTCTGTGTTTTAAAAATTTTATTAATCGTCTAGGTACTCCAAAAAGAATTAGAAGTGACAATGGTACTAATTTTATTGGAGCCCAAAAACTCCTTAAGAAAAAGAACAGCTAATAGACCTAAATCAACTTTACCGGGATGCAGCAAATCTTAATATAGAATGGTTATTTAACTTTCCTGCTAATCCTAGCTCTGGTGGAGTCTGGGAGCATTTGATTCAAATAATAAAAAGACTTCTGCGTAAGACACTAAAAGATTCATCTCCGAAAGTGGAAACCCTCCGAAGTTTGCTAATTGAGGCTGAAAACATATTAAACTCAAGACCCCTAACAGAAATACCAATCAAATCAAATGATGATGAACCTCTTACACCAAATCACTTCCTGCTAGGTTGTTTAAATTCAACACAGACTCCAGGTAACGCTGATGAAAATATGTGCCTCCGTAAGCAGTGGAAAATTTTGCAAAATTTGAAGAATCGCTTATGGAAAAGATGGGTGACAGAATATCTGCCGCAACTCCTTCAAATGACTAAATGGAAAGATAAATCAAATCCAATTAAAGTAGATGATATTGTTTTGATTTTAGATTCAATCCTCGCAAGAAGTCAATGGTTAAAAGGTCGAATTGTGAAAGTTTTTCCAGCCAAAGACGGACAAATTCGTTTCGCTGAAATCAAGACTTTCAAAGGTACAACACGCAGACCTGTTTCGAAATTAGCTATTATTACTGTTGAGGTGGTGAGTCTTGCTGATTCACAGGGGGGAGAATGTTGTGGTTTCAGCAGTATGATTTATATACCAAAAACACTGTAGAATTAAAACAATATTGAAACAATAGTTTTCATAGATTTATTAATATTTGTCATGTAATTTTCTGTATAACTTTTTCATTATTCTCTTAAAATAAACGATGAAAGCAATAACAGTGCCTTCATTTTATCTCCCAACACTTCCTTTTTACTGTCATCCGTTTATTTTTTATTTTTATTTATGTTTGATTAGCATTTATATTAAATGAAGTGATAATTGTGTTACTTATATGGAATAAATTATAACGTTAAGAATACTTCCCAATGATTGAGGAAATTAATTATAAATGTTTATAAAAAGCGAAGAAATATAATTCGGAAAACAGCGACAAAAAATTTATAAGATATCATAATTTTTTCACCAATACAATCATAAGTCACATCGATTTTGTCTTACGTCTTACATCTTAAGCTGTTTTTGTGATTGTATTGTGGAATAGATTCTTAACCCCCTGCGCGCATAATGTTTACACATCAAAAACTTTTCATATTGCTAATGGGCACTGGGAAATCATTTAAAGTAATCCGTAAAGTAGACGACGGGCTATATCTGTATTAATGGTCAGTATGGCGATCCATAGCCTTTATGTAAGTTTAAGAAAGATTCCGCCCTAGACTTGTTTGAATCTTCTTAAGATGTCGTTGAGTTGTGATATTTTTACTGTCAAGAAATTTTCTGGATTCCAGTCAGTTATATTTATGTTCAGAAAGCGCAGGGCAATGGCAAACAAAGTATTGATACCCTCCACATGCATTTATTTTCAATAGGAATATTTTAAGGAGCCGCTTATACGTCCTTTCGGACATAGTTGAGCAACTTATCTCAACTCCATCGAATTCGTTCCTTTAGGCAGAGACAGCAATACTTTGGATTCAAAGATCGAACGCTTGAATTATAAAGTGTTTCTACAAGTCTCAAGGTAAGATTAAAACTACTCGTATACATACAATAAGTTTTTAAGAGGCCACAAAAAATAAAGACTTAAATTCCCAAAGAAAAGTTATAGATTTTTGCATCTCATATGTCATACGAAACCACAGCTCTTTTTATTTGATATTTTTTTTCCCTATATTTCTAACTAACGTACATAAAACCATATATCAGCTGCAAGAAACACAAGCAATATTGTACATTTGTAGACAAAAACAAACAACTATAATTTTCTTATTTTAATTTTCTGCATCAACATTTTAAGACTGAATCAAGTTTCACGTACAGCAACCTCAAACTTTACTAAGAGTAAATCTTCACTAATAGTAGACGACTGCATGTTAGGATGGCTCGATGAATGGTTGGAATAGTTCTTAGGCTGGCTGGTTGAATGTCTAATTTTAAGGTTTGTTCGTATGTTTTTAGGTGGAGTTCATTTGCAAAAAGTTCTTGTCAACAGACTACTAAATACTATTAAATACGAGGGCAGCCGGAAAAGTCCCTTTAAAGGGGATGAATCTTTCAGGGAGGAAGTACAGAATATGCGTTTTGATGTCAACGCTTTTTGAGCTTTCTAACCTGCTTTATAAACTTATTATTTTTCTTTCTCCGCCTCTTTTTTTGGTATTTTTACATTCAATATTTCCTTTTCACAGCGTATTTTTGCTTTTGGTGATAATGATTTATCTCGAGTTTTCTCAGAGATCGCACTATACGTGTTGTTTTAGATGTCGCTCTCATCCAAAGAGTTCTGTTAAACGCAGGGCTGCCGCAGGGCTGTGTTCATCCTTCTTCAATTTTTCTTATGCCAAACTTCCAACCCTATCTACTCTTTTACAGACGACAGCAATATTTGCCATGTATATTCATTCGATCAAAGGTCAAACTTAGGGAGATTAGGGGCATGAGGCAATATATATATGACACTCACAATCGAGATCTTTTCACAATCGATGAGTAGGGTCGCAAACGCGAATTAATGTCATCTATATCTATGGATGGTGCAGATATTGAGGAATCAGATACTCTTAGTGCCCTGTACATGAAAATTCAGTTTAATGTTCGTTCGAATAAACACATTATTCAATTGTCGAAAGAAGCTTTCGAGTGCCTAGGTTTCCTAAATTGGTGTAAGAATTATTTCACCCAATCTGATCTCCTTGCTACTTATACCACTTATATGCAACCAAAAATGCAATACAACTCCCATATATGGGCTGGTTCTTCAGTTTATTTTCAAGCTTTTGAACCGTGTGTAAAGCAGGGCGTTGGTGCTCATCGATGGCAGTTGGATAACCAACTCTATTGCCACATTGGAGCATCGTCGGAATGTTGATTGTGTTACACTGTATTATATGCTTTAAAATGGGAAGTGTTCTGCTGAGATAAATGAGATAAATGAGCCCATGCTTTTCTACGCACCATTCGTTCATCTAGACGATCTCATCCATTAACACTTTATTGCCGAGTGGATTGCACAAAGCACTGGGATTTTTTTTTTTGGCAAAAAGTCCGTTTTTCGAGTGTAAAATATCAAAAATGTAATGATGCAGTTTTGTAAAGAATTGTTTAATTAAGAGAAATGCATCATATTTCTTTTCTAGAAATTCTTCTTTTGTTCAAAATAACACGGCAAAGTCACCTAAGCGAAAGAGCAGACGCTGTTCAACAGCGTTTCTTTCCAAATCCTCAAGTTGTTACTGAAATAACTGGAGTCAAAGCAGAACTGCAAATAATAACGTGAGGCCAAAGAACAAATTTATTTAAGTTTAAGAATTTAGCTTAGGACACGGCGATGGTATTTGCAGAAAAATATAGCTGGCATTACATGCTGGTTAAGGGCCACAAATTACTTATTCATGGCTAATTATGGATGCTTACTTACTTCCCACAGGTCTGTTTTCCGAAGAAGTTGAATAAGCTCGAAGAAGGACTATAGAAGGTATAGACTAATCTTCTCCAGAAAGTGCAACAGAGTGTAACAAATACTGATGTTTTCATTCACCTTCTTGTATCGGCAGATCTTTAAATTATTAGCATAAGACGACAACCCCATAAACATGTTTCGGAACTAGACGATGTCGTTGAAGAAAGAATAGAAAAATAATAACAGTCTATATTTGCATACACGTATAGATATTTATCAATCATTATGTCGTTTATCTTGTTTTAGCTAGTTTTTTTTCATGGAAAACTATTGTTACTTGTAGCTTTTAAGCCGAACTAAAAACTTTTTTTGTTAGATTTATAGTCATTTTTCAGACATATTGCAATTAATACTGTAATTAGTCTGCAAATTTTAATTTTGTTTCAATGGTGCGTGGTAAAGAAGAATCTGCAAATTTTAATTTTGTTTCAATGGTGCGTGGTAAAGAAGAAGAAGAAAGCATATATTTTAAAAATTCATAGCTGCACTGTATTCTTAATCGGACCGGTTTCTGGTATTTCACAAATGACAACTCTTACGAAAACTGAGAATAGTGAAAATTAGAAGTATAAATGCAGAGTTGTATTTTCTGAAATTAATACAAAGTAAAGCTGTATGGTACGAAAACTGATTCTAACCACACTGCTGGTAGGCCTGACTTTAGGAGAGTGTGTTAAAGCGCTGGCCAAAAAGTGCAAGTACGAGTGTATGTGAAGGTTCATGGTTCAAACCTCACGGCCGCAATCTATTCAGTTAAAACATAACAATTATCACAATGTTCAATAAATCGCTGATGAAGGCTGAAATGCCAGAAACCGGTCCGATTAAGAATACAGTGCAGTTATGAATTTTTGAAATATATGCTTTCTTCTTCTTCTTTACCATGCACCATTGAAAACTTTTTTAGTTTGTTTCAAAAATAAAATTTTTTAATACAAATTTTTTTTTGAGTTATTAGGGCGTGGCACATTTCTGTAAAACTTTGCAAATATATTTACGTCATAATACTGATAACTTGAGTCAAGTTACAAGACTTTTAATGGAGAAACAAAAATTCTAATCCAAAAATTAATTTTCGGTTATATGGGCTGTGGGCGATGGGCATGGCTGATTTCCATGAAACTCTCCAGATATCTCAACTTCATATCACTGATAACTTGCTATGCAATTGACTCAAAAGACCTCTCCGTGTACAACATTTTAAATCGATTGAGGAGGTAAAAGCGCTTTAAAGGTCATTCCGAAAATCGACTTTAGCAACTGTTTCGAGGATTGGAAATCACGTTAGCATAAGTGTATTTTATTAGTGGGAAATTTTTTTGAGGTCGTTGAAGCAAAAATAAATAGTAAATATTTTTAATTTTATAGCAATTTTATATCATGTGGTTTCAATTGGTTGTAGCAAAAATCGTTTCTTAGAAAAAAAGGCGTGAATAAACACTTCCATTTGAAAGCCAAGACATCAAAATAAAGCAAAGTCAAAATTGAAGGAGTTCATGGCAATTCCGCACTCATTGCACCCAGAAGTAATGACTATCGGAAATGAACGTCCCTAGTGAGAAGACTACTGAAAAAGGGATTTACAAAATTCATGACATTGCTCTGAATGACTGAAAGAAAAGTTAGTTATAGGATTGCAAGATTTTTAATTTTTTTATGTTAATAATTTATGTAAGAATTTGTTTACTGCAACGCGATAATAATTTTATTATTACATAACCTTTGAAATAGTCAACATAAATCAATGAAACGTCGCACAGTGGCGCCATTTGAGTTTTTTCGTTGCAAAAATCATATCTTTTGAACCGAATAACATAATTGAGCAGTTTAAACAGCATATGATAGATAACTGTTCAGCCTATGAAATGAGCGTTCGGAAAGGGTGCTACGCTTTGTAGTGGCCTACTTATGGGTTATCAAAGTTAAAATTTGTAGAAAAATCAATTTTATGGTAACTAAAAAAAAATTATTTTTACATTTTTAGATTGTTTTTATTTTTTTTCTTTAGGGTTTTATATTTTAAATTATTACCCAACAAATTAAAAAAAATTACTTCTTTTTTAAATTTATTTTTTCAATTTTCTGTAAAATATTCATCACAATTCGTAAGAGAAGGTATATCTAAAAGACTAATCATTTCTAAACTATAATTATTTTCTAGCTCTATTCGTGACTTCACATGCCGCAGGGAAAAAATAAGTGGATCGGAAGATGCTGCCAACATGTTGAAGAGGTCCTCATTTTGCCTTACCCTTGATGCTTTGAATGTGTTCTGCAATCTATATTTTTTATAAAATTTGTTAAGAGACTCCTGTGCTTCTTCAGAAAGCTCTCCAATTGGCAAAGACTGGTACTCAATTATATCTTTGCCATGCGCCAATATTTTATGGACGGTCGGGGTCAACTTCTTCTGTGGATACATTTCTGCTAAAAGAGATGCAGTTTTCGATGCATATTCTCCATATTTTGTGGAATTGACATTTTCTTTGCAGTTTTAAACATTCAAGATCGTTCCCAATCTTTTCACGATTTGATTGTCAATTCCAGTGATTTTAGTTACTGCCTCATCATTTTCAAAAAATCTCCTAAAAGTGTTTCCATCGTTTGAGTTACCGTATCCGTGCTTGGGGCAGTCTACTTTTAGTCCAACTTGTTTAAAACAAGCATCCTGTATTTGCTTCTTTCTGATCTTTTCCTTATCTTTATTGATGTATTTTCATCGAAGTTTTCCTCCTCTTGTGGTAGGGTATACGCCAGTTTTGGCAAGAACTCCATACACCTTATCCTTGCGTGCAATGGTGACATTCCATATTCCTCGTTTGTAGAATCGTTTAAATTACCAAAGTTCTTCTGACTCTTTTTGCAAATCGGGCATGACAATGTTGAGGTTGTTCCTGTCAGTTCGTTTACGACTTTGCCGTCAACCATGGTCAGGTGGAACTCGATTGCATTCAATATATTTTCCATCTCCAATTTGCAGCTTTGTAGGCTTAATCTTGCTTATTTGTTCTTCAATGTCCTTCACCGTGGTCCTTTGAGTTCTGCCGATTCCCTTGCAAACTGAAACATTATTGGTCTGCAATAATGCAATGATGATGGACGTGGATTTTTCCAGTGTAGGGAAACATCAGATTTTAGCCGCAAATGAACAACAGATGCCATAAACATATTTCCGTCCGATATTGTAGCGTCATCGGAAGATATCCTTTGCTTATAAACGCTTTGTCCGGATGATCCATCGCAGCCCCATTTGCTGATCAATGTCAGTTTCTCAGGAAGAATTTTCACCTCATTTTCAGGAAGACTCTCCAACAACCGTTTTGCTGTATGGCCCATGAGATCCTGCAGATTGGCTTTCACAGAGACTTCCGTAAACTCCGTATGCAGAGGTCGTGAATTTATTTTGGCTTGGGTAATATGTATGCTTGTATCCTGGTAAAACGTCAGCCCCGTGTCGCATCAAGGATGCCCGTAGTATCTCATATTTTTCTTTGGAAAGTTGTAAGTCCATAAACAAGGCCAAGGCTTCTTCGGAACCATACTTTTTAATGTGTGCGTTTGTGGGCGTGGGAATGCTTTCCTTAATCGCAGTGGGCTTGCATCAGCAACAGATTTTGTAATCCGCGACCTAACTCTTTCACTATCCTTTGTATATTTAATAGACAGCGCGTCCGATAAATGCTTCGTGGTCAAGTCATTGGTGGCATCGGCAAGTTTCCTCTTTCTTGTGAAAATTGAACACTCCTCAATACTTTTTTTGGTCTTCCTTTTGCTCCTCTGGTTGATGTGGTGGGTTTATCTACTGCCAATATATCCAGGATGGTGTCTTCATTAAGCCAGTCCTCGTATTTAGAGTTGAAGTTCTGAATGCTTCGATTAGATTTCACCCATTTTGCCTTAATATTTGGATATATCAGATAAAAATTATTTTTTATAATTTCGCTTCTCTCAATATTTCCGTATAAGCTATCAAGTTCTTCTAAAGCAGCTTCCGTGAAAAACTTTGGTGTGGTTGACCTTCTAAACAGTTCAAATAATTCTAAATTGTTTAACGCCATGTTTTCAGTACTTAAATTGTTTAACGCCATGGTTTCAGTACTTGTTGCGTAGACTAATCCAGGCATTATGCTTATTTTGCAATATATAGGCTTATGCTACCATGCCTAAAAATTTCCCTGCATAAATATGGATTTAGGCTGAATTATGCAATTTTGATATTATGCTCGTGTCTAAATACGATTTGTGCCTACCTGGAGGGACCATAAGTCAATATTGTTCTTGACCATTTGTACTCCAAAGTAATTTTTAAGTGAGGTGCGTACCTGCGAATTTCAATGAGTAGTTTTTTGTGCATTCTGTGTCTGTAACAGAATATTGGGAGTAGACTTTGGCAGAGGCTCACAGGTAGACAACCGACTTAAAATGCAATTTTCAAACTATTAGATCAAACTACTGTCAGTCAAAACATGTAAGGGATGCACGCCATACAATTTCTGCAACCATGTCTTTTTAAACTTTTTTACCTCTAGAAGCCAAACAGGCAGATAAAACCTTTTGAATTATGTAAAGAAATAATCAAAGAACATGTTTTGCAAATATGGCAAATATAGAAAAATATAGATTTTTTTTATTTTCCGTCAAAGTTGAAAAATAGTGAAAAAAAGGATAGTTTTTAAATAGTGATTTACCAGGAGAAACACAAAGCAAACAGTTAATTTTTTTTTTATCATTATACCACTAATAAATACATCAATCAATACAAACAAAAAATAAGGCGATTCGTTACCTATTTTTCGTGATATTAATCGCAACAAATTGACTAAAAATTGGGTGTTTTTTTGAAAACCGAAAGTCGGTCAACTTTGAACAGTTATATCTCTTAAACTAAAAATGTGATATTATTAAGAGTAGCATATTTGAAATCGTTGAAAAGTTTCCTATAACATGGGATTATTCAAAACTTCGTCGGCGCACACGAAAATTTTGATTTTTGCAACCTCGTTTGCTCTACGGGCGCCACTGTGCGTCGGCTAAATGCAGTAAATTGTTTTATTTAGATCGCAAATACCAGGCCAGATTAGCTTAAATAAAATAAATAAACTGGAGACGTGAGTTATTTGAGATGAAGTATATTCTAAGGAATGTGCTAGGAAATTTTGACATGAAGAAGCTAACCTCATTATTGAAAAAAAGGCGTATGACAACTTCGAATCAGTGTTTGGAGATGTTCAACTTTTTGCGTCAGTTCGTAACGGTGTACCAAACGTGAATCCATCGCCATACCCCAGAAAACATGAAACATCGAGTTTTTCCGATGTTTCGTAATGTAGGACAAGAAGGCTCTGTCAGCATGCTCATGATGACAGTACTCTAGGATTCACATTAATCACCTTTAAATTGGAAAACAACCAAAAAAACATATTATTGCAAATTATTGAGAGATATTAAAAACTGCGTCAAGTCGAAATTCCATGAACTGCATTCTAAGTTGCTTCTTCGTCTAGCACATTCTTCCAATTAAGCCGCCTCTGATTATTTCCAATAGGTAGAAACTTCAAAAAATGACTTTGAGGCATGCCATTTGGCTCCAGCAATGAGGTCATCGATGAAAAGATGGCCAATTTTCTAAGGTTTGATATATCATCATATTTCAAACGAATCCACAAATTGGAGAATCGTTGGACGAGCTAAAAAAGACTATTTTGATAAAACAAAACTAAACTCAGCTGAAATAATGTGTATTCTATTGTAGTTCAAGAACTTTTCATTCAGTCATCGTACAAACATGCATATACACACATACACACCAACACAGCAGTAGTTTCTGTTCATTCACATTTGCTCCATCTAGAAAACACGTCCTTACATGTCGCTAGTAATCAAGCTGTAGACAAACAAGAGGGTATTGCTACATGTATTATGTATAAATGCAGCCTTAAACACACATACATATACATGTATATAAGTATGTATGTATTTAGTTATTAGAGCTGCACTTATTTGTGCAGAAATTTTGTACTATTTTCCAATACTCAGATTCAATAAACCCAAATTTTATTATTTTAATTTTAATTAGATGCCGCTACAAAAATTAAAAACAAAAAACAAGAAAGAAAATTATAGTCTAGACCGACTATACGATACTCTATACCAAGCGTTTAGAGACCCTATCTCTTCGGTCCAACTAATTGGATATAGAAAATAAGCATAAACCAAATTTGGGTGGCATTGTTATTATTTCCTTATTGCCTTTAATATGAAATAGTTCACATCCGATGCTATATTTATATGGGGACCGGGTCGAAAAATGGACCGATCTTGACCATATTTGGTAAGGACACTTATTTTTAGCAAAAAGAAATACAAACCAAATTTCAGAAAACTCCGTGCAATATTTGTGATTTTGATAAATTTAAGTGAGGATCGGGGAGTAGCTTTATATGGGGGGTTATGAATACGAATTGTCCTATAGCGTCTATTATTGCAATACTGATTAATGGATGTAATAAATACACACAAACCCAATTTCACTGAGATCTATATAATAATTTGGCTCTTATGGCTATTTAAGTCGATTTCATAGTGCTCATTTGTAAGGGGACTAGGTCTGAACATTTTTGGCCGATGGAAGCTTATATACTAAATTTCATCAAAATATATACATATTTGTGATCTGTAGATTGATAACAAGGTTTACGTGGAAACACAGACAGACGGGCAGACGGACATAGCTGAATCGACTCAGAAAGTGATTGTGAGTCGATCGGTATAATAATAAAAGATGGGTCAAATATATTTTGGTAGTTACAAATATCAGCACAAACTCATTACAAAAACAAGTACGAAAATTATAGTCGGTCTAGACCGACCATACGATACCGTATACCATGGTTTAGAGACCCTATCTCTTCGGTCCACCTAATTGGATATAGAAAATAAGCACAAACGAAATTTAAGTGGCGTTGTTATTAATATTTTGGGCTGCAGATATGAAAAAGTTCATATCGGGTGCCATATTTGGCAAGGTCACTTATTTTTTGCAAAAACTTATACAAACCAAATGCAGTATTTTTGTTTTTTGATACATTTAAGTGAAGATCGAGAAGCAGCTCTATATCGGGCCTATGACTAAGAATTGTCCTGTAGGGATTATTTTTGGACTACTGATTAATGATATCATATAATAACACAAGCCCAATTTGACTGAGATCTATATGATAATTTGGATCTTATGGCAAGTTATGTCCATTTCCTAGGGTCATTTGTATGGGGACTAGGTCTGATCATGGACCGATTCTCACCAATTTAGCGTTCATCCTATGGCCGATAAAAGCTTATATACCAAATTTTATCAAAATGTATTCATATTTGCGATCTGTAGTTTGATTTCAAGGTTTACATGGATACACAGACGGACGGACGGACGGACGGACGGACGGACGGACAGACGGACGGACGGACAGACGGACGGACGGACAGACGGACATCGCTAAATCGACTCAGAAAGTGATTCTGGGCAGATCGGTGTAATAAAAGATGGGTCTAGGACAAATAATTTTGGTAGTTACAAACAGCAGCAGAAAGTCATTATACCCAAACCACATAGTGGTATAGGGTAGAAAAGATATGGAAAAAAAAATTAAAGGACACACTAAACTGGCAACAACTGCCAGACAGGGACAAAATATTTATAGATTTGCCAAAAATTCGACTGACAAAATTGTGTAAGTGCTAGTGCACCCATAGTTTGGTTTAGGAAATTTATAAGTCGCTGGGTCTCAAATTAGCCAAAAATAATATTAGATATGGTCAGAGACAAGTGTTTAAAATTCAATTTTAATGGAAGAAAGGAGTTATTTCATGGTATGCTATAGAGTACAACGGGGCTATCGATTTGGTTTCCAAATCAGCAAGAATGGCTGGAGGTTCTTATAAAAAAACTATTGGAAGGCGCATTTATAATTTAGTAATTTCATAAAAAAAAATATTAGAAGGCGCATTTCTATATTTCAGTAATTAATTTTAACCTATCACGTGGATCTACCTATACGATAATAGTCCGATTCATATCGCCAGAACTGTAAAACAGTGTATTTTGAATCAAAACATAGAACTAATGAATTGTCCCCCATATTCATTAATAGGCTAGGCGATTTCTGGTTACCGATGTTTTCTTCTACCACTTTAGCCCGAGTTTGACCAAACGTATATTATTTGAAAGGTATTTCTTTGTAGCTGTTCAACAGATTTACAGATTTTTAATTTTTTCCTTTATTTTGAGTAAATTGCATTTAAAATTGCTATTAACACATAGATAAAATTATGTGTCTGTTTATTAAATTTGTTAATGTGTTTGTTAATGAGTTTGTTATCTTCATTCACAATAATAATAAGCCAAAAGAGTGCTGGTTTGTAAATTGGCTAAGTTGAGAAATAAAGTTGCCTAGAAATTGCACTCGAAGTTCGAGCGCTGGAATCTGCTAGTATTATTTAATGATCTTTAATAAGTACAACGATGATGTAATAATGAAAAGTACAACCGACGATTTGTTTTTAAATTATTTTTTTGTAATAGCAAAACGTAAATTATGCCAGTATTACCTATTTGTCTCTACTAGCAGAGCCCAGAACTCGAAATTCGAGTGTAAATTCTAGGAAATTTTATTTTTTCATTAATTTTTTTTATCTATATATATAAAAAATTTACAGCTATTTAAACAAAATTCTTTGAATTGTGAATCTTTAAATAAAATTTATTAAATTTGATCATAAATATTTGATGGATATCGGATTGTTAATAAATAATTTTATAAGAGCCTAAAGGTATGTTAATCAATTTCAGGCAATTCACAATTCAACACAGTGCGGTTAAGATTCACTCTGTTTGGAAACCATCAATAACCAATCAACAGGCGAATTGTGAATTGGCTAAAATTGATTAACATACCCTTAGGCTCTTAGAACATTATTTATTATAAATATTTTATTTTATTTAATTAAATATATTTTTAAGGCATAGTATACATAAATTTTATCCTCCATATGAACTATAACTATGGCAAATTTCACACTCCTCCGTGCGCGCATGTTGCTTCAAAAATGGTTGAGAGATTTACCTTCACGTATCTATAATATTAATAGGTTAGGCGATTTCTTGTGACCGATGTTTTGTTCTATCGTTTCATCCCGATTTTGACCAAACATATATTATTTGAAAGGTATTTCTTTTTAGCCGTTTCGCAGACTTACAGATTTTTTAATTTTTTAATTCCTTTATTGCATGTTAAGTTGCTACTAACACATACATAAAATTATACATAGTGTTTTATTAAATTTGTTAATGTGTTTGTTAATGAGTTTGTTATCTTCATTCACATTAAACCATTAAAGTGTTGATTTGTGAATTGGCTAAGTTGAAAAATAAAGCTGCCTAGAAATTGCACTCGACTTTCGAGCGCTGGAGTCTGCTAGTTAATTTATAGATACGATATACATAGAATGTAAGTAACTCAAATTGGTTTTTTTTAATAGAAGAAGGGATAACTTAATAAATATAAGTATCAAATATTAAAAATTGATATTGTTGTTTATATTGTTTGAAAAGTGCAAAAAAAAAATTGTTGGTATGTCCTACTTTTAAGTTTGATAAATTTGTAAAGAAATGAAAATATGAGTTACATTCTTTTTGCATTAATCGATATACATAAATATGTATATCAAAGAGGTGATTTTTATATTTCTAGAAACCATCCGAACTTTTAGCATTACAGTTTAAAACTAACTTAACTGATTTGAAATGACATCAAAGGCTCTAGGAAATACGCACAATTAAAAATAGCCCAAAAATAAAAGATAAAAACGACCTGCATGTTCCTTGCGAAATTTTTTGTTAAAAATATTTGCCTGCAGTTTGCGGAAGGATTTCACTGCTATCACTGCTCATATTGTCATGCAGTTGTATAAGGCACTTCAACATTATATAAGCAAAACCAATTCATTATATAATTTTATGGGCTGTTTTTCCATATATTTAATTTTGCATAATTTTAATTGACTTTTGAATTAATTTTCAAATGGAAAGAATTGATTAATTTTTGGGCGTTTTTTATATATTTTCATGTTTTTGGGTAATATTTTATATATTTGTTTCTTTATTTTTTTCATTTATTTTTTGGGCCGTTTTTCATGTTTTTTGGATAAAATCTGATATTTTTTCCTTTTGGGCAATTTTCCATTGTGCGATATTTCCTAGAGCCGACAGCAAACTTGCATAATTTTGATTATATTATTGGCTTAATATTATTCTTGATATAAAATATTATTATAGATATATTATTATTAATATTATTATTGATATAAAATATAAAAACATTGATTCGGGTCTGCCAATACCATTTTAACGGCAAACGTTTGAAAATTGCGCAATAAAATTTGAGATGAATTTTTCCAATTAAAATTTTTCGATATGAACACGAAACGCAAATGCAGAAGGTACAAAATAAGACCCAAAAAGAAATATTTTTTTCCCCATAATCATGTCAAGTGACCCAACTAGTTTAGACACAATTTTTCAACAAGATCGGTCAAGAACTCTATGAGTTGGAGATGGTCAGAATTTGACAATTTGGCCAAACAGGTGTTTTTTTCTCATCCATGTAACTTATTACATATTGTTCTTAGCAAAATTTTTCCCAAATAGTTTAGATCAGTGCTTCTCAAACTGTCAGCCGCGGCCCCCTAGGGGGCCGTAGAACTTTTTTAAAGTATTTTTTTTTATTTCATAAATTTCTTTGAAAATGGTGTATTCCTAAATTTAAAATCGTAAAATTTGTTCAAATTAAATTTCACAGTAGGCTTAGTTACACAGAAGCATATTTTTAAACTTTGTTAAATTTTATAAAATTAGATTTCGTAGTAGGCTTAGTTACACAGAAGCATATTTTTTAACTTCCTAGAATTTATTAAATTGAAAAATTTATTTCCGCAGTAGGCTTAGTTAGTTTGCAAAAAGAAGCACATTTTTAAATTTTATCTTCATTTAGTGATGTGCTTTCAACATTGACGATTTTTGTAGTTTTTTTTTTATGTAATATTAAAAAAGTTAAAAAAGTGAATATATTAAAGCAAAAAAAAGTATAATTAAATATTATAAAATAATTATATTTCTTTCTATATTCAAGGTAATTATTATTATTTCTTTTAATTAGGTGATAAATTTAACTATTATTTTCTTAAAATTTTAACGATTTTAGTTCGGGTTTAAAAATGGATAAGTGGCTAATAAAAATACCGAAAGAGCGAGAAAATTATGAAAGTGTACATGAATTCATAGAACTTACATCTGAACATCTACAAGAACCAGTAGAATTATCATCTTTACCAGGAACTTCTACTTCAACATCGAGATTAACAACCGCAGATAATACACCTCAATTGAAAAATCGTAAATATAATACTGATTATTTGAAATATGGATTTATTTCGTCAACATTTAATAATCAAGAAAGACCGATGTGTGTAATTTGTTTCACCCAACTATCAAACGATAGTATGAGGCCAGGAAAACTACTGCGTCATTTAACTACTTTGCACCCAGAATATCAAAGTAAGCCACTCGAATTTTTTCAAAGAAAGGCAGCAGATAAAAAGGAACAAACTGGTTCTCTTACAAAATATACAAAACTTAATGATGACCTGCTAAAAGCATCTTTCGAAGTTGCCCTATTAATTGCAAAAAACAAAAAACCTTATACGATAGGAGAAGATCTTATATTACCAGCAGCAATTAAAATTTGTGAAACTATATACAGTGAAAAAATTGCTAATCCTTTGAAGTCTATTCCTATTTCAAACGATACTATGAAAAGAATAATTGATAGCATGGGATATAATATTAAAACCCAAATAATATCTCGTATTAAACAGAGCAACTTCTTCGCGATACAAATTGATGAATCTACTGATATAACAAATTACGCGCAGTTAATGGTTTTTTTAAGATATCAGTATAACTTCCAAATTCATGACGATTTACTTTTTTGTCGGGAGCTATTAACTTCAACAAGAGGTATTGATATTTTTGTAAAAGTAGATGAGTTCTTTTCAGAGAATAAACTTGAATGGTCAAAATGTGTAGGAGTGTGTGCAGATGGTGCAGCAGCGATGACTGGGAGAAGTTCTGGATTCAAAGCAGAAGTACAAAAAGTATCACCAGATGCGCAACATATTCACTGCGTAATAAACAGAGAACATTTAGTTTTTCGACGAATGTGTTCCGAACACAGTGAAATTTTGACTGACATTACAACTATTGTTAATTTTGTAAAAAATCGTGCTGTAAACTCGAGATTGTTTAATATTTTATGTAAGGAGATGGGATCAGTGCATGAGGTTTTGTTATGTCATACTGAAGTAAGGTGGCTTTCACGTGGAAAAGTTTTAAATAGAATTTTAGAACTTAAAGATGAGTTACGATTGTTTCTTTTAGATAAAAAACCAGATCTTGCTACGCACTTTAGTGATGAAAGTTGGATGTGTTTAGCATCATATTTAGCAGATTTTTTTGCTAAAATAAATGAATTAAATCTTTCTCTGCAGGGAAAAGAAACCAATATTTTAGTTTTGAATACAATAAAACTTTTGTTTCGGAATTTAGGGAGCCTCAATATGAAAAAGTTTGAGAAGCTCTGGTTTAGATAGCTATTTCTTCAGTCTTTCGAAAAAAATATTTAAACAAAATTTTTTTTTACTTTTTTTTCAAAAAAGGCCCTTTTTTGCTCAGAACAAACCTTATGTTTTTCCTTTAAGAGCTTTTTGGTCGCTTATTCCGATGCGAGGAGGTTATCTATGAAAATGGATGTTTTGCAACTAAAGACAACGGTTTTTAAATTTTTAGCCACGCACAGTGGACCATTTGACGAGAAGGCGGTCAAAAATCTATAACTTTTGATTGGATTGGAATTTTGCTATGCGTTTTTTTTTTGTTTGGTAGGCTAGACTTTAGCCTTTAAGTTTTGCTATAAAACGTAATTCTCGACCGAAAATAAAAAAAGTTACGGAGGGTTTAAAATACATTTTCATTTGTAGTTGAATTTTAGTACAAAAGTGAACTGTTAAAAGGTAAAAAAAGGTTTTTTTTAATATAATGTCTTATTTTTTCAGTTAATTTTACAACTAATACTTTTTAACAATTTTTTAAGTTAATTTTTTCAGAAAAAGCCAAATTTTGGCCCCCGTAAACTTTTTAGTCCTAATGTGCACAAGGGCCAAAGGTTGTTTTTTTTTTTTTTGAAAGATCCCGAGTTAAAACATAATTTATTAAGCAGCGAACGTACCTTATATTGGTTCAAGATAGAGAAGTTTCAGTGAAAAACTCGTATGTTTTTGCTTTAGTTAAATTTTTTTTATTGTCTTTTTAAATATTTCTATATCAATTTTTATGGTAAATTTATGAAATATAAAAATTTTTATTGTAAATTTACAAAATATATAAATTTTTAAATCAAGAAAATTATTTAACTATATAAAAAAAAAGTGTAACTTATTGTTAGTGTAATGAAAAAGTACTTTAAATCAACCAATTTAAGTAAAAATTTCTTCTAAATAGCCTTGATTTTCATCTTCTAGAAGTTGTTTAGTTTCTTCGTCTAATTCAATAGAGGTAGTTTTCCATTTTTGACGAATTTTGGACATATATGGCTCTGAAGTGCACAACAAAATAGTGATAAGGTCTTCATTAGTACAACATCTGGACATTTTCCTTGTGTTGTGCTCTCGAAAGAATCTGTAGTCTTTGTTCCTTTTTTCTTGCGCTTCTTCAGATAGATCTCCTATTGGTAGCACATTGTTTTGAATTATTTGTTCCCCATGGTACAAAATTTTATGAACATATTTTTCATTATTTTTTCATTATAAAGTATAGCTGTTATTGGCGTACTCTCCAAATTTTTTTGCATTTATCTTTCTGCTGCATGCTAGAACTTGTAATATGATTTTGAATCGTCTTATTAATTCATGATCTACACCTGTGATAGATGCTTGCAGTTTCCGGATCGGAAAAAAATCTCCTTGCAGTATTTCCATCATTTGTGTTTCCTTCCCCTTGTTTTGGTTGGTCGAATACGTGGCCTAGCTGTAGACATTTTTGCTGTAGGCTTTTTTCTTCATTTTCTTTGTTTTTTCTCACTGTTTCGCCTAACGGACCAAATTCCAAATCATAACCCAATTTAAGAATATGCTCCATGAAACGTATTCTAGCATGAAAAGGGGACATTCCAAATTCGTAGGCTTCCTTAAAACTATCGTCTTCTGGTGGGGGGTTGGCTTAATTGACTTGATGTCTTTTGGCATATAATGCAGCTTGACGTTGACTTTGTTCCAGTTAAAGCTTGTGCAACTTTTCCATCAATCATTGTGGCACACATTTTAAAATGTACTTCAATGTCTTGGTCATCAAATTTAAATATTACTGGTTGAAGTTCCTTAACTTGATCTTTAATTTTTTGAACTTCTTCAGTTTCTGACCAGAGGATCCATCACATCCCCATTTAGAAATTAAAGTAATGCTGCCATTACCAATTTTTTTTAAATGATCAGTATCAAGCGTATTTAGCAATCGTTCTGCAGTATGTTCAAGGAGATCTTGCAATTTTATTTCTGCTGATATTGAAGTGACAAATAGCAGATTGTGAAGGTAAGCATTTTTTTTTTTGGCAGAAACTAAATCTCGATACTCTGGAGAAATCCCACAATTCTTTTCTTGGGTTCGCTTCCGCAATTCCTTATATTGATTTTTGGTCAATTTCAAATCCAAAAATAGGGCGAATGCTTCTTCCGGCGTAAATTTCTTATCTTCAATTGGTGCAGGAATGCTTTTCAAAATCCACTTTGTACGCCTTGGGCTCGCTTCTACTATTTTTTCAATTATTTCAATTTTATTTTTTTATTTTGGGTTGGTTGAATTTGGTGCAAAAATGAATCCTTAATAATTCTTTGAGAAATTTCTTCATTGATATTCTCCAGCTTGCTGGTCGACCCTTTATTCCACTTTCGTTGGCAGTTGTAGATGCACTCTCAAAAATAAGTTCCTTTATTAACCATTTTTGGTAACGTTTGTACTTCTTTGCCTTGCTATGAGAGCATTCGATGTACCGTCTTCTCAAATTCGATGCAAAATTAGTAATTTTTCCTTTGTGCATTTCAATGTCTTCTACGTTACAATTCTTAAAGAAGTCGTGGCTCACTATGTGCAAAATTACATCGTCAACATCATTTCGTTGAAAATAAATATCTGCCAGATCTCTGTACTCAGTACTTAGCCATTGCACAAATTGTATTGAATAATAATTGTGGAAACATTATTATAAATACTCTTTCTTGCAATTATGTAAAATAAAAATTTTTATCTTTTATTACCACTTTTAGAAGCATAAAAAACCCACACCCTAACCCCTTTTAAAAGGGGAACCATACCTGCTCATATCTTAAAGGGCTATGTCGCATTAGTTTTTTTTTTACCATTTACCTGTTATTTAAATTGTTTCTCATTTTATCAGGTATTTAAACTATATAACTCTAATTCAGACTATTAATATTTTTGAAAGATACCTATGTAAATGTACCTGTAACAATTAAGCGCATTATAGCTCAACCCTTTTTTATAAGTATATAACAACTCCTGACAACTCTACCGACACGCAAAAAAATACACCGCGGTGCACCGGTACGACCAACTTTTGTATTCATAACACTCAGACGGACGGATGGACATTGTTTAATCGACTCAGAAAGTGTTTTTGAGTCGATCCGTATAATAAAAGATGGATAAAGGTTCAATATTTATACTGAGAAAGCCCATTTTCGAAGACCCTGTTCGCTGTGATATAGTTGAGATAGAGTCGCAATTTTTTGGCTCCCGAGGTTTACTAGTATTTACTTTCAAATGAAAAACATAACTTTAAAATCGGTAACAAAAAAAAAAATGATTTTTGGCCGCCTTCTCAAAATATGGTCCACTGTACGACGGTATGTAATATACCTAATTAAAATTTCATATCTTCGATACCATAATACCTCAGGAAAAAAAGACTTTTTTTCTATACAAATGTTGAAAAATTGTTTTTTTTTATTTATTTGCAATAATAATTAAATTAATATACAATAATAATAATAATAATAATAATAATAATAATGATAATAATAATAATAATAATAATAATAATAATAATAATAATAATAATAATAATAATAATAATAATAATAATAATAATAATAATAAAAATAAAAAGATAAATAATTTAATAAAATTTAATCTTAAACACATTAGATTCATTTACAACATAACTATTTTTATGCTTAATTTATTGTAGCTGATGAAGTATTTAAGTTGTGTAAATTTTTTAAAATCCAGTCTTTCATCCAGCTTATTTGTCGCATTTATTTGCTGCTTTTTTGCCAATCCTTTCTTGGCGTTACTAAGTTACTAAACTGTTTATTTCGCTGCTGGTTTCTTTTTTTTTTTTGGCTATTTTAGTTTCTTGACAATAATTCTTTGCCCAATGGAATAAAGCAGTCGCATCTAAGTTGCGATCTTGATGAGAGCACTAGCTGCATTTCTTTTGAAGTTTGTTCCATTACCATG
Source organism: Cordilura impudica (assembly GCA_963682025.1). Classification (NCBI taxonomy): domain Eukaryota; kingdom Metazoa; phylum Arthropoda; class Insecta; order Diptera; family Scathophagidae; genus Cordilura; species Cordilura impudica. The sequence goes on along the minus strand of OY821518.1, from coordinate 237,805,404 downwards.
AGCTGAATAATGAAATTGCCACTCAGATGGCATTCCAAAATCTTTTTTATAAGCTATAAGATTTGCGACGCTACTTTTGATTTTAAAATGTTGACGAGCTACGTCCGAAACGTAGTAATCCTTCACAACTGTAAATTTAGATTTTAGATATTATAGTATTATCTTCTGGAACTCATAAACTGTAACGGTATCATGTTTTAAGTTATCGGATAGGATTTTCATACCTTTGTGTTCCAGTTTTTCATCTTTCATGTATTATTATAATTCATATATTAATATAATTATTATTACAATAAATAAAAATAACAATTTTTCAACATTTCTCTAAAAAAAATATTTTTTTTTGAGGTTAACATATTGCGGGTATTACAGTATCTATCGAAGGCATGAAATTTAGTTAGGTGTGTTACATATCGTCGGAAAGGTTAACTTGCCTAGTTTCTTAATTTTTTTGTAAAGTTTTAGAAAGAGTTACACACAGATAGAACAAATTTAAAATAGTGCATATGCTAAAAATTGAAAAACCGTCTTCAGTTGCAAAACATTTATTTTGATAGATATCCCACTCGCATCCCACAAAGCGACTAAAAATTCTTAAAGGAAAAACCTAAGGTTTCTTTTGAAGAAAAAAAAGTCCAAAAAATTTTGATTTAGCAAAAGAAAAAAGTTAAAAAAAAACTAATTTTGTTTAAGTTTTTTTCTTCAAAGATTGAGGAAGTAGCTATTTAAACTATTTAAGACAAATTTTGCTAAGAAGAAAAGGTCACGTAGATGAGAAAAACACCTGTTTAGACAAAATGTCAAATTTTGACGCACTCAGAGAGTTCTTGACCAATCTTGTTGAAAAATTGTGTTTTTATACTACTAACTAATAGGACTAACCTTGGTGCAAACTTTATCCCGATCGGAAGACATCGGCTTCAAAAGTCGGGTAGCCAGACATGTGGGTTTGACATTAATAGGTGGCTAAACTAAAGGACCTATCTTCTTGAAATGTTCACAGTATGTAAGTTTTTATCGGAAAAGTAAATTAGCTTATATTTTTTTAAATATATGAAGTGGGCGTGGCACCTCCCATATAAAAAAAAATATTTAACATCATATATCTGGAGCTCTATGATAGCAATAGTTCTGTGCTTTGTAGTTGTACATAAGTTAGTAATGTGAGAAGTCGTGCATATGTGTATACATATTATATATGTACGTATTAGGGCGGTTCGATTTAAAAATCGCCCAAGTGAAGAGGAAAATCGTACTCTAGGGCTCAAAATAAGAAACTTTGCCCGAGGATCCATACCTCTAAAACGAATTCTGATGTCCCGACTTTTGACCTGTCTGTCTGTCTGTCACACTTTGACCCATTTAGAGTGCCCCGATTGTGGCCAAATGTATGATCGACCCCCACTAACTTTGGAGGGCCGACCCACCCATGCCAGGGGCACACCCCGTGGAACCCCTGGGGGTTCCCCATACAAACATTTCAAAAACTCACCATTTTTTGTTTAGAATTGGGCTGACTGATTTAATATTAAAATTAACACTCATACGTATACGTATCTTCTACTCCGCTAATAAATAATAATCATACGCCTTGACTATGTTATGTTATTCAAAAAGATCGATCGGATGAGGTTAAATAACTTTTCGATCAATCCGTGACTATGCGTGACTAAGCGTGATTCTGCGTGGCTACCCCAAAATTATTCTGTAGTCACAACAAGACTATGGGCCAAGTTTCAGATCAATTGCATGAGGGGGAATGGGGTTGCCCTATGGCAGACAGACAGACAGGTCAAAAGTGGGGACATCAGAATTCGTTTTAGAGGTATGGTTCCTTAGGCAAAGTTTCTTATTTTGATCCCTAGAATATTATTTTCCTTGTCAGTTGAGCGATTTTTTTGCCTTCCTACAAATCGACCCGCCCTAGTACGTATGGATGCACGTACATATGTATGTATGTAAGCATTTATATGCTGAAAAAAACTTTAGAATAACATTGTCATTTTTAACACTTTACTTCCAACAACAGCAGCAGAAAAAGCAACATGACTAACATAGGAGTAGATAGGAGGGGAAGTCTTTTATTTTCTTCCTCTTTCTCAAAAGTCTTGTTATTTCTTATTCTTCTGTAATGATTGTCTTTTCTATGTCTCTGTCGTCTTCAGTAGTTTTATATTATTTTTTTTTTTTATTTAAAAACTCTTGACATTTCTTTTTTTATATTTTTCTGTTTGGCGGACATCTATTTTACATTTGCATGAATACGAAGTCATTTTTTATTTTTATTTTTTGTACAAATGATCGCTTGTACATAATCTTGTCTACAAGTAAGAACTTTAAAATTACAAGTTCAAATGCGCCTATTTATTAAACAAAAACTAAGAATACAATTATGCATAAGTAGTTTTTTGCTTCATAATGTTGTTGGTTTTTTCTCTCATGTATTGTATTGTAATATGATACACAGTGAATGTATTCACTTGTCTTCTTCTGAATGGTGTTAGTTCAATGTTTTACTTGGGGGTGCTTACATTCGTTTTCATAATTGTTTAAATGTCAATAACATTTTTTCACATGAACACTCAATTTGTTGGTGTTAGAACAACAATTACAAGTCTGGGCATATTTGTTAACATTTTGAAATTGTTATTGGAAAACTTTTTAGTTTAAAGAAAAGGGGCAACTTTGTAAAGGATAGTTCAGATACACGCATGTTGAAAACGTACACTCAGCGAACTTATGCCAATGTAACACGAGTAGTGTTAATAATACACACAGCACAACAATAAGAAGAATTACAATAAGATGAAGAATTACAACATATACAACATATCTTAAGAAAAACAACAAAACAATGAACAATTTTATTTTTTCAATAGTTTTTTCAAAGTTTCATTCATATCTCGTGACCCCTTTAACCGATTATGACGATTTTATATAGCAACTCTTTTGGGATTGTTAATAAACGATTTTATACAAAAACGAACGGTCTACTTTTTAATTTTAGTTATTGTTATTTAGTTATTTATTTATTGAGAAGGCGGCCAAAAATCATTTTTTTTTTGTTATCGATTTTAAAGTTATGTTATTCATTTGAAAGTAAATACTAGTAAACCTCGGGAGCCAAAAAATTGCGATTCTATCTCAACTATATCACAGCGAACAGGGTCTTCGAAAATGGGCTTTCTCAGTATTTTGCTAAAATTAAAAATTTCTTTGTAAATTTTTATTTTTGAATGTCTGTAACTTTTTTGATTTAAAAGATTTTGAAGTGAAATAAATTTTGTATAATTTTGTGGCTTACATACTATTAATGTTAAAAATGTAAAATTACTGAGTCATTCCGAAATTAAAAAAAAATTTTTTTTTAAAAAAGGTCCAAATTTTCCGAAAATCTCCTACTTAATAGAGCATAACTCCTGGCAGTCAAAAGCAGTCAGAAAAAATCTTGCACCCTTCTATAGTCCGAAACCTACCCTATACTCCTATACCCCATTATACATTCGCCAGTTTCCGCCCGTGTGCACCAGAACAATTTTTCTGACCCAAGGTTAGATATTTTCTGCAAAATTTATGAATACAAAAGTTGTCCACTATGTGGTTTGGATATATTAAGGTCGAGGTGATGTTTGTAACTGCCAAAAATATTGGACCTTTATCCATCTTTTATTATACGGATCAACTCAAAAACACTTTCTGAGTCGATTAAACGATGTGCGTCCGTCTGTCTGAGTGTTATGAATACAAAAGTTGGTCGTACCGGTGCACCGCGGTGTATTTTTTTGCGTGTCGGTAGAGTTGTCAGGAGTTGTTATATACTTATAAAAAAGGGTTGAGATATAATGCGCTTAACTGTTACAGGTACATTTACATAGGTATCTTTCAAAAACATTAATAGTCTGAATTAGAGTTATATAGTTAAAATACCTGACAAAATGGGAAACAATTTAAATAACAGGTAAATGGTTAAAAAAAAAAACTATTGGGACATAGCCCTTTAAGATATGACCAGGTATGCTTCACCTTTTAAAAGGGGTTAGGGTGTGGGTTTTTATGCTTCTAAAAGTGGTAATAAAAGATAAAATTTTTTATTTTACATAATTGCAAGAAAGAGTATTTATAATAATGTTTCCACAATTATTATTCATTACAATTTGTGCAATGGCTAAGTATTTACTGTTACAGAGATCTGGCAGATATTTATTTTCAACGAAATGATGTAGACGATGTAATTTTGCACATAGTGAGCAACGACTTATTTAAGAATTGTAACCTAGAAGACATTGAAATGCACAAAGGAAAAATTACTAATTTTGCATCGAATTTGAAAAGACGGTACATTGAGTGCTCTCATAGCAAGGCAAAGATGTACAAACGTTACCAAGACTGGTTAATAAAGGAACTTATTTTTGAGAGTGCATCTACAACTGCCAACGAAAGTGGAAAAAAGGGTCGACCAGCAAAACTATTTGACGGATGTAGTGAAAGATCTCGAAGCTGCAAGCTGGAGAATATCAATGAAGAAATTTCTCAAAGAATTATTAAGGATTCATTTTTGCACCAAATTCAACCAACCCAAAATAAAAACCAGAAACCGGTCCGATTAGGAATACAGTGAGTTATGAATTTTTGAAATATATGCTTTCTTCTTCTTTACCACGCACCATTTAAACAAAATTAAAATTGCATATTAATTACAGTATTAATTGCAATATGTCTGAAAAATGACGATAAATCTAACAAACAAAAAAATAAAAAAAATAAAATTGAAATAATTGAAGAAATAGTAGAAGCGAGCCCAAGGCGCACAAAGAGGATTTTGAAAAGCATTCCTACACCAATTGAAGATAAGAAATTTACGCCGGAAGAAGTGTTCGCCCTATTTTTGGATTTGAAATTGACCAAAAATCAATATAAGGAATTGCGAAAGCGAACCAATGAAAAGAATTGTAGGATTTTTCCAGACTATCGAGATTTAGTTTCTGCCAAAAAAGAATGCTTTCCTTCACAATCAGCTATTAGTGTCACTTCAACATCAGCAGAAATAAAATTGCAAGATCTCCTTGAACATACTGCAGAACGATTGCTAAATACGCTTGATACTGATCATTTAAAAAAAATTGGTAATGGTAATTGGTAATTTCTAAATGGGGATGTGATGGATCCGCTGGTCAGAAACTGAAGAAGTTCAAAAAATAAAAGATCAAATTAAGGAACTTTAACCAGTAATATTTAAATTTGATGACCAAGACATTGAAGTACATTTTAAAATGTGTCTCACAATGATTGATGGAAAAGTTGCACAAGCTATAACCGGAACAAAGTCAATGTCAAGCTGCATTATATGCCAAAAGACATCAAGTCAATTAAGCCAACCCCCACCAGAAGACGATAGTTTTAAGGAAGCCTACGAATTTGGAATGTCCCCTCTTCATGCTAGAATACGTTTCATGGAGCATATTCTTAAATTGGGTTATGATTTGGAATTTGGAAACAGTGAGAAAAAGCAAAGAAAATGAAGAAAAAGAAAGCAAAAAAAAACAAATTCAACAAAAATATCTACAGCTAGGCGTCGTAATAGACCTACCAAAACAAGGGGGAAGGAATCAGAAATGATGGAAATACTGAGATTTTTTTCCGATCGGGAAACTGCAGCATCTATCACAGGTGTAGATCATGAATTAATAAGACGATTCAAAATCATATTACGAGTTCTAGCATGCAGCAGAAAGATAAATGCAAAAAAATTTGGAGAGTACGCCAATAAAACAGCAATACTTTATAATGAAAAATACTCTTGGAGATATATGCCATCCACAGTTCATAAAATTTTGTACCATGGGGAACAAATGATAGGAGATCTATCTGAAGAAGCGCAAGAAAAAAGTAACAAAGACTACAGATTCCTTCGCGAGCATAACACAAGAAAAATGTCCAGATGTTGTACTAATGAAGACCTCATCACTATTTTGTTGTACACTTCAGATCCATATATGTCCAACATTCGTCAAAAATGGAAAACTACCTCTATTGAATTAGACGAAGAAGCTAAACAACTTCTAGAAGATGAAAATCAAGGCTATTTAGAAGAAATTTTTACTAAAATTGGTTGATTTAAAGTACTTTTTCATTACACTTTTTTATATAGTTAAAAAATTTTCTTGATTTAAAAATTTATATATTTTGTAAATTTACAATAAAAATTGTTATATTTCATAAATTTACCATAAAAATTGATATAGAAATATTTAAAAAGACAATAAAAAAAAATTTAACTAAAGCAAAAACATACGAGTTTTTCATTGAAACTTCTCTATCTTGAACCAATATAAGGTACGTTCGCTGCTTAATAAATTATATTTTAACTCGGGATCTTTCAAAAAAAAAAAAAACAACCTTTGGCCCTTGTGCACATTAGGACTAAAAAGTTTACGGGGGCCAAAGTTTGGCATTTTCTGAAAAAATTAACTTAAAAAATTGTTAAAAAGTATTAGTTGTAAAATTAACTGAAAAAATAAGACATTATATTAAAAATAACCTTATTTTTACCTTTTAACACTTCACTTTTGTACTAAAATTCAACTACAAATGAAAATGTATTTTAAAACCTCCGCAACTTTTTTTATTTTCGGTCGAGAATTACGTTTTGTAGCAAAACTTAAAGTTTCACCTACTAAACAAAAAAAATCGCATATCAAAATTCCAATCCAATCAAAAGTTATAGATTTTTGACCGCCTTCTCGTCAAATGGTCCACTGTGCGGCGTGATCCTGATTTCCACAGATAGACGGACAGCTGGTCATCGCTAAATCAACTTCCCTTGTTATAATGATCAAGAAAGTATATGGTTTTGGGGTGTCCGGAATTTATTTCGATGCGTTACAGATGAGATGACAAACCTATATATACCCTCTGTCACTGAGGTGTGGAGGGTATAAAAACTGTTCGACGCTTACTAATTTACCAAAAAATAAATTTCACTTTAAATTTAAATTTAAGCTAATTAAATTTATAATTATATTAATCCTGCTTATGTGTATTGTTTTCAAAAATAAATAAATCGCTCTTTAAAATATTAATTCGTAAACGTGGCTCCCGAAGTTAGTATAGCTAGCCATCCCTGCTCTAAACCGTTTACCGTTGGCAGTAACATTATGCCATCATCGTTTTTGAAGCGTTGCTCTCTTGTGTACCTATCTATAATAAAATGGACAATTAAACGAAACAAAAATCAACTATCCATTGCTAAATCCGTAGTTATATTGGCGATATTGAGCAACTATGTGTGGAAGTCGCATTTTCTAATGCATTTGGTAAATCAATATTTTGTATTGTATCGTATATACCTCCTTCAAGTACTAGTGATATATATGAAAAACATTTATATAATATTAATTATGTTGTAAATTTATGTTCAAATAACCAAGAAGTTATAGTTTTGGGTGATTTTAATCTAAAAAATTTGACTTGGATATTTGCCATTTAATATGAAAAATGATATTGATGAAGATGTAATTAGTTTTTCCTTTTTTTTCACGATTTCAATCAAATTAACTACTTTAAAAATGATATTGGAAGAATTCTTGATTTGTTTTTTGTATCAAATATATTAAGAACATCTTGTAATTTATGTTTAAACCCCATTTCTAGGAATACTGTGCATCACAAAGCAATGGTGATAGATTTTGAATTTTACGTTCTCGAAAAAGAGGCTTCTTGCGGCACCAAATCTTACAATTACTTAAAGGGTAATTATCCAGCATTAAATGATTTTTTTGCGTCTGTTGACTGGCCAACAATTTTCTATTGCAATGATTCTGATGAAATACTTAAATTTTTATATGATAAAATTGATTATGCGGTTTCTGTGATGGTGCCTTCTATGACAACATCTCAAGGTAAAAAACCCCCTTGGTTTAATAGAAGGCTTAATAACCTAAAAAAACGTCAAAAACAAAGCTTTTAAAACATATAAAGAAAGTAAAGAAAATGCTGATTTAAGATATTTTCAACATAAGCAATATATATTAAACATGGAAAATAGGCTTAGCTCTGATCCTTCTGCATTTTGGAATTTCATAAATAAAAAAAGAAAGAATTCTGGTTATGCATGTGATATGTTTTATGGCAATAATGTTTTAAATAATAATATTGAATCTTGCAACTTGTTTGCGTCGTTTTTCCAGACTACTTTTTCTACACATAGTAACTATACAAGTGTAGATCACTTAAGTACTCCATTTCTAAGCAACCTTGTCATAGCAATATCAGAAGATGATGTTTCTTTATATATTCTAGCTTCAAAAGATAGTCCCACATGTGTATTGGATTCAGTTCCACCTTTATTTAAAAAAAAATGTATAAGGTTTTTAGTCCGCCCCATAACAATACTTTTTAATGCATGCTTAAAAAATGGCAAATTTCCAGATCAGTGGAAATACTGTTGCGTGATTCCTATATTCAAATCTGGTGATAAATCCAATGTTTTGAATTACAGGCCCATTGTTAAACAGTGCGTTATGGCCAAAGTATTTGATAAGATTTTGTATAATAAACTATTTCATTATGGTTCATCAAAAATCTCAGTTTTTCAACATGGGTTTTTACCCGGTCGATCCACATGTACAAATTTAGTAGTATTCACTAATCAGATTATAGTTTCTATGGAGAATAGAAAACAAGTTGATGTGATATATACTGACTTTTCAAAGGCTTTTGATTCAGTTAATCATGATATTTTGTTTGGAAAACTTCACCAATTTGGTATTAATGGAAATTTGTTGCAGTTTTTTATAAGTTTTCTTACGAATAGGAAATTAATAGTTAAAATTAGTTCATTAGTTTTAATTTTTATAAATGACCTACCTGACTGTTTGCAATTTTGTAAACCATTATTATTTGCCGATGATTTGAAATTATTTGCTGATATTACAGGTATATCACATTCAGTTATGCTTCAAAAAGATTTGTTATCACTAAAAGAGTGGTGTGATTTAAACAGACTTGTTTTAAATATTGATAAATGTTGCGTTATGTCATATACTCATTGTCATAATCCTGTTTTTTATAATTACACTATAAGTGATGTCACTCTTGAGAGAGTTTGTGAAGTTAAAGATTTAGGAGTTATTTTTGATTCCGAGTTGAAATTTCATAATCATATAAATTACATAACATCTAAAGCATATGCAATGTTGGGATTCATTTAACGAAATACTGCGGACTTTAGTGACCCTGTCGCATTAAAATCATTAGAAGTAATTTGGAATATTGCTCTATAATCTGGAATCCTTATTATGAAAGCCATTCTGCCAGAATTGAAAAAATTCAGAAACTATTTACAAAGTTTGCATTTAAGAACATAAATTGGTCCGGAGATGTTCTTTCTTATGAAAGCAGGCGTAAATTTCTAGGACTACAATCTATAAGAGATCGTAGATCATCATTTGCTATAATGTTTATATTTAATATTTTAACAAATAATATATGTTGTGATGCTTTGTCTGATTTAGTGAGGGTTCATACACCTCATCGCGATTTACGTCACAAGCGTTTATTTTATAAAGATTTTCATAGTACGAATTATTGGGTTAATGAACCAATTACAAGATGTTTAAAGCTTTGTAACAGTTTCTCAATCCTTTTAAATTTCAGCTTAGATAAAAATAATTTTAAGTTGAACTTTTTTCAATTAATTCATATCGTAAGTTTTTTTTTAAACTAAAAAATATTAATTATTGTATAACATTATTATTATATTTTTATAGTCTGTAAGATGTAAATCAGTAGTGTTGAATAATAATTAAGAATGCAAGACATTTATAAAAAATACAAACGATTTATTCAATAGTTTAACAAGAAGTGACAAAATTATTTTATATTTAATAATAATAAAAAAGCATAATTTTCATGGATAGTGTTGTTAGGAATTTATATTGAAACACAAGTAAAATATTATAAAGTGTTTTCTAACAAACGCTACCTCAATGTAAATTCCTCTATAAAAAATTACACATTAATTAAATGCTACAATTAAAAAAAAAAAAAACAAAAATTCAATCTTTTAAATTTAATAATTTACAAAATTTTATATGATTCTGACTAAGTAAACATTTAGTGAATATATCAGCAACATTTTCTTCTGTAGAAACATAATCCAAAGATATCTCATTAGCATTATACTTCTCCTTAATATAGTGGTATCTTATATCAAAGTGCTTGCTCCTTTTCATCGTCATTTGACTTTTCGCTAATGTGTATATTAAAAATCGATCACCAACAAAGGTATTAGGTGAGGTAACTCCTTTCGAAAGATGGACAGGAAGAAAACCATGTGTTTCGTATTTTAAAACTTTTGGTTGTAAAGCGGTGGTATTGGATAAGAAACCAGGTAGATCTAAATTAGATCCAAAATGTGGAATTTTTTCGTTTGTAGGTTATCAAGCAAACACAAAGGGATACAGATTATATAACACACAAAGAAAATCATTGGTTATATCAAGAGATGTTAAATTTTTTGAGAATGAATTCGAAAACTGTGAAAATAATGTAAATGTAGGTGACTTATATGATATTGTTGATTTTTCCAGTATTGAAAGAAATCAAAATCAAATTCGAGAAACTTCAAGAATTAATGATAGCATCAATGAAAATGAATCAGAAATTGTTGAAGTGGAAAATGAACCAGAGCAAGAAATTGAAGAAGAGCAGGAAGTTATACATGTTGGGCACTAATCTGAAAGTGAAGGTACAGAGGTAAATGAAAAATATCAAGGTATTGTAAATGTAAATGGTAATCGCAAGAGAGGTAGACCATCAATTTTGAGAACAGGGAATCCGGGTAGACCTCGTAAAATTTATAAAATTGAAAATAATGTAGTTAATGTGGTGAGAGATTTTAGTCATGATCCCCAAAGTGTTAAGCAAGCAATTAATAGTAAAGAGTCTGAAAAATGGAAGGATGCTATGAAAGCAGAATATGAGTCGTTAACGAATAATGGACATGGGAGTTAGTTGAAAAACCGATAAACAAAAACGTTATTGGTAGCAAGTGGATTTTTACTACAAAGCGTCTGGCAGATGGCACTATTGAGAAATACAAAGCACGCTTAGTAGCGCAAGGTTGCTTTCAACGTTATAATCAAGACTACTTAGATACATATGCACCAGTTATTCGTCATCCAACAATCAGACTAATTTTATCTTTGGCAGTGAAATATAAATTGTTGACAAAACACATTGATGTAGTTTCTGCATATCTCAATAGTGAATTGAAAGAAGAAGTATATATGAAGCAACCGGAAATGTTTTATGCGAAGGATCAGGAAAGTAAAGTATATAGATTAAAGAAATCCTTATACGGACTAAAGCAGGCTGGAAAGGAATGGAATCATAAAATAAATGAGATTTTAGTGAAGACTGATAGCTGTGTTTTTGTTAGACGGAATAGAAATGAAATTAATATAATTGCTCTTTCTGTGGATGATATTTTGTTAGTATGTACCTCGAGCAAGTCAATGGAAGTGATATTGGAGAATTTAAAACAACGTATTAATATTGTGGATCGTGGTCCAGTTAATTACTATCTTGGAATGGAGATAGTTAGAAATGGTTTAAGAGGAGAAATTGAATTGCATCAGAAAAAATTTGTAGAAGAATTACTTAAACAATGGAATATGCAAGATTGTAAGTCAGCAAAGACACCGTTAGCTGCAGGCACTGTTTTGTCCAAATGCGAAGTTAAAGATTATAGTGAAATAGTTGATGTTAAAAAATATCAGTCTTTAGTTGGAAGTTTAATGTATTTAGCAACTATTTCAAGACCTGATATTGCTCATACGATTTCAAGACTAGCGCAGTTTAATTCTCATCCGCACAACGAACACTTCGTGGCAGCTAAACATGTTCTTCGGTATTTGAAAGAAAATAAATTATCACTTATTTATAAAGCAGAAAAGTTGTTGTTGTGTTATTCTGATGCAGATTGGGGATCAGGTATTAGCGATCGAAAATCATATAGTGGCTTTGTTCTATTTTTAACGCCGAATACCTGTTCATAACTCGCATTTTCTGCTCTACGCTGTTCTTTTTCTAAAATTTTGTTCTTAAGTTGCTCCAAACTTGGCAACGTATCACGACTCCTGATTGCCACTACAAAATTTTCCAATTCATTTGGTAGACCACACAACAAAAATATTGAAAGTAATTCATCTGGAATTGTAACATCTACGTCTTTCAAATCGTCAGCTAAGGAACAAAATGTATTTATTTGAACAGCATATTTTTCGTTTGATACAAACTTAAATCTCACAAATTCTTTAAATAAATTTACTTTCCTTGCAGGATCCTTTGCTCTATAAACATTTTCCAATTTGTTCCATGCGTCTCTTGAAGTCCTGAAATCTTTGAGATGAATCAATTCGGAAGTTTTCACAGCTAACGTCATTGTTGCTAATGCTTTTTTATCTCTGATTTTCCATGCAGCTTTTTCTTCTTGCGTTGCTGAAGAATTCAATGGAGTTTCAATAACATCCCAATAGTCCTGCGTAATTAATAAGCTTCACATCTGAATGGACCATGATGAATAGTTTTCTCCATCTAGTTTTTCAATTTGAAAAATTGAACTCTCCATTTTTATTATTATTATTATTATTTTTTTTTTATCTCCAGTTATCTCTTTTCAGTCTTTAATCTTGCAGCAGATTTTGCAATCCTGGGCCCATAACCATTGTTGAATAATAATTAAGAACGCAAGACATTTATAAAAAATACAAACGATTTATTCAATAGTTTAACAAGAAGTGACAAAATTATTTTATATATAATAAAATAATAAGCATAATTTTCATGGATAGTGTTGTTAGGAATTTATATTGAAACACAAGTAAAATATTATAAAGTGTTTTCTAACAAGTAGACTAAATAAATAAATAAATAAATAAATAAAGCAGTGTTACTAATTCAAAGTTGTCAACCTCTAAACAAAACATGCTTCATAATATATAATATATAAAAAAACAAGTAAGAAAATTATAGTCGGTCTCGACCGACTATACGATACCCTATACCATGCGTTTAGAAACCCTATCTCTTAGGCCCAACTAACTGGACATAGAAAATAAGCAAAAACCAAATTTGAGTGGAATTTTTATTAATTTTTTTGGCTGCAGATATAAAAAAGTTCATATCGGATGCTATATCTATAAAGGGGCTAGGTCCAAAAATGGACCGATCCTGATCATGTTTGGTAAAGTCTCTTGTATTTTGCAAAAATATGTACAAACAAAATTTGAGAAGAATCAGTGCAATATTTTTGTTTTTAATAGATTTAACTGAAGATCGGGAAGCAGCTCTATATGGGGTCAAAGGAATCATTTTTGGACTACTCATTAGTGGATGTAATGAACGCATACAAACCCTATTTGAGTAAGATCTATATGACAATTTGGATCTTATGGCAATTTATGTCGATTTCATATGGGTAATTTGTATGGGGGCTAGGCCTGAACATGGACCGATTCTCACCAATTTCAATAGCGTTCATCCCATGGCCGATAAAAGCTTATATACCAAATTTCATCAAAATATATTCATATTTGCGACCTGCAGTTTGATTACAAGCTTTACATGGACACACAGACGGACGGACGGACGGACGGACGGACGGACATTGTTAAATCAACTCAGAAAGTGATTCTGATTCGATCGGTATAATTAAAGATGGGTCTAGGTCAAATATTTTTGGTTGTTACAAACAGCAGCACAAAGTCATTATACCCAAACCACATAGTGGTATAGGGTATAAAAACTTATACGCATCGCATGCCACTTAATGAATTCATATAAACAGGAAATTGTCACTAATTCCATGTAATAGTAAAGAAAGGCTTAAAAAAATTATTTTTCTATGTTGTTCATGTTATTTTTGTTTTTCTAAATTTTTATACCCTATACCACTATGTGGTTTGGGTATAATGACTTTGTGCTGCTGTCGTTAAAAAGCATTTAACGATGTCCGTCCGTCCGTCCGTCCGTCTGTGTGTCCATGTAAACCTTGTAATCAAACTGCAGGTCGCAAATATGAATATATTTCAATGAAATTTAGTATATAAGCTTTTATCGGCCATAGGATGAACGCTGTTGAATCGCTGGTGAGAATCGGTCCATGTTCAGACCTAGCCCCAATAATACAAATGACCCCTATGAAGTCGACATAAATTGCCATAAGATCCAAATTGTCATATAGATCTTACTCAAATTGGGTTTGTATGCATTTATTACATCCATTAATGAGTAGTCCAAAAAATGATCCTTATGGGACAACTCTTAGTCATGGGCCCCATATAGAGCTGCTTCCCGATCTTCACTTAAATCTATCAAAAAAACAACAATATTGCACTGATTCTTCTCAAATTTTGTTTTTATATATTTTTGCAAAATAAAAGAGACTTTACCAAACATGATCAGGATCGGTCCATTTTTGGACCTAGTCCCCATATAGATCCGATATGAACTTTTAAATATCTGCAGCCAAAAAAATTGATAAAAATCTCACTTTATGTTTATTTTCTATGTCCAGATAGGGTCTCTAAACGCATGGTATAAGGTATCATATAGTTGGTCTAGACCGGTTATAATTTTCTTACTTGTTTATTTTGTATCTTAGCCGTACTTGTATCTTTTTTTTTTTTGTGAAAGCGAAAATGAAATAATTATTTCAAAAAACTTAATGAAGTGGTGCAGAATACAATTGTTTATCTTGTTTTATACATCTATAATATTAATAGGCTAGACGCTTTCTTGTGACCGATGTTTTGTTCTACCGTTTTACCCCGATTTTGTCTAAACGTATATTATTTGAAAGGTATTTCTTTTTGTCGTTTTGCAGATTTACAGATTTTTAAGTTTTTTCCTTTATTTTGAGTAAATTGCATTTAAAGTTGCTACTAACACATACCAAAAATTATACATATACTATGTGTGTTTTATTAAATTTGTTAATGTGTTTGCTAATGAGTTTGTTATCTTCGTTAACAGTAATAATAAACCATAAAAGTATTGGTTTGTGAATTGGCTAAGTTTTAAAATAGAGCTTCCTAGAAATTGCACTCGAACTTCGAGCGCTGGAATCTGCTAGTATATATGAATGAGTTTTTATAAAATGTAAACAAAACAGTTAAAGCGGATGGATTCTTTTTAATATTGATTTCATATTTTTGATTAATTATTTCTTTTTGGATGTTGGTTTGGTTTTTGGTAAAGAGAGAACTCACATTCAAATTTAAAAAAATTATGAAAGAAATAATCCATCCGATTATGAATGCACTAAAATATTAGTTAATTGTCATAATATAAGTGATCCTGTTACTAACAAAGCAAGAGCCGTGAGAAACAAAATTAAGTGGGATATAAAAGGAAAAAATATATCAATTAAAATTAATTGTGCTTTTCGTCTTAGTTGATGTATTTTAGGGACAAATATTCAATATATTTTTGACGGAAATATAACACTACGAACTTTGGATATGCATGAGGCTCAAAATCGGCAGACAGTAGCCTACATAAAGAAATCTTATCATCAGAGTTCTTCAGCCCAATTACGAATATTATCAAGGAATTTCTTTCTCACGGAAAATACTTTTCTCGAGAAAAAAAACTCTTCCTATTATAAATTCCGCGTGAACAAAAAAAATATTATCATCGAATTTCGAAGCCAGTTGTTTTGCTTATTGATAATAATTTTCTATTTTTTGAGTGTGCAGAGAAAAATAAATTTATTTTAAAGAAAAATTAAAAAAATGAATAGCGATGCGAAATGAATATGATGCGAACACTTGTGGAAGAAATTGGTGTAGAATAGCTACAACGAAATAGCTAAAGAATTGCTAGAAGTCAATTGCGGGCTGAATCTATGGAAAACACAATCAATGCCTGAATTAGCTTTCATTAAAGTTACAAAAGTTGAAGTTGGGCCTTATTTGTGATCTTCAACCTACAAGAACAATAAAATATAATTTTTTTTATTTAAATTTTGTTTTATCAAAATACTTCTTACATTTTTATATAATCTGCCGTCTGTCTTGCAAGGGAAATTTTTTGACCGAAAAAATCAAATTCAAGTGCATTTAGAATAACTACTTTTTTCCCGTCGCATTATTTTTCCGAAGGAATTTTTATTCATAATAGGGGTAAATGGAGAAGTGAGATATTTCATGCGAAATTTTTGTTTAGAATTGGGCTGCTTGATTATTACAACATTAAATTGCAGCAACTATTATTAAATTACATCGGATAACAGAAAAAATATGATCAAATCTGGTGGATTACTGAAAGGCGAGTATGAAAACTTTGACATGGAAAATGAATTTGAACTGGAATAAGCAGAAACATTAGCACATTCACATCCAAATAAGTATTATTAACTTCAGATGCTTTACTTATAATTTACAGTTGGCCGTGCTCGACACTATATCTAGTCTTTCTTTTAAGAAAATACACCAAATATCTCTTCTTTAGGTAAGAAGCTAAACTTTAAAAAAGCCGTACCAAACTGTCAAACTAGATGGAAATCCAGTTATTAAATGGTTCAACCCCAAAAGCCGTACTAAACTGTTAAACTAGATGGAATTCCAGTTATTAAATGGTTCAACCCATCTTTGAATACAGAAGTTTTTGTTCGGCATTAATGGATGCTGAATTAACCATGAATGATGGCAGACAGCATTTTAATATTTGCGAAGAATTCATAGAAGTTTTTTGCACCTGTTAGCAACTTGTGAAATATAATGTTATAAACAGAATACACATTTGCAATGACTGCTCAAATCAATTATCCATTAAATTTGTGGCAAATAGAAATTTCAAATTAAACTCCAACTCAAATCCATAAACTTTACTAAATGTGCATTCTTTTATCAGAAAAACTGAACAGCAACACTTTAAAAACAAATGAATAAAAAAAAAAAATAGCCTTTCACAAAGGAAACAACATCAAAAAATTAACAAAACAACAAAAGAAACACCCGAAACCAATAAGAATTGTAAAGCATTTACCATTAAATAAAAAATAGTTTAATAAACATCAAATATTTCGTTGTATCAATTATTTGGTTGCAATGACACAGTTAATATGACCACTGATCCATTTGCCAAACCTATTGACGTTTAAAGATTCATTACCGATGAAGAAATGAACGAATGATTGATAGAGATAATGATTGTACAGTACGAATGATTGAAAGAAATGTGATGTGCTGTTCTTTTAAAGGAATAAATATATTCCTTTTATTCATTCCAAAATACTACGAAGGTAAACGTTTGTATATCTGGGTTCGTCAATAATTTCAAAACGTTTGTGTTATTTACCCCATTAAAAATGTTTCGCAATAATATTTATATACATCTTACACTGTCGTATGTAGTTCTGGTTAAGGCCAGTTTGTCAGTCAATCGAGCAATTCTGTTATGTACATATTATATCATCTGCCTTTAACATTTCATAAGGTTGGTCGCAATTGTTTGCTCCGTATTAGGATTGCAATTATTTAAATGGAAACATTTTAATTTTATGCGAGCATTGGCCGGAATTTAAAATAAATATAATAAATATATATATATATAGCACCCTAATAGTTTTAATTGTATGTAAAATATTGCAACAGTCATCGTCGGTACAATATCGGCAATTTGCACTCATGTCGAACATGAAAATAATGAAAAACAATTCGTGCGTAAATAGTTGATGCCTAGACTACGAGAACGTTGCATTGCCTTATCCGTATCCGTAGTAGACCAAAATCAAACCATAACACACCAGACAAAACCAAAAGGCAGTCAGTTCTTAACAACAAAACTTAAACAGACCAAAAGTCGTCGTTTGAGGGATGTTGGAATAATAAAAAATGGTAAACATGACGACTTAAAAATAAACTGGAATGTACAACCATTTTTGAAGGCAAATTCATAATTTGGTACATAAAAAAAAAAAACGAAATTTTTAAAGTATTGCTATTTATTGGTTAATGCAGATTGAAAAATTTTACGCTTGAGCGTAATACCTTTACAGTGGATCGACGAAAATAAAAGTGTTAAAGTAAATTTGGTGCCCCGGTAGGTGAGTAGGAAGCGTGCTCGCCTATCATGAGAGGGTCGTGGGTTCGATTCCCACCATAGGCTTTGGTCTGTCGCTGCAAAAAAAAAAAAATGAACACACTACTCCCTCTTTCTTCCTTCCTATATCTATATCTTTCTTGAGATCAACACAATGCACTGCATCTGTAGGGGGTATCCCCTGAGTGTTAATTATTAATAAAAAAAAAAAAAAAAAAAAAAAACATGCCGAAATAACCTAAATCGGTCTATTACTCCAAATGAACATGTTTTTATAACATCTCAATATCACAAGGCTGAGATTGCACCAGAGAAGTCTCTTTGAAAATCCAAGAAAATTCAAAAACACTTCACTTAAAATTGTAAAAAATAAAAAAAAATAAATTTTAATAATTTTTTTTTATTCGAAGGATCAACGCATGGCATTAAAAGTTGAAAGTGGCCCTATGTCACGTATAACATGAATAATGTTAGCCTCCAAGGGGTTAATTGTTGCTGGTTTATCTGGATAAATCAGTGACTTCACGTAGCCCCACAGAAAATAATAGAGAATTGTCAAATCGCACGACCTTGGCGGCCAATTGGCACGTCTATTTCTTGGAGTCAACTTATCGCTATGGCACGTAGCTCCATCCTGTTGAAGCCACATTTCACCCGGATCAATGTTTTCCATATTTTCAAACAACAGATCATTGATAATTGTGCGGTAACGATCTACATTGACAAATCTACATTGACCGATCTACATTAACGCGAGCTTCGCCTTCATTTTTGTAGAAATAAGGTCCGCTAATGCCACCAGCGTGAAAAGCGCACTAAACGGGGCATTTTTCTGAATTTAATAGGGCCTGTAGAGCCTGTTATGGATTGGTTTACATCATATGCAGCAGTTTTGTTTATTAAGCCAAAAATGAGCCGCATCGCTGAACAGAATTCTGCGACTAAACATCGGGTCAGTTTCCAACTGCTCTGGAGCCCAATCGGTAACAGAATGATGCATATGGTGGTCTCGTGGCTTCAATTTCTGTACCAGCCTGATCTCATACGGGTATAGGCCAACATTTTTACGCAAAATTTTCCACGTAGCGGATGGACAGAACTCCAATTCTTGCGACCGATATATATGGATTTTTTTCATTTATAGCGGTGATATTGTCTTCAGTGCGCAAATTCCTCCGACGTGTGGGTGTTATTCCATCATTTAGAGAAAAATCTATTCACAGTTCGACGGATAACTTGCTCAGATGGACGATAATGTGCACCCTGAAAATTACGCAATCAGTGACTGATTTTGAAAGTAAATTTGAATAATTTGGCAGAAGTTTTCAAGCGTGAATCTATTCATGATGATTTGCCAAAGTGTACTGATCATAAATGATAAAAAGCGAAAGCAGTGTGACAGTTCGTTTGTCAGCTACCCCTTCCGTAAGTTCTATCTAACCAAAAAAAAAAAACACAATTTATTTGACTTTCACTAGGAAATGCAGTCGAAGGAGACATACAAGGTGGCCTAAAATGTATCACCCCATCGGAAGATGTTATATCTTTCGCAAATTGCTGCAATTGTCAGTTTTATTTTCATATCTGTGAGGTAAACAGATACAGAATACTCCTTGACAAGCCATGGAAAGCTATATTTCTCAAAAACGCGGCTTACTCGTAATTACCGGTCGTTCTAGTCCAACTGATCAAACATTAATGCGTTTAGCCACTCGCCTCAAAGAGACTGGAACAACGCGTTATAAAAGCGGCATTGAAGGACTCGTAATCATAGTTCCGATGAGATTGTCACTGCTGTTGCTGAAGATGTCGCGGTTGAGCCGATTTTCAGTCGAAATTTATCATTAGCGTCGAACCCAATTTTGATCTTAAGATCCATTATGTCCACTCAAGCCACTACATATGGAGCGTCAGTGGCCCTTATTTTTTTGAGAATACCTTGCGTAATAATGGTTGTTTCTGTGACTACTAAGCGATACAGAACTACGATCAGCGAGTTTTTATTATCAAAAATAAACTAATTCGGGCTGGAGGACATGTGGTTCCAAGAGAAAGGTGCAACTCCACTGATAACTCGAGCGACAACTGAAATTTTAAAAGATGCGCTTCCAGGCCGCCTAATCTATTGTTCTGGCAATATTCAGTGGCCATCAATATCGCGCAAACTTGATAGCTCCAAATTTCTTCCTTTGAGGATTTTTGAAGTCACAGATACCGGAAATTTTCATCAGAACAATTGAAAATTCGCCAATAGGGTTGTTTTTAAATAAAAAAGGTATTAAAAAAATGTTATATAAAAATAAAATTTTAAAAAAATTTCTTTTTTCAAAAAATGGTACTTTTTTCAAAAAGGGTACTTTTTCAAAAAAGGGTAATTAAAAAAAGCGTACTTTTACTTACGAATAGTTGAATTCTTATCTATACCGAATCCAACCATTTTTTATAGTCAATTTAATTAAAATATATATTTTATAAGGAGGGCCTAATCCAAAATTTTGATCAACAATGATTGACGATAACATTATGGCATAGAACAACTTGACCTGAAGTATAGATTACGGCAGTAGTTAAAAAAAGTACTTCGGTGACTATACAATATTGGATGGCATGGCTTAAACGAGGACGTACAAGCAATTGAGGTGGCCAGGCCAGAAACGGTTAAGAAAATCCACAAAATGCTATTGGATGATCGTCGCCTGAAGGTGCGTAAGCTAGCTGAAATTATGGGTATTTCATCGTATATTGACCGAAATTTTGGAGATGAGAAAGCTGTCCGCAAAATGGGTGCCGCCTTTGCTCACTATAGACCAGAAATATCTCCGTGAAAATGTTTCTATAGTGTTTGGCGATTTTTCATCGCAATAAAGTCGAGTTCTTGCGACGATTCGTTACATTGACAAGACATGGTCCCACCTCTTCAAACCTGAGACAAACGAACAGGCAAAACGAGGACCCATTGACAAGACATGGTCCCACCTCTTCAAACCTGAGACAAACGAACAGGCAAAACGAGGACCCATTTGCAGGCAAGTCAATGGTGTCTGTTGTTTTGGGAGCGCGTTTGATAATTATACCCTATACCACTATGTGGTTTGGGTATAATGACTTTGTGCTGCTGTTTGTAACAACCAAAAATATTTGACCTAGACCCATCTTTAATTATACCGATCGAATCAGAATCACTTTTTGAGTTGATTTAACAATGTCCGTCCGTCCGTCCGTCTGTGTGTCCATGTAAACTTTGTAATCAAACTGCAGGTCGCAAATATGAATATATTTTGATGATGTTTGGTATATAAGCTTTTATCGGCTATTGAAATTGGTGAGAATCGGTCCATGTTCAGACCTAGCCCCATACAAATTACCCCTTTGAAATCGACATAAATTGCCATAAGATCCAAATTGTCATATAGATCTTACTCAAATTAGGTTAGTATGCATTCATTACATCCATTAATGAGTAGTCCAAAAATGATACCTTTGGCCCCATATAGACTGCTTCCCGATCTTCACTTAAATCTATTAAAAACAAAAATATTGCACTGGTTCTTCTCAAATTTTGTTTGTATATATTTTTGCAAAATACAAGAGACTTTACCAAACATGATCAGGATTGGTTCATTTTTTGACCTAGTCCCTATATAGCTATAGCATCCGATATGAACTTTTTCATATCTGCAGCCAAAAAAATTAATAAAAATCCCACTCAAATTTGGTTTATGCTTATTTTCTATATCCAGTTAGTTGGGCCTGAGAGATAGGGTCTCTAAACGCATGGTATAGGGTATCGTATAGCCGGTCTAGACCGACTATAATTTTCTTACTTGTTTTTATTGATTATCTTCAAAACGGGAAAACAACCAACGCGAAAGTTATGCAAACTTATTGCAGTATTTTTGGCGAAAAAGAAAGCGTTGTTTCATTAAAACAATGCACCAGCTCACATATGTACTGTTGCGATGGTCGATGGTCCATGAATTAAAAATTTAGCTCCCTCGGATTATTTTCTAATTCCAAACTTGAAAACAGGTCTGCAGGGAAAACTATATCGAGATAAAGTAAAATTTTCCGAAATTTGTTGTGTTTTCTTTGTTAGGTGGAGTTATTCTGGGACTGTTTTCGTAGTAGTTACTATTGCGATAAAGGATTTAAGAAATAATGTTGAGCCCACTGTAGTTGAGCTGGTATTGGTAACAAAAAACATTTCTTTTATTTTTTATTTAGTCTGTGGAAATCAATCCTGACAGACAGTATAATCAATTATAAAATTAAGATTAACAAACGAAAATGTTTAATTAAGTGTTCAAAAATAAATAATATTACGTTTAATAACACTAATATTTACAGATAAATCAATAAAGACATTCAATTCATTAAAACTTTTTCATATTTTCATAAATTTTCATAAAAGGGTCAGCATTTGCTTAATTCGCACGAAAAACTTGAAGAGATAATGGGATGAAAAAGCGTGTTGATCGTTGTGGAACATTAAATTTAATATTGTTGAACAGGAAATCAGAGCAGACATCACCATTTATAAAATTTGTCGTATGACTTTTTAATGTAGGTAATTTAATTTAAGCAAGACGAGTTGAATAAGATGGAAAATCATCAACAGCGTTCAAATATAAACTTCGCAAGCAGAAGAGAAGAAACTTATTTTGAACAAACTCGATACGGTTACTATGAACATTTTAATAAGGATCCCAGACTAATGAACCATATTCTAGAATACGCTTAATAATAGCCAGCACATCGCGAGCTATTGATTGACATCGTAATATGTTGTACAAAATTTTATTTTATATCAAACAAGATTCCAAGATCCAGAAATTCTTTTAGCAACTCCAGCTGGCAGCCACCTAAAGAGTAGTTTCCCAAGGCATTGCAATTTCTAGAAAAGCGCATATGTTTACATAGTTTTATACCCTATACCATTATGTGGCTTGGGTATAATGACTTTGTGCTGCTGTTTGTAACTACCAAAAATATTTGACCTAGACCTATCTTTTATTATAGCGATCGGCTCAGAATCACTTTCTGAGTCGTTTTAGCGATGTCCGTCCGTCCGTCTGTGTGTCCATATAAACCTTGTAATCAAACTACAGGTCACAAATATGAATATATTTTGATGAAATTTGGTATATAAGCTTTCAATGGCCATGGCCAATGGTCCATGTTTAGACCTAGTCCCCATACAAATAACCCCTATGAAATCGACATAAATTGCCATAAGATCCAAATTATCATATAGATCTTAGTAAAATTGAATTTGTTTATTGTTTATTGTATCCATTAATCAGTAGTCCAAAAATGATCCCTATTGGACAACTCTTAGTCATAGGCCCCATATAGATCTGCTTCCCCATCTTCACTTAAATCTATCAAAAAACAAAAATATTGCACACATTTTTCTCAAATTTGGTTTGTGCATATTTTTTCAAAATATAAGTGACTTTACCAAATATGGTCAGAATCGGTCCATTTTTTGACCTAGTCCACATATAAATATAGTACCCGATATGAACTTTTTCATATCTGCAACCAAAAAAATTAATAACAATGCAACTCAAATTTGGTTTATGCTTATTTTCTATATCCAGTTAGTTGGGCGTGAGAGATAGGGTCTCTAAACGCATGGTATAGGGTATCGAATAGTCGGTCTAGACCGACTATAATTTTCTTACTTGTTTTTTAATATTGTAGTAGAAAATTACAACGCAGTGACTGAAAAATTGATATTTAAAAACAAAAGCAAACAAGTTGAATAAAAGGATATAAAATATTAATTTTTAACAAAAAAAAATTACGAATCTATAATAAAAAAATATATAGTAATTGAAAAGTTATAACTTTTTATACTGACATGTGTCCATTTTAATCTGCTAAATAAAAATTGTGGAAAACGAATTTGTTTTTGTTGTTCAAATAATACATTTAACATATGCTGATGTTTTTTTTTTTGCAAAATTTCTATTTCAGTTTGTGTTTTTTAATTTCTGATGTATAATATAATTATAAAATCTGTCCCTTTTTTGAATTTTCCATATTTCCATTTTCCTATTGTTTTGTTTATTTTTGGTATTTCTAATTTATATGTTTTATTTTAATCAGCTCTTTATTGTTGTGGAAACAAAATCTCACAAAATTACCAAAAAGTTAAACGGATAGATTTTGAAATAGATTTCAACTAAATCTACTAGATTTTCCTCAGATGTAGACGCACTATTAAATGAATAACAGCAAATTTATCTACTACTTCTTTTTAACAAGACAAAATTGCTCTTTAACCGCTACTGGAAAGGTGTACCACCTCTGTTGTTATATTTAACGTAAAAACTGCAAAGTCACTCACCTCTAACGAATTGAGTGAAATTTAAGAGGACACAGTTTGGTTTGTTTGAATTGTACAAACAGAAAACATAAAACGACTCTGGCACATGTATGCAACATTCGTATTTACCAATTCATTTTTTTTTCTTTTTTGATCACCTTGGCTTACACAATCGGCTGGATGTAAAAATCACACTTTAACACATGTTCATATTTTTGGAAAAAAAAAAACAACATTTTCCATAAGGAGTTGGCAACACTACAAATACGAAAGTGTGTGAGAGTGTGTTTTCATGATAGAATGGATTTTTTATATTTTACTTTTTGTTTCTTTGCCAGTTTTAAAGTGATACTTGAACACTTGCTAGTGTCAATTTGCTTGTACTACTTTTTGTACATGAATACAACTTTTCAAAAACGTTATAGCAAAAGAATATAAGTAAATAAAACTAAACTAAACTGTAATTTAAGATAAACTTATTTCTAACCTCAATTCTTTTTTATAAAAAATACAAATTTTAAATTTGTTTGCTTAAATGTGCCTATTAATTTCTTAAGAGCCCAGCTCTTAAGTGAGTTGTAGATTTGTAAAAACCACACTCAACCAAAAATATGTTTCGGCTTAAAGAAATTTTACTTAATTAAAATTGTGGAAAAAGAGAATAAATTGGCTTCAAGGTTAAATTTGTATCAAGTGCATTTTTATAACCTGTACCAACCATATATGTAAGTTTATGCTGAGGATTGTTACCTGCAAAGATACATAAATACAATTTTCCCCTCTGAGTTAGAATTAAATTTTCCATAATACTACTGAAGTTAATACAATGAAGTTAATAACTGAATTTTGAGTTGATGGCAATTACAATCCATTGATACAATCAAAAATTTAGCTGTTAAACTTTAGAACAATTCGGTTGGTGAATTTTTGTCTGTGTGTTCTTCCTGGTATTCAAACAATGCTATTTATAGGAGCAATATTTAAAACATTCAAACAACATATTTTGATTTGGTTTCTGAGAAATTTCATCCGAAGGACAACCATGGATTAAATTTTAAAATTTTAATTTAAATAATTTTTATTAATACCATTTCAAAGAAAATGGTACAAAATTATGACAATAGTTTGTTCGAATTTTTTTTTTTTGAATATTTTTATAGCTTCTATTTTTTCAGTAAGAAAGAACCGTGAAATTAATTAATCTTGAAAATAAAGGCAGCGTCACGTCTGTCACATTACAAAATATTTCTTTTTACTATAATTTATTTAGAATTTATGTTTTTTTTCATATATTTTATTAATAAACTAGCTCTATATATTAATCAATAATATTAATAGGCTAGGCGATTTCTAGTGACCGATGTTATGTTCTACCGTTTTATTCCGCACTTGACCAAACGTATATTATTTGAAAGGTATTTCTTTTTAGCTGTTCACCAGATTTACAGATTTTAAATTTTTTTTCCATTATGTTGAGTAAATTGCATTTAAAATCGCTACTAACACATACAAAAAATTATACATATGCTATATGTGTTTTATCAAATTTGTTAAGGTATTTGTTAATGATTTCATTCGAAATAATAATAAACCATAAAAGTATTGGTTTGTGAATTGGCTAAGTTGAAAAATAAAGCTGCCTAGAATTGCTCTCGATCTGCTAGTTATAAATAACTGTTTTTCTTCATACAAATTATTTCAGAGCCTTTCTGTGTTTTATAAACAGATGATGCTACTCAAAGAGTAGCGAAATATCGGCAATAAAGAATTTTAAAAACAAAAATTGGACCTCGAGCTTTAATATTATTTTCTTTTTGGATTACATATAAAAAGGTCAACTATAAAAAAATTAACATATATCATTTGAAATAGTTACAAATTTCCTTAAATTCCTAAAATGTTCTGTGAATTGTTTTAGACCTTTACATATATCTGAAACAAGATATTAATGAAGTTCAGAAATTAGCTTTAAAGTTTCTTTGAACATATTTAAATTTTTATAAAAATCAAATAATAAAAGCTTAACAAAAAGAAATTCCTTCAATTTCAAATTTCATCTCGCTGTCATCTTTAGTAGAGGCTTTTTAAAAAATCCTAATGGAATCGTTAAGATATATCAAATATAAATAAAAGTATCTTCATTTGACAAGCAGTTGAAAAAAAACTTTTTAAAAGTGCAAATATATTGTGCATTAGGGTAACACATTTTTTCTCAAATCCAAAAGGCACTGGCAATGATTTAAAGACATTCTGTCACGAACACCATGCGTTTCGGAAAATGACTTTTACCCTCAAATGAAACACACGATGCTCCCATATCACATATTGGATATGGGTGTTTCTATTTAAATTAGCAAAAAAGGTGAGCATTTAATAGAATTTGACCTGTATATTATAAACCTTATAGGTTGAGAAATATTTAAAATTTCCGAAATATGGTGGAGCAAAAAGGGAACAATTTCCCAAAAAAAAAAAAAAATCAATCAATGAAGTGGTCTATAATAATTGTGAATATCTTTAAAAATTGTTAACTCATAAGACTAATTTAGATCTTAATTAAAAGGTGTTGAGACAACCTTTACAATGACATGTATTCATTATCAACATTTTGTGATGCAATATCTTCAAAATTTATATGGTTTCCTGTTGTTTTCTCTACACTTATGGTAAACTAGCAGTATACCCGCTACGTTGTTAGCGTAATTATTATATTAATTATTTAAACCATAATAATATTTAAAAACAATAACAAATATAGTGTCAGTGACAATACGATGGGAATGGGAACGTTTAAAAAGTACATTTTTCAACATTTTTAAACTCTCTTGCTATTAAATTATCCTGTCATTGACTCGTTTTATGGGGCCTGCTCCATAAAATATAATTATGGATTTATTCATAGAATATTTCTCACAAATATTCTTATGTGTACGCCCAGCACTAAAATCACCTTTTATTCTGGGTTTTAAATCTTCATAAAACTTTATTTTTGCCATAATTTTATAATAATTGAAAGAAACGTTTAATATTTTTTACATTTTCTTTCACATTTTTTCTAGTTTTAATGTCTTAATTAACTTTGGTAAATAAGATAAATACTCGTATCATATTAAATGTAATTTTGAAAAGAACTGCAGATAGAAATATCTGAAAAATTTAATGCGATTTTTATACCATGTGGTCAGGGTATAATGACTTTGTGCTGATGCTTATAACTACCAAAAATATTTGACCTAGACCCACCTTTTACTATAACAATCGACTCAGAATCACTTTCTGAGTCGATTTAGCGATATCCGTCTGTCCGTCCGTCCGTCTGTGTGTCCATGTAAAACTTGTAATCAAACTACAGGTCGTAAATGTGAACATATTTTGATGAAACTTTTTGCGAACGCTTCTATCAGCCATAGCATAAACGCTATTGAAATTGGCGAAAATCGGTGCATGTTCAGACATAGTCCTCATAAAAATGACACCTATGAAGTCGACTTAAATTGCCATATGATCCAAATTATCATGTAGATCTCCGCCAAATTGGGTTTGTGTGTGTGTGTTTATTATACCCATTAATCAGTAGTCCAAAAATAAACAATATAGGACAATTCTTAGTCATAGCCCCCATATAAAGCTGCTTCCGGATCTTCACTTAAATCTAACAAAAAACAATATGTTTTTGCAAAAAAACCTTACCAAATATGGTCAGGATCGGTCCATTTTTCTACCTAGTGCCAATATCAATATAGCAGCTGATATGAACTTTTTCGTATTCAAAGAAAAAAAATAATAACAATGACACTCAAATTTGGTTTATGCTTATTTTCTATATATTTCTATGTATTTTCTATATAGAAAATAAGCATAAACTAAATTTCAGTGATAAAAGTTCATATCGGATGCTATGTGGCGCCTAGGCGCCCGTTTATTTTGACTTTAACAAACAAATTTTTTTTTTCCATTTCAGAATTTTCCTATATTTTATATATGATGAATTTCATTTAAAAATCAAGATAAAACTGAAATTTTGAACCCGACCACCTCAGATATCGATGAAATTTTGTTCATAGCTAAATTTGATCAATACAAACAAACCCTCATTTTTAGAAATGACTGTTTTGCGATTTTTTGGGCGTGGCACAGTGGGAAAGTTTTCGAAAAAATGCGAAAATGGTCGAAAAGTACTCCATTTAAAATGCAATAACTCAGAATCGGCTGAACCGATTTCCATGATCTTGGTATCATTAAAAAGATATTTTAACAGGCTTTATGACATTTTAACAGGCTTTATTAAAAAAAAATAAAAATACACTGTAAAAAATTTTATAACAAAAAGAAAATTTTAAATAACGAAAAAACCAAAAAGATCAAGGGTTTTTTTACAGTGTATTATTTTTTTAGAAAGGTTTATCCTTCACCTATACCATATCCAAAAAGTAAAATGGGTTCTTTTTAGTTTTTTTTATATAATTTTTTAAGTAGTGTCACTTCTAGTAATTGCCCTTATATTTTATATACAGGTAAAATAACACAGTACATCACATGATTTGCCAACTCAATTCGCTTTTATTCGCAATTGAGTAAAGGTATGAATTTCAAAAATTTACTCTATATATGCACAACATTCTTCGGAAAAACCCTCGATCATATTTTTTATGATTCTCAGAATTAACAAAACGGAATAAACAAAGGGTCATTTAATTTTTATGATTGCGTAAGCAAAGTAATTTTTAATTATTTGGGTTTTTCAGTTGGCTACCTGTATGACTTTTTTACAGAAATTCAACCCACATTTAAGGGTGGTCATTATTCGGAAAATTTAAAACTCACACATGGTGAAACATGTATATAGCCACCGTAAAAAAATATGCACCGATTTATAAGTACCTGTCAGTAAACTAGCGAACAATACACAGTATAAATAGGAGTGCATTGATCGATTTTACTCATTCAACAAGTGTCGACAAACGCGAAAATTACAAGTCCATATTTTAAAAGTGCAACGTACCGAAATTCATAATTATAAACAGTTTCGAGAAGCCAAGATATCCCATTACAATTTTTACGCATATATTTTAAAAATTTGAGTGAATATGAATTCAAACAATAAGTACAGATGCATAAAAATATCTAATAAGTGTTGCGCTTCGCTTCGTAAAATAAGTGAGAACGAGGCTGCAAATATAATTGAGTATTTTCCAGCTGTCGCCAACATTCATTGTAGCCGTATTTGCGAAACTTGCCGGAATACACTGAGAAAAGCGCGCAGTCGTAATGAATCCAACGTGGAGCAGATTGAAGTCTCAAATTATTTACCAATAACGCCCAGCGATGAAATTAGCGAAGAATTGAATGAACTTCCAACTTGTACCAGCCGTAATGCAAACATCGAAAGCAACGAACTCATTGAAAATATAAATGATCACATTATTCCGCATCTACCAAACCAAATGACGCCTCTTAAAAGGAAATATATCAATCGAGATGCATACAGAAATAGAAAATCAGTGCAAATTTTGGAAAATATAGCAGATTCACTTGGAGCTGATCCATTATCTGATTTGTCAGCGCAACTTGAAAACGGCAAAGCCATTTACGAAGAAATTTTGCAAAACATCAAATATCAAATAGAGAACAGCTCAAATCTTTTGGTAAAGCAAAAACTTTTATCTCTCTTACCAATCAATATGAGTCACGCAGAAATTAAGGATCGTTTTGGGGATGATATATCTCACGATTGTATCAAAAAAAGTAAAGATATCCAAAGGAATAAAACGAAGTTTGCAGATATCAATCTTTTAAAAATGAGCAGACGTAGTTTACCAACCGAAACTCTAAGCACAGTCAAATTATTTTATGACGATGATGAAATTAGCCGAATGATGCCAGGATCGCAAGATTCAATTACTATTAAACAAGGAAACTTACGTGAAAAAGTTCAAAAAAGAATGATGTTATCTTCACTACGCGAATCTTACTACGAATTTAAAAAAAAAAAACATCCCTTGGCCAAAGTTGGTTTTACAAAATTTACAATGTTAAGGCCAAAAAATTGTATGAAACTTGGAGTTGGAAACCAGCAAAATATCTGTGTATGCACATTGCATCAGAATATGGAATTGATGTTTGAAAAAAGTCGCTTAAAATCATTTTGTTTTGAAGGAGAATGCACATTTACCGACTACAAAGATGTTCTCAAATTCGTTGATTGTAATGGTGACATACTAAAAAGCGAGTGTGCGTTTCAATGTGTGGGCACTGCTTCAAAAATTTAAATAATCTAAAAACGCATATGCTAAAACATTTTGAAAATAACCAAACAGAAGAAATAATATACAAAAAGTGGAATACAACGATTAGATGTGTTCTGGAAACGTAACCACCAACCGAGAATCATTTGGCAAATAATATAAACAATTGTTGATGGTTTTTTATTTGTAAACATTTAAAAAATGTTAGAATTGTTGAACTATTTTGTAAATGTGTAAGAATGTGACCAGATATTTTCGCTGTTATTCGAATTATTTCAAAAACTTTCGGTACGTATTACTAGAAGTGACACTACTTAAAAAATTATATAAAAAAAACTAAAAAAGAACCCATTTTACTTTTTGGATATGGTATAGGTGAAGGATAAACCTTTCTAAAAAAATAATACACTGTAAAAAAACCATTGATCTTTTTGGCTTTTTCGTTATTTAAAATTTTCTTTTTGTTATAAAATTTTTTACAGTGTATTTTTATTTTTTTTTCAAACGTGTCATAAAGCCTGTTAAAATATCTTTTTAATGATACCAAGATCATGGAAATCGGTTAAGCCGATTTTGAGTTATTGCATTTTAAATGGAGCACTTTTCGACCATTTTCGCGTTTTTTCGAAAACTTTCCCTCTGTGCCACGCCCAAAAAATCGCAAAACAGTCATTTCTAAAAATGAGGGTTTGTTTGTATTGATCAAATTTAGCTATGAACAAAATTTCATCGATATCTGAGGGGGTCGGGTTCAATGCATCTCGATTTTTACATGAAATTCATCATATTTAAAAAAAGTAATTTTAATGTTTCTAAAATTTCTTTAAAAAAAAAAATTAAAAGCAGTTTTAATAATTTAATTTATGTTTTATAACTTTTTAAAATGCATAAAAATAAATTTATTCAACTAAAAAAAGTTTTTAATCCTTTCGGACAAAACAAAAAAATACTACGGTTATAACGAACTTAGTCTATAACGAACTAATTTGGCCGGTACCGCCGAGTGCGTTATAACCGAACTCCATTTTATTGTAGAAAAAATAGAATAGCATAGAAAAAAAAACGTTTTAGAGCAAGGTTCCTAAAAGTTTCTTAAGAGGGGGGGGTAAGATTTTAAAAGTTAATAAAAATCGTATTTTGCATAATTCTTTTTTGAAGACATGAATACACGTTATAGCATAACATTTGAAGAATCTAAAAATTTTCAACCAAAAATTTTAATAAATAAGTCAGCGACAGCCAATATCCGGAGGCGTTGTTGTTTTGCGGTGAACATCATAACTCGTTACCGGACCATGTGAAATAAAAAAATCGAAATGCGTTTAAAAGGTGACATGTTTCCTGAAGTAGTGACGAAGAGTTTTTAAATTTTTTTTTGCAGCATTTTGATGTGAAAAACGATTTTTGCTATACAATTTCGGGAATTTGTTGTTAAAAAATGGGGAAGAAAATGGAATTAAAAACAAGTAAGAAAATTATAGTCGGTCTAGCCCGATTATACGATACCCTATACCATGGTTAAGAAACTCTATCTCTTCGGTCCAACTAATTGGATATAGCAAATAAGCATAAACCAAATTTGAGTGGCATTTTTATTTATTTTTTTGCGCTGCAGATATGAAAAAGTTCATATCGGATACTATATTTATATGGGGACTAAGTCGAAAAATGGACCGATCCTGACCATATTTGGTATAGCCACTTATACTTTGAAAAAATTTATACAAACCAAATTTGAGAAAAATCTGTGCAATATTTTTGTTTTTTTATAGATTTAAGTGAAGATCGGGAAGCAGCTCCATATGGGGAATATGACTAAGAATTTTCCTATAGGGAGTAATTTTGAACTACTGATTAATGGATGTAATAAACACATACAAACCCAATTTGACTGAGATCTATATGATAATTTGGAACTTATGGCAATTTATGTCGATTTCATAGGGGTCATTTGTATAGGGGCTAGGTCTGAACATGAACCGATTCTCACCAATTTCAATTGCGTTCATCCCATGGCCGATGAAAGCTTATATATCAAATTTCATCAAAATATATTCATATTTGCGACCTGTAGTTTGATTACAAGCTTTACATGGACACACATACGGACGGATGGACATGGCTATTTCGACTTAAAAAGTGATTCTGAGTCGATCGGTATAATTAAAGACGAATATTTTTGGTTGTTACAAACAGCAGCACAAAGTCATTATACCCAAACCACATAGTGGTATAGGGTATAAAAACCTTCGTGGTTACCTGATGATTTATGTGTAGATGTAGTGTCTAAAATTTCAAAAGAATCGGTCAAGGAGATTTTGAGTTATGACTTCGAACATTTATTTGCGAGAAAATCGGTTTTAAGTTTTTTAAGTTTTTTAAAAACCGATTTATATACTGGAAACGCTGTATCTTCTTAAGTTTTGCTCTGATTTACTTAAAATTTTGACACAACACTCTCGACATGTTGTGCATTCAGGAAGAGAAATACAAAAAAAGGTTTTAAAACCTACCACCCCTTAAGGAAATGCAAACTCCAATGCACCTACACAAAAAAGAAAAAACATTTCATATTTCATCATACATGTAAACTGAAAAAAGAGAACTACATTTTTTGCAAAGTTATCTATATGTAAATCCAAAAAAGAAAAAATTAAAAATAAGCGCGAATTAGTTTTACTTAAAAAAAAATCGCCTTTAATTCTTCCATGATAATTTCAGTAAATTATTCAAATTAAAATCTTAAATATACCTATTTACGTAATTTATGTTTGTCTAATTTTTTTTTAAAAGCAAATTATTCAAAAATTAATATTATGAGTGAAAAAAAAATTATTTTCCCTCTCTTCTAAAATTACAATGTATGTAATTTAATTATGCAAAGTTACAATAATTTAAATTTTAAACTTAATATTGCACTATTTTTTCTTGGGCTTTTCAATACAGAGCTACATATAAACCAAATCATACGTTGGACAACAACAAAATCTACATTGAAGATCTCTTTTTTCTCAAATATTTATCAAAAAAGCATACTCTTTGGTAAGTGCTGGCCAGTGTTGCCATAATTTGAAATTGAAAAGATGCTAAATTGCAAAAAAAAGATGCTAAAACGTACTGGAGTCAAAACAAAAGATGCTAAATTTTTATTTTTAATTTCATTACCTTTTGATTGAAGAATTAAGTCCTTATTAATTAATTCCATGGTTTTTAAATGGAAAAATTAATATAAAACATAAGTTTCGATTTATATTTTTAAAAGTGTAAATAAAATTATTTGAGTTTTTTTACTTTTAAATTAAATATTTTTAATTTTAGAGAGATTTTTTTTAATTTCAAATATAACAGAATTTACATTATCAAAAGATACGATTATATTACAATAATTGGTTTATGGAATCTAATATTTCTGTGATGTCTTGATCTTCAAGTTCTTCTTGACTCTGATATTTTTTTGACGATCGACTTTTATCAACGACATCGCTCGGTATATTGTAAGTGTAACAGCACCAATTTTTCAATTTCAAACTTTCTTTTTCACGTATTACAGAACATAACAACTCGGATATTATTCTGTTCAAAGATTGCTTTTAACTAAAGCCATTAAACTAAACAAACGTTCAACTTCGGCTTTTGAGAAAGACAAAACTAATAAAGACAATAGAAATATTGATAACTCTTTAAATGGATTTTCGCCAATATAATTTTTGTTAACTTTAATCCGTAAAGCGCTTGTATTCAGTGTTGTATCCTAATATTGTTCTGTGATATAACTCCATTGGATTTGAGTTTTTTTCTGTTTCAGATAATATAAATTTCATCTCTTCTAATACATCTCTTCTAATACATATGTGTTTTGTATTGAAAATTTTTGCATTTTTTTAATACAATAATATTTTTTGACAATCGACTTTTTAATTCATTAAAAACTGTTGTTGCTACTTACATTCTTCTATTTCAAAATATTTTGTTATATTTGTTGAAAGAAACGAGCAGAGTGGTAAAAAGAGTAGTACACAAAATTATCGTATTACAAGTTAAGAAATTAAAACATATCAATACCATTAAAATTAAAATTGTATATTCAAAAATATTGAAAAAAAATCAAAAAAAAAAAAAAAGATGCTAAAAGCAACTTTTTATTAACAAAAGATGCTAAGTTAGCATCTAGCATCTTATCATTAATTTTGGATGCTAAACGACAAAAAAAAGTTGCTAAATTTAGCAACTGAAATGCTAAAATGGCAACACTGGTGCTGGCCATCAGAGAACCAGAGCGAAAGTACTCTAACAATACAAAACAATTTTGAGATGAAAAACAAAACAGGCAAACGGATAAGTTTAGTTTGATAAAAGAAATAAAAATGTTTAAAATTTCATTCATTACTTTTTTTGCAGAATTTTTTCATTGACCAACAATGGGAATTTAAAGAAGATATTAGTTTTTTTGATGCATTTTTTGCGCTCAACTTTTTCCATATGTAACACGAAATCTGCATATGTAGTGCTATTGTCGTTAGCAGTGTTGCCAATTTTGACAACTTATTGTAATTTCGACGATTTTTCAATTTGTTAAAATGATTTGTTAAATTTGTTAAAATGATGATTGAAGATTTAAAATTTTCAGTAGTACAAAAATTACGATTTCAAGGGTTAACAATTAATGGGTTGTTTATAGAAAATTGATAGTTTTAGTTCAGTGTATATGTAAATTACAAAATATGTATAGATTTCATTCTGGGTCAAGTCGTTTCAAAACGGAAATACCTTGAATAGCATCTCCATTTAAGATTTAAGTTTTAATTACGGCGATACTTT
This sequence comes from Cordilura impudica, assembly GCA_963682025.1. NCBI lineage: Eukaryota > Metazoa > Arthropoda > Insecta > Diptera > Scathophagidae > Cordilura > Cordilura impudica. The sequence continues at coordinate 237,769,899 of OY821518.1, read as the reverse complement.
AAACCTCTATATTTTATGTTTCAGCTATAGATACATGTCCATAAAATTATTTAGTTGATTGTTGTGTTAAATTTTTTTCGTTGAATTTTCACCACTAATACATTTTTATATATAGAAATAACCAATGCTGTAATAATATTCGTAATATGAATGATATAAATAAATTTTATTGTTTCCTTTTGTAATATTTTGTGGAGTTTTATTTTTATTTTCTTGATAATTTCTTGTTGTAAAAATGACGATTTTGGCGATTTAGTTTCCAAAATTGTCGATTTTCAGAAGATTTTATTAGCAGCACAGGTCGGTAACATAGAAGAGAGAAAATTGTGTGTGGGTTTGTATAAAATGAGAAAGGTTAAATTTTGTTTGTGTATTTCGCATAGCTTTGTAGGGAGTGAGGTGTGTGTATTATTTCAGCGTTACAGAATCAGTCAGTCAGTCAGTGAGTCAGGGATCAGCGTAAATATATTTAAGAGATGTGGACCGGGTCGAAAAATGGACCGCTCCTGAGGATAGTTGAAAAAGACAATTACATATAGTTTGCTAAAACATTTACAAACCAAATTAGAGAGAAATACGAATACGAATATGTTCAATATTTTTGTTTTTTTGTACGTTTAAGTGAAGATCTGGAAGCAGCTTTATATGAGGGCTATGACTAAGAATTGTCCTATAGCGTTTATTTTTAGACTACTGATTACTGGGTGCAACAAGCAAGCAAAACCAAATTTGACCAAGATCTAAATGATAATTTGGATCTTATTGCAGTTTAAGTCATTATCGTAGGGGTCATTTGTGCGGGGACTAGGTCTGAAAACGCAACTATTTCTAACAATCATATGACTGGTTAAAACTCATGTATCGAATTTCATCAAAATAATGTAATACTTGCGACCTTTAGTCGAACGGAAGGACGGACAGACGGACAGACGGATGGACTTCGTTAAATTGACCCAGAAAGAGACTTAAAATCGATCGAATGCGTGACAGTTTCGGTGTAGTCGTAGGCTTCTAATATGTTTACTGGTCGTCAAGGATTATATTGTTTATAATATCGTCTATATGATCATCGACCAGACGGAGCATAATATCTGCTATATGGTCTTCGGTAGCAATGAGGAGATAATTTCGCTCATATAGTCATCGAAGAAATGGAAGAACTTGTCACTGTTATGATATCAATGACAGTATAATCGAAATTATCTCTATTTTGGTCTTGTATGATTCTGCGGACATTAATATGCAAATTTTGCCATCGATTTGTTCGAACTGTCTTCAATATGTCTTTAACGATTTACTATTGCCTTGAATACATGGCTAACTGAGAAGTAAATTACAAATAATTTTTAAGGACCACACTCAATTTCGTGGGGCTCTAAGCTGTTTTGGATTCTTGAACTTATATCAAAATTCCAAGTAAAAGTTTTCTTATAGTCGCCCTAGAGCAACTTTAAATTTCTAACATGCTTTCCATTTGCAACTTCTACTACAAGAGAATGAGCAAGTGATGCACTTGCCAATGAAATTGATAGAGTTTGATTGGTTTATACAATACATACATACATATATAACTACTCATCATACTGTAGTCCATACATACCAGTATATGCACTGCATAGACATTTATTGTACTGGCACCAGTTGAAGTGGGCTAAAGCCATGTTGTAGTAAGCCATGTGGTAAGTAAGCAACGAAGTAAGAGTAGAGAAAATATTGCTAACTTTTAAATAAACCAAAAGTCCATTAAAATACGTCATTTACAGTTATGTTTGTTAATAACAATGTAATTATTTTTCAGAAATGACATCAGAATAATGTTAAAAGCAATTTGACATAAAATTTTACTTAATATTTTGCCAGGATCATCGGAAGTAAGACAGATAAGTTAATGCAACGTATTCAGTCACAAAATGATTTGGAGTTGACTTTTAGTTTTTATAATTAAAATAAAAAATTTTTCAGTGCAATTTTAGGTTGAGAAAAATCTGTCTAGTTCTTCAATCTTTATGACTATAATCAAGAGAAATCTGCATAGCAAACTGAACTGAAATGAGCAACAATGCACCTGAGTCTTGAATTTCAAGACATTGAAGCTTACAAAACTTGGTTGAGACTCCTAGAGGCAAATAAGTTATCGAAATTTTGAACACAATATTATTTAACATAATATTTCCTTAAATTTTGATTGAACATATCTTTAAGGAACCTATCCATCCAAACATTGATACCACAGGTTGCGTCATCTTTTATGTCAATATGACAACATTTATATTGTATTAACTTTAGATACATATTTCTGAGACATCAATAAAAAAAAATTTTAACGAAAATATGCCCTTCATCGCTGACATAATTTTACAATAAAAATTCCAAAAATACATGGTATGATTCTGTGTATTTCCAGACAGTTATATCGGTAGATTACTCTCCTGAAGTATTACAGTATTCTAATAAAAACTGTGGAGTGGCTAAAAATTTTAATAGATATCACCAATAAAAAATAATTGGTACCCAACAAAATATTGAAACCAAACATAGAGGGAAAGATTTAAATTATTGGATAGTTAAGGTTTCAAATGTTTGTCAACAGCATGGATGTGAACACTTTTAAGTTTTGTTATTTTTCTCTGAAATTAAGCTATTTTATGTTAATACTTTTTTCTTTTTTAAATAAATATCTAAAACATAAAAATTTTTAAATAAACAAATAGTTGTTAATGCATGAGCTAATTGTTTGGTATTGACCGTTCAATTCGTCAAAAATATATTTCGTTAAAAGCTTCCATTGTATTGTAATACTGTAATGAAAAACAAGTAAGAAAATTATAGTCGGTCTAGACCGACTATACGATACCCTATACCATGCGTTTAGAAACCCTATCTCTTAGGCCCAACTAACTGTACATAGAAAATAAGCAAAAACCAAATTTGAGTGGGATTTTTATTAATTTTTTTGGCTGCAGATATGAAAAAGATCATATCGGATGCTATCTCTATATGGGGACTAGGTCCAAAAATGGACCGATCCTGACCATGTTTAGTAAGGTCTCTTGTGTTTTGCAAAAACATATACAAACAAAATTTGAGAAGAATCAGTGCAATATTTTTGTTTTTAATAGATTTAAGTGAAGATCGGGAAGCAGTCTATATGGGGCCAAAGGGATCATTTTTGGACTACTCATTAATGGATGTAATGAACGCATACAAACTCAATTTAAGTAAGATCTATATGACAATTTGGATCTTATGGCAATTTATGTCGATTTCATAGGGGTAATTTGTATGGGGGCTAGGTCTTAACATGGACCATTCTCACCAATTTCAATAGCGTTCATCCCATGACCGATAAAAGCTTATATACCAAATTTCATCAAAATATATTTATATTTGCGACCTGCAGTTTGATTACGAGGTTTACATGGACACACAGACGTACGGACGGACGGACGGACGGATGGACGGACATTGTTAAATCAACTCAAAAAGTGATTCTGATTCGATCGGTATAATTAAAGATGTGTCTAGGTCAAATATTTTTGGTTGTTACAAACAGCAGCACAAAGTGGTATAGGGTATAAATATGGATTTTACGGTGTTCTTTTATTAAAATTTTACGGTAGTGTATCTGCTATTTTAGTACCCGACCATTTCAATGTGATAGCTAAACTGAGTTGCAATTTAAAGTAAAGTTTCGAAGCTACTTATTTGTACGAAATTATTAAAATACTTATTTTAGGAAATCCACTTTTTCGACAATCTTGGTCTACGACGATTGTTTTCGAAAGAAACTAATTTTTGCAAAACAATTATAACAAGAACAATAAAATATATTCAAGATTTTTTTTAAATTTTCATTGAAATATGGGACTCTATTGAACCGATTCCGATGATTCTAAATAGTGACCAGCTCAGGATGCTAATGAATTATTTTCATTAAAAATGAGTAACCCAGCTGATTTATTGAGGACGTGATCGCGATTTTCACAGACGGACAGACGGACATCACTTTTTCAACTACGCTTGTTATAAGGATCGAGAAAAGATGGGGTCCATATTTTTGTTTCTTATTATTACAAATTGAATGACAAACTTATATCCGTCTAAGTCGAAAATCATGCTTTTGTGAAAAATAACATTTTATATGAATGTAATGGGTATTCTTTACGACTCACAGTGGCGCCCGTAGAGCAAACGAGGTTGCAAAAATCAAAATTTTCATGTGCGCCGACGAAGTTTTGAATAAACCCCTGTTATAGGAAACTTTTCAACGATTTCAAATATGCTACTCTTAATAATATCACATTTTTAGTTTAGAAGATATAACCGTTCAAAGTTGACCGACTTTCGGTTTTCAAAAAAAACACACAATTTTTAGTCAATTTGTTGCGATTTCAGGTGTAATATCACGAAAAATAGGTAACGAATCGCCTTATTTTTTGTTTGTATTGATTGATGTATTTATTGAATGTATAATGATAAAAAAAAATTAATTGTTTGCTTTGTGTTTCTCCTGGTAAATCACTATTTAAAAACTATCCGTTTTTTCGTTTTTTCACTATTTTTCAACTTTGACGGAAAATAAAAAAATCTATATTTTTCTATATTTGCCATATTTGCAAAACATGTTCTTTGATTATTTCTTTACATAATTCAAAAGGTTTTATCTGCCCGTACGTGCCCGTTTGGCTTCTAGAGGTAAAAAAGGTTAAAAAGACATGGTTGCAGAAATAGTATGGCGTGCATCCCTTACATGTTTTGACTAACAGTAGTTTGATCTAATAGTTTGAAAATTACATTTTAAGTCGGTTGTCTACCTGTGAGCCTCTGCCAAAGTCTACTCCCAATATTCTGTTACAGACACTGGATGCACAAAAAACTACTCATTGAAATTCGCAGGTACGCACCTCACTTTAAAATTACTTTGGAGTACAAATGGTCAAGAACAATATTGACTTACTGTCCCTCCAGGTAGGCACAAATCTTATCTAGACACGAGCATAATATCAAAATTGCATAATTCAGCCTAAATGCATATGTATGCAGGGAACAGGTAAATTTCTAGGCATGGTAGCATAAGCCTATATATTGCAAAATAAGCATAATGCCTGGATTAGTCTACGACTGAAAGTTGGCGCAACAAGTACTGAAACCGTGGCGTTAAACAATTTAAGTACTGAAACCATGGCGTTAAACAATTTAAAATTATTTGAACTGTTTAGAAGGTCAACCAGACCAAAGTTTTTCACGGAAGCTGCTTTAGAAGAACTTGATAGCTTATACGGAAATATTGAGAGAAGCGAAATTATAAAAAATAATTTTTATCTGATATATGCAAATATTAAGGCAAAATGGGTGAAATCTAATCGAACCATTCAGAACTTCAACTCCAAATACGAGGACTGGCTTAATGAAGACACCATCCTGTATATTGGCAGTAGATAAACCCACCACATCAACCAGAGGAGCAAAAGGAAGGCCAAAAAAAAGTATTGAGGAGTGTTCAATTTTCACAAGAAAGAGGAAACTTGCCGATGCCACCAATGACTTGACCACGAAGCATTTATCGGACGCGCTGTCTATTAAATATACAAAGGATAGTGAAAGAGTTAGGTCGCAGATTACAAAATCTGTTGCTGATGCAAGCCCACTGCGACTAAAAAGGATTTAGGAAAGCATTCCCACGCCCACAAACCACAAACGCACACATTAAAAAGTATGGTTCCAAAGAAGCCTTGGCCTTGTTTATGGACTTACAACTTTCCAAAGAAAAATATGAGATACTACGGGCATCCTTGATGCGACACGGGGCTGACGTTTTACCAGGATACAAGCATATTACGCAAGCCAAAATAAATTCACGACCACTGCATACGGCGTTTACGGAAGTCTCTGTGAAAGCCAATCTGCAGGATCTCATGGGCCATACAGCAAAACGGTTGTTGGAGAGTCTTCCTGCAAATGAGGTGAAAATTCTTCCTGAGAAGCTGACATTGATCAGCAAATGGGGCTGCGATAGATCATTCGGACAAAGCGTTTATAAGCAAATGATATCTTCCGATGACGCTACAATATCGGACAGAAATATGTTTATGGCATCTGTTGTTCCTTTGCGGCTAAAATCTGATGTTTCCCTACACTGGAAAAATCCACGTCCGTCATCAGTGCATTATTGCCGACCAATAATGTTTCAGTTTGCAAGGGAATCGGCAGAACTCATAAGGACCACGGCGAAGGACATTGAAGAACAAATAAGCAAGATTAAGCCTACAAAGCTGCAAATTGGAGAAGGAAAATATATTGAATGCAATTACGAGTTCCACCTGACCATGGTTGACGGAAAAGTCGTAAACGAACTGACAGGAACAACCTCAACATTGTCATGCCCGATTTGCAAAAAGAGTCAGAAGATCTTTGGTAATTTAAACGATTCTACAAACGAGGAGAATTACGAATATGGAATGTCACCATTGCACGCAAGGATAAGGTGTATGGAGTTCTTGCTAAAACTGGCGTATACCCTACCACAAGAGGAGGAAAACTTCGATGAAAATACATCAATAAAGGATAAGGAAAAGATCAGAAAGAAGCAAATACAGGATGCTTTTTTTAAACAAGTTGGACTAAAAGTAGACTATCCCAAGCACGGATACGGTAACTCAAACGATGGAAACACTTCTAGGAGAGTTTTTGAAAATGATGAGGCAGTAACTAGAATCACTGGAATTGACAATCAAATCGTGAAAAGATTGGGAACGATCTTGAATGTTTTAAACTGCAAAGAAAATGTCAATTCTACAAAATATGGAGAATATGCATCGAAAACTGCATCTCTTTTAGCAGAAATGTATCCACAGAAGAAGTTGACTCCGACCGTCCATAAAATATTGGCGCATGGCAAAGATATAATTGAGTTCCAGTCTTTGCCAATTGGAGAGCTTTCTGAAGAAGCACAGGAGTCTCTTAACAAATTTTATAAAAAATATAGATTGCAGAACACATTCAAAGCATCAAGGGTAAGGCAAAATGAGGACCTCTTCAACATGTTGTGGCAGCATCTTCCGATCCACTTATTTCTTCCCTGCGGCATGTGAAGTCACGAATAGATTTAGAAAATAATTATAGTTTAGAAATGATTAGTCTTTTAGATATACCTTCTCTTACGAATTGTGATGAATATTTTACAGAAAATTGAAAAAAAAAAATTTAAAAAAGAAGTAATTTTTTTTTAATTTGTTGGGTAATAATTTAAAACATAAAACCTTAAAGAAAAAAAATAAAAACAATCTAAAAATGTAAAAATTATTTTTTTTAGTTACCATATAATTGATTTTTCTACAAATTTTAACTTTGATAACCCATAAGTAGGCCCCTACAAAGCGTAGCACCCTTTCCAGACGCTCATTTCATAGGCTGGACAGTTATCTATCATACGCTGTGCGACTTAGGTCAGTATGTTTTTATAATTTTCGTTTATAATTTTTCGTTTTTAATTTTTTATTTTTCATTTGTAGTATGTCATTTTTCGTTTTCCGTTTTCCGTTTTTCATTTTCAAATTTTTATTTTTGTTTTTCTTTTTTAATTTTTAATTTTTAATTTTTAATTTTTAATTTTTAATTTTTAATTTTTAATTTTTAATTTTTAATTTTTAATTTTTAATTTTTAATTTTTAATTTTTAATTTTTAATTTTTAATTTTTAATTTTTAATTTTTAATTTTTAATTTTTAATTTTTAATTTTTAATTTTTAATTTTTAATTTTTAATTTTTAATTTTTAATTTTTAATTTTTAATTTTTAATTTTTAATTTTTAATTTTTAATTTTTAATTTTTAATTTTTAATTTTTAATTTTTAATTTTTAATTTTTAATTTTTAATTTTTAATTTTTAATTTTTAATTTTTAATTTTTAATTTTTAATTTTTAATTTTTAATTTTTAATTTTTAATTTTTAATTTTTAATTTTTAATTTTTAATTTTTAATTTTTAATTTTTAATTTTTAATTTTCAATTTTTTATTTTTCATTTTACATTTTCCAATTTTAATTTTTTATTTTTAATATTTTTTTTTTCATTTTTCATTATTCGTTTTTTCTTTTTCATTATTCATTTTTTGTTTTTCATTTTTCATTTTTTAATTCTTATTTTAAATTTTTCATTTTTCGTTTGTCATTTTTTATTTTTCATTTTCAAACAGGTTATTAGATATCATAATTTTTTCACCAATACAATCATAAGTCACACCGATTTTGTCTTACGTCTGTAACGCTGTTTTTGTGATTGTATTGTGAAATATAAATTTACCCCCTGCGGGTATAGATGTTTACACATCAAAAATTGTGTTAAAGAAATTGGGACTTCATGTAAATATAAAGCGTTGTTCGTAAAATATGATAGCATATATAAGTCAAATTGATCTTAAGTCGACTTAGGCGGTTATCGCTGGTGACCACAAATATATATGGAGATGAAAATTTTTGTATGAAATATCCTTTTGATTTTTTTTTTTTATTTTCAGTCAATTATCTTCTTAATTCGAAGCAAATTTTGAATTCTAACAATTTACTAAATGCAACTGTTTTGTTAGACAAAACAATATTCATCACCATTTTGAGCCCCACAATGCACATGAATCAATCAATTGTTTTTATTAATATTTTTTAACAACAGCTTGTGTCAGGTGTTCCTAACAATAATGATTGTCTTTTGTTGTTGATTGCAATTTTGACAACTAATTCGTATTCTTTTGCTTTTTTAGTTCCTTCGATTTTTTTAGTTAATTGGCTCTTTTAATTCTTTCCGTGTTTTAGTTCATTCCGTTCTTAAGTTCAGTACGTTATTTCAGTTTGATATACAATTTGGCATATGGGTTTATACTGCGAACTTAAAAAGATACTTCCTGCACCATTTTACTTGCTATTGAAGTCTTATTTAAGTGAACGCCATTTCAATGTAAAAGTAAACAATGCATCATCAGATTTATACGAAATAAGGGCAGATGTACCGCAAGGCAGTGTTTCGGGTCCAATCCTGTGTACAATTTTTACGTCAGATATAACTGAAAACGTCCTAATCGCGACTTATGCAGATGATACAGCCATATTAGCCTCCAGCGTATGTAACAGGTAAGAAAATTATAGTCGGTCTAGACTGACTATATGATACCCTATACCATGCGTTTAGAGACCCTATCTCATAGGCCTAACTAACTGGACATAGAAAATAAGTAAAAACCAAATTTGAGTGGCATTGTTATTAATTTTTTTGGCTGCAGATGTGAAAAAGTACATATCGGGGGACTAGGCCCAAAAGTGGACCGATCCTAACTATGTTTGGTAAAGTCTCTTGTATTTTGCAAAAATATATACAAACAAAATTTGAGAAGAATCAGTGCAATATTGTTACAGATTTAAATGAAGATCGGGAAGCAGCTCTATATGGGGCCTATGACTAAGAGTTGTCCCATAGGAATCATTTTTATACTACTCATTAATGGATGTAATATGTACATACAAACCCAATTTGACTAAGATTTGTATGATAATTTGGATCTTATGGCAAGATATGTTGATTTCATAGGGGTCATTTGTATGGGGGCTAGGTCTCAACATGGACCGATTCTCACAAATTTCAATAGCGTTCATCCTATGGCCGCTAAAAGCTTATATACCAAATTTCATCAACACATATTCATATTTGCGACCTGCAGTTTGATTACAAGGTTTACATGGACACACAGACGTACGGACGGACGGACAGACGGACAGACGGACGGACATCGTTAAATCGAATCAGTTAGTGATTCTGATTCGCGCGGTATAATAAAAGATTGGTGTAGGTCAAATATTTTTGATAGTTACAAACAGCAGCACAAAGTCATTATAGCCAAACCACATAGTGGTTTAGGGTATAAAAAGTTTTCCTGTAAATCATTCACTATTCAAGTACAAGATAAGTTGATGGGAATTTGGGAAAAACTTGGTATGGAAATAATGCTGAAAAAAAGTGTATGTAATAAATTGAATAGATTGTTTGACAAATATCAAGACCAACTCAAGAGAAGAAACAAAACCCAACAATTTACAGAGTATGTAAAATCTCTGGAAACAATTTTTTACATTGGAACATGTAAATGCGATTTGAAGACAGCTCCATGTGCATGCGGCTTGGTTCCCGAACGCCTCAAAGAGTTTATGGACGATCAACATAATCAGAGAAGACTAACAATGGATGCATTTGTGATGGAAATTGAAGAGCAAGGAGCAACGTGTATGTCATCAATGCCAACATACCAAGATCCCGATGACTCAACATACGCACCGCCACCGGTTCAAGAAGATATCGATAGAAACACAAGTTCACAATACACAGAGAGATACGATTGTTTTTACTTTGCCTTGGTATGTGACAGATTTGGTGTGCCTGATAGAGTAGCATCAGCATTCGGAACCGCTCTTTTTCAAGTTTTTTAAATTAAAGATAAGCATGGGAAACCTCTCATCATGGATAAATCGAAAGTTCGCAGAGAAAAAGAGAAATGCAGACAAGAAGTGCTTCGCAAACGGTTAGATGATACCGTTTGATACTTTAACGATAGATAAAATTGATGAGAAATATCATACTAGGATGGTAAAAGAACCGCATCTTGTTATTTTGAGAGAACCCAATTCTGAATTGATTGGTTACGTAAGACTGGAACATGAAACCGCTGAATACAAAACAACCAAATTAAATGATTTTTTCATCGATATTTTTATCGTCACTGGATGCATTAATTGGAATATGCACTGACGGTGAGCCAACAAACACTGGCCCACACGGTGGAATTATACGACGATTTGAATTGCTGTTAAAAAGACCATTGCATTGGTTCGTTTGCCTTCTACACTTCAACGAACTTCCGTTTCGGCATTTGTTTGAAGCTTTGGATAAATCAACCAGCACTGGACCGAGATCGGCAACCGGAAAACTGAGCCGTCAAATCGAAACTTGTGAAACTCTTCCGGTAAGTTATTGCTATCACTCAATTATTATAATTGTCAACCATTATTAATTATTTTATTATTATATATTTTCAGGTGGTGGACGGCTTCCAGAAAATTGAGTTGCAAAATATGCCCCCTGCTCCAGAAAAAATTTAATTTTCCACCGATTCAAAGTACTTATACGACATGGCCCATGCAATTTCTAGCGGCGTGGTTTCGGTGAATCTGGCTAACATCAAACCAGGGAAAATTGTACATTCTCTGTGGCTCACCAAGACCGCTAGATTATTACGATTATATGTGACAACGGAAAATCCAGATGCAAATTTAAGAATTCTGGTTGAATTCATAATTAAATGTTATGTGCCAATGTACTTCAATATCAAGTATTTCAGCTCTGTCGTGTACGACAGTGCATTATTTTTCAAGTTCATTGGTTGGCCACGATTTCTAGAGCCTCGTTTACGCAAAATTGTCAATCAAGTAATTAAAGATAATTCATATTATGCGCATTCGGAAAATATCTTGTTATCAATGTTGTTTGATGATAGCAAAGAAAAGCACGACTGTGCTATGAAGAAAATTCTACGCTATCGAACCGATGTTGACGACCCAGCGCAACTTAGAGCTTATAAAAAATCAGATATAAACTTTACTTGCACAAGTTATACGGAAAGGATCATATTTGAACCACCATTCACGCGAAGCATTCCGTACGATACATTGAAAGAATATTTAAATCAAGATGATCCACCGTTTAATGATCCAAAAATTCCATCACACATACAAGGAACGGAACGACATGTTCAATTGCTAGCTAGCGTTTCCAAACGGGTTATACCGGAAAATGTAGAGGCTGTTATGGCGACGACATTAGAGAGCCGTGCGAAATTGCCCAGACTTGAAAGTAAAAAAGACTTCACACAATAATTTTTTTTAGTTTCTATAACTAACTATAACTATAACTTTAATTAATTTTTTCATTTACATATGTTCTAACTAAATAAATTTCTTAAGAGAAAAAATAGATATTATTATAAATAAATAATAAATATTATTATAAATAAATAAATAAAAAACATAAGCATTTCGCTGATTTTTTCATGTAAAGTGCCAAAACTGGCGATTTTTTGAAATGTTTGTATGTGGAACCCCCCAGGGGAGTTCCACTGGCATGGGTGGGTCGGGCCTCCACAGTTAGTGGGGGTCGGTCATACATTTGGACTCGATTGGAGCACTCTAAATGGGTCAAAGTGGGATTTTTCAAAATTTGCCCCTACCCAAAAGTTCGACCCAAATTCTGGGACATCAGAATTCGTTTTAGAGGTATGGTTACTTCGGCAAAGTTTCTTATTTTGATCCCTGGAATACGATTTTCACTGAGCAATGGGCGATTTTTAAATCGACCCGCCCTAATACATACAATTGCTTTTTTTAGTTATCTGTTTGAAATGCGTAATTTTTTTTATGTACGTTAAAACTTTATGATTTAGAATTTATTAAGGAAGACATGTATATAATTTAAGCATATAAAAAATACCAATCCTTGGTCCCCTAAAACTAATAGCGAAACAATTGAATGATATGAAGTTTCTCACAGCTAAAATTCAAGCAACTGTGCTTTTATATATTTTTTTTTTATAGCCAAAAGGTTGCTCTTAAAAGTTATCTAATAGTAGTAGACACGGTTTAATAACTACCAAATATTGTATTCTTTGTCATAAGTATGGGAATATGATGAGCGGTTGGGGTTGTAAAATACAGCCATAAAATTTATAGTTACACTTAAAAACCCAAAAACAATCTATCAATATAATTTTTTGGTATGAGAATACATCAGACCCTGGAAAACGGTGTAAATTGATATTTAAATAAAAATGCTTAGGAGAATCAAATGAACGACGAGGAGTTTATAAACAAGATTGATAAGAAATACTGTGGTGTTGAACACTATACTATTGAACTATTGGTTATTGTTAGTATGGCAACCCCAATATCAGCAAGAAGTTAGTATAATATTTTCGGTTAACGAAATGAGTCGATTTAGGCTTGAACTATATTGGGATATATTAAAAACTTCGAAGGTGGTGAAATTTCTACCGAATGTGCATAATATAATAATTATGAATCAATTTTTATTAATAATTATTAAAAATGGCAAATTTTTTCGCATCTTAAAATATTGATAATAGTTATTTTGGGTCCCTATGGGGTCCCCAGCATCACTGATATAGTAATGGAAGAGCTATTAAAATTATGGACATAAAACCGAGGATTCTAACAAAATACGCAGATGATATTTTTTGTATTTTAAAAATAGACAAAGTAGAAGATACTTTAAAGATTTTAAATTTGTTCCACCGACAAATCCAATTTACGAAAGAAGAAGAAAAAGATAATCAATTACCATTTTTAGACTCTATCATCATTAAAAAAGATAATATACTAAAGTTAGATTGGTATCAGAATCCCACGTCGGCAGGAAGACTGATAAATTTTCACTCAAAACATCCCAGAAGGATAATTATAAATACTGCAACGAACTTTATAAAAAGGTTTCTTGATATAAGTGATGATGTCTTTCATAAGGATAACAAGGAAAAAATCATTCACATCCTTAAGAAAAATGATTTCCCAATAAAAACAATTCTGGAGTTAGTTAAACATGTAAAAACCAAGAAAATTTACCAGAAAGAAGAAAACACGCAGAAAGTTTACAAATTAGTAACTTATGTCCAAGGTTATTCGGAGCGAATTAAAAACTCAAATATTTATGATAAAGAAAGATTTTAAATTGCCCTTAAAACTTGTAACACTATAAAAAAACTAGCTGATTGTTTGGCGCCTAGGCGCCCGCTTATTTTGACATCAACAAACAAATTTTTTTTCCATTTCAGTATTTTTCTATATTTTTTATATTTTAAAAAAATTAATTTTATTATTTTTAAAATTTCTTAAAAAAAAAAAATCGAAAAACAGTTGTAAAAAATAAAAACAAAAATTTCGATTTTCAAATGAAGTTTTGTAAAAGGTCCTTTTATGTAAGTATATTTTCGCAAAAGTTTGCCAGTAGCCAACCTTTGCTTTATACTTTCTGCTTCAATACATAAGGAGTTTTTAATATTATTTGATTAAAAAAAAATATTTTATTTTGATAGAAACTCGGTAATTTTAGTCTTATTAAGACAAATTATAAATATGTATCATTTTAATAATTTAATTTATGTTTTATAACTTTTTAAAATGCATCAAAATAAATAAACTTATTCAACTAAAAAAAGTTTTTAAATCTTTCGGACAAAACAAAAAAATACTACGGTTACAACGAACTTAGTTTATAACGGTTACAACGAACTTAGTCTATAACGAACTAATTTGGCCGGTCCCGCCGAGTTCGTTATAACCGAACTCAATTTTATTGTAGAAAAAATAGAATAGCATAGAAAAAACAAACGTTTTAGAGCAAGGTTCCTAAAAGTTTCTTAAGGATTGGTGGGGGGGGGGGGGGTAGTTTTAAAAGTTAAAAAAAGTCGTATCTTCATAATTCTTTTTTAAAGATATGAATAATGTTGGATAAAATATTTCACATACACATTATAGCATAATATTTGAAGAATCTTTGAAAAAAATTTTAATTGAAAATTTTTATAAATAAGTCCGTGACAGCGAATCTCCCGAGGCGTTGTTGTTTTGCGGTGAACATCATAACACGTTACCGGATTATGTGAAATAGAAAAATCGAAATGCGTTTCAAAGGTGACATATTTCCTGAGGTAGTGACGAAGAGTTTTTTCAATTTTTTTTTTTGCAGCATTTTGAAGTGAAAAACGATTTTTGCTATACAATTTCGGGAATTTGTTGTTAAAAAATGGGAAAGAAAATGGAATTAAAAAAAACCCTTCGTTGTTACGTGATGATTTATGTGTAGATATAGTGTCTAAAATTGCAAAAGAATCGGTCAACTAGATTTTGAGTTATGATGTTCACGGACTTCGATTAGTTACTATATACCGTATGAGGCCGGTCGCTGGAAACGCTGTATTTTCTTAAGTTTTGCTCTAATTTACTTCAAATTTTGACACAACACTCTCATATGTATATGTAAACTGAAAAAAGAGAACTACATTTTTTGCAAAGTTATCTATATCTCTAAAAAATAAATAAAAAAGTAAGAGCGTATTAGTTTTCCTTCAAAAAAACTTATTGTTCCAAATCGCCTTTAATTCTTCCATGATAATTTCAGTTAATTATTCAAATTAAAATCTTAAATATACCTATTTACGTAATTTATGTTTGTCAAAATTTTTTGAAAGCAAATTATGCAAAAATTAATATTATGTGTGAAAAAATAAATTATTTTCCCACCTCTCTTCCGAAATTACAATGTAATTTAATTATGCAAAGTTAGAATAATTTAAATTTTAAACTTAATATTGCACTATTTTTTCAAGTGTTTTTTAATACAGAGCTTTAAACGAAATGATACGTTGGAAAACAACAAAATCCACATTGAAGATCTCTTTTTCTCAAATATTTATCAAAAAAAGCCTACTCTTTGGTACCAGAGAACCGGAGCGAAAGCACTCCTAACAATACAAAACATTTTTGAGATGAAAAACAAAACCGACAAACGGAAAAGTTTAGTTTGATAAAAGAAGTAAAAATTTTTAAAAAAAGAATTTGAATAGATATTAGCTTTTTTTATGCGTTTTTTGCGTTCAACTTATTCCATATGTAACACGAAATCTGCATATGTAGTGCTATTGTCGTTAGCAGTGCTGCCAGTTTTGACAACTTATTGTAATATCGACGATTTTTCAATTTGTTAAAATGATGACTGATGATTTAAAATTTCAGTAGTATAAAAATTACGTCATCAAAGGTTAACAATTAATGGATGGTTTATCGAAAATTTATAGTTTTTGTTCGGTGTAAATATAAATTACAAAATATGTATAGATTTAATTCTGGGTCGAGTCGTTTAAAAACGGAAATACCTTGAATAGCATCTCCATTTAAGATTTAAGTTTTAATTACGGCTATACTTTAAACCTATATTATATGTTTCAGCTATAGATACATGTTAATAAAATTATTTAGTTGATTGCTGTGTTAATTTTTTTTCGTTGAAATTTCATCACTAATACATTTTTATATATAGAAATAACCAATGCTGTAATAATATTCGTAATATGAATGATATAAATAAATGTTATTGTTTCTTTTTGTATTTGTAGTTTTATTTTTATTTTCTTGACAATTCTTGTTTTAAAAATGACGATTTTGGCGATTTAATTTCCAAAATTGTCGATTTTCAGAAGATTTTATTAGCAGCACTGGTCGGTAACATAGAAGAGAGAAAATTTTGTGTGGGTTTGTATAAAATGAGAAAGATTAAATTTTGTTTGTGTATTTCTCATAGCTTTGTAGGGAGTGCTATGTGTGTGTATTATTTCAGTGTTACAGAATCAGTCAGTCAGTCAGTGAGTCAGGGATCAGCGTAAATATATATATGATTATTTAGTAAAACTAAGACAAAAATAGAAAATGAAGATAAGTCGAACGTCATTTACAAGATCAATTGTGGAGGAGACGGGTCTAATATTTGCGATAAAGTGTACGTTGGGACTACGAAAACAAAGCTAAAAACGCGACTTTCATCCCATAAGTCTGATCATAAAGCAGTAAACAAACCAATTGAGCAAAAAACTGCGCTTGCGGCCCACAGTACTTTGACTGGGCATAAACCAAATTTCAACGATCTGTACATTTTACAAGAAGAGAATAACTATGCGAAGAGATATACTCTAGAAATGTTACACATAATTGATGTACAACCGAATAAAACACTAAACTTTAAAACAGATACGGACAAATGTGCTCAATTGTACAGGCACACAGTAAACAAATATCGTCAACTTAGACATAAAACTAGACGCTTTCAACTCCGCGATAATAAAAACAGAAAACAGAAAATGTACCGCTGTTGACAACTAATTAGACACGCTTTGTATTTTACATAAAACGCGCTTTAGTTTTTATATAAAGCAATTTATTTTCATCCTATTTCATCATATTTTTTTAAAATATATTAAAGAGTTAACAAATAAACAAAAATAACTTAAAAAATTATTCAACCTTAAAAATTTTTTAACAATTAATTATATTATTTGAAATTTGACTGCGTCACCTAATTAGAAACGATAATACATTACTTAAGAAAAAATTAGTTATTAAGTTAATTTTCTTACTTATTCTCAATATTTTGTTGCAAAACCCTTTTGCTTCATTACTGCCTCACATCGATTGCACATTGATGTTATGAGACGCCGACATCGCTCGACTGGTATTGATTCCCACGCCATCTTCACTTCCTCAAAAAGAGCTGCCATATTTGCTAAATTCTTGAGGCTTACAGCTTTTTTCACGTCACCCCACAGATGTTCAATAGGGTTCAAGTCAGGACTGGATGATGGCCACTCCAAAACGTTGATTAAGTTGTCTGCAAACCATTTTTTTTTTGAACTTTGCCGTGTGTTTCGGATCGTTATCCTGTTGAAATTGCCATATAACAGGCAAATTCTCCTCAGCCCACGGCAGCATGACATTATTCAATATTTCAACATATTTTTCTTTATTTAAGTTTCCATTAATTTTATAAATTGGCCCAACACCATTCCAGGAGAAGCATCCCCATACCATAATTGACCCTCCACCCTGCTTCACTACGCGTGAAACATAGCGAGGATTAAATTCTTGATTAATTGGTCGTCTAACATATCTACGACCATCAGGACCAAGGCGATTTATCTTCGTTTCATCGCTCCAAAGCAAATACTTCCACTGATTTGCAGTCCAATTCCAATGAGACTTGGCGAATTCTATACGACGTTTCCTTTGAATCCTACTCAGAAGCGGCTTCTTGCGTTCTGCTCTACCATGCAGATCGGATTCTACCAAACGCCATGCAATAGTCCTCTTGGATATTGCGACATTAAATTTTTTGTGTATATCACGTTGGATATCAGTGGATGACATTTTTGGGACGGCTTTGGAGATTCGCCTTATCATTCGGTCGGTGTGCGCTGATGTTTTTCTGGGCCTCTTACTTCGTGGAACGTTGGCTATAGTGTCATATTTGTTTATATGTTTCAAAGCATTTAAAACTATTTTTTTTTTGGAAAACTTGAGCTGCACGGATATTGCTCTATACGATTTTCCAGCTTTATGGAGCTCAAAATTGCAGTTTCGTTGTGCAGGAGTGCAACTTTTGCCTTTTCCCATTCTAAATCTTAAAAATAATAGTTTTAATTTTTTTTGTACATTTAATTCAAAAAATATTTACCGAAAAGCAATATAATATTTATCAAAGTCACACTTTACAAAGAAGATTTCAATTAACAATTGTTCGTTTCTAATTAGTTGTCGCGCTTTATTTGAATTGTACTAATTAAGATGTAATCAAGTTTCAAAAATGATAACGGCAGTTGAAATGCATAACAACAAAACTGAGTGCATTTGATAATAAAAAGAGCAATAACTACAATACAAGTGTTTTGGAGACAAAAATATCGTTAAATTTTAAAATTTTTGAACAATGCTCATCAAGAATTAATATAAAAAGAGCGTTTCTAATTAGCTGTCAACAGCTGTATGTAATCGTTATTATTATTGTTTAAATCAATGTTTTTCTGTAAAATTAAAAAAATTTGTTATTAATTGTATTTATGTTTTAGATTTTTGATGATGAACAGCGATGCTGTTCGAAATATCAAAAATAAAAATTATAAAAAAAAAAAATAAATAAAAAAGAACCAAAAAGTAAAGAATCTGATTTTTATTATTAAAACCACATGACCTTGAGCCTAACAAACCAAAAACCATATTACAACACAACAGGTCAACAATAAAACTTTCAACAAAAAATCTTTTACTAAAAATTTTGTGTTTTATTTGTTTAACACATTCAGCTGAACTGCGGGAATTGCCGTCATTCACATGTCCTTAAAAAAACTAATGACGGGAATTTCCGCTAATTTTTAAATCGAATTTTTCAACCGTCAAAACTGATTTTTTTTTATTATTGTACATAATTAGTGTTGCCTGTAGTGCTAAAATACTAGCACTAACAAAAAACCCCAATTTTACAAATTCCAATAAGAACAATTGCCATGTAAAATCAACGTAAAATTGTTTCTTTTTTGTGTAGAAACGCCTTCAATAAAACGAATTGCGGGAATTCCCGCGTTAATCTCAAAAGAAATACATGTACGTAAAATTAATTGATTTTCTGAGTGCGATCAGTTGTATAAGCTAATTAACGTTTAAAAAATATAAAAACAGTTTCGTAAAGTATTTTTTAAATAAAATATGGCAAATAAAAATTTGCAAAAAATGGTCGATGAAATATTAGGAAGTTCAGAAGACAAAAAATCATCAGATGGAAGAGAATTCGCAGGATATTCCAGTTGTGACGATGATAGCGATGTTGGTAGTGAATTCGATGAATCTACTCAGGAAGATTTAAGTCAGGAGTAAGATGGTGCATGTATTTCCGATATTGAAAGTAATCGTGAGTGTAATACTGAGTGTGATGAAATTTGCCACGAGAATATAAAGCCAATACCATCTTCTACATTCAATGAATCTTGGGGCACCCATGGCGAAATAAATAGTGACTCCTCTCCACTAATGAAATTTCAAAAATTTTTTAATGAAGACGTGATTAATTTATTGGTTTCTTCGAGTAATGCTTATGCAAAAAATTTGGAGAATAATGACCCCAAACGATCGACAAGGACCTAAAATAGTTTTTCCTGAAACATCAAAAGATGAAATTCTTAAATTTCTGGGCTTATGCTTACTGCAAGGTCAGAACAAAAAACCATCCATTAATCATATGTTTTCGAATAATATGTTGTATTATCAACCAATATATGGCTCTGTAATGTCTGGAAGTCGTTTCCAGCAAATTCTGAGATGCTTCAGTTGCCATGCGTCATATGAACAAGATAGCCACTCAGGAAAGCTGGAAAAAATAATGCCACTACTTCAATTGGTTTTAAAAAAATTCGAAAACACCTTTACACCTGGTAAAGACTTGTCTTTAGATGAGTCTCTAGAGGAAGATTATCCTTTAAACAATATAACAAAGGAAAGCGAACTAGGTACGGCATAAAGTTTTACGAAGTTACTACGAAAGACGGCTACATTTTAAATGTAAAAATATATGCAGGAAAAGATATTGAAGAGACCCCAGGATCAAAAACAAAATCAATAGTTTTAAAACTAATGAATCCGTACCTCAACCGTGGCCACCATACGCTACTTAACTACAAAACTCACTGGTACTTTACGTTCCAATCGTAAATCGTAAACCGAGTCCTAAATGTATAATTGGTAAAAAAACTGGCAAAAGGTGAAATGATTAGGCGAAGAACAGGAAATGTTTATAATGAGAATATGGCAGGGGTTGATCGAGCCGACCAATTATTATCATATTATTCCAGTCCCAGAAAAACCAAAAGATGGTATAAAAAGGTCTTATTTCACATACTGGACATGGCTGTGTGGAACTTATATTTTATTTATAAAACATTTCGACCAAAAAACTCCTTTTTAGACTTTCGAGATGATTTCATATTAAGTTTGATTAATTTACAAGCAAATGTAGCTGAAGGCAAGGATCTTGTTAATTTCGTAATAGCTAGCGGACGTCAAACAAATATACAAAACGAATCCTGTTCAATTGATATGAGTATTCATCACTTCCCGGAAAAAAATCCTTTCCCTCCAAAATATAAGGGTTCAACTATAAAAAAAAAAAGTTATTAGAAGAGATGCAAGCATTGTCTTAAAAATGGAACCAGAAAAGAAACAAGCTTTCAATGCAAAAATTGTTTTGACAAGCCTGCACTATGCCCCGATGGTTGTTTTGAATGTTATCATTTAAAATAAAAAGTAGTAATGTATAAATTTATGTTTTATAATAAATATTAATAAATATATTAAATAATATTTTGTTTATTTCCCCAATATTAATAACGGCATGTCTCGCAATTATATTCTGAGAACTAAATATACTCTTAAAAAAATAAATGCGGGAATATCCGTCATTAGGGAATTACCGTCATTTGTACAGCACACCTAAATTAATTATCAAAAAATTAAATGCGGGAATTCCCGTCATTTGTTCGACACAACTTAAGAAATGGTGCAATGATATAAAGCGGAAATTTCAGCACTTAATTTTTATATGAAAAAATTAAGTGATTCTTTAGCAGGCACCAGCTAAATTTAAGTGAAGCTGAATGTGTTAAGAAATAAAAAAATATTAACATAAAATAGCTCAAATTCAGAAAAAAATAACAAAACTTAAAGATATTAATTTTTATGCTGTTGACAAAACATTGGAAACCTTTACTAAGCAACATCTGAAAGCTTTCCCTCTAACGTTTCCCTATATTTTGTTGCGTATCCTTTATTTTTTAGTACTTCTTCACAACGACGAGGCATGGTATCAATTAAATTATTGTCGATATTCATTGAAATTTTTTGCCACTCTGAAAAACTTCCTCTACGAGATCTGTCTTGTTTGTATAATTTCGTGTGTAATTATGTAATTTTGTGTGGTTTCTCCACAGTGGTTTCTTCACAGGACGATAATAACCAAGATCAGCTTCAAGTGTTTACAGAAAAAGAGTTAGAACACATATATTTAGATCCAGATTGTTAAAAATCTCATTAAGTAGTAATTTTCGGCATTCTTTAAACTCTTTGGCTATAAAATTATCTTTCCTTTGAATCGTTTACCGGGGCTCGTCATCTAAATGTTGAGTCGTGACCATACCTCTTTCACACCATTTCTTGAAATTTTTTTAAATTATAAATTTATTCACAGAATATTTCTCTCATATTTTACTTTGCTTAAGACCAGTAGTAAAATCATCTATCATTCTGATATTTAGCTCTTCACAAAACTTTATTTTATAGTAATTTCTTATAAGACCAAAATATTGAAAAATCCATTTTAATTTAAGAAACAGTTGAAAAAAGTGAGTAATTATAAATACTAGCAGATTCCAGCGCTCGAAATTCGAGTGCTATTTCTAGGCAGCTTTATTTTTCAACTTAGACAATTCACAAACCAATATTTTTATGGTTTATTATTATTGTGAATGAACTTAACAAACTCTTATCAACCTCACTAACAAATTTAATAAAACACACATAGCATATATATAATTTTATGTATGTGTTAAATGCACTTTACTCAAAATAAAGGAAAAAATTTAAAAGTCTGTAAATCTGCAAATCGGCTCAAAAGAAATACCTTTCAAATAATATACGTTTGGTCAAAATCGGGATAAAATGGTAGCACAAAACATCGGTCACAAGAAATCGCCTAACCGATTAATATTATAGATTTAAAACCTGGTTAAGATTTTATACATTTTCTTTCATACCATCTTCTATTTTAATTGTTTTAATTAACTCTAGTACAGATGTTTAATAGTTTCCATTGTTTTGACATCACTAAGAAAATAGTTGTTTTTCGTTTTTCCATTCTCATTTTTTTTTTATTGTATTTGTTGTATTTCGAGAAATAGCGCACCAAACAGTGATTTCGAAAAAAAACAAAACAGCTAAGAAATTTATAATCGCCCTAGACCGACTATACGATACCCTATACCATGCATTTAGAGATCCTATCTCTTAGGTCCAACTATTTAGATATAGAAAATTAACATAAACCAAGTTCGAGTTGGAAGTTTTTTTTGCCTTCGGATATGAAAAAGTTCATATCGGATGCTATATCTATATGGGGACTAGGTCGAAAAATGGACCGATCCTGACCATATTTGGTAAGGTCACTTATTTTTTGCAGAAACATATACAAACCAAAAGTCTGTGCAATATTTTTGTTCTTTTTTATAGATTTATATTAAGATTGGGAAGCAGATTCATATGGGTTTATTTTTGAACTAATAATGGATGTAATAAACACACACAAACCCAATTTGAACATGGCAATATAAGTCGATATAGGTCTGAACATCAACCGATTTTCACCAATTTACATAGCGTTCCTCCCAGGGCCGATAAAAGCTTAGATACCACACAGACGGACAGACAGATGGACAGACGATTTTGAAAGTGATTCTGAGTCGATCGGTATAATAAAAGATGGGTCCGGGTAAAATATTTTTGTTAGCTACAAACATTAGCACAAAGTCATTATACCCCAGCCACATAGTGGTACAAGGTATAAATTGAACTTAACGCGAAATTAATAAAAAACAAAATTGGGAAATTCAGAATTGTGTTAAAGTTTCCAATGTATTGTCACCCTTTGTATATATGAATGTAATTATTGGGAAGTGATCTTGGATTTAATATATAAGAATTTTAATATATTTGATCTCAGGAACTTTCCAAAATATTTTAATGTTTACAATAAGCTTTTTTTAATCAAATAAATCTATAATATTAATAGGCTAGGCGATTCTTTGTTCCTGATGTTTTGTTTTACCGTTTTATCCCGATTTTGACTAAACTTATATTATTTGAAAGATATTTCTTTTAGCTGTTCGCCAAATTTACAGATTTTTAAATTTGTTTCTTTATTTTGAGTAATTTGCATTTAAAGTTGCTACTAACACATAAATAAAATTATGCGTATGCTATGTGTGTGTTGATTAAATTTGTTAATGTCTTTGTTGCCTACATTCACAATAATAAACCAAAAAAGTGTTGAGCTAAGTTGAAAAATAAAGTTGCCTAGATACTGTACTCGAATTTCGAGCACGGGAATCTGCTAGTTATAATTAAAAGGCCGTTGATAGAGTGTCAAAGTTGTTTTCGTCTTTGCCTTTTATTGGCACAAGCTTTGCCTCATTGGATCACATAATTTAATTTTGCACAGCTCACAATATACAGGAATATTGCCACCCTTAAATCGTTACAATCCACATACAACCTTTCCCCTCATTCAATCACAAAGAAAGCTCTTTGCAATACTATTATTATTATTATTAAAATGAAGAAAAAGTTCGCGTGAAATTTTGCTTTCGGCACTCTGTCTGTATTAAAAAGTTTCTACATTTTATATTTTATTGATTTCAATTTTATTTTAATTTGAAATAGCTAACGGCCAGTTTTGAAAAAAGTTTAGCTAGATGTTCGTGTTTTCATTTTGCCTGATTGTTTCGTTTCCTGTTTTTTTCTGAGAACTTGTATTTAAATTGTTTTACATAAAAGTGAAAAAAGAAGTGTTTTATTGGCGTAAACTTACCATTACTGCATTACGTTTGAAATCCATAAAATTTTTCACCTCTGCTGCCAGTTCACGCAACAGTATTATGCCATCCTTTCGTTTAACTTCGATATCGTTGTCTTTAAATCGCTGTAAAATAGAGAAAGAGAATGTTCATTAATTAATTATGAGAAGTATTTCTAGTTTTTCTTTACTTAGTTGTTAGTCACTTAGTTGTTAGTAATCTTTATTTTGTGTTTTTCATTTTTAAAACTTTTTTGTTATTTTGTTCTTTAAGTTATCAACCAAATAATAAATAAATAAAAAAAAAATGATAGCCTGGGGTACCCTACATGAAGAGTTTGGTAAAAGAGACTTAGGTAAGAATTTGTTGGGTGAGGTTAACAATGGATATAGAAAAATATTTTAAACCAAATTCAAGAGATTACCCCTTTTTTGTTATCTTTGATATGTTAATTTCGTATCGGATGTCATTATTATTTGAGGAAGAGGTCTAAAAATGTTTCGATTGTGATTATATTTTGTGAGATCTCTTACATTAAGTTACGGCTAAAATGGCAGCAAGAGCAAAATAAAAAAGTCCAATATTTAATATTAGAAGTTGATTTATTATTTTATTGAAAATAAAATCTTTTACTTCGCAAAATTGATGTTTCATGAATTATACTTTAGCAGTTTGTTATCCTAGTGTAAGTAGAAATTTTCGTTTATACCGAGTTTCAGAAGGATCCATTTTCAAATTACTAAATATTAACTATTTTTTTCCATGATCCCTCTAAATGGAGTTCTTCATTAACAGGCACCCGCACGCACAGTGGCGCCCGTAGATCAAACGAGGTTGCAAAAATCAAAATTTTCATGTGCGCCGACGAAGTTTTGAATAAACCCATGTTATAGGAAACTTCTCAACGATTTCAAATAAGCTACTCTTAATAATATCACATTTTTAGTTTAGAAGATATAACCGTTCAAAGTTGACCGACTTTCGGTTTTCAAAAAAACACACAATTTTTAGTCAATTTGTTGCGATTTCAGGTGTAATATCACGAAAAATAGGTAACGAATCGCCTTATTTTTTGTTTGTATTGATTGATGTATTTATTAAATGTATAATGATAAAAAAAATTAACTGTTTGCTTTGTGTTTCTCCTGGTAAATCACTATTAAAAAACTATCCGTTTTTTCACTATTTTTCAACTTTGACGGAAAATAAAAGAAAATCCATATTTTTCTATATTTGCCATATTTGCAAAACATGTTCTTTGATTATTTCTTTATATAATTCAAGAGGTTTTATCTGCCCGTACGTGCCCGTTTGGCTTCTAGAGGTAAAAAAGGTTAAAAAGACATGGTTGCAGAAATTGTATGGCGTGCATCCCTTACATGTTTTGACTGACAGTAGTTTGATCTAATAGTTTGAAAATTGCATTTTAA
Organism: Cordilura impudica; assembly: GCA_963682025.1. Taxonomy (NCBI): domain Eukaryota; kingdom Metazoa; phylum Arthropoda; class Insecta; order Diptera; family Scathophagidae; genus Cordilura; species Cordilura impudica. The sequence continues at coordinate 237,744,208 of OY821518.1, read as the reverse complement.
GTCGGTGAGCCTCTGCCAAAGTCTACTCCCAATATTCTGTTACAGACACAGATGCACAAAAAACTACTCATTGAAATTCGCAGGTACGAATTACTTTACTTAAAAATTACTTTGGAGTACAAATGGTCAAGAACAATATTGACTTATGGTCCCTCCAGGTAGGCACAAATCTTATTTAGACACGAGCATAATATCAAAATTGCATAATTCAGCCTAAATCCATATGTATGCAGGGAACAGGTAAATTTTTAGGCATGGTAGCATAAGCCTATATATTGCAAAATAAGCATAATGCCTGGATTAGTCTACGACTGCAAGTTGGCGCAACAAGTACTGAAACCATGGCGTTAAACAATTTAAGCACTGAAAACATGGCGTTGCACAATTTAAAATTATTTGAACTGTTTAGAAGGTCAACCGCACCAAAGTTTTTCACGGAAGCTGCTTTAGAAGAACTTGATAGCTTATACGGGAATATTGAGAGAAGCGAAATTATAAAAAATAATTTTTATCTGATATATGCAAATATTAAGGCAAAATGGGTGAAATCTAATCGAATCTAATCAACTCCAAATACGAGGACTGGCTTAATGAAGACACCATCCTGGATATATTGGCAGTAGAGAAACCCACCACATCAACCAGAGGAGCAAAAGGAAGGCCAAAAAAAAGTATTGAGGAGTGTTCAATTTTCACAAGAAAGAGGAAACTTGCCGATGCCACCAATGACTTGACCACGAAGCATTTATCGGACGCGCTGTCTATTAAATATACAAAGGATAGTGAAAGAGTTAGGTCGCAGATTACAAAATCTGTTGCTAATGCAAGCCCACTGCGACTAAAAAGGATTAAGGAAAGCATTCCCACGCCCACAAACGCACACATTAAAAAGTATGGTTCCGAAGAAGCCTTGGCCTTGTTTATGGAGTTACAACTTTCCAAAGAAAAATATAAGATACTACGGGCATCCTTGATGCGACACGGGGCTGACGTTTTACCACGATACAAGCATATTACGCAAGCCAAAATAAATTCACGACCACTGCATACGGAGTTCACGGAAGTCTCTGTGAAAGCCAATCTGCAGGATCTCATGGGCCATACAGCAAAACGGTTGTTGGAGAGTCTTCCTGCAAATGAGGTGAAAATTCTTTCTGAGAAACTGACATTGATCAGAAAATGGGGCTGCGATGGATAATCCGGACAAAGCGTTTATAAGCAAAGGATATCTTCCGATGACGCTACAATATCGGACGTAAATATGTTTATGGCATCTGTTGTTCCTTTGCGGCTAAAATCTGATGTTTCCCTACACTGGAAAAATCCACGTCCGTCATCAGTGCATTATTGCCGACCAATAATGTTTCAGTTTGCAAGAGAATCGGCAGAAATCATAAGAACCACGGTGAAGGACATTGAAGAACAAATAAGCAAGATTAACCCTACAAAGCTGCAAATTGGAGAAGGAAAATATATTGAATGCAATTACGAGTTCCACCTGACATGACCTGATGGTTGACGGAAAAGTCGTAAACGAACTGACAGGAACAACCTCCACATTGTCATGCCCGATTTGCAAAAAGAGTCAGAAGAACTTTGGTAATTTAAACGATTCTACAAACGAGGAGAATTACGAATATGGAATGTCACCAAGGATAAGGTGTATGGAGTTCTTGCTAAAACTGGCGTATACCCTACCACAAGAGGAGGAAAACTTCGATGAAAACACAACAATAAAGGATAAGGAAAAAGATCAGAAAGAAGCAAATACAGGATGTTTTTTTAAAACAAGTTGGACTAAAAGTAGACTGTCCCAAGCACGGATACGGTAACTCAAACGATGGAAACACTTCTAGGAGATTTTTTGAAAATGATGAGGCAGTAACTAGAATCACTGGAATTGTCAATCAAATCGTGAAAAGATTGGGAACGATCTTGAATGTTTTAAACTGCAAAGAAAATGTCAATTCTACAAAATATGGAGAATATGCATCGAAAACTGCATCTCTTTTTGCAGAAATGTATCCACAGAAGAAGTTGACCCCGACCATCCATAAAATATTGGCGCATGGCAAAGATATAATTGAGTACCAGTCTTTGCCAATTGGAGAGCTTTCTGAAGAAGCACAGGAGTCTCTTAACAAATTTTATAAAAAATATAGATTGCAGAACACATTCAAAGCATCAAGGGTAAGGCAAAATGAGGACCTCTTCAACATGTTGGCAGCATCTTCCGATCCACTTATTTCTTCCCTGCGGCATGTGAAGTCACGAATAGAGTTAGAAAATAATTATAGTTTAGAAATGATTAGTCTTTTAGATATACCTTCTCTTACGAATTGTGATGAATATTTTACAGAAAATTGAAAAAATAAATTTAAAAAAGAAGTAATTTTTTTTTTAATTTGTTGGGTAATAATTTAAAACACAAAACCCTAAAGAAAAAAAATAAAAACAATCTAAAAATGTAAAAATAATTTTTTTTAGTTACCATAAAATTGATTCTTCTACAAATTTTAACTTTGATAACCCCATAAGTAGGCCCCTACAAATCGTAGCACCCTTTCCGAACGCCCATTTCATAGGCTGAACAGTTATCTATCATATGCTGTTTAAACTGTTCAATTATGTTATTCGGTTCAAAAGATATGATTTTTGCAACGATAAAACTTAAATGGCGCCACTGTGACCCGTCTAGATTTACTCTGCAACGAAACTGGCTGATATTTAACTTTTCTCCCATCTTCGCCCTACCAACCGATATATAAATATTCAATGATGGGTCCATCAAAAATAAAATGTTTTAAAAAAATAGCAGAACATTTTTTCCCAATAGCTGTAGGCGACCAACATTCTGAGCTTTAATGGCCATGTCGTGTTCTTGTCGATAGTTATTTAATTTTAGCCAGCGTTTCGCAAACTTTTTGCAGAATTTCTGTTGCAATACATTGTAGTTAAGTGGACTTAGTCGTGTATTATATATTATTAGTATAGCCCAGCACTCGAAATTCGAGTGCAAATTCTAGGATATATTATTTTTATACCCTATACCACTATGTGGTTTGGGTATAATGACTTTGTGCTGCTGTTTGTAACAACCAAAAATATTTGACCTACACCCATCTTTAATTATACCGATCGAATCAGAATCACTATCTGATTCGATTTAACGATGTCCGTCCGTCCGTCCGTCCGTCTGTGTGTCCATGTAAAGATTGTAATCAAACTGCAGGTCGCAAATATGAATATATTTTGACGACATTTGGTATTTGATCTTATATTGGCCATGGGATCAAAGCTATTGAAATTGGTGAGAATCGGTCCATGTTCAGACCTAGCCCCCATACAAATGACCCCTATGAAATCAACATATATTGCCATAAGATACAAATTATCATACGAATCTTAGTCAAATTGGGTTTGTATGTATATATTACATCCATTAATCAGTAGTCAAAAAATGATCCCCATTGGAAAACTCTTAGTCATAGGCTCCATATAGAGCTGCTTCCCGATCTTCACTTAAATCTATCAAAAAACAAAAATATTGCACTGATTCTTCTCAAATTTTGTTTGTATATATTTTTGCAAAATACAAGAGACCTTACCAAACATGGTCAGGATCGGTTCATTTTTGGGCCTAAACCCCATATAGATATAGCATCCGATATGAACTTTTTCATATTTGCAGCCAAAAAAAATTAATAAAAATCCCACTCAAATTTGGTTTATGCTTATTTTCTATATCCAGTTAGTTGGGACTGAGAGATAGGGCCTCTAAACGCATGGTATAGGGTATCGTATAGTCGGTCTAGACCGACTATAATTTTCTTACTTGTTTTCGTTAAATTTTTGTCTTCCAATGTTTTTTTAATCTACATATTTAGCTATTCACAATTCAACACAGCGCGTCTGATATATAATTTAAGTCAATCGCATTAACAGGGTGCAACGAGTTAGTATAAATATTTAATTTTATTTAATTTAATATATTTTTAACACAGATTAAACATAAATTTTATCATTCTCAGCTTCTCCTCGATATGAACTATAACTATGCTAATTTTCACACTCCTCCGTGCCCGCATATTGCTTAAAAATTGAACTAAAAATTAACCTTCGCGTATTAATATATAGATACCTCATTTAGAAAATATAATTTTCGAAACTAATATTTTTTGTTATACCCTCCACACCACTGTGCAGAGGGTAACGGGTGATCCAAGTAGAGATACTTTTTTCAATAGCCTTTTTTGACAGATCACGTGTGAGTCATGTCATGCTGTCATGTTATTTTTGTTTAGTATTATTTGGCATTTCATCATGGAAAGAGTTACGCCTGAACAACGTTTACAAATCGTTCAACTTTATTACGAAAATTCACGTTCTGTGAAGAATGTGTTTCGTGCACTTCGCTCAACTTATGGTCAACATAATCGGCCTACTGAGCGTACTATTCGCAACACTATCACCCATCTTGAGACCCAGCATTCACTGCCACTTCATTCAGAAAAAACAACGGTTTGGTGTGGTTTGTGAGCCGGTGGAATCATCGGTTCATATTTCTTCAAAAATGATGTCGGTGAGAGCGTAACCGTCAATGGCGACCGTTATCGTAGCATGATAACCAACTATTTGATGCCTGAAATTGAAGATCACGAGCTCGGCGACATTTGGTTTCAACAAGACGGCGCCACTTCCCACAGGCGCATCAATCAATGAATTTATTGAGAGGACACTTCGGTGAGCAGATAATTTCACGTTTTGGGCCGGTCGATTGGCCACCAAGATCGTGTAATATCACACCGTTAGAGTTTTTCCTGTGGGGATATGTAAAGTCTAAAGTTTATGCGGACAATCCCGCTTCGATTCAGGCCTTGGAGCAAAACATCACGCGTGTCATTCGCCAGTTACCACGTAGCCGCGGCCAACATTTGATAGACATAATCTTCAAAAAATAAATGCCAAAGAATGTTCTTTCAAATGATAATAAAGATTCCCCATTAAATTTGAACTTTCTTTGTTTTTTTCTTTAAAAAAGTAGGGAACCTCGAAATGGATCACCCTTTATATATTAGAGTGGTCCTTAAAAATTAATCAGCGATTTTGGAGGTAGGCGGGGTCCAGTTAACTACCTTTTAATATAAAACTAATAAATGTGAAGTTTGGGGACATTCGGATAAAGAAAAGTCGCGCCGGAAATCGATTGAAAATTTCAAGTGTGTTTATATGGGGAAAATATGAGGTTTTTTTTTGAGATTTTACGAAAATTTCGTTCTATAGTTTAATTTTTCCGACAAGTTGTTATCAGAATCAGGATTAGTATCAAAGTATATTTTCAAAAAGCTATAAAAATTCAAAATCGAATAAAAATTCGCCAAGAAATAGCAAATGCCCCAGACCACTTTTGTGCCAAAAAAGCTAGGTCACGAAATTTGATAGCATTTTTTTCAACTTTGTGAAAATGATTAAAGCCAAATTATTTTTTGTTTCTGTACTTATAAATAATCAGATAAAAAGTATTGTTTTATTACCACGTTATTAACCTATTAGGCATTGAGACCGAAAAATTTTTTTTATACAATTTTGAAAACTCCTTTTTCAAGTTTTAAAAAATTTTCTTAAACAAAATTTAAAAATTTGGATCTGCCACTATAAGGTTTTATTTAGTACATATCGGAGATTAACTGTGTGAACTTTAAGGTAAATCCCTATGCCAGAATTTTTTTGACAAGGATTTTATTTTTGCGGATTTCGAGAAAAATGGGATTTTTTTTAAATATTCTGTATATGTAATCTTTTTCAATTCTTTATATCAAAAATTAATTACTTCTCTACTTTTATATGCTATATTTTATCTCAATAGTCTAAGGTTTCGGAAGAAAATAATATGACGCCATTAACGCTTTTGGACTTGGGGTCACATATGACCCCAAACTAATAAAAAAACAATTTATTCAATAAATATATAAATACTTGGCAATTACTGTTGAATTTTTAGAAGCGTTACTTAAAATATTATAAACAAATATGTATGTCTTCCGTTCCTAAAATTAAGGATAAATCCGAGAACGTTAACCCATTATTTTCCAAGGCCAACTTTTGATATTTCTAAAGAAAGATTACCGAAAACCAGTTTTTCTATTTAACTCGATGAAACCACTTTTTCGAATGTAAGAAATATAGTTCGCTTAATTTTTCTTTTTATTTCACCCTTCATTGCTCCTGGAATCATCATTATCCATTGTGAATATAAATTAAACAACTTTTAACCAATTTTATTATAAAACAACTAAGAGTGTTAAATTCGGCTGTGCCGAATCTTTGATACCCTCCTCCTCGGCTTGAGTATTGATAATAAATGTAAACAAAATATTGGAAAAATATGCATGCATTTCCTATATGCATGCGTTTCCGGTTATATGACATAACTTCTCGTTTAATTTAGTTTTTGCTCATTAAATAGCTCGCCTTAACCTCCATCGCAAAGGTAATGGTTGTGTGTAGGGTGGCTATATGCATTAAATCGTGCTAATTGGAGATGGCTGTATAGTTTCTTTTAACTGGCGAAATATTTTTTCATTGCGGCCATATAGGTCGGATGGAGTAACAAAATAATAACCAAAAAAAACCTCTCTCAATTTTTTTATTAAAATATTGTCATATTTGGAAAACATAGAGAATAAATAATAAATAATTATATTAGGGATGCCAAACGCAAAAAACCAAATGTCCCAAACATTTTAAATAAAATAATTTGTTATCTTTATTTTCTGAAAAACTTCAAATATTCATCCAAAAAAAAATTGTGAAAAATAATATATGTATAAATAACATTCTCATCAAATTGCGTTTATTTATGTAACAATTTTTATGTTCGCAATTCTTAAATATCATTTGAGGTTTTCTAAAATTCATTGAATTTAAATTAATGTTTTCTGTAGTGCGAATTCAACGATCCGACAGAATTTCAATGATCCGACAATCGCAAAATATATCGACAGCTATTGTTGTTTGCACTGAGGATTAAGTGATTCACTAAGTACACACATCTTAACGACAGTCGACAAATCTATTTTTCTATTTATTTAAATTGTAAACGAGTGGCATCTCTGTTAAAATAAGCGAAAAACACAAAGAAGAATAGAAAAAAACAAATTACTTCGTGTTTGACAGGATGATTTTATGCTTATGTTTAATATCTCTATTTTTTTTTTTACTAATATTTCTGTTTATTTATTTGAAAATGAAATAATGAATTGAATATGCTATTTAATTTTTTTATTTATATAAAACAGTTTTTTAATAGAAGCAAAATATTTTCACTATTTTATGATTTTTATTTATGTATGACGACATTTCAACCTAAAAATTTAATTTTTTATCGATTGAATAAACAACACAAAAATGGTTGTCATTTCGATAACAACAACAGCTGAGTTTAACAATAGCGAATATCGTTTAAAAATTTTACTGATAATTTTGCTTTTCTTTTTTAACGATTCGACAATCGTTAAAAGAAGTTACTGAAAAGCTATTAATTTCTCCTGAATGCCAATATTTTTTTTTAATGTAAACATTTTTTTAATGTAAACATATTTGGTGTTTTTTTTTTTTTTGTAATTTCAATTTGTGTTTAACGAATAAAATTTATATGTATATTAAAGATGCAATTGATGTCTTCTAAAATTAAAATTATTATTTCCGACGTTTTGATATGATTTTCTGAAATTCAATTAATATTTTATAATTTATAATTGGAATTTTAATTTCAGTTTTAAGAATTGATATTTTCTAAAATTTGAATGGAAAATTTAAAAAGTGCAATTTTGTATTTTTGTGAATAACAATGTTTTAGTAATTATAAACAATTTTTAAAAATTAGATGTAATCGCAATTAGATATTTTGTAGGTAAAGCATAATAATAGTTCTATATAACTATGTAGAACTGTTTTGAAAGCAAAAAACTCATTGATGAACTCGGTAAGTCTATTTTGTAAAGACAACAGAAAGTTAATATGCCAAACTTATGTTCATATTTGTAAAAGAATAATGAAAAAACGTATAAAATAATAAAAGACCAGCCCGTGTATACTCTTAACATTGTTCTGTATGATATCTATTTGAAAATATTGACATTCATGTTAAAATAGAAATAACTATTGCACAGCTAATTAGCACAAAAATTGTGGCGCCATCTACTGTGGCATAGTCACGCTGAGCAAAATGAAGTGACGCTCTGCTAATGCAAAAGAAATGTATTTTCCCCACAACAAAATATTGCAGAATTTTATGTAAATAAAATAATATACCGATTTATCCCATTAGTGCATAAGGTCCCTTTAAAGGGACGGTCAGCTTTTGCTCTCTTACTCTCCCATTTTGCAATACAGATCTCATATAAGTTGATGGTATAGTTGTTGACATTACACCAAACCAGTTTGTGATTGATTGCAGTGCAGTAAACTTTAAATTGTGTGAATTTTTTTTGCGAAATATGGAACAACAACTAAAAAAAATATCAGAACACGTGGGAGGTAAGTAAATGTGAATAAAAAATAAATACAGGTGAAATTATTTAACAATTTTAAATGCAATTATCTTAAATTTATTGTAATAAACAAATTTAAGTTGTTGTGAGTGATAAAAATATTGTAATTTGTGAATAATACCGTTATTTATCCAACGTCCCTTATAAGGGACGCTATGCAGACAGGACAGTTAACAATAATATTTTATTACAACAATAATATTTTATTACAGACTAACAGTAGCTGAAATACTGGAAGAGATCGAAGCTTTTGATGGTCAGTTGCAAGAACTTGACATTTTTGCAATCCCACCATTGGAGGAAAATGAGACCGACCAGGATTCGGACGGTAGTGATGACGAACACGAGGCTAACTTGGATCATATCGGCCCGAAATTATTGACTGCGGAAGGCGAGATCCAAGACGAATTCGATGACTGGAGTGACAGTGATGATGAGCCACTGGCTAAATACAGAAAAACCGTCAGTTCGAGTGTGCGTGCGGGAAATACCTTGCGTTGGCGAAAAGTGGACCCGGTGTACGACATTCAAACGGAATGCGAAACAATACCGCCGAGTGCCGAAGCTCAAGCCGCCAGTTCGCCTACTGATTTCTTTGAGCTATTTTTTTCTGAAGGCATTATAAATTTTTGTGTTGAGCAGATAAATTTATATGCTCTTGGATCCTTATGCGGAAAGTTCATCCAAACGACCCAAATTGTGGCACTCTGCTAATTTTTCGCAGGTACATAGCCATTTCGTATCTAGAGAGATACGGAATGCCGTCCTCAAGAGGATCGAGTAGAACCAGCATCAACCCTGATGCGCGCTACGATGGAAAAAACCATATGATTGAGTACTCGAAGACGGATAAGAGATGTGCCTATTGCGGAAAGAAGTATAACTTTTTATGTACTAAGTGCGAGAAAGGGCTTCATCCGAAAGAATGCTTCAAGCAATATCACACTTCAAATGCCCATACTGCATAGTGTCCCTTATAAGGGACGGTCCCCAAAACCCCCAAAACACATTTTTTTTTAATAAATCGAATTAAAACTACTTTATTAGACTTATTTCAATGCATAATGATTAAAAAAAAGGTAAGTATAGCGCCATGGAACTTCATGCACTAATGGGTTATTTCTAACATGCAGTTATTATGGATATACATATATAGAATATATGTATATTATTTGTATTATTTAATATGTGTATGTATGTATATGTAAATATTACACACAAAAAATACAACATCAAACGTTATTTTTGTGTTTTTCTCTTTAAATAAATTAATACATAAACATTTTTTTTTCTAAATTTACATTGTTTTCTTTTTATTAACAACTAGGTATTTTAGCATTATTTGCTTTAGATTCTGGTGAATTTTTATTCCCTTTATATTAACTCGTAGTGTCTGCTTGTCGAAAAAATTTTGGATCGATTTTAACCCCTTTCCCGTGACCCAATCGATCTGAAACTTTGCAGGCAGGCTCGCGGCAATGACAGAAATGATGCAGTAAATTTGTTTAGTGATGGCAAAACAATGGAAACTTTTAAATTTTTCTACCAGAGTTAATAAAAAAATGTACAAAGGGTTAGTTTTTATTATATTATTACCACAACGACCACAAAAACAACAAGGCCAGCTATGACAACAACACAACATTTAGAATAACAACAAGAACAATATAGAAACATCATATTTTTCATTTTTTTTTACTTTTTCAGAGATTTCCCTGGACCTGTTCCACCGATTTTAATGATTTTTGAAACAGAGATCTTCCCATGAATTTGTTGAATCATTCTCACTAAAAATGATTACCTTAGCTATCCTACTGAGGGCGTGATGGTGACAAGAACAACATAGAAAATTATATTTTTTCAAGACTTTTTTTAGTTCTTTATTCAAATCTTGGGTCCTGATTGACCGATTTGGACGATTTCAAATAGCAAACTTCTCAGGATGTTAATGAATCATTTTTTATGTCAACGAGCACCCTAGCTGGCCGATTGATGCCGTCATCGTGATTTCCACAGACGGACATCGCTATATCAACTCCGGTTGTTATAAGGATCACAAATATATATATTTTATGGGGTCCAAAATTTTTTTTCTAATTATTACAAACGGAATGACAAACTTATATATACCCTCTGCACACTGGAGTCGAGGGTATAATTACATTATTTCTAAAACATATATATATGTTTCCAAATAGAATAAGAACATTTTTGAGCTATATCTCAACATTGTTAAATTAAACTTGACTTTGTACAAGAAAGATGTTGTTTTTTGTATGATTCTATGATCTGGAGTAATTTTTCTTAAATTTTTTTTTTCAATAATAGAATAAATGTTAATTATAGAAAAAAAATTTTTTAAAGTTGTAATTTTATGAAAATAAAAAATAATTAAATGGGAGAAAACAAGACGTCCGTGGGATTTGAAACAAGTGCGACTTGCGTGTGTCATTGACCACAAATGAAGATATTTGTATAAAATATATTGGTTTGTTATAAGAATAAAAACAAGTAAGAAAATTATAGTCGGTCTAGACCGACAATACGATACCCTATACCACTATGTGGCTTGGGTGTAATGACTTTGTGCTGCTGTTTGTAACTACCAAAAATATTTGACCTAGACCCATCTTTAATTATACCGATCGAATCAGAATCACTAACTGATTCGATTTAGCGATGTCCGTCCGTGTTTCCGTCCATCCGTCCGTCCGTCCGTCCTTTTGTGTGTCCATGTTAACCTTTCAATCAAACTGCAGGTCGCAAATATGAATATGTTTTGATGAAATTTGGTATGTAAGCTTTCACTAGCCATAGGATGCACGCTATTGAAATTGGTGAGAATCGGTCCATGTTCCGACCTAGCCCCCATACAAATGACCACTATGAAATCGACATAAATTGCCATAAGATCCAAATCGACATATAGATCTTACTCAAATTTGTATGCGTTTATTACATCCATTAATGAGTAGTCTAAAAATGATCCCTGGGACAACTCTTAGTCATAGGCCCCATATAGAGCTGATTCCCGATCTTCACTTAAATCTATCAAAAAACAAAAGAAGTAAGAAAATTATAGTCGGTCTAGACCGACTATACGATACCCTATACCATGCGTTTAGAGAACATATCTCTCAGGCCCAACTAACTGGACATAGTAAATAAGCATAAACCAAATTCGAGTGGGATTTTTATTAATTTTTTCGGCTGCAGATATGAAAAAGTTCATATCGGATGCTATATCTATATGGGGACTAGGACCAAAAATGGACCGATCCTGACCATGTTTGGTAAAGTCTCTTGTATTTTGCAAAAATATATACAAACAAAATTTGAGAAGAATCAGTGCAATATTTTTGTTTTTTGATAGATGTAAGTGAAGATCGGGAAGCAGCTCTATATGGGGCCTATGACTAAGAGTTGTCCAATAGGGATAATTTTTGGACTACTGATTAATGGATGTAATATATACATACAAACCCAATTTGACTAAGATTTGTATGATAATTTGGATCTTATGGCAATATATGTTGATTTCATAGGGGTCATTTGTAGTGGGACTAGGTCGGGACATGGACCGATTTTCACCAGTTTCAACAGCTTTCATCCTATGATCGATAAAAGCTTATATACCAAATTTCATCAAAATATATTCATATTTGCGACCTGCAGTTTGATTACAAGCTTTACATGGACACACAGACGGACGGACGGACGGACGGACATCGTTTAATCGAATCAGATAGTGATTCTGATTTGATCGGTATAATTAAAGATGGGTGTAAGTCAAATATTTTTGGTTGTTACAAACAGCAGCACAAAGTCATTATACCCAAACCACATAGTGGTATAAGTTATAAAAAGCATTTGCATAATGCACAACCATAAATATGAAATTTTATGTTTTCATTTTGAAAACAAGTAAGAAAATTATAGTCGGTCTAAACCGACTATACGATACCCTATACCATGCGTTTAGAGACCATATCTCTCAGGCCCAACTAACTGGATATACTAAATAAGCATAAACCAAATTCGAGTGGGATTTTTATTAATTTTTTCGGCTGCAGATATGAAAAAGTTCATATCGGATGCTATATCTGTATGGGGACTAGACCAAAAATGGACCGATCCTGACCATGTTTGGTAAAGTCTCTTGTATTTTGCAAAAATATATACAAACAAAATTTGAGAAGAATCAGTGCAATATTTTTGTTTTTTGATAGATGTAAGTGAAGATCGGGAAGCAGCTCTATATGGGGCCTATGACTAAGAGTTGTCCACTAGGGACCATTTTTGGACTACTGATTAATGGATGTAGTATATACATACAAACCCAATTTGACTAAGATCTGTATGATAATTTGGATCTTATGGCAATATATGTTGATTTCATAGGGGTCATTTGTATGGGGTCTAGGTCTGAACATGGACCGATTCTCACCAATTTCAACAATGTTCATTCCATGGCCGATGAAAGATCAAATACCAAATTTCGTCAAAATATATTCATATTTGCGACTTGCAGTTTGATTACAAGCTTTACATGGATAAACAGACGGACGGACGGACGGACGGACATCGTTAAATCGAATCAGATAGTGATTCAGATAGTGATTCTGATTCGATCGGTATAATTAAAGATGGGTGTAAGTCAAATATTTTTGGTTGTTACAAACAGCAGCACAAAGTCATTATACCCAAACCACATAGTGGTATAGGGTATAAATATTTACATATAAGAAAAATTACTCTCGAAATCCATAAACTAAAATCCTTGTCAAAATTTCTACCACCATTTCGCAACCCTGATTCCATGTTTAAATTTCATACCACATTAGAATATTTGGTGGACAAAGTCAATTGTCTTTACAAGCTTCTTTCCCTCATCATTTTTTATTTTTTTTTTGGCAATTAATTCATATTTAATAGTGAACTGTTACAGATGGACAAGGTTATTTGAAAGTATCTGTAAACACAGATAATCACAGACAACACTGATTTTGAAATAACGAAGACCTTGTATACACATCTAGTACGTCGCCGAATATCTGTGTTTGTAAGTGTGCAAGTGAGTGTTGTTACTATAGTAAAAATGGTGGCTAAAAAAGTGTGTGTTTTAAATGTGAGTGTATGTAGATGATGGTGGGACAACAAATGAAAGCATATCGTAAATCAACGTAAGCCATAGACTTTTTTTTTAATATTTTGTTGGAGGGAAGTAACAACATAAAGTATGTAACAAATGCAAACATTTTTTGGCTGTAGTATTTATTATCGTTGTTTGTGTTATTCTTAGTAGGGCTGATGGTGTCGCTACTAAGTACTGCCAATGTCACGAATGTTGCTACCACCGCACTGTGGCTGAAATTTTGACTTCATTGGCCAAAAGTCCAATTTTTTTTCGTCACCGATTTTTAAAATTTTAACGCTATTTTGTAGCTAATATATCCAAATTAATGTAGCCAAAAAATTAGGTTAAACTATTGCTAATTGTGGGCGTGGCATGCTGTTAAACTCTACTGTTTTTTTAATTTCAGAAAAAGGTGATTTTTTTTTTTTGTTTTTTTATCAAAAATAAATGTTTACTACTCGCAAGTTATCATCGATAATGACCTGCGGTCTTCTTTACAAGGTTGGTAGGATTGCAGTCTTTAGTGCTGTAAATGGTCACAACCCTACCGTTTAATATTAAGGGTGTTCTGAAATCTAGTATATTAATAGGCTAGGCGATTTCGTGTGACCGATGTTTTGTTCTACCGTTTTATTCCGATTTTGACCAAACGTATATTATTTGAAAGGTATTTCTTTTTAGCCGTTTTGCAGATTTACATATGTTTAAATTTTTTCTTTTATTTTCAGTAAATTACATTTAAAATTAGTATAGTTTAGTTTAGTTTATTTATTTATGATTTCCCATGCAACAAGATTGATAATCTTATAATTAAAGTATATGAGTTTTACAATGAATTGAAATTGAAAATTGGAACAAATTTGTCTTAAAAAAATAATAAAGGTAAATATAAAAATCTATATATATAAAATTCATTTTCTGTTTGTTTGTTTGTTTGTTTGTTTGTTTGACCGCTATACAAATTTTTATTTTTCAACGGATTTTCCTGAAATTTTGTACATACGATCTCTATACCCCAGGAAAGGTCGCCATATACTTTTTACCAGCCACGCCTACTTTTACGCCCACTTTTTATGTAAAATTCATTTTCTGTTTTATTCATATTTGTTCACTATACAAATTTTAATTTGTTAACAGATTTCTCTGAAATTCGGTACACACGATCCCTGTACTCCAGAAAAGGTCGCCATATACTTTTTATTGACCACGCCTACCTTTACGCCCACTTTTTATATACAATTCATTTTCTGCTTTTTGGTATATTTGTTCGGTATACAAATTTTTATTTTTCAACGCATTTCTCTGAAATTTGGTACACACGATCTTTGTACCTCAGGCCAGGTCACCGGGTGATTCTTGCGGCCACACCTACTTTTACGCCCACTTTTTGTATACAATTCGTTTTCTGTTTTTTGGTATATTTGTTTGCTATACAAATTTTTGTTTTTCAACTGAATTCTCTGAACTTTGGTACACACGACCCCTGTACTCCACCTAAGGTCGCCATATGCTTCGTACCGGCCACGCCTACTTTAACGCCCACTTTTAGTATACAATTCATTTTGTATTTTGGTATATTTTTTTGCTATACAAATTTTTATTTTTCAACGGAATTCTCTGAAATTTGGTACACACGACCTCTCTCCTCCAGGGAAAGTCGACATATTCTTCGTACCGGTCACGCCTACTATTACGCCCACTTTTTGTATACAATTAATATTCTGTTTTTTGGTACATTTGTTCGCAACACAATTTTTTTAACGGATTTCTCTGAAATTTGCTACACACGATCTCTGTACTCCAGAGAGGTCGCCATATGATTGTTACCGGTAACGCCTACTTCTACGCCCGCTTTTTACACAAAATTAATTTTCTGTTTTTTGTATATTTGTTCACTATAGAAATTTTTATTTTTCAAGCGATGTCTAAAATTTGGTCACACGATCTCTATACTACAGGGAAGGTCACCATATGCTTCTTACAGGCCACGCCTACTTTGCGCCAACTTCTATGTATATAAAACTTATTTTTTTCCTTTTATTTGTTTCTTTATTTGATTGCTACACAAACTTTTATTTTTCAATGGCTTTCTTCGAAATTTAGTACATATTCCAGGGAAGGTCGCTTTATGATTTTTACCGACCACGCCTACTTTTACGCCCAATTTTCTTATAAAATTCATATTTTGTTGTGTGGTATATTTCTTCCCTATACAAATTTGTACTTTTCAATGGATTTCTCTAAATTTGGGTTACACGGAAATAACTACACGGTGAACAAATTCCCCAAACTTAAAAAAGGTACCCAAAAGAAATGAACAAATTCCCCATTTATTTTTAATCGAAATAAAAAATGAACTTACTCCCCAAATTCATTCTTAAATTTTTACATATTTTTATTTAATGAATTTTGTTAAATATTTATTTAAGTAAACATTTGCATACTGCTCTCAATATATGTCCAACAATAAATGCATTTAAAATGAGTATTCTTTTCAAAATAAGTTGGCAACAGCTGCGCGGCAGCACAGGTGTGGTTTCCAAACGCGCGGAAGCGGCGCGCGGCGTGTGACCGCGGACTCGGACGCGACGGGTGCGGACGCGACGCGCTCTCGGAACACAGCTCAGCTAAAATATCGCAATGCTCTAAAAAATATGTTTTAGGAATTAAAATAAGTTAACGAGAACTAAGCGGAGGCACGGGTAGTAGCTGCGAGGAAACGGCGCGAGGCGCGCGGACGCGACGCGCTCGCGAAACTAAAATATCGACCGCGGACTCGGACGCGACGGATGCGCATGCGACGCGCTTTCGAAACACAGCTCAGCTAAAATATCGCAATGCTCTAAAAATTATGTTTTAGGAATTAAAATAAGTTAACGAGAATTAAGCGGAGGCACGGGTAGTAGCTGTGAGGAGCGGCCGAGGCGCGCGGACGCGACGCGCTCGCGGAACACAACTCAGCTAAAATATCGCAATGATCTGGAAAATATATTTTGGCAATTAAAATAAGTTGACAGCAACTGCGCGGAAGCACGGGTGTGGCTGCCAAACGAGCGGCGCGCGACCGCTGACTCGGACGCGACGGATGCGGACGCGACGCGCTCTCGGAACACAGCTCAGCTAAAATATCGCAATGCTCTAAAAAAATATGTTTTAGGAATTAAATTAAGTTAACGAGAACTAAGCGGCAGCACGCGTAGTAGCTGCGAGGAAGCTGCGCGAGGCGCACGGAGCGCGGACGCGGACGCGACGCGCTCGCGGAACACAGCTCAGCTAAAATATCGCAATGATCTGAAAAATATATTTTGGCGATTAAAATAAGTTGACAACAACTGCGCGGCAGCACGGGTGTGGCTTCCAAA
The DNA here is from genome assembly GCA_963682025.1 of Cordilura impudica. Lineage (NCBI taxonomy): Eukaryota > Metazoa > Arthropoda > Insecta > Diptera > Scathophagidae > Cordilura > Cordilura impudica. The sequence goes on along the minus strand of OY821518.1, from coordinate 237,727,157 downwards.
CGTGCTGAAGCGGACGCGACTCGCTCGCGGAACACAGCTTAGTGAAATGTCGTATGATAAATTTTATCTACGTGTGTGAAATAATTACCTGTTAATCAAAATAGGCCACACATATACTATAAGCAGTTGCTTAAAGAAACCTTGCGAGACAATGTTAAACGTCGCATTAGTCTTTCAGTTCTGAAACTTGAATTTGACGTCTCTGCTCAATGATGATCACTTATTGAATGAAGTAATTCAATTTTTAAAAGTTTTGATTCCTTTAATTTGCGGCCCATTCCGTTATATTTGATGTTTATAAATAAACTGGAAAAAAACTTAAAGCGGTTTCGCACCTTATTTTTGAAGCATTTTTGCTGCAGCATCTTATAAAAAACTTCTAAATTAAAAAATCAAAAACTTTTTAATTGAAATAAAAAATGAATTTACTGCCCATACAAATTTTTGGGGAGAAAGTTAATTTTATTGGGGAATTTTTTAATTGGGGACTAAGTACTCAGCGCCTGGTAAGCATAGTGAACCATTTTTCAAGTCAAAGGCCTTTTCATCCCGGGCAAGACCGGGTAAAAACAGCTAGTATTAAATAATTTTATAGAAAAAAAAATAATGAGAAATGTTAATACAAATATTAGTAAATAAAATAATATAAAAAAATAAAAATAAACAAAATTAGTTAAATAAAAAATATAAAATATAAACGGATCAGCAAAAAAAAAAAAAAAAAAAATAAAAAATAAAAAAAAAATAAGAAAAAGGATCAGCTAAAAAATTTAAAAAGTTCCCTCTTAAAATGCATTGCTTTGCTTATAATTTTAATGGACGATGGTAGCGAATTCCAAAGACATAAAGTTGCCATTTGGATACTAAATATTGGTATCTAATGTACATTATTTCATGATTTCTATCCGTGCGCATAAAAACGAGTCTGTCATACAGATTTGTTGGCTGATGTGTACGTACAACTTTATATAAGTAGAGTAGCGTTTTTATCTTTAACAAATTTTCAAATGTTACTCCGTAAAGTTTTTTCGAGTTGTACGAAATCGGCTCATATTTTCGAATATTGAAAATATACCTTAAAATTGCATTGAAAGTGGACTCAAGCTTTTTATAACTCTTAGAATCAGTGCTTGCATATATTCCGCAGCCATATAGTACAGTTGGCATAAGATATGTTTTTGCAAGCCAAATTCGAATGTTAAGTGGGGTTATATGTTGTGTATTCCATAACGTTCTAAGCATTGAGCAAGTTCTTCCAGCAGCAGAAGTAATATGGTTAGACCATGTGAGATTATCATTAAAAACAATACCTAAATTTTTAGCTGTTGATACGATTCCAATTTTCTGGTTGTTTAACATAATCAATGGTTCAAAAGGCAGTGTCATTGTTCCTCTTGTAAAAATCAAACACTTTGATTTAGAGGGGTTGAGGCATAAACCATTTGCACTTGCCCATATATAAATCTTATTAAGATCTGAATTTAATTTTGCAACGCAATCATTTATGCTGCTTATATCAGTAGTTATATATAACTGAACATCGTCAGCATATATGTGTACATTGCAAAACAATAATTGTCATTCACGTAGATGGTAAAAAGAAGACGTCCCAGTATTGATCCTTGGGGTACGCCCTTCATAACTGGCAACACACGAGAGGTTTTATTGTTTGCAAAAACTGACTGGCTACGATTCAGATACGAAGACAACAAACGAATAGACCAAGGAGAGAAATTAAACATTTTGTGTAATTTAAAGCATTTAAAGCATAGAATTATACAATGCTATGTGTGTGTTTATTAAATTTGTTGATGTGTTTGTAATAAAAATGAGTTTGTCTTTTGTGTTGATTTGTGAATTGGCTATAATTGATTAGCATACCTTTAGGGTCTTCATTTAATGAAAAAAAAAATTTCCTAGAATTTGCACTCGAATTTCGAGGGCTGGAATCTGTTAGTATTTATTAAACTGTCATTAAACTGTTTATTAAACTGTGTCAAATTTCAACTTTAGTCGAATAGAATTTCTAGGGAACAAGAAACGAATCCCACCCAAAGAAAGGTGAAATTGTCCTCTATAACCCTATGTGTACTTTTGCACTCGTGACGATCCGCGGGTAGGACACTTTTTTCATTTTAATGAAATTACTAAAAAAAAATTTCAAACTACGCACAGTGGACCATATTTTGAGAAGGCGGCCAAAAATCATTTTTTTTTTTTTTTTGTTACCGATTTTAAAGTTATGTTATTCATTTGAAAGTAAATACTAGTAAACCTCGGCAGCCAAAAAATTGCGACTCTATCTCAACTATATCACAGCGAACAGGGTCTTCGAAAATGGGCTTTCTCAGTATTTTGCTAAAATTAAAAATTTCTTTGTAAATTTTTATTTTTGAATAACTGTAACTTTTTTGATTTAAAAGATTTTGAAGTGAAATAAATTTTGTAATATTTTGTCGCATCCATACTATTAACGGTAAAAATGTAAAATCACTGAGTCATTCCGAAATTTAAAAAAAAAAAAATTTTTAAAAAAGGTCCAAATTTTCCGAAAATCTCCTACTTAATAGAGCATAACTCCTGCCAGTCAAAAGCAGTCAGAAAAAATCTTGCACTCTTCTATAGTTCGAACCCTCCCCTATACTCCTATATCCCATTATACACCCGCCAGTTTCCGCCCGTATGCACCAGAACAATTTTTCTCACCCAAGGTTAGATGTTTTTTGCAAAATTTATGAATACAAAAGTTGTCCACTACGTGGTTAGGATAGATTAAGTTTGAGGTGATGTTTGTAACTGCCAAAAATATTGGACCTTTATCCATCTTTTATTATATGGATCGACTCAAAAACACTTTCTGAGTCGATTAAACGATGTCCGTCCGTCCGTCTGAGTGTTATGAATACAAAAGTTGGTCGTACCGGTGCACCGCGGTGTATTTTTTTGCGTGTCGGTAGAATTATCAGGAGTTGTTATATACTTATAAAAAAGGGTTGAGATATAATGCGCTTAATTGTTACAGGTACATTTAGAGTTATAGAGTTTAAATACCTGACAACATGGGAAACAATTTAAATAACAGGTAAATGGTAAAAAAAAAACTATTGCGACATAGCCCTTTAAGATATGAGCAGGTATGCTTCACCTTTTAAAAGGGGTTAGGGTGTGGGTTTTTTATGCTTCTAAAAGTGGTAATAAAATATAAAAATTTTTATTTTACGTAATTGCAAGAAAGAGCATTTGTAATAATGTTTCCACAATTATTATTCATTACAATTTGTGCAATGGCTAAGTACTGTTACAGAGATCTGGCAGATATTTATTTTCAACGGAATGATGTAGACGATGTAATTTTGCACATAGTGAGCAACGACTTCTTTAATAATTGTAACATAAAAGACATTGAAATGCACAAAGGAAAAATTACTAATTTTGCATCGAATTTGAAAAGACGGTACATCGAATGCTCTCATAGCAAGGCAAACGTTACCAAGACTGGTTAATAAAGGAACTTATTTTTGAGAGTGCATCTACAACTGCCAACGAAAGTGGAAAAAAGGGTCGACCAGCAAAACCAGTTGACGAATGTAGTGAAAGATCTCGAAGGCGCAAGCTGGAGAATATCAATGAAGAAATTTCTCAAAGAATTATTAAGGATTCATTTTTGCACCAAATTCAACCAACCCAAAATAAAAAAAATAAAATTGAAATAATTGAAAAAATAGTAGAAGCGAGCCCAAGGCCCACAAAGAGGATTTTGAAAAGCATTCCTACACCAATTGAAGATAAGAAATTTACGCCGGAAGAAGCGTTCGCCATATTTTTGGATTTGAAATTGACCAAAAATCAATGTAAGGAATTGCGGAAGCGAACCAATGAAAAGAATTGTGGGATTTTTCCAAATACCGAGATTTAGTTTCTGCCAAAAAAGATTGCTTACCTTCACAATCTGCTATTAGTGTCACTTCAACATCAGCAGAAATAAAATTGCAAGATCTCCTTGAACATACTGCAGAACGATTGCTAAATACGCTTGATACTGATCATTTAAAAAAAATTGGCAATGACAGCATTAGTTTAATTTCTAAATGGGGATGTGATGGATCCTCTGGTCAGAAACAATACAAGCAATTTAATGCCGAAAATTCATCAGATGCTAATTTATTTATGGTATCTTTCGTTCCATTGCGATTAATAAAAAGGTATAGCGTCTTAGAGCCGTCAACAAGTAGAACAACAGAAATTGATATATGGAAAAATGAAATTCCTTCTTCAACAAAGTATTGCAGACCAATAAAATTTGCATTCAAAAAGGAAACCAAAGATGTCATAACTGAAGAAGTTCAAAAAATAAAAGATCAAATTAAGGAACTTCAACCAGTAATATTTAAATTTGATGACCAAGACATTGAAGTACATTTTAAACTGTGTCTCACAATGATTGATGGAAAAGTTGCACAAGATTTAATTGGAACAAAGTCAACGTCAAGCTGCATTATATGCCAAAAAGACATCAAGTCAATTAAGCCAACCCCCACCAGAAGACGATAGTTTTAATGAAGCCTACGAATTTGGAATGTCCCCTCTTCATGCAAGAATAAGTTTCGTGGAGCATATTCTTAAATTGGGTTATGATTTGGAATTTGGTCCGTTAGGCGAAACAGTGAGAAAAAACAAAGAAAATGAAGAAAAAAGAAAGCAAAAAAAAAACAAATTCAATCGACCAACCAAAACAAGGGGAAGGAAACACAAATGATGGAAATACTGCAAGGAGATTTTTTTCCGATCCGGAAACTGCAGCATCTATCACAGGTGTAGATCATGACTTAATAAGATGATTCAAAATCATATTACAAGTTCTAGCATGCAGCAGAAAGATAAATGCAAAAAAATTTGGAGAGTACGCTAATAAAACAGCTATACTTTATAATGAAAAATACTCTTGGAGATATATGCCATCCACAGTTCATAAAATTTTGTACCATGGGGAACAAATAATTCAAAACAATATGCTACCAATAGGAGATCTATCTGAAGAAGCGCAAGAAAAAAGGAACAAAGACTACAGATTCTTTCGCGAGCACAACACAAGGAAAATGTCCAGATGTTGTACTAATGAACACCTTATCACTATTTTGTTGTGCACTTCAGATCCATACATGTCCAACATTCGTCAAAAATGGAAAACTACCTCTATTGAATTAGACGAAGAAGCTAAACAACTTCTAGAAGATGAAAATCAAGGCTATTTAGAAGAAATTTTTACTAAAATTGGTTGATTTAAAGTACTTTTTCATTACACTAACAATAAGTTACACTTTTTTTTATATAGTTAAAAAATTTTCTTGATTTAAAAATTTATATATTTTGTAAATTTACAATAAAAATTGTTATTTTTCATAAATTTACCATAAAAATTGATATAGAAATATTTAAAAAGACAATAAAAAAAATTTAACTAAAGCAAAAACATACGAGTTTGTCATTGAAACTTCTCTATATTGAACCAATATAAGGTAACTTTTACGTTCGCTGCTTAATGAATTATATTTTAACTCGGGAGCTTTCAAAAAAAAAAACAACCTTTGGCCCTTGTGCACATTAGGACTAAAAAGTTTACGGGGGCCAAACTTTGGCATTTTCTGAAAAAAATTAACTTAAAAAATTGTTAAAAAGTATTAGTTGTAAAATTAACTGAAAAAATAAGACATTATAATAAAAAAAACCTTTTTTTTACCTTTTAACACTTTACTTTTGTACTAAAATTCAACTACAAATGAAAATGTATTTTAAACCCTCCGTAACTTTTTTTATTTTCAGTCGAGAATTACGTTTTATAGCAAAACTTAAAGGCTGAAGTCTCACCTACCAAACAAAAAAAAAAAACCGCATATCAAAATTCCAATCCAATCAAAAGTTATAGATTTTTGACCGCCTTCTCGTCAAATGGTCCACTGTGCTACGGTAATTAAACTACCCTACAGTGGTGTGTTAAATTTGTGCTTTAGGTATTTTATAGCTTATAATAATCATTATTGTCCTATTACCAGTAATGATATCTGCTTACAAAATACACCATCCTTTTGATATATCTGTAAGTAAGAATGTCAATACACAGAGGATGTAATTCATTTGTAACTTGTGTTTTTTATTATCATATCTTTTTATACATTTTTATTTTACCTAACGATGCACTAATGGAAGTAGTAAAGAAAACACACACAGGTAATTCATTTGTATAGTGGGTTTTTTATATATCATTTTTTCTTACCTTTCTATTTTACCCAGCAACATAATATGATGGCTTACGAAAAGGCTTATAAGAAAGTGACATTTGAATACAAACTCAATTGCTATAATATATTTCAGCACTATCACAATCACAACAAAATCGGCAGAGGTACAACTACAATCTCCACTTGATCACACAGCCGAACGCTTGCTACAATCAATTAAAGGAAATGAGTTAAAGATATATGGCAACACAAAGTTAATTCTTTTTTGTAAATGGGGATGTGATGGTTCTTCGGGACAAAAACAATACAAAGAAGTAGTATGTGAAAATATTTCGGACTCTTTAAATAATCCTAGAAGTACTTGCGTGCAATGAAGAAATATACTCCAAAAAATTTGGAGATTATGTTAAGGAAACTGCAAAAATATTTACAACTAATTACCCATGGAGAAATGTGTGCGCAACAGTTTACAAAATTCTTTATCATGCAGAAGATATCATTAAATATCATTTGGTGCCACTTGGAGATCCATCAGAGGCGGCTCAGGAAAAAAGGAATATGGATTACAGATTTAATAGTGAGCACAGCACTAGAAAAATTTCATGAAATTCCACAAATGAAGATCTATTTAATATATTATTGGCAACGTTAGATCCGTTCATCTCCAGTATTCGAAATCAATGTAAAGTGGAACATTGAGATTTAGATGAAGAAGTCAAAAAACTACTAAAGAACAGATAAACCACAGAACAAAATATGGAATATTTGCAATCAAAGAAAGAAATTTCATGAGAAATTTCTGGCATGTTAACGCATAATATGGAAAACTTCAAATAGGATGATTAAGCGAATCACCTATAGAAGTCGATAGCGATGACCATAAGAACATAGTTTCCGAATATGATGAAAGTAAAATTATCCTCTAGCCTAGGTAAAAGGAAGGTGAGAGGTGGTGTTTTAATATGACGAATCGAATTTCAATGAAAACCGAATTGCTGTAACTGTGACTGCAACAATATACAATTTTAGAACACTGTTATCTGGAACACGGCCTGTTAATTGCATATTAAGTACTGTTGTGTTAGTATTAATATTGCTAGCGATTGGTTGAGCCTGCTACGAAGAAGGGACTGCCGCCTTATCCTGGAAAATGGGCCGTGGGGTATTGTTCTATGTTGGTTGACGACGGCTTGGCTTTGCAGCAGTTTTTATTTTGCTACGTAGCAAAAAATAAAGGTTGTTTCCTGCTACAAGAACAACAACAACAACAACAACAACAACACAAACGAAGATATTTTTCTTATTAAAACTACTAATTGATGGAAGTTTAGAATGGTTTTTGTTTGAGAAACCGCATTATGAACGCATATGATGGAAGACTTAAGTCGCGTTAAACAATACATAAGTAAAAACTTAAGATGTCACTGGTAAATTCAACACACTAAGCGTTAGTGTAAGAAGCTACACATGTTCATATTTTATTAGAATCATTACTGGAACTGTGAAAAGAATAGTGAAACTCTGTCGCCCTGGCAACAATGGTGTAATCTGGGACCCTAACAAAGACTTTTTGACACCGTTTTTTTTTTTTGTCGAGTTTTAAAAACAGTTGTTGGAATCCAAAAATCTACTAATTCAAATTTTGACCGATGGTTAAAACACTCTGAGAATTTTTGAGAATGACAATTGTAGACTGATTAGCTACATATACATATACATATACATATACATATACATATACATATACATATACATATACATATACATATACATATACATATACATATACATATACATATACATATACATATACATATACATATACATATACATATACATATACATATACATATACATATACATATACATATACATATACATATACATATACATATACATATACATATACATATACATATACATATACATATACATATACATATACATATACATATACATATACATATACATATACATATACATATACATATACATATACATATACATATACATATACATATACATATACATATACATATACATATACATATACATATACATATACATATACATATACATATACATATACATATACATATACATATACATATACATATACATATACATATACATATACATATACATATACATATACATATACATATACATATACATATACATATACATATACATATACATATACATATACATATACATATACATATACATATACATATACATATACATATACATATACATATACATATACATATACATATACATATACATATACATATACATATACATATACATATACATATACATATACATATACATATACATATACATATACATATACATATACATATACATATACATATACATATACATATACATATACATATACATATACATATACATATACATATACATATACATATACATATACATATACATATACATATTTAAAGCAGTACTAAACAACAGAACAAAATAATCAACGAAATGACCGATGACAAACCTTCTGTAACTGTGACCGTAGCTAGATGAAGGAAAAGCGATAAACGTTTGCGAAAGAAAATTAAGTAAGAAGTTGAAAAATAGATATTGTACAAGGATTAATGCAAAAACTGATGAAAATGATTTATAATGAAACTAATTGCCGATATTAATGAGATGAAATGTAATTGGATATGAAAATATAATGATCTTATAACGGGTCCGCCAAATAACTTTTTTTTTTTTGAAAATGCTATAAGAAAAAACTACTGAATATTATCTCAAATTTCTTTTTTCATTTGAAAGTACAATCCTTCCGGTTAATAATGGAAAATAATTTAATTCAAATGGCTGCCTCGGCTAGCCATGCTGTAGCCTACACGATCGGTCCAACTTTTAAGCACATTATCGATTGTGTGCAGCTGCATTTCACCAATGGCTTCACGAATATATTAAATCCTGTCACTCCTATGAGGAGCATAGGGCCACAACAAATTGCTTCCATCTCCGTCTGTCTGATGCTAGACCTTTCACTTCATTCCAACTCATTCGCGTAGATTCGATGTCTTTGATGAGCTGTCTTTTCCACGTATGTGCCGGACGTCCTCTTCTACGAGATCCTTGTGGGTTCCAGTCGATTGCTTTTCTGGTTATGTCTGAGGAGGTTTCCTCAGCGTGTGACCAATCCAGTTCCATTTGCGACGGGATATTTCTTTACCAATAGGCGTTTGGCTGCATATTATCCATAACCGATCGTTGGTAATTACCTCAGGCCACCTTATTCTGAGCAAATGGCGGAGACATCGGTTCACAAAAACTTGGAGATGGTTTACGAGCCTGGGAGACGCGTTCCACGTTTCGCAACTGTAGAGCAAAATGGACTTGACATTCGAGTTGAAGATTCTGATTTTTGTTCGGCGGGATAGAACTGTCGAGTTCCAGATATTTTTAAGAGCGCCGAATGCCTGACCAGCCTTTTTTTTACCCGGTTTAGGATGTCATCATCGCTGCCTCCATTAGTTGCTATTATGCTACCCAGGTAGCAGAAAGACTGTACGTTTTCGATTGAGTTGTTGTTGATCTCAAACGGTGTATCGATGTTTGTATTTATACGCAGAGTTTTAGTTTTCTGTATGTTAATTTCGAGCCCAGCCCTGGAGGCAAGCGTGCTTAACGCATTCAGCTTTGCTTTCAGATCTTCGTATTTGTGTGCTAGAAGACAGATGTCGTCTGCATAGTCCAGATCATCATGCCTTTTTGGTTGCTCATCGCCTTAAGCATAATGACATCGACGACTAGGTTGAACAAAGTGGGTGAAAGAATGCAGCCTTCACGAATATTGTCCTTTAAAGCGGCAATTGTCTCTGGCTTGTTGGCGTAACACTTATCTTTGAGGGCACCCCACAAATAATAGTCCAACGGTTTCAGATCGCAGCTCCGAGGTGGCCAAACGACATCAGCTCTGCGGCTGATAATGCGATCTTCAAAAACAGGGCGCAAAACATCGAGTGTAGCTTCGGCTGTGTGGCACGTAGCGCCGTCCTGTTGAAACTAAATGTTGCCAATATCCTCCTCTTCAATTTTTGTGAACAAAAATTCGTTCAACATGGCTCGATAACGATCGCCATAGACTGTAATGTCCACTCCTTGCTCATTTTCGAAGAAAAATGGCCCAATTATGCCTCTGGACCAAAATCCGCACCAAACAGTGACTCGTTTTGGGTGTATCGGCTTTTCAATGTATGCGTGCGGGTTTTCTGTGTCCCAAATGCGACAATTTTGCTTGTTTACATACCCGCCAAGATCAAAATGAGCTTCATCTGAAAAGATGATTTTTTTTGGCAAAATCGGCATCTTCTGTAAGTCGATCGCAGGCCCAATCAGCGAAGCGAAAACGCATTGGATGGTCAGTTGGCTTCAACTCCTGAACCAATTGGACTTTGTATGGCGTCATACCAAGGTCTTTATGCAAAATTCGACTCGATGATGCCTCCGAAATGTTCAAGTCTTGAGAACGACGGTGAATTGATGTTGATGGCGCTTCGCGCACACTTTCTGACACAGCAGCAATATTCTCGGGTGCACGCACTGTTTTTGGCTTTTCACGCTTTGGTTTATCGATACGGATGCCAGTTTCTTTCACTTTTTTCACAAGATAACGAACGTACGGAGCTGACGGTGCTTCTCTTCTTCCAAAATCCGTCCGCAATTTTCGCACACATTCTGCAACATTACCATGATTTTCAAAGTAATGTCGCAATATTTCCCAGCGTTGCTCAAGCGTATACACAACCATATTCGTTCAGCGGAAGGATAAAACTAATTGTATGTCAAATCAGACACGGGATAAGTGTTACCATTCACGAAATAAGCACTAGTTGAACAAAAAACATTAGATGGCGAACCCTTTACAATGTTATTAAATTTGTTAATGTATTTGTGATAAAAACGAGTTTGTTTTTTTTGTGTAGATTTGTGAATTGGCTATAATTGATTAGCATATTTTTAGGGTCTTTATTTAATGAAAAAATAAAATTTCCTAGAATTTGCGCTCGAATTTCGAGGGCTGGAATCTGCTAGTTGTTATTAAAATCCAAATATGACATTCTTTAATAAACAATAAAAAATAAAAAAAACGCTAAAAGTTGAAAAAAAAATTAAAAGTAAAATTTTGATTTAGAATTTCTTAAAAAGTACTCAATCAATTTTAATGAAATTAAAACAGACTCAAGTTCAACTAAATATCTACCCGCTAGAAAATTTTGACTTCAATTACCATATTATTGTTTTTACTGAAACCTGGCTTAATAATAACATTCATAACTCTGAAATTCTTTGTACAGATGTGATCGTGTTAATATAACTAAAAAAAGCTGGAGGTGGAGTATTAATCGCAGTTTCAGTAAAATTTCCTTCTGAACAAATTATAGACTCTTACACATTTGATATTGAATTTGTTGCGATAAAAATCAAATTAAGAAACAAATCATTATACATCTCATGTTCATATGTCCCTCCTGGTTCCAGTGATGATATTTACATTAAACATATGTCAGCTATGAAAAAATCATTCTTGAATTCTACAACATCTGCTTTAGTTATCTTTTTTTTGGCGATTTCAACTTACAATCCATTTTGTGGTCAAATTTTTATAACACCAATTATTTGGTTCCTGTTGTTATGAATGGCTGTTTAAATGAATTCATCGAATCGTTATTTGATTATGGTCTCTTCCAAGTAAATCATATTCTCAACGCGTTTGGAAAACTTTTGGATTTAAGTTTTGTTAATGAACCATCTGAAGTATCGCTGCATCCATCTAATCCAATTACTTTACCTGTAAACCGTTATCATCCCACAGTAAATTTACTTATTTTGCTTCCATTCAATTTGCCAATTAAGAATTCTGTGCATAATCAGAAGGAAAATGTTTATTGCTTTTCGAAAATTGATTATCCAATACTGACTGGAACGATATTCTTTCATCTATTGATTATGCTGAGATGACCACAAGCTTTTACAACACGTTGAACGCATGTATATCTGTAACGGCTCCTATGATTTCAACCCGTAAATAGATGGGTCCACCATGGAATAGTAATTATTTGGCTAAATTCAAAAATAGAAAGAATAAAGTGTATAAAAAAATTCAAAAAGTCTGGTGCAATCCCCAAACTTTCAGAAAAAATTATAACAGACTCGTTGTCTCATCAAGTATCATCCATACTTTCTCTATATCAACACGGCTTTCGTAAATGTCGTTCTACAATCACCAACGTTCTGGAACTCACTACAATTATAAATGACGGATTTAGAGATCGTATGCAAACTGATGTAATTTACACCGACTTTAGTAAAGCCTTTGATAAGGTGAATCATGATTTATTGATATGTAAACATCTATGCGCTCAGAGGGGTAAAAATCTATTTCACAATACAATCACAAAAACAGCGTAAGGGAAAATCGGTGTGATTCAAAGATTGTGATTTTGATTCAGCTAAATAGCTGATTTAACAACCAACAGAAATTGCCATGAATGTATAGCACACAACTGCAACCATCAAATATAACAACCATAGCAGTTGCTTGATATACATAGATGGCGCTTACTGTTTGATTTTAATTGATGTGTAAATAGATGTTTACACATAAATAGATATTTACACATCTCCCCTGTGATCGGACTCACATAGTTTTTTATTATACAAGCTGAATTCTATGGGTTTCAGTAATTCTTTAGTTTTCTGGTTAAAATGTTATATAACGAACAGATTTCAGCGGGTTAAATATAGAATCGCTGATTCGAAAAAAATCGAAGAGTTTTCTGGTATTCCACAAGGAAGTCGTCTTGGTACAGTACTTTTTACTTTATTTATCAATGATCTCCCTTCTGTTATTCAACAGTCTAAAATTCTCTTATACGCTGATGATGTCAAACTATTTTTCTCTCTTCAAAATAGTTTTCAACATTTTTTGCTGCAATCCGATTTAAATAATTTTTGTGGATGGTGCAATTATAACATGGTACGTATCCTGACTAATCATAGACAGGGTTTCAGTATTTGTCATTTAAATGCAAAAGTTTATGTAATAAACTTGATGAGTTTCGTCTTTTATTTGAAAATTCGGGTGTTGACGCTATACGTGTTTCTGAGACATGGTTCTGTGATAATGTTAGCGACAATATCTATGAGCTGAAGGGGTACTGTGTCTTTCGTTTCGACAGAAGTAGTCATGCTGGTGGTGTCGCAATTTATATAAAAAATAATATTTCATGTCAATTAAATTGTACACATAATATAGCTAATGACGTGGAATATGTTTTTGTAGACGTAAATTGTCGTGGTGATAAACTTCTTCTTGGATGTGTATACAGTCCACATAAACGGATAAAGTTTGACAGTCTTATCACGAAGGTGATTTTAATAACAATCCTTTCGATGACTCAAATCTTACCACTATAATGTCGATGTTTAACTTGTCAGCTGTCAACACAACGAGACCTACACACTTCACGTCAATAAATAGCACTTTGCTTGATCTTTTCTTTACCAGTAATGAAAGTAAAGTCCTTCATTATGATCAGTTAGCAGCACCAGCATTTCCAAAGCACGATCAACTCTTCTTATCATATGATTTTGCAATAGAAACCCAGCCCCAAACATTTACTTATGGTGATTTTAATAATATTGATATCTAGGCTTTGGGATATGATCTCTGTCCTACTCCATGGGATCAAATTTTCTATTTACCGACTGTTGGAGAACAACTGTCATTTCTTAATGGTAAAATTTTAGGAATTTACAACAAACATGTCCTCAACAAAATGAAAACTATTAAAAATAGAGATAGACCTTTGTTCACAATGGAAACCAAGATGCTAATAGAACACCGTGATAATCTGTATCAGAAGTGGAAACGTTACAGGATATCAGAATATCACGACGAATATAAGATGGCTAGGAAAGCGGTTGTTTCCAAAATAAGGCATGATAAGTCTTCCTATTATTTTAATAAATTTAATACAGCTATTGGAAGTAAACAAAATCATGTGAGTCCGATCACAGGGAAGATGTGTAAACATCTCCTAATTAAAGATTTTTATGTCATTTTTTAAAATCAAACAGAAAGCGTCATCTATGTATCACTTATAGCAAAAACCGTTTCAGCTAATTCAACAACCCTTTGCTGTAAAACGTTAAAAATATCCAAAGATGAACGTATATAAGTGATACATAGATGACGCTTTTAAAAAAGTGGCATAAAAAACAATGTTATATCAAAATTTTTTCACCAATCCAATCATAAGTCACACAGCGTTATCTGCTTCAGCTCACACCGATATGAGTTACACTGTTTTTGTGATTGTATTGTGAAATAGAAATTTACCCCCCTGCGCGTATAGATGTTTACACATCAAAAAAACCTGGAAACAAATACGCGAAATTGGAAAAAATAAGACAATTAATCAATCAATGAATGTTAACATTAATGCGCTAAATGAAGCTTTTGTAAATATTCCTCTACCAGCCGTAAATAACGAATTTTGTGATGATTTTCCCTGTAATAATTTAAACATTCCGAAATTTAACTTTCGGTGTGTAACACGAACAGAGGTAGTTGAAAGTTTCAATGCTATTAAATCGAATGCAGTGGGCCTTGATAATATACACCCCAGATTTATAAAAATGATTTTACCATGGATTGTCCGTTTCATAATGTACTTGTTTAACTCCATAATCACTACTAGCATCTTTCCAATGGAGTGGAAACATGCCAAAATTATACCAATACCAAAAACGGGGAATAGCTCCCGATTGCAATTCTTCCGTATCTCTCAAAAGTTTTCGAGCACCTTTTACACAGACAAATCTTTAGGTATTTAAACGACAACAACTTACTTACAGAGCATCAATCTGGTTTCAGGCCACAACATAGCTGTATAACAGTTTTATCTGATGTAGTTGAGGAGTTAAGAAGTAACATGGATGATGGAAAAATATCTTTTTTGGTTTTATTGGATCACTCAAAGGCATTTGACACGGTGCACCACTCAATTTTATGCCTCAAACTGAAGAGGTTTTTTAACTTTTCTACATTAGCAGTTAGACTCATGTTTTCATATCTCACAAACAGATCCCAATCTGTTGCTAATGGTAGCTCCATCTCAAACTCACTGCAAGTTATAAGAGGGGTACCACAGGGTTCAGTCCTTGGACCACTACATTATTCGATATTTGCCAATGATCTTCCATAACAAATTAAATTCTCTAAGGTTCAGATGTACGCTGATGACATTCAGCTATATTTAAGTAGTACCAAGGATTCAATTATTTCCAAAACTCAAGAACTAAATTATGATCTCAAACGTATTCTAAATTGGCCAACGGCAAATGGTCTACGACTTAATCCAAATAAATCTAAGCGTATTATAATAAAGAAGAAAGTGATGCATTTGGAGAATGAAATTAATGTCTTCCTTGGGGGCTCTAAAATTGACATCGTGGACTCTTTACGAAATCTCGGAGTTGTGTTTAATGAAACTCTGACTTGGTCAGATCATATTAAAATCCTGTGGCAGAATTTATAGTATGATTAGAAGTTTATGGCTAACACAGCATTTTACTCCACTGAAAATAATATTGCTACTTGCTAAAACATGTCTTTTACCAACATTACTATATGCATCTGAGGTTTTCCCAGGTTGCAACTTTAGGGATAACAAAAAACGTACTGTAACTTTCAACAACATTATTCGCTATATCTTTGGATTAAGAAAATTTGATCATGTATCCCAATACTCGTGTCATGTCTTACACATGTCATTTAAAATCTATAATAAATTCAAGAACATTATATTTCTACATAAAATTATTATAACAAAGGTTCCAAAATATCTTTTTGAACGATTAAAGTTCGCAAGATCTTCCAGAGGGAATCGAATAATTCAATTTAAATACCGGGACCATGCCTCTGAATGTCAATTTTTTATTCTAACTATTCGTCTCTGGAATCAGCTTCCTAATGTCATGCAAAATACAAGCAACGCAATAGGGTTTAGGAAATTACTATACCAATACTTTAATTGATTTTATTTAATTTTTTTTTTTTTTTAATGTTTTTAATTGTAATTTATAATATTTTAAATTTAGATTAAGAGTTACTGGTATTAAATATATAGTGAATAACTTATCTGATTCCATAACTGTAATCTATATGATACTGTGTCTTGTTGTAATGGAAAATCGCATTTAATAAATAAATACAAATGCAAATGTAAATCTTATGGAGCTCAATATAAAAAATGCAAGCATATGTCCTTTTACAGATATAATAATCTACATACTACTTATTTTGTAAATGAAAGTGAATTGGAGTCCGTTAACACATTCTCAGATCTTGGCATTTTATTAGATCATAGATTAAATTTTCGTCCGCATATATCTTCAGCAATAAACAAATCTTATGGTGTTTTTGGATTTATGAAACGATGAAGTAAAGAATTTTTTGATCCATATGTAACCAAACAGCTATATACATCCCTGGTTCGTCCCATCCTGGAATATGCTTCTATAGGGATCCGTGTTACATTATTCATATAAATTTTGTCAAATCCGTTCATAAACAATTTCTTTTATTCTATCTACGTGGACTTGGTTGGAACTCCCGTGCCTTACTCTCTTATAAATCCAGACTTGCTCTAATTAAGTTACCGACACAGAAATGTCGTAGTATTTCCTTTCTACTCAGTTTATTTCAAGGCGACATTGACTCCAATTACTTGTTAAGTAGAATTCAAATTGATATACCATCGAGACCTACAAGAAACTTTAAGATCTTAAATATTAATTATTTTCGTTTTAACTATGCTAATAATGATCCATTTCGCCGGTTGTGTGATCAATTTAATGGAATTTACCAAATCATAGATTTGTCCGAAAATAAAGAATCTTTGAAACGTAAAATCATACTATAGCTAAATAATTAAATCGTCATTATTTTATTTGTTATATATTATATTATTTTATTTGTATATAAATATATTTATTAGTCTGTAAGGACATTTGTAATTCCATAGACTTTAAATAAATAAATAAAAAAAAAATTAAAAAGAATTACTAAAATATTTTGATCGGTTCAAAAGTTACAGAATTTTGGCCAATGAAAAACAATTTTCAGCCACTGTGCACCGCTTTAAACACTTCTTCCGCTATGACTTCTCTGCCTTTAAAGTAATGCATTATAAATATATATTTATGCTTTTCTCTTGTCTATGTAAATATTTACGTCTGGCCATGTCATTTTAACAGAGTCACATACAAATATATGTAAGTATATTTATAAATTAATGCATGTGCGACTGACTGCTTTTCATTATGGTGAGGGGGATATAACGCTATAACAAAATAAACAGACACCATGTTCACGAAATAATATAGCAATTTAAATTAGATTTTTTTTTTTTTTTTTTGGGATAACAGAGATTACGAACGTTTTTCCTTCATAAAATCATTGAAATCGTTCAATAAGTTTGTGAAGTAAACAGATATAAAATACATGTGGACAATGGAATTATGTTTATTTGTTTGTGGGTTTGTGGTTTATAGGAAGCTATGGACCGAAGGAAGATTGAGTCTTTCTACTTCTGGTATCTTAAGTGGGCGTGACACCTCCCATATAAAGTGAATTGTTGACATCTAATATCTGTAGTTCTATGATAGCAAGAGTCCTTAAACTTTGTACGAGTACATAAGTAGATAATGTGTGTAGCCGCGAAAAAAGGGAAGGAGCGCGACAGTGGGCGTGGTGTATCCCATATAAACGAAATATTAAATATCATATATGTGAAGTACTATAACTCTGAGAGCTTTGAAATATTGTATATTTAGTAAAAAATAAAACAGCTTTTTAATTACTTTAGTTGTGACTTTGTAAACCATTTACCGTTTTTAATTTGAACATAGTTAACATCCACACTCACAATATTCCCTACTCAGTTAACATGAAGTAGTATGAGGCCATTCATTGCCATAGACTCCAGTGCAACAACACAACGCATAAATTATTACAGTATTTCAGTTAAAATAACAATGTTAAATTCCTTTTGTGGGCCCAGCAAACCAAAAGCTAACACTCATGCCAAGGATACGAAAGTAAACGCCAGTGGAATTTGTTTCAGTAATATGTACAGACACCTCGAGATTGTGGTTTGAGGAAAATATAAGATTTACAGATTTACTCTTTTAGCTGCATAGATTTAGTTAAAATAAAGAATTCTGCTATTATTGAATTATGATTTTGTTATCAGGAGATAAACAATGCCATAAAACATTATGCAGGATTCAACGGCTCTTATTATTATTGCCCATTTATGAAGTATAATTTTGAAAAGCTGAAAGGATGAGTATGTTTAGCTTAGCAGATTTTTTTAAAGTAACTTGGGCACGATGAAATTTTTTATTTTTTTTTTTTATTAACATAATTTTTATTGCAATAAATAATAAAATATATGTTTCAAAATACAACTAGCAAAATATAATTTATTAACTAACAAGTATTTTATTTTTAATAAAATAGTTTGACTATAAGATATATCTATATGGTTCACACAAATACATCTTTTATCTGGATGACCTAAGCAGATCGTTAGGTTTTATGCGTCTTAGACGCCGGATTTCCCCATTCGTATCGATAAGACTAGATGCCTCTTCATTGACGTGTGTTCGTAATCTATTAGCATGGCTATAAGCAATTTTTTTAATTTATTCGGTAACTGTGTTTATAACCAAGTCACGGTGTAAGTCATTGTTTCTAACGTACCACGGTGCATTGACTATGCATCGTAGAATTTTATTTTGAAAGCGTTGGATTTGAAGTATTTCATCTCTGGCTGCGCAACCCCATAGCTGCGATCTCTACGTCCAAACTGGTTTCAGGATTTGTTTATACAAAAGTAATTTATTCGGTATGGATAATGTTGAGTTTTTACCAATTAACCAATACATTTTTCTAAATTTTATCTCTATCTCAGTTTTTTTCTTCTTTGTTCTTTCCATTTTAATTTTGTGTCTAATGTCATACCTAAGTACTTGGCTGAATTAGAATAGGGGACAATAACATCGTCTACATAGATTGGATGGTGCTGAGTTTGATTGTACGTAAAGTCCACATGAACAGATTTAGATTGATTAAGTTTAATTTGCCATACTTTTGACCAATCCAAAACTTTGGTTACTGCTGCTTGAAGTTTAATCGTGGATTCTTCAGTTGTGTATCCTGTTGCAATTAGGGCAGTGTCATCAGCAAATGTTGCTATTGTATAATTATAATTATCAGTAACAGGGAGATCAGCGGTTTACATAAGGTATAAAGTTGGACCTAATATACTTCCCTGTGGGACTCCTGCTTTTATTGGCCGGATTTCTGAGAACGATGTTTCCTGTTTGATTCTAAAGTATCGATTGCTTATGTAAGATTGCAAGAAATCACAGAAGCTTTGAGGTAGATATTTTTTTATTTTGTAAATAAATCCATCATGCCAAACTTTGTCAAATGCTTGGCTGACATCTAGAAAAACAATGGAACAAACTTCCTTTTCTTCAAATGACTTTTCTATAATATCGGTAATCCTATGGAATTGGTCGATAGTAGAATGGTTTTGCCTAAAACCAAATTGGTGTTTAGGGATGATGTTATTTAACTCTATAAGAGGTCTTAATCTGGCAAGAAAAAGCTTCTCCAAAACCTTTGATAAAATGGGAAGCAAAGATATGGGTCTATATGAGGAAACTTCATTTGGCGGTTTCCCCGGTTTGGGGATCATCATAACCTCCGCCATTTTCCATAGACTGGGAACGTGTTTCAGCTTAAAACAAGTGTTGATTATGTTTGTTAACTTGATTACACCTAAATTTGGCATTTCTTTAAGCAGCTCCGACGTTATTAAGTCATAACCAGGGGCTTTTTTCCGGGTAGTTATAATATGGTAGAGTACACTTCCTCTGTTGTTGCAAATGAAATGTTCATATCATCAACAAGATATGCAGTTTGGGCTATGGTCATTAGAGTGGCCTTTCGTTATATGGAGGGAAAAAAAAGTGTTCAAACTGTCGGTCTCACACCCTAGAAATATGCGAATAGTAAAAAAACTGAGAAATACAAAGTTTTGGGCCAATCAAAAAACGTTTAGTCGTGGCGCAAAGCGATTGAAAATTTCAAGTGTGTTTATATGGGGAAAATATGACTTTTTTTCAGATTTCACGATAATTTCGTTCTATAATTTAATTTTACCGACAAGCTGTTATATAATTCGGGATCAGTATTAAATTATCCTTTCAAAAGGCTATAAAACTTCAAAATCAAATAAAACCTCGCCAAGAAATAGCAAATGCCCCAGACCACTTTTGTGCCAAAAAAAAAACTAGGTCATGAAATTTGATGGCATTTTTTTAAACTTTTAGAAGTTGATTAAAGCCATCATTCTTTTTTGGTCTCTATACTTATAAGCACTCAGATATGAAGTATTGTTTTATTACCACGTTGTTAACCTATTGCGCATTGAGACCGAAAATTGGAAATGTTTTTGATAAAATTTTTAAAACTCCTTTTTCAAGTTTGAAAAAATTTTCTTAAACAAAATTTAAAAAAATTAATATATTACTTTAAGGTTTTATTAAATACATGTTGCAGATTAACTGTGTGAATTTTTAAGTAAATCCCTTTACCCGAATTTTTTTGACAAGGATTTTATTTTTGCGGATTTCGAGAAAACTTGGGTTTTTGAGAAATATTCTGTAAATGTACTCTTTCTAAATACTTTGTATCAAAAATTCATCACTTTTCTACTTTTAAATGTTATATTTTATCTTTATAGCCTAGGGTTTCTGAAAAAAATAATATGATTAACCCTTTTGGAATTGGGGTCACATATAACCCCAAGCTAATAAAAGACAATTTATTCAAAAAAGTCAAATATTTTGTAAGTGCTGTCCAATTTTTAAATGCGACGCATAAAATATAATAACCAAATGTGTAGAAGTTTCGTTCCAAAAATTTGGGATAAATCCGAGAACGCTAACCTATTATTTGCCAAGGCCAGCTTTGGATTTTAAGATATTTTTAAATAAAAATGACCTAAAACGAGTTTTTCTATTAAATTTAGAAATTAGAATTTAGAATTTAAGAAAAAATAATTTGGTTAATTTTTATTTATGTAACCCTTCAGTGCTCCTGAGATCAAAATTATCCATTGTGATATATCTCTGGTGCAATTATCTGCTTATTGCTCGCGAATATAAATTAAAACAACTTTTAACCAATTTTGTTATAAAATTACTTTATATAATAAAGTAATAGTTGAATTTCTTGCGGTCGCACTCACCAATTTGGTGGATATTGATAAAAAACGCCAAAAAAAAATTTTTTTTTCTAGGTCAATCGGTGAAGATGCCATTACTTATAATGGTTGACATTTTTGATTTTTAATAATCGGTCGCTTTATATTATCTTCAATGTCACCTACATCTTTTCAAACTTCTAACATTTTATTTCCCAGTTTTAAATAGTTTATTAAATAAAAGTAAATTTCAAATATAATAATATATAAAAGGTAATATTAAATTAATACTATCTTAATGGGATAAATTACAAAATTAAATCAAAGTGAATTTCAAAAAACGTCCTATTTTTTAGACATATACCTTAAGTTCTTTTAATTTATATTCGCGAACAATAAGCAGATAATTGCACCAGAGATATATCACAATGGATAATTTTGATCTCAGGAGCAATGAAGGGTTAAATAAAAAAAAATTTACCAAATTATTTTTCTTAAATTCTACATAGTGGTTTCATCGAGTGTAATAGAAAAACTCGTTTTAGGTAATTTTTATTTAAAAATATCTTAAAATCCAAATCTGGCCTTGGCAAATAATGGGTTAACGTTCTCGGATTTATCCAAAATTTTTGGAACGAAACTTCTACACATTTGGTTATTATATTTTATGCATCGCATTTAAAAATTGGACAGCACTTACAAAATATTTTACTTTTTTGAATAAATTGTCTTTTATTAGCTTGGGGTCATATGTGACCCCAATTCCAAAAGGGTTAATGGGGCCATATTATTTTTTTCACAAACCCTAGGTGATGAGGCTAAAATATAACATTTAAAAGTAGAAAATTGATAAATTTTTGATACAAATTATTTAGAAAGAGTACATTTACTGAATATTTCACAAAATACTCTTTTTTCTCGAAATCCGCAAAAAAGAATTCTTTGTAAAAGAAATTCTGGTAAAGGAATTTACTGAAAAATTCACAAAGTTAATCTATAACATATATTTAATAAAATTTTAAAGTGCCAGATCCATTTTTTGAAATTTTGTTTAACAAAATTTTTTATATCTTAAAAAAGGAGTTTTCAAAATTTTATAATAAAATTTTTCATCTTTGGTAGCATTTCGTAATAAGTTAACAACGTTGTAATAAAGCAAAACTTTATATCTGAATATGAATACTTATGGGTATAGAGAGCAAAAAAAAATTATGGCTTTAATTAATTTGTGAAAGTTGAAAAAATGTTCATCACATTTCATGACCTAGAGCTTTTTTTGGCACAATAGTGGTCTGGGGCATTTGTTATTTCTTGGCGAGTTTTTATTCAATTTTGTTATATAGCTTTTTTGTAAACTTAATTTAGTACTGATATCATATAACAACTTGACGAAATAATTAAACTATAGAACGAAATTTTCGTAAAATCTGAAAAAAGGCATATTTTCCCCATATAAACACACTTGAAATTTTCGCACGCACCTCTAATGTTTTTTTTTTTTTTTTGATTGACCCAAAACTTCGTATTTCTCAGTTTTTCTTTGCTATTCGCATATTTCTAGGAGGTGAGACCGAGAGTTTGAATACTTTTTATTAAAGGCCATCCTAGTCTCCACTGGTATGAAACCAATTGGTGTGGTACCACAATCTGGAGTCCTATGATAGGGATAACCATAAAGCTGTGTGTGAGTCTTTAAGTTTCTAATGTGCTTAGTCGAACTAAATATGTGCGGGATCGAACCAGTAGGTATCACTGCCGGTAATTGGAGACCCTCCTCAGTCTCTCCCTCTCACCGTCAATTGCTATAGAATTTGCTTATATAAAAAATTTTGTCCAAATAAACTAAAATTTTTTCTGAAACGTATCTAACACTAATCAAATCAGCGAAAAATATTTTGATGAATTTTTCACAGATTTCAGAGATGTCCACAGAATTTTCCGGGTGAAATTTGATCGATTAACTTATCACACAGAATAAAGCTCAGTGTTCCAAATTGTAGCTCTCGACGAAAAAATTTGCACTTAGAAATTAAAAAAAAAATAATAAGTTAATAAATTAATTAAAATAATTAATTAACTATAGTAATTAAATAATTAATTAATTTACACATTCAAAATATTATATGGTTTTACAGGTTTTAGAATTACAAATGAAATGTTATTTGATTAAAAAATCAATTTAATAAAAAAAAAAAAAAACAGACTGTAGACTGATGGAGAGTATAGCTGCTGTTTGGTTTTGTTTGAATTTTTATAGCCCTTGCCGAATTCAAAAAATTTGAGCTACTGAACTGTATGATGCGTGTGTTTTTCTATTAGTAGTTAGCACCCACGTTATGCTACAAAAAATCATATAGGTCATTAGGAAGACTTTAAAGTGCAAAAGGCAAAGATCACGGAGACTCTCATCATTTGAGTTGTATTTTTTTAATAATTTTTTTGAAAAAATGTGCAAGCATCTTTACTAAACTTAATAATTGTCGTTAATCATAATCTATTATGTCTATAAAGCCTATTATTTCTTGTATAAAATATACATTTCTTTCTTCCTTTTCTCAAATTATAAATTTTTTTAATATGTAAATGGCGCATTACTAAAACAGGAAATTTTATAGTTAAGCATTTTAATCCATGCTCATTTATTAACATAAATTTACTTTAAAAAAATAACGAGGCATAGACATGAAGATACATGAAGAGCCATGAAGATGTGGAAAGAGATATATAATATAAGAAGTGTTAAAAATTGGTTTCTATCTAGGTAGAAGTTAGAGCCTTATATTTGTATATACTTATTTGTGCTACTCCCCCCAAAATAAAGTAAAATAATTTTTGCTTAAAACTTCCTAAATATAATATAAATATAAAGGAAAACCAGCACGATTTAAACTAAGCATGAGTTTTGTAAAATATTTATACTCGCTTGCTTATAACTAAATATTATATTGAAAACCTATGAAAAGAAAATTAATAAAATTCCTGGCACGTTCAAATTTGCTTGTATGGCTAAAGTGGAATACAATATCAAAAATGTTGCTGATGCTAATACTGATGTTACACAAAAACCACTTGCATAGTTTGCTTTCATAACAAAAAATAAATTAATATCCAATAACAAAAAAAAAAAAAAATTGAAGAAGTAGTTTTGCAAATGGACTTCATAAAATCCCAAAGAATTTCAAAGAACAACAACCCACTTATAGGATGAGAAACACAAATTTGCTGAACTCAGGGAACTGCCTTAGCATTAAACATATTTCAATTTTATTCTTATTTTAATATGGGCCACAAAATTTGTTCTAATGTTCTAACCAAGTCTAAAGATATGATTTCGGCTCCATCAGGAAAATTTTAAGCCTGACCTAATATTGTTTGACAAATGGAAATTATGAATACAATTGCCGCCGAAATAAACAAGTATGAAAATTATAGTCGGCCTAGAGCAACTATACGACAATCCATTACAAGTAAGCATAACCCAAATCTGAGTAAAAGCCGAAAAAATACTTTGGTTTTTGAAGGATACCATAATAGCACTATGTCAATAAAGCAAAACCAGCAAAGGGTTTGGCGTTCTCAGACCAATGGTAAAATTTTATGAAATATTTCCTGATTCATGGTATTTGCCTTTTCCGTGTTTCCAAACTTCCAAAAATGTTTCGATGGGAAAGAATCAAACGCCAATTTTAAAGGTTTTAACAAATTCCATTAATCTGAGGGCTCAGCATTTAAGAGAAATATTCGAATAAGTGTACCTAATTAAAAGGAGATTATGTACAACAATTTCCCTTTCATACTATGAATTTAAATTAATTAAACAACTATTGCTGTTAAGTTGTCTCTGGTATTGTTGTTGGTACGTAACTGGGCCGGCCTTAGGGTCGCGAAAATAAGGCCAGGGTTCGTGATGACTGGCAGATTGGGGTGCTATATTAAAAAAAATTAAAACAATCCTTTATAAGATGTTATGGTACGTTATAAGAAAAAAATAAAAAATGGATATGTAAAAAAAAATTATTTTCTTTTTTGTTCATTATTTATTTCATTATTTGTTCATTATTTATCACATAGTACGCTTTGCATTTCACAATATTTTAATCTTTTTTTTTTTTTTTGATAAAAATAATCATCATCATAAAAATAAAAATAATCCGCATCATTCACTCAGTGGTTGTTAATATACTTATCTGACGTTTCGTGTCAAGTGACCTAACTTTTGAAACCGATGTCTTCCGATCGGGATGAAATTTGCACCATGGTTAGTCCTATTGGATAGTAGTTTAGGCACAATTTTTAAATAAGATCGGTCCAGAACTCTCTGAGTTAGAGGGGTAAAAATTTGACATTTTGGCCAAGCATGTGTTTTTTCTCATCTATGTAACTTTTTACCTATTGTTCTTAGTAAAATTTGTCCCAAATAGTTTTGGTAGCTATTTCTTCGATCTTTCAGAAAAAAAAAATGTTAAAATTAAAAAAAATGTTGACTTTTTTCTTGCAAAATCAAAAATTTTTTGACTTTTTTTTTTCAAAAAAGGCCCTTTTTTGCCTAAAAGAAAGCTTAGGTTTTTTCCTTTAAAAGCTTTTTGGTCGCATAGTGGGATGCGAGTGGGACATTTATCAAAATAAATGTTTTGTAATTCAAGACAACGGTTTTTAATTTTTGGCATATGCACTAATATTAATTTTTTTCTATTAGCGTGTAGGTGTTTCTAAAACTTAAAAATAAAGCATATACTGAGAAACTAGACAAATTAACCTTTCCGACGATATGTAACATACCTACCTAAAATTTCATACCTTCGATACTGTAATACCCACAATATGTTAACCTCAGGAAAAAAATCACTTTTTTTCTATTGAAATGTTAAAAAATTATTTTTTTATATTTATTTGTAATACTAATTAAATTAATATCTAATAATAATAATAATAAAAATAAAAAAAATAAGTAATTTGATTAAATTTAATCATAATCACATTAGATCCATTTATAACATAACTATTTTTCAATTAATTTATTGCAGCTGATGAAGTATTTAAGTTTCGTAAATTTTTAAATACCCAGTCTTTCATCCAGCTTATTTATCGCCTTTATTAGCTGCTTTTTTGACAATCTCTTCTTGGCGTTACAAGGTGCAGCTGTTGTGTAACTGATTCGCGAGAAGATTTACACGATTACCGCGATTGCGGTAATGCAACAACTTCTTGCCACTTAGGTGAATGTTCAAATTGCCCGGAAAAACATTCATCAAAGAGAATTTAATCAACTCTTTTGATCTCGAATATATAGAGGAGGTCAAATTTGAATCTTGGATTCAGACTGACAGATGCACACTGAAAACAATGATGATTTTGTGGAAGAAATGTGTACAGGATTGCTAAACTTGAGAACCCATTTCTTTTTAGTCAAAGAGCAATGGTCATTCTTCAAGGATTTGAAGATACATTTGAAGTCTGGTGAATTCGTTATGTCATACGATTTCGCAGAAAACTATAACTATGATCTTCAGGATGCCACACAAGCTTTCCACTTCAATAACGACCAAGCAACTATATCCACAGTAGTTATTTACTACATGAAAGATGAAAAAGTGTAACACAAAAGTGTGGCAATCATATCCCACGATTTAAAACATGATACTGTTGCAGGCTATGCGTACCAGAAGATAATACTGAAATATGTAAAACCTAAATTTACAGTAGAGAAGGTATACTAAGTTTCGGACGTAGCTCGTCAACATTTTAAAAACAAAAGTAGCTTCGCAAATCTTATAGCTCATAAAAAAGATTTTGGAATGTCAGCTGTGTCGCATTTTCATCCTACTGTTCATGGTAAAGGCGCATGTGATGATATTGGAGCAAACCTGAAAAGAAATGCAGCGAAGTATAGCCTCCAGTGCACTCATCAAGATCGCATCTTAGATGCGACTGCTTTATTCCATTGGGCAAAGAATTATTGTAAAGAAACTAAAACAGTTTTTAGTAGCAAAGACGATCAAGAGGAAATAATGAAAACAATGAAGAATAGATTCGATGCTAAGATAACAATCGATGGCACCGCTCAACACCATGCTTTTTTAGCGCTTGACGATTGAAGACCCAGGTTTTCTGCCTCCATTCAATGCGACTTATTCCCAAAGCCAAAAAAGAAACCAGCAGTGAAATCAACAGCTGCACCTAGTAACGCCAAGAAAAGATTAGCAAAGGTGCAGCAAATAAAGGTGATAAATAAGCTGGATGAAAGACTGGGTATTTAAAAATTTACAAAACTTAAATACTTCATCAGCTACAACAAATTAATTAAGAAATAGTTATGTTATAAATGGATCTAATGTGATTAAGATTATATTTTATTAAATTATTTATATATTTATTTTTATTATTATTACATTATTATTATTATTATTATTATTATATATTAATTTAGTTATTATAACAAATAAATATAAAACATGTAGGAGTGTTTTTGATACCCTCCACCTGAGTCTTAAACTATATATTACACCCAAACGGGTACAACTTTTAAACTTTTGCCGATACTGAAACATTAAATCCGAATACCAAAATTCAAATGATTCTTTGCTAAAAATTATTATTATTCATTTTTCAATTTTCATTTTCCATTTTTCATTTTCATTTTCATTTTTAAATTTTCCATTTGCCATTTTTCAATTTTCATTTTCCATTTTTTATTTTTTATTTTTCAATTTTCAATTTCCATTCTTCATTTTCCATTTTTAATTTTTTAGTTTTCATTTTTCAATTTTCATTTTCCATTTCTCATTTTTCAATTTTCATTTTCAATTTTTAATTTTTAATTTTTAAATTTTAATTTTTAATTTTTAATTTTTAATTTTTAATTTTTAATTTTTAATTTTTAATTTTTAATTTTTAATTTTTAATTTTTAATTTTTAATTTTTAATTTTTAATTTTTAATTTTTAATTTTTAATTTTTAATTTTTAATTTTTAATTTTTAATTTTTAATTTTTAATTTTTAATTTTTAATTTTTAATTTTTAATTTTTAATTTTTAATTTTTAAATTTTAAATTTTAATTTTTAATTTTTAATTTTTAATTTTTAATTTTTAATTTTTAATTTTTAATTTTTAATTTTTAATTTTTAATTTTTAATTTTTAATTTTTAATTTTTAATTTTTAATTTTTAATTTTTAATTTTTAATTTTTAATTTTTAATTTTTAATTTTTCATTTTTAATTTTTAATTTTTAATTTTTTAATTTTTAATATTTAATTTTTAATTTTTAATATTTAATTTTTAATTTTTAATTTTTAATTTTTAATATTTAATTTTTAATTTTTAATTTTTAATTTTTAATTTTTAATTTTTAATTTTTAATTTTTAATTTTTAATCTTTAATTTTTAATTTTTAATTTTTAATTTTTAATTTTTTATTTTTAATTTTTAAATTTTCATTTTTCATTTTTAATTTTTAAATTTTCATTTTCCATTTTTCAATTTTCATTTTCCATTTTTCATTTTTAATTTTTCAATTTTCATTTTCCATTTTTCAATTTTTTTTTTTCATTTTCCATTTTTCATTTTCTATTCTCCATTTTTCGTTTTCTATTTTTCATTTTCCATTTTCCGTTTTTCATTTTCCATTTTCCATTCTCCATTTTCCGTTTTCATTTTCCATTTTTCATTTTCCATTTTTTTTAATTTTCATTTTTTTTTTCATATTGGCGATTTTTTTTTATTATAACGTGATAACGATAAAAATATATGTGGCAATACTACTAACATGAGCTATGTTATTGTGTTCTTGGTATTGTTAATATATGTATATGTATAATTTTTTGCGGCATTTTTTTTATGTTGTTGTACAATTATAATGTTCAACCACTAACCTGTTACAACAAACACACTGGGTTTTATGTTTTTTTTAGAGGTATCTACATATTTTTGCACGTATCTAATCACGATGATGCCCGCTTTAGCCCATTTGCAATACCAACCTGCTGGGAATTATGGCAAATGATATTATTGTAACCTTATCCAGTTCGATAGCTTTTTTTTTGTGAATGGGCGTGATTTCAACAGACAGACGGACAAACGGACATCGCTATATCGACTCGAGCTGTGATAAGGATCAGGAATATATATACTTTATGGTGTCGGAAATTAGTTTTTCGATGCGTTACAAATGGAATGACAAACCTATATATACCCTCTGCCACTGACGTGTGGAGGGTATAAAAATAATTTTTCAAAATTTCTATAGAAAAAAAGTGATTTTTTTCCTCAGCTGAACATATTGCGGGTGTTACAGTATCGAAGGTATGAAATGTTGGTTAGGTATGTTACATACCGTCGGAAAGGTTAATTTGTCTAGTTTCGCAGTATATACTTTATTTTTAAGGTTTTAGAAACACTTACACACTAATAGGGAAAAATTCATATTAGTGTATATGCTAAAAATTTAAAAACCGTTGTCTTGAGTTACAAAACATTTTTTTTTTATGGATATACCACTCGTATCCCACTTAGCGACCAAAATGGCCTTAAAAGAAAAACCTAAGTTTTCTTTTGAGCAGAAAAAAGGGCCTTTTTTTTGCAAAAAAAGTCAAAAAAATTTCTGATTTTGCAAAAAAAAAGTACAAAATTTTTTTTTTTATTTTTTAAATTTTTTTCTTTTCTGAAAGACTGAAGAAATAGCTATCTTAATTATTCCGACAAATATTGCTAAGAACAATAGGTAAAAAGTTACATGGATGAGAAAAAAGACCTGTTTGGCCAAAATGTCAAACTTTGAACTCCTCTAACTCAGAGAGTTCTGGATCGATCTTGTGGAAAAATGGTGTCTAAACTAAAATCCAATAAGACTAACGTTGGTGCAAATTTCAACCCTATAGGAAGACATCGGTCTCAGAAGTTGGTATAAAGAAATTTATTTTGGTATAAAGAAATTTCATATATTAAATTTTATAAATTTTATGGGGACTACGTCTGCACATGCACCAATTTTCACCAATTTCAATAGCCTTCATCATCGATATAAAATAGATGGGCCTGGATAAATAATTTTGGTAGTTCCAAACATCATCACAAGGTCATTATACCCTGACCACATAGTGGTGGTATAGGGTATAATGAAAGTGGGAGTTTAATCTATACTAATATAATAAAGAGGAAGTGTGTGTTTGTTTGTTTGTTTGTTTGTTTGTTTGTTTGTAGGGGGTATTCTCTGTAACTAGCCATCTGATCTTCCTGAAATTTTCACAGAGTCTTACTGCGTATATGGGAAGTGCTATAGGCTATAATTTTTTTTAATATTTTTAGTGGGCGTGGCACCTCCCACACAAAGTAAATTTTTAATATCATATACATATATTGAGTACCATGACAGGGAGAGCTTTGCAAATTTGTGTGAGGTCACCTATTGTTAATATTAGTATCCGCGCCGGAAATGGGCCGGATCGGAGAAGTGGGCGTGGTACCTCCCATACAAGTAATAATTCAATGTTATATATCTCGAGTACTATGACAGAGAGAGCTTTTAAAATTTGTCTGATGGCACCTATTATTAATGTGAGCAGTCGGACAAAAAATGGGCACTATCGGACCAATAGGCGTGGCACCTGCCATACAAATAAAATATAAAATGCCATATATCTGGAGTACTGTTATAGTGAGAGTCTTGGGACTTTGTGTGAACCCATAAGTTATTCATATGATTAGTTAGACAAAAAATGGGCGTGATCGGAGCAGTGGGCGTGGCACCACCCGTACAAAGTAAATATATGATATCATATAACTGGTGTACTAAAAGAGGGAAGCTTTGACACTTTGCACGACACCATCAGATCTTAGTATGAGTAGTCAGACAAAAAATTGGCGGGTTCACACCAATGGGCGTGGAGCTGCCCATGCAAAGTAACTATTAAATGTCAAATATTTGGAGTACTGTAAAAGAGAGAGCTTTGTGGCTTTGCGTGAGCCCATAGGTTCTTTGTGTGATTAGTCGAACAAAAAAATGGGCGTGATAGAAGCAGTGGGCGTAGCACCGCCCATGCAAAGTAGATATCTAATATCATATAACTGGGAAAGGCTCGACATTTTGCACGAGTCCCTCAGATATTAATATGAGTAGTCCAATAAAAATTGGGCGGGATGGGATAAGTGGGCGTGGCACCTCCTATATCAAAAATATGATGTACTACGAAAGCAACAGTCTTTTGACAAGTACATTAGTTATCAATGTGATTTGTCGTGGAAAATATATTGTCAAAATCAAAAATCGCGAAAACAAACAAAAAAAATTTTATATCAGTAAGTATCAAAAACAAAGAATTAAAGAGGTAATGTGTTTGTTTGTTTGTAGGAGGTAATCTCCGTAACGACTTATCTGATATTCCTGAAATTTTCACTGATTCTTACTGCGGATATCGGAAGTGCTACAGGCTGTATTTTTTTTAATATTTTTAGTGGGCGTGGCACCTCCCATTCAAAGTAAATTTTTAATATCATATATATAAAGTACTATGATAGAGAGAGCTTTGAAAATTTATCTTAGGTCATCTATTATTAACGTGAGTAGTCAGACAAAAAAATGGGCGGGATTGGACAAATGCGCATGGTACCCCTATACAAACTTAATATTAAACGTGATATATCTGAATTACTGTGTTAGTGAGAGCCTTGGGACTTGCGTGAGCCTTTTCGTAACAATTCGGAAGGGGTTGGGGGGGGGGAGGGGAGGGTGTAGCGAAGCGCACCGGGTTACATGTGGTATAAAAATAAAACTAGTATTTTATAATTCATAATTCAAAATAAAGTTTTGAGCTCTTCTTTTTTTCTGTTCCAAAAATATGGGGCAGGATTTAGACCATTGTTATGGGGTGCCACAAATGCTCTCAAATGTTGGTGCCTGTTCTTAGAATGTTCCCTTAGCTCTTCTCCAATATAATTCGATTACTGTTCTTTCTAGCACTTAGCAGCAAGCCAAGGTTTTTTTTCAACATTCGTATAACATCACTTCAAAAATTTATTTCTGCTGCATTCGTTGCTGCTTTTACCCATTGACATATTGCTGCTACTGAGAAACTAACTTTTTTCCAATGACATAATTCTACTACTGATGAACTAACATTTAAGTCCTTCTAACTAACTTTAGATATAAATTGAAATATCACAAAAATAACCTGGTAACCCGTTTACCAACAATACCACATTGAAACTCGACATGTTTCCAGAGTACACAAGTACAAAAAACGAGTAAATGTAAGAGAAGAGCTTTGCTGCATACTAAATACCTTTTTCTATACTAAAACTAAAAACAATTTTTCTTTTTCTTTCTACATAAAGCAGAACCGATAAAAAAAGAATACAACAGGATACAGGAACATGTTTTAAAAATGGTGCCACATTTATTATTTCATTTGTTTTACATGTTATTATTACTATATCCTATTCGATGTCTTCTGCTCCTGCTCCTGTTGCCGCTGCTGTTACGCATATACAATATTTTTCCTTGAAATAAGTTGAAAATATATATAGATATATATATCTATATAAGTAAATATATAGACCATTTCTTGTATATGGAATGTACATACTCGTATATGGATGGGTACATTAAACAATAGAAGAAAGAAGAAAAAACTATATTGAAGGACAACTGTCAAATGAAAAATTGTGTCAGTCGAAGCGTGAACAATATACTCCTGTGTATTTGTAGAGTACTAACTAATAAATTTATGTATTTCACTTTTTATTCCCTACACATAAACACATACACTCTCACTCACATCGCAGTTACAATGACACGAGCATACACACACACATACACACACACATCAATACAAAGGATACACAGCAAATAACAGTTAAGCTAAATGCATATAATGCTTGATTTTTTTTCAAATTCAACTCACATACTCTTCATCTTATCATGGCAAAATGTAGAGTTCTACTTGTCTAAAAGAAAACAGGCGAAATGTTAAGGATTTTTATCAGTATGAAGTGCAAGTTGTTAACATACTTCCTCTTAGTATGAAAAATAACACCAACAAAAACCTGGAAATAAAACTAAAATAACAAACACACAAAAGAAATAAACCACAAGAATCATGATTTTTCATCATAAAGTTTTGAAAAGAAATTTCTTGTTATTGGCATTAAAAATCCTTGGCATATGACATATTTATATTCTTTTAATGTCGAAGTTTTATGAATTTAATTTCCTTCACATAGTTAATTCATAAAATGATTCCATTTGCATGACCTTTTAATAAAAAAAAAACAAAAATAGATTTATATATAAAATACTCTATCAACTTCCTGATATCGTACGCAATAATAATTATCTCATGCATACGCGACTTGAAGGTCACATCTTCTTATTTTTCAGAGTTCTTTTTTATACCCTATACCATTATATGGTCGGGGTAAAATGAGTGGGTGCTAAGGTTTGGAACTCACTAAAACAGTTGTTAGTTGACGCTTTCTGAGTAAATTTAACGATGCTTGTCTGTGCGTCCTTATAAAACTTTTAATCAAACTTCAGTTCAGAAATATAAATATATATTTTGATTATATTTGGTATATAAGCTTTTGTTGCCCATAAAACCCACGCTATTGTAATTGTTGAATATCGATGCATGATCAGACATACATCCCATACAAATAAACCCATTCAAAAAGAAAATTTTTATGAAAAGTGGCAACCTGATAGATAAAATATTCCTATTAAGTTAAACTAGCAGATTCCAGCCCTCGAAATTCGAGTGCAAATTCTGAAAAATTTTATTTTTTCATTAAATAAAGACCCTAAAAGTATGCTAATCAATTATAGCCAATTCACAAATCAACACAAAAAACAAACTCATTTTTATTACAAAATAATAAACACACACATAGCATTGTATAATTTTATGTATGTGTTAGTAGCAACTTTAAATGCAATTTACTCAAAATAGAGGAAAAAATTTTAAAATCTGTAATTCTGCAAATCAGCTAAATAGAGATACCTTTCAAATAATATATGTTTGGTCAAAATCGGGATAAAACGGTGGAATAAAACATCAGTCACAAGAAATCGCCTAGCCTATTAATATTATAGATTTAAGGCTTAACTACACTGAGACTGCAAAAAAGACTTGAATTGCTGCCAAAATTGACATGGAAAGTTTATCATTCCGTTTGTAATAATTAGAAAGCAATTTGGACCCAAAAAAATATATATATTTGTGATCCTTGTAACAAGCGGAGTTTATATAGCGATGTCCGTGTGCACGTCTGTGGAAATCACGATGACGGACAGCTAGGCTGCTCGTTGGCATAAAAAATGATTCACTAATAACCAGAGAAGTTTTAAAATCATCCAAATCGGTTGATTAGGTCCCGAGAATTGAATGAAGAAGTAAAAAAAAGTCTTGAACAAATATGATTTGTCTATGGAGCCCGTTTTTAGTAAGAATGATTGACTAACATCATGAAAAGGTTTCCATTTGAAAAATTATGAAAATCGGTTTAATAGGTCCCGAGAAATTACTGAAGAAGTAAAAAAAAATGCAAAATATATGTTTCTGTATTGTTCTTGTTGTTATTCTAAATGTTGTATTGTTGTCATAGCTGGACTTGTTGTTTTTGTGGTCGTTATGGTAATAATTTCGCCAGATCTGGCTACCTCGGATCATTTTCTATTTCCAGATTTCGGTAGTAAAAGATTTTCCAATAATGAAAAGGTGGAGTTTGTGATTGATGGCTATTTTAAGGATGGCTATTAGACAGTATCGAAAAATATTGAATATCGCTAGGAAAAGTGTATCGAGTTAAAAGGAGATTACGTTAAAGAACATTTTTTCCAAATTTGTTGAGTTTGCTTTGTCAGCTTGGGTTGTTCCGGGAACGCCCTCGTACGTGCGAAAATTATTAAATATATGCAAACACCAACTTGGTCATACAAATAGTTGCCCAAACAATCAAAGGTTGCCGTCCATTGTCAGGAAAATAGAAAGCATATGTAATGCAGCTCCGCATTTCCGGTAGAAAATGCTTTAAAAAATTCCGGACAGATACGCTGTTAAAATTTTGGATGCCAAAAACAGAGTACGGAAATTGAAATCATGATTCATAAAAAAAGACTCTTGTCGCATAATGGATGACAAAACGTGGTAGATTATTGGCAGCTTCCGGGTTCACATTTTTATGCTGCTAATGCTGAAGGAAATGAAAACGAGTTTGGAGCCCAAAAGCAAATGAAATATAAAAACAAAGCTCCAATACGCAGTTGCGGCAAAAGAAGCAAGTCATTTAAATCCACATATTTTTGCCCAAATATGGCATCCCATCATTATGTTAAGAAGGCTCTTGAGTGGTACAAAAACAATAACGTGGTTATTGGAAGGGTTTCCGTAAAAAGTCAATAAATGTGTAACTAGTGATAAGAAATATAGATAAATCTTATACTTATTTGTAAGCTCTAATATATTTTCAAATAAAACGAAAAAAATCAAAACTCTAGGCTTAATGGTTGCCCTATTCTAACATTTTTTAATGTTTCAATCTCCCCCCATACAGTTTTTTTCCGAACTTTACAAAGTTAGGAAGTCTATCGCATCCAAATCGTATCACTAAGAAACTCCATACAAATGCTAATGCTCACACAGACAGACAGACATTATTAAATCTACTTTAAAAGTGGTTCTCAGTCGATCCGTATAATAACAAGTAAGAAAATTATAGTCGGTCTAGACCGACTATACGATACTCTATCTCTCAGACTGGATATAGAAAATAAGCATAAACCAAATTTGAGTGGGATTTTTATTAATTTTTTCGGCTGCAGAGATGAAAAAGTTCATATCGGATGCTATATCTATATGGGGACTAGGCCCAAAAATGGACCGATCCTGACCATGTTTGGTAGAGTCTCTTGTATTTTGCAAAAATATATACAAACAAAATTTGAGAAGAATCAGTGCAATATTTTTGTTTTTTGATAGATTTTAGTGAAGATCGGGAATCAGCTCTATATGGGGCCTATCACTAAGAGTTGTCCAATAGGGATCATTATTGGACAACTGATTAATGAATGTAATATATACATACAAATCCAATTTGGCTAAGATTTGTATGATAATTTGGATCTTATGGCAATATATGTTGATTTCATAGGGGTCATTTGTATGGGGGCTAGGTCTGAACATGGACCGATTCTCACCAATTTCAACAGCGTTCATCTCATAGCCGATAAAAGATCAAATACCAAATTTCATTAAAATATATTCATATTTGCGACCTGCAGTTTGATTACAAGCTTTACATGGACACACAGACGGACGGACGGACGGACGGACGGACATCGTTAAATCGAATCAGATAGTGATTCTGATTCGATCAGTATAATTAAAGATGGGTGTAGGTCAAATATTTTTGGTTGTTACAAACAGCAGCACAAAGTCATTATACCGAAACCACATAGTGGTATAGGGTATAAAAATGGATCTAGACCAAGTGTGTTGGGTTGTTACATCATCACCAGAAATTCGTTACACTCTGACCACTTATTGCTATCTATATATATAAAAGTGAAAGTATGTACATATTGCGCCGATCGTCCTAAATTTTTTTATATTTTGAGTGGGCGTGGCCATTTCATATGTATTGAGTACTATGACATGGAGGGTTTTGCAAATTTGAGGGAGTTCACCCAGTAGTAATGGTAGTAGCAATGCCGGAAATGGGCTGAACCGGAGAAGTGGGCGTGGCACCTATTATTAATGAAGGTAAGCGGACAGTAATGGGTGGGGTCGGACCAATGGCTGTGGTACTACCATACAAAGTATATACTAAATGTCATATATTGGGAGTACTGTAATAGTGAGAATATTGGGACTTTGCGTCAGACCATAAGTTATTAATGTGATTAGTCGAAAAAAATGGGCGTAATCGGAGCAGTGGGTGTGTTCTGCAGTTGTATAGAAGGAAGGCCTTGACACATTGTACGAGTTGTTAATGTGAGTACTAACATAAAAAATGGGCGGAATAGGATTAGTGGCCATGGCACCTTCTATACAAAAATATATGAAATACTATGAAACTTGAAACTTTTGACAAGTAGATTAATTACCAACTAGCAGATTCCAGCGCTCGAAATTCGAGTGTATTTCTAGGCAACTTTATTTTTCAGCTTAGCCAATTTACAAACCAACACTTTTTTGGTTTATTATTATTGTGAATGAAGATAACAAACTCATTAACAAACACATAAACCAATTTAATAAACACACATATGTATAATTTTATGTATATGTTAGTAGCAACTTTAAATGCAATTTACTCAAAATAAAGAACAAAATTTAAAAGTCTGTAAATCTGTAGAACAGCTAGAACGAAATACCTTTCAAATGATATACGTTTCGTCAAAATCGGGATAAAACGGTAGAACAAAAAATCGGTCAAAAGAAATCGCATAGCCTATTAATGTTATAGATGTAAGTACTTGCGGAAAATCGCCAAATCGCTAAACATCAAAAATTGCAAAAGTCTAAAATATCCAAAATCGCTTATATATACAAGTAACAAAATTATAGTCAGTCTAGACCGATACGATATGATACTCCACACCATGCGTTTAGAGACCCTATCTCTTACGTCCAACTAATGATATATTTATGTATACTAGCAGATTCCAGCGCTCGAAATTCGAGTGCAATTTCTAGGCAACTTTATTTTTTAACTTAGTCAATTCACAAACCAACACTTCTTTGGTTTATTATTATTGTGACTGAAGATAACAAACTCATTAACAAACACATAGCATATGTATAATTTTATGTATGTGTTAGTAGCAACTTTAAATGCAATTTACTCAAAATAAAGGAAAAAATTTAAAAATCTCTAAATCTAAAAAATAACTTTCAAATAATAAAAGTGTGGTCAAAATCGGGATAAAACGGTAGAACAAAATATCGGTAACAACTAATCGCTATAGATGGGGACAAGGTCGAAAAATGGACCGATCCTGACTATATTTGGAAAGGTCACTTATTTTTTACAAAAACATATACACACAAAATTTGAGAAATATATGTGCAATATTTTTGTTTTTTGTTAGATTTAAGAAGATTTGAAGATCGGGAACCAACTTCATATCGGGGCTATGACCAAAATTTGCCCTATATGGTTTATTTTTGGACTATTTTTGGATGTAATAAACATACATAAACCCAATTTGACTGAGATATATATGATAATTTGGATATTATGGCAATTTCAGTAGATCTCTTAGGGGCCTATTGTATTGGGACTAGGTCTGAACATGAACCGATGTTCACCATTTTCATAAGCGTTTATCCTATGGCCGATTGAAGCCTATACAGTAAGTTTCATCAACATATATTCATATTTGCGACCTGTAATTTGAATACAAACTTTACATGGGTACTCAGACGGACGGACAGACGGACGGACGACATAAGAACCACTTTCTGAGTCGATCGATATAATACAAGGCGGGCATATGTCAAATATTTTTGGTAAATACATAGTGGTATAGGGTATAAAAATTGTCAAATGATATTCTAAATTCAAGGCCAATAGTTAAGTGTTGGGGATTTAATTTGGAAAATCCATGTTTTTCTAATGTGTAGCCAAATATAGCTAGCTGCAGAGCAGGAACGCCGTTAAATTTGATAATTTTTGCACCGAATAAAAAAGCAAAAATAATTTGATATTAGCAAGCATTGAAATAAAAAATATAAAATAAATAAAATATAATGCTTTAAGTATCTATAGTCAGTTCCCTTTTTAAGCAATATGCGGGCACGGAGGAGTGTGAAAATTGGCATAATTTTAGTTCATATAGAGGAAAAGCTTAGAATGATAAAATTTATGTTTAATCTGTCTTAAAAATATATTAAATTAAATAAAATAAAATATTTATAATAACTCGCTACACCCTATTAATGCGAATGATTTAAATTATATATCAGA
This sequence comes from Cordilura impudica, assembly GCA_963682025.1. Lineage (NCBI taxonomy): Eukaryota > Metazoa > Arthropoda > Insecta > Diptera > Scathophagidae > Cordilura > Cordilura impudica. Next base: position 237,687,626 of record OY821518.1, on the reverse strand, counting down.
CGCTCTGTGTTGAATTGTGAATTGATAAAATTGATTAACATATCTTTAGGCTCATTTAAATAATGATAATTTTTATACCCTCCACTCCAGTGTTCAGAGGGTATATATAAGTTTGTCATTCCGTTTGTAAAAATTAGAAAAAAATTTTGGACCCCATTAAATATATATATTTGTGATCCTTATAACAACCGGAGTTGATATAGCGATGTCCGTCTGTCCGTCTGTGGGAATCACGATGACGGCATCAATCGGGCAGCTAGGGTGCTCGTTGACATAAAAAATGATTCACTAACATCCTGAAAAGTTTGCTGTTTAAAATCGTCCAAATCGGTCGTTTAGGGCCCGAGATTTGAATGAAGAACTAAAAAAAGTCTTGAAAAATATAATTTTCTATGTTGTTCTTGTCACGATCACGCCCTCAATAGTGCAGCTACAGTGATAATTTTTAGTGAGAATGATTCAACAAATTTATGGGAAGATTTCTGTTTCTAAAATTATTAAAATCGGTGGAACAGGTCCAGGGAAATCTCTGAAAAATTAAAAAAAAAATGAAAAATATGATGGTTCTATATTGTTCTTGTTGTTATTCTAAATGTTGTATTGTTGTCATAGCTGGACTTGTTGTTTTTGTGGTCTTTGTGGTAATAATATAATAAAAACTAACTCTTTGTCAATTCTTTTTTTAACTCTGGTAGAAAAATTTAAAAGTTTCCATTGTTTTGGCATCACTAAAAAAATTTGTTAGATCATTTCCGTTATTACCACGAGCCTGGCTGCCAAATTTCAGATCGAATGGGTCACGGGAAAGGGGTTAAAATCGATCCAAAATTTTTTCGACAAGCAGACACTACGAGTTGATATAAAGGGAGTAGAAATTCACCAACATCTAAAGCAAATAATGCTAAAATACCTAGTTGTTAATAAAAAAAAACAATGTAAATTTAACAAAAAAAAATTATGTATAAATTTATTTAAAGAGAAAAACACAAAAATAACGTTTGATGTTGTATTTTTTGTGTGTAATATTTACATAAACATATTAAATAATACAAATAATATACATATATTCTATATATGTATATCCATAACAACTGCATGTTAGAAATAAATCGGTATATTATTCTATTAACATAAAATTCTGCAATATTTTGTTGTGGGGAAAATACATTTATTTTTGCATTAACGGAGTGCTACTTCAGTTTTGCTCAGCGTGACTATGCCGCAGTAGATGGCGCCACAATTTTTGTTCTAATTAGCTTTGCAATAGTTATTTATATTTTAACATGAATGTCAATATTTTCAACTAGATATCATACAGAACAATGTTAAGAGTATACACGGGCTGGTATTTTATTTCATACGTTTTTTTCATTATTCTTTTACAAATATGAACATAAGTTTGGCATATTAACTTTTTGTTGTCTTTACAAAATAGGGTTACCGAGTTATCAATGAGTTTTTAGCTTTCAAAACAGTTCTACATAGTTATATAGAATTATTATTCTGCTTTACCTACAAAATATCTGATTGCGATTACATCAAATTTTTAAAAATTGTTTATAATTACTAAAGCATTATTATTCACATAAATACAAAATTGCACTTTTTAAATTTTCCATTCAAATTTAAGAAAATATCAATTCTAAAAACTGGAATTAAAAATTTCCAATTATAAATTACAATTAATTGAATTTCAGAAAATCATATCAAAACGTCGGAAATTATAATTTTAAATTTAGAAGACATCAATTGCATCTTTAATATATAAATTTTATTCGTTAAACACAAATTGAAATTCCAAAAAAAAAAAACACCAAATACCTATGTTTACATTTAAAAAATTTGTACATTTAAAAAAAATATGGACATTCAGGAGAAATTAATAGCGTTCAGTATCGCGATTCAAGAACTTCATTTAACGATAGTCGGATCGTTAAAAAAAGAAAATATCAAAATTATCAGTAAAATTTTTAAGCGATATTCGCTATTGGTTAATTTAGCTGTTGTTGTTATCTAAACGACAACCATTTTTGTGTTGTTTATTCAATCGATAAAAACTTTTAGGTTAAAATGTCGTCATACATAAATAAAAATCATAAAATAGTGAAAATATTTTGCTTCTATTAAAAAATTTTTTTATATAAATAAAAAAAATTAAATAGCATATTCAATTCATTATTTCATTTTCAAATAAATAAACAGAAATATTAGTAAAAAAAATAAAGATATTAAACATAAACATAAAATCATCTTGTCAAACACGAAGTAATTTGTTTTTTTCTATTCTTCTTTGTGTTTTTCGCTTATTTTTGACAGAGTTACCACTCGTTTACAATTTAAATAAATAGAATAATAGATTTGTCGACTGTCGTTAAGATGTATGTACTTAGTGAATCACTTAATCCTTAGTGCAAACAACAATAGCTGTCTGTATATTTTGCGATTGTCGGATCGTTGAAATTTACAGAATCGGACTACAGAAAACATTGATTTAAATTCAATGAATTTTAGAAAACCTCAAATGATATTTAAGAATTGCGAACACAAAAATTGTTACATAAATAAACGCAATTTGATGAGAATATTATTTTTTATATATAAATTTTCACAATTTTTTTTGGATGAATATTTGAAGTTTTCCAGAAAATAAAGATAACAAATTATTTTATTTAAAATGTTTGGGACATTTGGTTTTTTTCGTTTGGCATCCCTAATTTGATTATTTATTATTATCAAAAATTTATTCTCTATGTTTTCCAAATATGGCAATATTTTAATAAAAACGTTGAGAGAGCTTTTATTTTTTTATTATTTTGTTACTTCATCCGACCTATATGACCGCAATGAAAAAATATTTCGCCAGTTAAAAGAAACTATACAGTCATCTCCAATTAGCACGATTTAATGCATATAGCCACCCTACACAACCATTACCTTTGCAATGGAGGTTAGGGCGAGCTATTTAATTAGCAAGAACTAAATTAAACGAGAAGTTATGTCATATAACCGGAAACGCATGCATATAGGTATATAACCTAAATGCATGCCAAAAAGCAAACACCGAAATAAATCCGAAATAATAGAAAAGACGAAAACCAACCCAAAGAATTTTCTTAAATAAATTGGTATTAAGTTTAACAAATTGTTTACTTTTTCCAATATTTTGTTTACATTTATTATCAATACTCATACCGAGGTGGAGGGTATTAAAGATTCGGCACAGCCGAATTTAACACTCTTACTTGTTTTTATCTAAATTTATTGTAGTTATATGAATTTTATATTTAAATTTTTAGTTTGTACATATAAGTATATACAATGTATGCTTTTATTGAAAAAAAATTTAATTTTATGTATTAAAACTACTAAAATAAATAAAACCTCAATTATAAAAAACATAATATACTAGCATTTTTCTTTACCATACACGAAATTTGTATCCATATGGATACATTCCAAAAATCACATTTAGGACAAATAATTTTAAAAATTGAGTATTGATTGTTGTTCCCAGGGCCAATAATAATAAAAGTCCAAAAAATTGGTTTTTTTAAGCAACCCAGGAAAAACTTGTAGCGAAAGGGTTAAATAGATTGTTTTATATATATCAAGCATTTTTGTATAATGGAAATAGTAAGATATGTACTATATAATAACTCAACCAAACAATATACAACTTCCACATTTGTCATTCTGAAACTATTTGCTTGCCTATTTATTTTTCTTAATTTGAATGTGCTGTGTTGATTTCTGAAATAATTTTGCTATGCCACTCATAATTGCTATCACGATGTTATAAACATGTTTTAATTGCCTAAACATAAGTCTAATAATAACTGAGGAAACATACAAATCTAAACTTTAAAAAACTGTCATTCTCGTTAAAACATAAAGTTATTATTATTATTATTTTTTTGCGTTCATATAATTTTTAATTACAACTAATTAATTGTGACAAGTGACATTTCTGTCAGATTGGCTGTTATATATTTCAGCATGCGTGCTTTCATATGAAAGTCAGAGTATGTGTGTGTATGTGTATATATTTGTCATTTGTTCTCCAACAATTTCTTGCTCCTGTTTGAATTTAACAATTTATGTCAAATATTTTTTTTTCGATTTATCATTTTCTTTCATTTTTATAACTATGCCAAATCAAGCCAACAGTGAATGATGAAATCTGGAGCTCAATAACTTTGAAATACTTTTAGCTGCTAATAAAATATTTAAGATAGAAAAAACAAAACGAACAGCGACAAAGAAAAACAGCAAAAATTAAATTCGTTTTTAATGTTTAACTACCCCATGAGTTAATGCATAAAACAACAAACTCTTGAATTTTTATAGCCCTCCAAACCCATTAAAAAAAATAAATGTTGTATTTGTTTGAAATGAAATGATGATGGTTGGTTTGCTAATCGAATAGCAGAATCTCGAATCTTGCATAATCATAATTTTTGTCAAATGCAACATATGGCTCTACACTTTTGATATTTTTTTCTCTTCGATAACTAATAATTTAACTATTTATTTGTCTCTTCCTTCACTACAGTGGTTAGGTCATCGTATCATCGATGGATTGAATGTGTGGCCTTTCAATCTGTTGTCCTTGCACTGCTGTTTAATTATATTCGGCAATTTTCTTGCGTTTTAAGTCGCGGCAATTTACAGTGGTTTATCATTAGTTCAATATTGATTTCAAAGATTTTAATAAAGATTTTGCTAACGATGAACACATCAAAGCCAACATGAAGGAGAAGTTGCCTACATAAGAATCCGGTTAGTCCATTATTATACCTTTTACCACTATGTGGTCAGTGATCTAATCGTTGCACTCGTTATCGAAATATTATGGGCTTATGCTAATGTTTGTAACTACCAAAAATATTTGATCTAGATCCTACTTTTCTTGTACTGATCGATCAGAATCATTATCTGAGTCGCTGTGCTGATGTCCGTCCGTTCTCCTGTGTATCCAATAGGTATGGGATAGTGCACGATGGTTCGATTTCAAAACCCTAGACCATTAATTTCATGAGGTTCGGAAAAAACTCATGAGCCCAAAAATTGGGGGGAGGTTGTAGGACGATGGCAAGTGGCTCCTCATCGTACTCAAAGTTGAGGCAAAAAGAAAAAAACGTAAAAACAAGTAAGAAAATTATAGTCGGTCTAGACCGACTATACTATACCCATACCATTGTTTAGAGACCCTATAACTTCGGTCCAGCTAATTGGATATAGAAAATAAGCAAATTAGAGTGGCATTTTGGCTACAGATATGAAAAAGTTCATATCGGGTGTTATATTTATATGGGGACTAGGTCGAAAAATGGACCGATCCTGGTCATATTTGGTAAAGTCACTTATATTTTGAAAAATGTATATAAACCAAATTTGAGAAAAATCTGTGCAATATAGATTTAAGTGAAGACCGGGAAGCAGCTCTATATGGGGCATTAGGGTGGCCCTTCGTTATATGGAGGGAAAAAAAAGTGTTCAAACGGTCGGTCTCACCCCCTAGAAATATGCGAATAGCAAAAAAACTGATAAATACAAAGTTTTGGGCTAATCAAAAAACATTTAGTCGTGGGGCAAAGCGATTGAAAATTTCAAGTGTGTTTATATGGGGAAAATATGACTTTTTTTCAGATATTACGAAAATTTCGCTCTATAGATTAATTTTTCCGACAAGCTGTTACATAATTTGGGATCAGTATTAAATTATCCTTTCAAAAGGCTATATAACTTCAAAATCGTATGAAACCTCGCCAAGAAATAGCAAATGCCCCAGACCACTTTTGTGCCAAAAAATACTAGGTCATGAAATTTGATGGCATTTTTTTCAACTTTGAGAAATTGATTAAAGCCATCATTCTTTTTTGCTCTCTATACTTATATGTACTCAGATATGAAGTATTGTTTTATTACCACGTTGTTAACCTATTGCGCATTGAGACCGAAAATTGGAAATTTTTTTGATAAAATTTTTACAATTCCTTTTTCAAGTTTGAAAAAATTTTCTTAAACAAAATTTAAAGAAATTAATATATTACTTTAACATTTTATTAAATACATGTTGCAGATTATCTGTGTGAATTTTTAAGTAAATCCCTCTGCCAGAATTTTTTGACAAGGATTTTATTTTTGCGGATTTCGAGAAAAATTGGGTTTTTGTGAAATATTCCGTAAATGTACTCTTTTTAAATACTTTATATCAAAAATTCATCACTTTTCTACTTTTAAATGTTTATTTTATCTTAATAGCCTAGGGTTTCGGAAAAAAAATAATATGACTCCATTAACCCTTTTGGGTTATATGACATATGACCCCACACTAATAAAAGACAATTTATTCAAGCTGGCCAAGGCCAGCTTTGGATTTTAAGATATTTTAAAATAAAAATTACCTAAAACGAGTTTTTCTATTAAACTCGTTGATACCACTATTTAGAATTTAAGAAAAATAATTCGGTTAATTTTTATTTATTTAACCCTTCAGTGCTCCTGAGATCAAAATTATCCATTGTGATATATCTCTGGTGCAATTATCTGTTTATTGCTCGCGAATATAAATTAAAACAACTTAACTCATATGTCTAAAAAATAGGACGTTTTTTGAAATTCACTTTGATTTAATTTTGTAATTTATTCAATTAAGAGTAGTATTAATTTAATATTATCTTTTATACATATTATTATATTTGAAATTTACTTTTATTTAATAAACTATTTAAAACTGGGAAATAAAATGGTAGGTGTTTCAAAACATGTAGGTGACATTGAAGATAATATAAAGCGACCGATTATAAAAAATCAAAAAATGTCAACCATTATAAGTAATGGCATCTTCACCGATTGACCTGAAATTTTTTTTTTTTTTTTTTTTTTGGCGTTTATATCAATATCCACCAAATTGGTGGGTGAGACAGCAAGAAATTCAACTATTACTTTATTACATAAAGTAATTTTATAACAAAATTGGTTAAAAGTTGTTTTAATTTATATTCGCGAGCAATAAGCAGATAATTGCACCAAAGATGTATCACAATGGATTATTTTGATCCCAGGAGCACTGAATGGTTAAATAAATAAAAATTAACCGAATTATTTTTCTTAAATTCTAAATAGTGGTATCAGCGAGTTTAACAGAAAAACTCGTTTTAGGTCATTTTTATTTTAAAATATCTTAAAATCCAAAGCTGGCCTTGGCAAATAATGGGTTAACGTTCTCGGATTTATCCCAAATTTTTGGAACAAAACTTATACATATTTGGTTATTACATTTTAAGTGTCGCATCTAAAAATTGGACAGCACTTACAAAATCTTTGAATTTTTTGAATAAATTGTATTTTATTAGATTGGGGTCATATGTGACCCCAATTCCAAAAGGGTTAATGGAGTCATATTATTTTTTCCCGAAACCCTAGGCTATTATGATAAAACATAATATTTAAAAGTAGAAAAGTGATGAATTTTTGATACAAAGTATTTAGAAAGAGTACATTTACAGAATATTTCACAAAAATCCAATTTTTCTCGAAATCCGCAAAAATAAAATCCTTGTCAAAAAAATTCTGGCAGAGGGATTTACTTAAAAATTCACACAGTTTATCTGCAACATGTATTTAATAAAACCCTAAAGTGATAGATTCATTTTTTTAAATTTTGGTTAAGAAAATTTTTTCAAACTTGAAAAAGGAGTTTTAAAAAATTTATCAAAAAAATTTCCAATTTTCGGTCTCAATGCGCAATAGGTTAACAACGTGGTAATAAAACAATACTTCATATCTGAGTACTTATAGGTTTGGAGACCAAAAAAGAATGATGGCTTTAATCAATTTCTCAAAGTTGAAAAAAATGCCATCAAATTTCATGACCTAGTTTTTTTTTGGCACAAAGGTGGTCTGGGGCATTTGCTATTTCTTGCCGAGGTTTTATTCGATTTTGAAGTTTTACAGCCTTTTGAAGGGATAAGTTAATACTGATCCTGAATTATATAAAAGCTTGTTGGAAAAATTAAACTATAGAACGAACTTTTCGTAAAATCTGAAAAAAATTCATATTTTCCCCATATAAACACACTTGAAATTTTCAATCGCTTTGCGCCACGACTAAACGTTTTCTGATTGGCCCAAAACCTTGTATTTCTCAGTTTTTTTGCTATTCGCATATTTCTAGTGGGTGAGACCAACAGTTTGAAAACTTTTTTTCCCTCCATATAACGAAGGGCCACCCTAATGGGGCATATGACAAAGAATTGTCCTATAGGGAATATTTTTCAACTGCTGATTATTGGATATAATAAACATATACAAACCCAATTTGACTGAGATCTATATGATAATTTGGATCTTATGGCAATTTATGTCGATTTCATATGGGGTCATTTCATGTTCGGTTCTGAACATGAACCGAATTTCACCAATTTCAGTAGCGTTTATCATATGCCGATGAAAGCTTATATACCAAATTTCATCAAAATATATTCATATTAGCGACCTGTAGTTCGATTACAAGCTTTACATAGACACACAGATAGACAGTTGGACGGACCGACATCGCTAAATCGACTCAGAAAGTGATTCTGTGTCGATCGTTATAATAAAAGATGGGTCTAGGTCAAGTATTTTTCGTAGTTACAAACAGCAGCACAAAGTCATCATACCCAAACCACATAGTGGTATGGGGTATAACTATATTTCTACATTGAGCAGCCTATTTGATGCAGTCAACTCTTAACGATATTGAGACCGTTGCACAGTGGCGCCATTTGAGTTTTTTCGTTGCAAAAATCATATCTTTTGAACCGAATAACATAATTAAACAGTTTATACAGCATATGATAGATAACTGTTCAGCCTATGAAATGAGCGTTTGGAAAGGATGCTACGCTTTGTAGGGGCCTACTTATGGGTTATCAAAGTTAAAATTTGTAGAAAAATCAATTTTATGGTAACTAAAAAATTTATTTTTACATTTTTAGGTTGTTTTTATATTCTTTCTTTAGGGTTTTATGTTTTAAATTATTACCCAACAAATTAAAAAAAAATTACTTCTTTTTTAAATTTATTTTTACAATTTTCTGTAAAATATTCATCACATAAGGTAGGTATATCTGAAAGACTAATCATTTCTAAACTATAATTATTTTCTAACTCTATTCGTGACTTCACATGCCGCAGGGAAGAAATAAGTGGATCGGAAGATGCTGCCAACATGTTGAAGAGGTCCTCATTTTGCCTTACCCTTGATGCTTTGAATGTGTTCTGCAATCTATATTTTTTATAAAATTTGTTAAGAGACTCCTGTGCTTCTTCAGAAAGCTCTCCAATTGGCAAAGACTGGTACTCAATTATATCTTTGCCATGCGCCAATATTTTATGGACTGTCGGGGTGAACTTCTTCTGTGGATACATTTCTGCTAAAATAGATGCAGTTTTCGATGCATATTCTCCATATTTTGTAGAATTGACATTTTCTTTGCAGTTTAAGACATTCAAGATCGTTCCCAATCTTTTCACGATTTGATTGTCAATTCCAGTGATTCTAGTTACTGCCTCAAAATTTTCAAAAAATCTCCTAGAAGTGTTTCCATCGTTTGAGTTACCGTATCCGTGCTTGGGACAGTCTACTTTTAGTCCAACTTGTTTAAAAAAAGCATTCTGTATTTGATTCTTTCTGATCTTTTCCTTATCCTTTATTGATGTATTTTCATCGAAGTTTTCCTCCTCTTGTGGTAGGGTATACGCCAGTTTTAGCAAGAACTCCATACACCTTATCCTTGCGTGCGATGGTGACATTCCATATTCGTAATTCTCCTCGTTTGTAGAATCGTTTAAATTACCAAAGTTCTTCTGACTCTTTTTGCTAATCGGGCATGACAATGTTGAGGTTGTTCCTGTCAGTTCGTTTACGACTTTTCCGTCAACCATGGTCAGGTGGAACTCGTAATTGCATTCAATATATTTTCCTTCTCCAATTTGCAGCTTTGTAGGCTTAATCTTGCTTATTTGTTCTTCAATGTCCTTCACCGTGGTCCTTATGAGTTCTGCCGATTCCCTTGCAAACTGAAACATTATTGGTCGGCAATAATGCACTGATGACGGACGTGGATTTTTCCAGTGTAGGGAAACATCAGATTTTAGCCACAAAGGAACAACAGATGCCATAAACATATTTTCGTCCGATATTGTAGCGTCATCGGAAGATATCCTTTGCTTATAAACGCTTTGTCCGGATGATCCATCGCAGCCTCATTTGCTGATCAACGTCAGTTTCTCAGGAAGAATTTTCACCTCATTTTCAGGAAGACTCTCCAACAACTGTTTTGTTGTATGGCCCATGAGATCCTGCAGATTGGCTTTCACAGAGACTTCCGTAAACTCCGTATGCAGTGGTCGTGAATTTATTTTGGCTTGCGTAATATGCTTGTATCCTGGTAAAACGTCAGCCCCGTGTGGCATCAAGGATGCCCGTAGTATCTTATATTTTTCTTTGGAAAGTTGTAAGTCCATAAACAAGGTCAAGGCTTCTTCGGAACCATAATTTTTAATGTGTGCGGGAATGCTTTCCTTAATCCTTTTTAGTCGCAGTGGGCTTGCATCAGCAACAGATTTTGTAATCTGCGACCTAACTCTTTCACTATCCTTTGTATATTTAATAGACAGCGCGTTTGATAAATGCTTCGTGGTCAAGTCATTGGTGGCATCGGCAAGTTTCCTCTTCCTTGTGAAAATTGAACGCTCCTCAATACTTTTTTTTGGCCTTCCTTTTGCTCCTCTGGTTGATGTGGTGGGTTTATCTACTGCCAATATATCCAGGATGGTGTCTTCATTAAGCCAGTCCTCGTATTTGGAGTTGAAGTTCTGAATGGTTCGATTAGATTTCACCCATTTTGCCTTAATATTTGCAGATAAAAATTATTTTTTATAATTTCGCTTCTCTCAATATTTCCGTATAAGCTATCAAGTTTTCTAAAGCAGCTTCCGTGAAAAACTTTGGTGTGGTTGACCTTCTAAACACTTCAAATAATTTTAAATTGTTTAACGCCATGGTGTCAGTACTTGTTGCGCCAACTTTCAGTCGTAGAGTAATCCAGGCATTATGCTTATTTTGCAAAATATAGGCTTATGCTACCATGCCTAAAAATTTACCTGTTCCCTGCATACATATGGATTTAGGCTGAATTATGCAATTTTGATATTCTGCTCGTGTCTAAATAAGATTTGTGCCTACCTGGAGGGACCATAAGTCAATATTGTTCTTGACCATTTGTACTCCAAAGTAATTTTTAAGTGACGTGCGTACCTGCGAATTTCAATGAGTAGTTTTTTGTGCATCCTGTGTCTGTAACCGAATATTGGGAGTAGACTTTGGCAGAGGCTCTCAGGTAGACAACCGACTTAAAATGCAATTTTCAAACTATTAGATCAAACTACTGTCAGTCAAAACATGTAAGGCATGCACGCCATACAATTTCTGCAACCATGTCTTTTTCACCTTTTTTACCTCTAGAAGCCAAACGGGCACGTACGGGCAGATAAAACCTTTTGAATTATGTAAAGAAATAATCAAAGAACATGTTTTGCAAATATGGCAAATATAGAAAAATATGGATTTTTTTTATTTTCCGTCAAAGTTGAAAAATAGTGAAAAAACGGATAGTTTTTAAATAGTGATTTACCAGGAGAAACACAAAGCAAACAGTTAATTTTTTTTTTATCAGTATACATCTAATAAATACATCAATCAATACAAACACAAAATAAGGCGATTCGTTACCTATTTTTCGTGATATTACACCTGAAATCGCAACAAATTGACTAAAAATTGTGTGTTTTTTTGAAAACCGAAAGTCGGTCAACTTTGAACGGTTATATCTTCTAAACTAAAAATGTGATATTATTAAGAGTAGCATATTTGAAATCGTTGAAAAGTTTCCTATAACATGGGTTTATTCAAAACTTCGTCGACGCACATGAAAATTTTGATTTTTGCAACCTCGATTGCTCTACGGGCGCCACTGTGCGTTGGCCGAGTTGCAGTAGACTTTTTTTTATTGAATTTATAAAATTGTCATTTCGTTAAAAAAAATATATATTCTAAAATAAATATTCGAAAACGAACGCACTTTTCGTTTTATTCTTAAAACTTGAAATATGGTTCGACGCACAACTATTGAGCAACGCGAGTTGGTCATCAACCACTGAAAAGTCAGCGTGAAATTGCTAAATATACCGTCCTCTACAGTTCAGCATATTACAGAACGGTTTTGAGAGAAAATAGAGTGAAGGGTAAGAACAGAAGGGAAAAGAAAATGAAAACCCCAAGTTGTCGGCACAAAAATTGCATAATGAGGAACACAATTCTCTTGGCATGGCCTGCAGAGCATCAACAATTCGTCGTCTCTTGAAATATCATGTTTTTTATGGTCGAGTATCACTAAACAAGCCCTACCAAAAAAAAAAAAATATTTTGTTAAAGGATTCAGAATTTTGGAACGCTTTTTACCAATGAATTGATATTTAATAAATTTGGGTCGGACGGAAGGACTATGGAGTGGCGAAATCCCTATACACAGCTTGATTTAAAAAGTTTGTGTGCGACTGTAAAACACGGTGATGGCTGTATCATGGATAGAATGATGTACCTAGGTATTCTCAAAGAAAATTTGCTACAGAGTGCAAACTGGATGTACGTCGTAACTTTCGTTTCTACCAAGAACTGTCCCCATTTCATTCAACCACTGTAGCTGTCTCCTGACTTACACATTATCGAGAAATTATGGGCGTTGTTAGAAACTAGCATTCGCAAACACAACAGTTCTAGCAAAAACAAAGCTTAAAACAGCATTGCGAGAGGAATGGGGTAAAATTCAGTCAGGAACTACACAGAAACTGGTTGATTCAATGCAAAATCGTCTTAATGCTGTTATATCTCAAAGGGATTATCATACCAAATACTAAAAAAATCCAAGTTTTTTTAACTTTTTGTTTTAATTAAAATCAACAAAACAAACTCTAAAATATATGAGATACATATAATTTTGGAACAAAAATGATGTTTTAATCTTTTTGGAATTATATTCGGTTCAGAACTTAATGTACGATGAAAAAAGAATTTTTTCTTTCAGCTAATATACATGCATCGTATGCTAAAATTTAGTTGCTTAAAGTTAAGTAATATATATATTAGGGCGGGTCGATTTAAAAATCGCCCAAGTGACAAGGAAAATCGTATTCTAGGAATCAAAATAAGAAACTTTGCCCGAGAAACCATACTCTAAAACGAATTCTGATGTCCCGACTTTTGACCTGTCTGTCTGTCTGTCTCACTTTGACTCATTTAAAGCGCCCCAATCGTGTCAAATGTATGATCGACCCCCACTAACTTTGGAGGGCCGACCCACCCATGAAGTGGCACACCCCATGGAACCCCTCTGGGGGGTTCCCCATATAAACATTTCAAAAAATCACCATTTTGTTTGATTTAATATTGAAATTAACACTCGTACGTATACGTATCTTCTACTCTGCTAATAAATAATAATCATACGCCTTGACTATGTTATGTTATTCAAAAATATATGCTCGGATGCGGGGTAAATAACTTTTTGATCACTCCGTGACTATCCGTGACTATGCGTGACTCTGCGTGACTACCCCAAAATTAATCTGTAGTCACAACAAGACTATGGGCCTATTTTCAGATCAATTGCATGAGGGGGAATGGTGTTGCCCCATGGCAGACAGACAGACAGGTCAAAAGTCGGGACATCAGAATTCGTTTTAGAGATATGGTTCCTTGGGCAAAGTTTCTTATTTTGATCCCTAGAATATGATGTTCCTTGTCACTTGAGCGATTTTTTGCCTCTCGAATATCTTAAGTTTCACTCGCCGAGAAAGAGTACGTGAGCTCCATACGGATTTCAACCGACCGAAGGTTTGTCTTGCTTTTAAAACACGATTTGCAATATGGTCTTCAGAACCACCAGATTTTGTTATAATGCTACCTAAATAAATAGAAGAAGTGCACATGTTAAAATTCGTGGATTTTGATATGGAATGGTTCCAGTTTTGCTTCATTAATACGCAATGTTTTTGTTTTGCCAATATTTATCTTAAGCCCAGATTTTTCTGTGATATGGGCTAACTGTTGCAGTTTAACTATCATATCCTCGAAATTGTGTGTCATAATACAGATATAATCTGCGTAATCTAGATCCCTTAAGCGACCATGCAGACCCCACCTTATGCCTCTGCCATCCTGCATTGCCTTAGCCATAATAGTGTCGAGGACAATATTAAAGAGAATTGGTCATAAAACACAACCTTGGGGTACTCCATTGATTGATGATTAGTTTTGTCGGGACACCTTTGCATCTTAAAGCACTCCACAAGATCGCTGAATAAGCCGAGTGCTCAATGATATGGTCAATACAGGATTTGTGGGGCATAAAGCTGGTGTAACTACATCCGAAATTCGCTTTGTGATTATGTGAGCAATTATTTTATTGACCATACTGAGAAGAGTTATTCCTCGCCAGTTGTTTCGATCGTTTAGGTCACCTTTTTTGGGAATTTTAAGGATCACACCTTCTTTTAGCTCGCTAGGTACTGATTCAGCTGTCCAGAAGTCTGTGATGAGGGGCAAGATGATCTGTGCACTAATATGTGGATCGGATTTTAGTAGTTCAGGTGAAATGCCATCTAGGCCTGGGGTGCTGTTGTTCTTGAGTGACCTTATTGCACTAACAACCTCAAATATAACAGGGCATGAAGTTGCAATGTTGGTGTTTACATTGTGCGTTATGCAATTACACGTTAGTTGGGCACTGACATTTCACGTTGCAAACATGTTTGTAGGGATTAGTGTTAATGATATTATATAACATTTATAAAATAATAATATTATATGATTCACCCTATTTTATTAACATAAGTATTGAACTGTCAAATATAAAACATATGGAATAAGAATGTAATCTGAAAAAAAAGAGATATAATAAAAAGTCACTGACACAAAAATACACTTCTACATGGCGTAGTCGGTAAAAAGTTAAATTATAAAAAGAATAGTTTTTATAAGCAACTACAAAAAAAAAAAAAAAAAAAAAGGAAAACGACGCAGGAATTGTGAAGAAGAAAATATAAATCTTTGATGGGAATTGGAAAGCTGGACATCAGTAAGAAAACTCGGAGTTCTAAGCCACGTGGGAGACCACCAAAAAATATTCGCTACATTAACAAAGAAAGCAACATGGATTACGTAAGAAAAGTTGATGAATTAAAACTTAGTGGAAATTTAGCAGACAATTGGAGAGTCTTTTGGCAAAATTTCCAAATTTTTGCAACAGCTATTGAATTGAACAAAAAACCGGAGGCTGTTAAAGTAGCCATATTTTTAAATGCAATTGGTGCTGAGGCAGTGGAAGTTTTTAATTCGTTAAATATTGCTGATTGTGACCGAAATAATTATACTGCTGTTACGAATGCTTTTGAAACCTTTTGCAAGCCAAAATGCAATGAAGTTTATGAAAGTTTTGTTTTTCATAATAGAGCACAAAAACAAGGAGAACCTTTTGATAATTTTTTAATGGATATTAAAAAGATCGTACGAAGATGTGGCTTTAACGATGAAAATAGAATGTTGCGGGACAGAATTGTTCTTGGAACGTGTGACAAAAAATTGCAAAAGAAATTAATGGATACGGCAAATTTAACATTAGATGTGGCAGTTGATATGGCGAGATCATCAGAAGCAAGCAATGAACAATCACAAAAGCTAAGAGGTGAAGGGGGTGCTATGGTGGATATGCTAAAAACACGTGCAAACCGGGAGGAGAAAAGAAACTATAACACGAACACAAAAGCAAAAGGAAAACAAAGAAGAGATGACAACTTAAATGAGCAGAAAAATGGTGGTGAAAATTATGAGTGCAAGCTTTGTGGGAGAAAACACGCAAAAGGCAAATGTCCAGCTTATGGGAAAATATGTAACAACTGCAAGGGGAAGAATCATTTTTCAGTGGTATGTAGAAAGAGATTAGTAAAGGAAATTAGAAAAGAGCGTAGTAGAGATTCAAGTGTTTCTAGTTTATATGTTGATTCTATTAATGATTTTAATGATTGTAAGACGTGGCACGAAAATATTGAAATTGAATCTAAAACTATTAAATTTAAATTAGACACAGGAGCCATGGTAAATGTATTGCCCTCTAAATATTTAAAAAAATTAACAAATGCTAAAGTTGAAGAAAGTTCTGAAAAATTAATAGCCTATAATGGTACAGAAATTAAGAACAGTGGGGTCGTTAAATTGATGTGTGGTGTACGTAACAAAAATACATTATTAACGTTTTTTGTTATTGAAAATAACAATTCGGTTCCAATTTTGGGAATTGAGTCTTGTGTTAATTTGGGATTGGTGAAAAGAATTAATTCTATTACAAAAAATGATTAACTTGCAAAATATAAAAATGTATTTCATGGTTTAGGGTGTTCTAAAAATAATTTTCAATCGAACTTAATGATGATGTTACACCATGTTCTAAGCCAGCAAATCGAGTACCATTAGCACTAAGAGAAAAATTACAAGTTGAGTTGGAAAATTTATGTGAAAGAGAAATTATTGAAAAAGTGGATAAACCGAGTTCGTGGGTGTTATCGTTATTGTAGAAAAACCAAACAACTCATTAAGAATTTGTATTAACCCCAAAGAGCTTAATATGGCAATTAAAGACAATTTTTATGAAATTCCTACTTTTGAACAAATAAAAGCCAATTTGGTCAACAAGAAAATATTTTCTGTGTTTGACTTGAAAGAGGGTTTTTGGCAAGTTGCCTTAAATGAGAAAAGCAAGCAACTTTGCACATTTAGTACTCCATTTGGGTGCTTTAGATTCAAAAGGTTACCATTTGGAATAAAAATTGCGCCAGAGGCCTTTCAAAAATTGAATGAAGAGAATTTTGGAGATATTGCAAATGTCACTGTATATATAGATGACATTTTGATATCAGCGGAAAATGAACAGGATCATGACAGGGCTGTTGAAATGGTAATGAAAAGGGCTATTGATAAAAATGTGCGATTTAATTGGAACAAGATACAGTTTAAGAAGAAAGAAGTTTTGTTTTTAGGGCATGTAATCTCGGAAAAGGGCATTGAATGCGATAAAAATAGATTGAAAGGGATTGAGAATTTAGGAGCTCCAAAGTGTAAAAAAGATTTACAGAGACTTATGGGATTTATCAATTACATGAGAGAATATATTCCAAATCTTGCCAATATTAGCAGTCCCTTACGTGAATTAATGAAAAATTCGGTTATTTTTAATTGGTTGCCTATACATGAAAAATGTTTGAACGATATTAAAAATTTGATTTTAGAAGCACCTTTACTAAAACCCTTTAATGAAAAAGAAACAATTACATTGCAGACAGATGCTTCCAAAAACGGACTAGGTTGTTCTTTATTGCAGAATAAAAGACCTGTTTGTTTTGCATCTCGAAGTATGACAGATGCAGAAACAAGGTATGCACAAATCGAAAAAGAAATGCTAGCTGTTGTGTTTGCCTGTCAAAAATTCCACTCATACATCTATGGTAGAAATGTTGAAATAATCACAGATCATAAACCCTTGTTAGGAATAATGAAAAAAGACTATAATAAGATTCCGTCAGCTAAACTACAAAGAATGAAGTTGAGACTAGAAAAATATAGGTTGTCGTTTACGTAATTACCAGGAACATTTTTGTATTTAGCAGATTGGCTATCTAGAAGCTTTTCAAATGAAATTGAAAGAGATGATGAAATACAGGGATTAGATGAAATGGTCCATTCTATTAATGTTAGTGTCGAAAAGAAAATTTTGTTTAAAGAGTCAACACAAAAGGATGAAATTTTGAGTGAGGTTTTGAAGTATTGTTTAGATGGGTGGCCTGTAGACAAAAATAAATTATCTAGTAATATGAAATTCTTATGGAAAATGAAAAATAATTTATTCTTAGAAGATGGATTGATTTATTTTGACGATAGGCTGTATGTGCCACAAAATTTACGTACTATGGTTTTGGAACAACTTCATAAATCTCATCTGGGTATAGAAAAAACTAAAGCTAGAGCTAGGAAACTTCTGTATTGGCCAAATCTAAATCAGGATGTAGAGAGTATGGTAATTAAATGTAAATTTTGTCAAAAATTTCGATCATCAAATATTGAGGAACCATTACTAAATCATGAAATACCAAGCGGTCCTTATGAAAAAATTGCAATGGACATAATGGAGGTATGTGGAAAAGAGTATCTGGTTATCGGCGACTATTTTTCAAAATATTTGGATTTAATTCCCTTAGTAAGAAAAACAGCACAAGCGATAAGTCAGAAACTTTTAATACCATTTTCAATTTACGGGTATCCATCGGAAATAATAGCGGATAATGTTCCGTTTGGATCATTTGAATTCAAAACTTGGGCAAATGATTTGGACATTAAAGTAACCACGATTAGTCCTCGTTATCCCCAATCCAATGGATTCGCTGAAAAAATGGTTCAGATTGCTAAAAAGTTAGTTCTAAAATGTATTGAGGAAAAATCTAACATATGGCAAGCATTATTAGAGTACAGAAATACACCGATTAAAAATTCAGAATTTTCACCAACAGAATTGTTAATGGGACGGCAAACAAGAACCTTAGTTCCGGGAAAAAATAAGTTTTATAAAAATTCTGACATATGCGATAAATTTTTACCCGTCATAGTAAAAAACAACAAAATAAATAAAAAATACTATGATAAAACTTCTAAAAGTAAAAACAGTTTTGAAAAGGGGGAAAAGGTATGGTTAAGAGAGGATAACCACTGGGTTCCTGGAAAGATTTTAGAAAAACATGAAACACCAAGATCGTACATGGTAGAAAGGAATGGTAAAACATTTCGTAGAAGTTCTTATCTTTTAAGGTCACAAAAATGATTGTCATTAAATTACATTAAGTGCACTAAAATATGATTTATTGATAAATATTAATACTTAATTTTCTGCTTTTTAAAACATATAAAAATGTATCATAATGTACTTATATTTCCGCTTGTATTACATAAAATTAATGAATTTATAAATATATTATAAGATTGATTTATAGGGGAGATGTAGGGATTAGTGTTAATGATATTATATAACATTTATACAATAATAATATTATATGATTCACCCTATTTTATTAACATAAGTATTGAACTGTCAAATATAAAACATATGGAATAAGAATTTAATCTGAAAGAAAAGAGATATAATAAAAATTCACTGACACAAAAACACACTTCTACAATGTTAGAGTAAAATTCTTCCCAGAGAACCATTTGCTCGTTCACAGACGTAATAAGGTCACCATTATCATTGTTCAGTGGATTTAGTGTAACAGTATATGGATTAATTAATGCTGTTTTCTTTTCTGACAAAAAAAATGTCGCCCTTTTATTGCCCTTTTTTCGAAAAGTGTATTTTTTTATATATTCTGAATTAAGAGCAACCTTATCTTATATATCAGTCGAAAGGTCTCAAAGTCGAGCCCTCATAAATCACAAAAAATTCGAGCCATTGACTTCTTTCAGGTCATAGTGGGAGAATATTTCCCCATTGTTCCCCTTTTTGAATATTTTCACCCTATGACTTCCAAGAGGATAATAATTTTTTTTGTATTTATGAACACAGCACTTTGGGACCTTTCGATTGATATATAATACAAGGTTGCTTTTAATTCAGAATATATAAAAAAATACACTTTTCCAAAAAAAGGGCAAAAAAGGGCGACATTTTTTGTCAGAAAAGAAAACGGCATAAGTTCAAATGCATAAATTTGAAAAATTTTCTTCGGAGCTAAAACTAAGCCAATAATATTCCGGCTCCTCAGCCATGGTGGTAACAATGATCAATGATGTTTATGGGAGCTTTTTTGCAGGTTAGCAGAATATTGGCTATCTACCAATAGGAGAGAATGCTAATCTTCAGGTAATACGTCAGACATGATGATTCAATAAAATCAATACTGTCGTGGAGCTATGATTTAGAATAGCTAGAATCTCTTTTAGTTTATGTAGCAGTCGATTTCGACTAAAACCATTGCGAATAAAACCATCTGGCATATTAAATAAATATCCCGAAAGTCTTTCTGATTCACAAGCTAAAAAGATCCTTTGTACGAAAATACATCAAATCACTGTAGAATACGAAATAAGAAATATTAAACTTTTTGTTCAGTGCCTTCCTTCTTCCAAGTAGCGCGTATGAAGGAAATATGTGAATGTGCACAATATTTAATTTCAAGTTTTTCGATTGCATTTTACAAATCCCTACATTGTAACTAATATTGTTGCAAGGATTGTTCTTTGCTTTACTCAAGAGATGAACAGAATATGTGCTCGTTTTTTTGTGTGTATGTGTCTACACAGGCTTGGCTGTGGATAAGCATGTGTGTTTGTGTTTATAAATACAAAGTAGAGTTTTAACATGAAATTCATGAAAGTTTATACACACTATGTCACAAGTATACACTCACACACACACACATATGAAAGAATTTCCAGGAAATTATTTCGATTTAATGTTTTTTTTTTTTTGTTTTTCTTGTTTATATCCTTCAATGATTTATTTATTTCTCAAATGTTTATAATTTCATTATTATTTTTTTTATAAACTTTGAAAAGTGTATATTCTCTTTTCAGTAGGGATTTGTGCAATTGCAATTACAGTTTTATTCTAAATCTTCTATTTAAAGAAATAAAGGAAGCCAGTGTATTTTTTTTTTTATTAAGAAAATGTATAATAAAAAAAAAATTAACACAAACTTAATATTAAAATTTTCAAATTAACACATAATATAACTGAATATAAAATAGGTCACGAATTGTACTTCATTTTTAAATGAACATAATATTTTTTAAGAATATCCAAAATTAAATTTTTTGAAAAGCCTTGAAATTGAACAAGTTCGACTGTTAAATTCGGCTATGACGAATCTTTGATACCCTTCACCTGGGTTTTTATGTTCACATTAACAAGAGAACTTACTTCACTGTATAATAATAATGCAACAATTGGATAAATTTAATATTAATTGAAGGTTTTGTTATTATAAGTATAAAATATACTTTAGAATAATGGTAAAAAATCTAATATTGTTATATTTCAATTTATTTCGGTGTTTATTTTATTTATTTATTTAAGTCTGTAAGTTACACTACCCAACAAGCTTTTGGACTGGAGCAACCATATATCTTTCCTAGGAAAATTTGGAGGGCTGAATTCGAATCTGTAAGTGGCTTTTCTCTAACACGTCAGGCATTCGAGAAACAAAAAAAAATGTTTTTATTCGTTTTTTATATAAAAAAATCATTAGCTTATTTAAAAATCTGTGAATTTTAAAAATGCGTGGCGTTGTTTGAACGTCGCACTGTGGTCAATATTTTTAGATAGCGGCCAAAACTCCTTTTGGTTTTTGTTCTCCGATTTTAAAGTTATTAGACTCATATGAAAGTAGACAGTAGTAAACCTCGGGAGCCAGAAAATTAGAACTCTATTTCAACTATTTCACTGAGAACAGGGTGGTCCAAAATGGGCTATTTCAGAATTTAGTAAATTTATGATATTTTTAGTTAATTTTTAAAGTTTAAATGATCATAAGTTTTTTGTTTTTCAAGATTTTTGGACGAAATAAATTTTGTGTTGTTATTTCCTATTACTGGTAAAAAAAAATTGAAGCTCTACTGTTTTCAGAACAATTTAAATTTTTTTTTAAAAAAGGTCAAATTTCTCGGAAATTTCCTACTTCATAGAGCACCACTCCTGTGAGTCAAGCTGAGTCAAAGCACAAATTTACTATTTTGTAGTCCTAACTCTCCCCTACATTCCTATATATACATGTCCATGCATCGGGACTGCACTTTTTGAGCTACAGCAATTTTTCTGACCCAAGGTAAGATATTCGGTACAAATGCACGTCATATTTTTTGAGAAGTTTTTTATATGTGAAAGTGGCTATTATGCATATATTTTGATGAAATTTTGTACAAGAGTTCTTATTGACCCAAAAAATAATTCTGTTGAAATTAGGAGAAGTTGGCCCATATTTGGACTAGTCCACATAGAAAGGTGTATCAAAATTTTGACAAAAATGACAATAGAACTCTCAAATTATGTGGTATCTGGCAATTCATTTGGAAAAGGTAAAAAAGATTTTATTGCCATCTAATATTACACAACTTAAATACGTGAAAATTGCAAATAAATTTAAAACCAATGGAAATAACTGGTAAAACCAACTACCTGTTATATTATGTTTCAAAGAGGTAAAAAAGATCATGTTGAAACTTCGAGCAATAGTATATTAATCCATGCATTTATTTTTTTTCTTCATTATTGTTTAAACAATGGCTAAATTCAGTTATAGTGTTCTATCTGATATATATTTTGAACGGAAAGATGAAAACGACATTATTTTACATATAATGAATAATCAATCCATTCTTCAAAATATGCGACAAACAAGAAATTAAAATTCATAACTAAAAATAAAAAACTTTTTAAATACTTTAAGAAAACGGTACAATCAATGTTCCAGAAACAAGAAATTGTTTTACTCACGCAACCAGGAATGGCTAAGAAATAAACTTATTTTTAAAAAGCCATCAGTAACTACCACGGAAACTGGAAAAGGTGGTCGATCAGCAAAGCCAATTGATAATTGTAGTGAAAGATCACGAAGACGCAAGCTTAAACATATCAATGAAGAAGTTTCTTGTAGCATCATAAAGGATTAATTTCTGCATCAAATTCAACCATCGAAAACTAAAAAGGGTAAAATTGCTATCATTGAAAAAATAGTGGAAGCAAGCCCCAGACGCACAAAAAGGATTTTAGAAAGTATGCCGACACCAACTGAGGAAAATAAATTTACTCCAGAAGAAGCATTTGCACTATTTTTGGATTTGAAAATGACTAAAAACCAATATACAGAATTGCGGAAGCGAACCAATGAAAAAAATTGTGGAATTTTTCCATCATATCGAGATAAAGTTTCTGCCAAAAAAGATTGCTTACCTTCACCAACTGCTATTAGTGTAACTTCAAGTTCAGCAGAAATAAAATTGCAGGATCTTCTTGAACACACTGCAGAACGATTATTAAAGACATTTGATGCTGACTATTTAAAGAAGTTTAAAAATTGCAGCATGACTTTAATTTCTAAATGGGGTCCTCTGGCCAGAAACAATACAAACAATGTAATGCGGAAAATTCATCAGATTCCAATTTATTCATGATTTCTTTCGTTCCATTACGTTTAACAAAAACTTATATTGGTTCAGAGCCGTCAACTAGTAGAGCTGCAGAGATAGATGTATGGAAGAATGAAATTCCCTCGTCAACAAAATTTTGTAGACCAATAAAGTTTGCTTACAAAAAGGAGACTCAAGATGTCATAGATGAAGAAGTTCGAAAAATAAATGATCAAATTAAAGAACTTCAACAAGTAACATTTAAATTTGATGACCAAGACATTGAAGTAAATTTTAAAATGTGTCTCACAATGATTGATGGAAAAGTTGCACAAGCTTTAACCAAAACAAAGTCATCGTCAAGCTGCACCATATGCCAAAAAACATCAAGTCAATTGAGCCAACCACCAACACAAGACGATAGTTTTAATGAAGCATATGAATTTGGAATGTCACCTCTTCATGCTAGAATTCGTTTTATGGAGCATATTCTTAAATTGGGATACGATTTGGAATTTGGCCCGTTAGGCGAAACAGTGAGAAACAACAAAGAAAATTTGGAAAGAAAGAAAGCAAAAAAAAAAGATATTCAAGAAAAATACCGTGAGATAGGCCTTATAATTGACCAGCCAAAGCAAGGAGAAGGAAATTCTAATGATGGAAACACAGCAAGGAGATTTTTTCCGATCCAGAAACTGCAGCTTCTATAACTGGAGTAGATTATGATTTAATACGACGATTCCAAATCATATTACAAGTTATAGCATGTAGCAAAAAGATAGATGCAAAAAAATTTGGTCAGTATGCTAATGAGACAGCAACCCTTTATAACCAAAAATATTCTTGGAGACATATGCCAACCACAGTTCACAAAATTTTTTTCCATGGGGAACAAATAATTCACCACAATATGTTTCCAATTGGAGATCTCTCAGAAGAAGCCCAAGAAAAAAGGAACAAAGACTACAGATTCTTTCGCGAGCACAATACAAGAAAAATTTCCAGATATTGTACTAATGAAGATCTTATTAATATTTTGTTGTGCACATCAGACCCATATATGTCCAGTATTCGACAAAAATGGAAATCAACCTCATTAGAGTTAGATGAAGAAGCTAAACAACTACTGCAAAATGAAAATCAAAGCTATTTGGAAGAAATTTTTACTAATATTGTTTAATTAATACTAATTTAAAGATTATAATTTGTTTCTAATTTTTGTATAAATTTTTATTAATACATTTAAATAAAATATATGTGCACTTTAAATCAATAGTAAAAGTTTACTTAAAATTTTATCGATGTTGTGTTCTGTATATAATATACCCAAATGGTATTGATATTGTTGGGAATTTCAGTGTTATTTTTCAGTATAATCCTCACAAGAATTAGCTTTCTTCCAAAAAAAACCAACCTTTGGCCCCTGTGAATATTGAGACTAAATAAATGTCAGGGGCCAAAAGTTGGCATTTTCTGACCAAAATTAAGTTTAGGAATAATAAATAAGTATTGAAGAAAATAAGAAATTATAAAAAAAATACCTATTTAAAATGTCAAAATATTCAACTTTTACATGGAAACTCAACAAAAATTAAAATGCATTTTTAACTCCAAATTACTTACGTGCCTATCAGTCGATTTTTACGTTTGAACACGCAAATTGAAGCTTAAAGTCCCTCCTATTGAACAAAACAAATTGCGTAAAAAAATACCAATCCGGTCAAAAGTTATAGAGTTTTGACCGCTATCTCGCGAAATTGACCACTGTGCGACGCAGTCAAAACTCTATAACTTTTGATTGGATTGGAATTTTGATGTGCGGTTTTTTTTTTGTTAGGTGAGACTTTAGCCTTTAAGTTTTGCTATAAAACGTAATTATCGACCGAAAATAAAAGAAGTTACGGAGGGTTTAAAATACATTTTCATTTGTAGTTGAATTTTAGTACAAAAGTGAAGTGGTAAAAGGTAAAAAAAAAGGTTTTTTTTAATATAATGTCTTATTTTTTCAGTTAATTTTACAACTAATACTTTTTAACAATTTTTTAAGTTAATTTTTTCAGAAAATGCCAAACTTTGGCCCCCTGTAAACTTTTTAGTCCTAATGTGCACAAGGGCCAAAGGTTGTTTTCTTTTTTTTTTTGAAAGATCCCGAGTTAAAATATAATTTATTAAGCAGCGAACGTAAAAGTTACCTTATATTGGTTCAAGATAGAGAAGTTTCAATGAAAAACTCGTATGGTTTTGCTTTAGTTAAATTTTTTTTTATTGTCTTTTTAAATATTTCTATATCAATTTTTATGCTAAATTTATGAAATATAACAATTTTTATTGCAAATTTACAAAATATATAAATTTTTAAATCATGAAAATTTTTTAACTATATAAAAAAAAAGTGTAACTTATTGTTAGTGTAATGAAAAAGTACTTTAAGTCAACCAATTTTAGTAAAAATTTCTTCTAAATAGCCTTGATTTTCATCTTCTAGAAGTTGTTTAGCTTCTTCGTCTAATTCAATAGAGGTAGTTTTCCATTTTTGCCGAATGTTAGACATATATGGATCTGAAGTGCACAACAAAATAGTGATAAGGTCTTCATTAGTACAACATCTGGACATTTTCCTTGTGTTGTGCTCGCGAACGAATCTGTAGTCTTTGTTCCTTTTTTGCGCTTCTTCAGATAGATCTCCTATTGGTAGCATATTGTTTTGAATTATTTGTTCCCCATGGTACAAAATTTTATGAACTGTGGATGGCATATATCTCCAAGAGTATTTTTCATTAGAAAGTATAGCTGTTTTATTGGCGTACTCTCCAAAGTATTTTGCATTTATCTTTCTGCTGCATGCTAGAACTTGTAATGTTTTTATACCCTATACCACTATGTGGTTTGGGTATAATGACTTTGTGCTGCTGTTTGTAACAACCAAAAATATTTGACCTAGACCCATCTTTAATTATACCGATCGAATCAGAATCACTTTTTGAGTTGATTTAAACAATGTCCGTCCGTCCGTCTGTGTGTCCATGTAAACCTTGTAATCAAACTGCAGGTCGCAAATATGAATATATTTTGATGAAATTTAGTATATAAGCTTCTATCTGCCATGGGATGAACGCTATTGAAATTGGTGAGAATCGGTCCATGTTTAGACCTAGCCCCCATACAAATGACCCCTATGAAATCGACATAAATTGCCATAAGATCCAAATTGTCATATAGATCTTACTCAAATTGGGTTTATATGCGTTCATTACATCCATTAATGAGTAGTCCAAAAATGATCCCCATTGGACAACTCTTAGTCATAGGCCCCATATAGAGCTGCTTCCCGATCTTCACTTAAATCTATCAAAAAACAAAAATATTGCACTGATTCTTTTCAAATTTTGTTTGTATATATTTTTGCAAAATACAAGAGACTTTACCAAACATGATCAGGAGCGGTCCAATTTTAGGCCTAGTGCCCATATAGCTATAGCATCCGATATGAACTTTTTCATATCTGCTGCCAAAAAAATTAATAAAAATCCCACTCAAATTTGGTTTATCTTATTTTCTATGTCCAGTTAGTTTGGCCTAAGAGATAGGGTCTCTAAACGCATGGTATAGGGTATCGTATAGTCGGTCTAGACCGACTTTTTACTTTTTTTTTTTTTTTTTTTTTCTTGAAGAATTTTTTAGAAGAATTAGAATTTTCTTTATTTATAAATATATTAAAGATTAATTTACAAGTTTAATTCAATGATTCATTTATGCATATAAACAAGAAAATAAAATAGAATATTAACGACATGTTTTTTTTAAGAACGTCTGTCGAAAGATCACAATTAATTATCAGCATTTTTGGTAAAAAAAATAAGTAACAATTATTGTTATAAAATTAATTAAATTCAGTTAATAAAAAGTTTCTGTATTTTAAAGTACATTTTAAATATTTAACTAAGTTTGACCAGTCTTCTTCATTTATACCATTTAAAATATGATTTATCTCTTCTTCCGTTAAGTTAGATTTTTGAAAGCAAGCAAGCCTAAATTCTTTAAGCACTGGACATCCCCCAAGAAAATGTTGAAAAGTTTCCAATTCATGCAAATTGCACAATTTACAACACCTGTCTACGTCTGACGCACCAAACCTGTTGTAGTTTAACGCAATAAGCCCACTGCGTGCTTTGAAGATCCAAGTGATATTATTTGTGTTAAAATTATCCTGGAGATAATGGTGTCCTCTTTCATAATCCAGATGTTTGTAAATTCTTGTGATTGATTCAGATTTTCTTTGCAATCTTTCATTTAAAGTACTACTTTTCATATTATTTAGTAATTCCGTGCAAAATTGATTCCATTGTAGCTCCGTTGGGTTTGTTTCTGGAAAATTAACGTTAAATGACTTTAATTCATTTGCCCAGAAAATGTTACGACGTAGTAATATTAAGGATAGCTGGTGAGGCAATTTGTCTTCTCCATAACGGAACATTGTTCTGCTTAATTATTTAAGATTGAGCCCCAAAGTATACATATGACTGTCTTCAGCACTAGTTTCTAGCATAAGAATGTAGTTAGGAGTAAAGCTTGGTACATTTAGAATTCTTTTCATGTAATATCGTTGCAGCTAATTTACTTCTTCAAAATGTCTAAAACCCCATACCTGAGCCGCATATGATTGTATTGCTCTACATACTGCTAGATAAACCTTTCACTTCATTCTTAAATTAATTTCATGTTTCCACATTAAATCTTGCCATGTTGTGTTTATTGCGTTTTTCGCTTGTATGCATCTTTTTTCTAAATGTTTATTGAACTTTAGCTTCGGCGTAAGGATTACTCCCAAGTAATTAAATTCGGATGATATTTTTACTTCTTCTCCCTTAAAAAACCATTTTTCTTGCCGACTTAATCGTCCACCATTTCTAAATATTAGAATTTCGGATTTGTTTAGATTAACCTCCAGATTCCACATATAACAATAATTTTCCAGATTTTTAATCATTTGTTGCATAACGGCAATATCATCGGCTAATATGACTATGTCATCAGCATATAGTAAAAGACGGACATTCATATTTTGAACCATCAGTCCACCTTCCAAAACCTAATGTAGATCGTTAATGTACAGGGCAAAAAGTAATGGCGATACCTGATTTGGTTTCAAAATACTCCGAAAATTCTTCACCAGTCCAAACGGCAGATTGTGTGTTGCTGTAAATTCTTTCTATGAATTGTACAAATTTGTAAGAGACGCCCATTTTAAAAAGTTTGCAAATCAAAGCTTTTCTTGAAACGCTATCGAAGGCAGCCTTGAAGTCGACAAAAAATGCGTACACCTTCTTTTTTTCAACTAGCTTAAGGCTTACTATAGCAGACAAATTATAAATATTATCGACTGTAGAGTAGTTTCTGCGAAATCCTGCTTGATATTCTGTAAGTTTATGATTTAATTCTACCCAATTAGACAATCGTTCATTTAAGATTCCCATCATTATCTTAACAGCGCAGTTCATGAACGAAATACCTCTATAGTTTGCCGGTAGATTGGGATCACCTTTCTTGTATATTGGAAAAACAATAGTTTTGGTAAAAAGAATCATCTACCTGATTACTCGTAAAAGATTTATTATATAGTTTTTGCAATTGTGTATAGAATTGGTTTGTAGCATTTATAAAAAATTCATAAGGCACTAGATCTTCACCCCGTGCTTTGTTTAGCTTTACCTTATTCAGCATATTTTTTATTTCGTTAATAGTTATAGGATGATCAAGCATAACATCTTCTGTAAATATTGTCGCATAATATATATGTACTTCTGTCTGTGGTGGGTTTAGCAAATTTTCAAAATAATTTTTAAATGTTGATACCGCAACGTTTGCACAAATTTTATATTGGCGATTTCGGATTTCATTAACTAACTTCCACCATTGCTGGCTATTATTAACTCTGTTAATGTTATTTGCAAGTTGCTGATAATAATCAGATTTACTTGTTTTACAAACGATTTTATAGTTTTTTTTTGTGAATTAACGTACTTTTCTTTATCTTCTACTGTTTTAGTATTTCTGTATTTTTGTAGTAGTTTAAAACATTTTTGTCTAGCGTTGTTACAAATGTTATTATACCATTTGTTCTTCGGTTCAAACGATTTCTTATTTGTTGCAGCTGGTGGTGTAGATTTCTTGATTGCTTCACACAATAGGTCCATGCTTGTTTCTGTTGCATTTATAGCTTCTAAGTTATGGTTGAGCTTTCCTTAAAACAGTTCTTTATTTTCATTTTTCCAGGGTAACTTTGGCAGCAATTGTAGATTTCTTATGTTTTCAATTTTGATTTGTATCTTTAACTTTAGCAAAATTGGAAAGTGGTCTGACCATGCTTCGTCTTCAACTGAAAATTCATCTATACAGTATAAAAGTTCTTGTGATGCAGCACAGATATCATTAACAGATTCTCCTAGAGTACTGGCATATGTTAACCTTCCTTCTTCATCACCTCTTGTTCTGCCATTCAAAATTAATAAATTATTATCTGTACAGAGCTCTAACAATTGTCGACCCTTTTTATTTGCAGTGATTGAATCGTCTTATTAATTCATGATCTACACCTGTGATAGATGCTGCAGTTTCCGGATCGGAAAAAAATCTCAGTATTTCCATCATTTCTGATTCCTTCCCCTTGTTTTGGTTGGTCGATTACGACGCCTAGCTGTAGATATTTTTGTTGAATTTGTTTTTTTTTGCTTTCTTTTTTCTTCATTTTCTTTGTTTTTCTCACTGTTTCGCCTAACGGACCAAATTCCAAATCATAACCCAATTTATGAATATGCTCCATGAAACGTATTCTAGCATGAAGAGGGGACATTCCAAATTCGTAGGATTCCTTAAAACTATCGTCTTCTGGTGGGGGGTTGGCTTAATTGACTTGATGTCTTTTGGCATATAATGCAGACGTTGACTTTGTTCCGGTTAAAGCTTGTGCAACTTTTCCATCAATCATTGTGAGATACATTTTAAAATGTACTTCAATGTCTTGGTCATCAAATTTAAATATTACTGGTTGAAGTTCCTTAATTTGATCTTTTATTTTTTGAACTTCTTCAGTTATGACATCTTTGGTTTCCTTTTTGAATGCAAATTTTATTGGTCTGCAATACTTTGTTGAAGAAGGAATTTAATTTTTCCATATATCAATTTCTGTTGCTCTACTAGTTGACGGCTCTAAGACGCTATACCTTTTTGTT
The DNA here is from genome assembly GCA_963682025.1 of Cordilura impudica. NCBI lineage: Eukaryota > Metazoa > Arthropoda > Insecta > Diptera > Scathophagidae > Cordilura > Cordilura impudica. Next base: position 237,657,128 of record OY821518.1, on the reverse strand, counting down.
AAGCGCAATGGAACGAAAGATACCATAAATAAATTAGCATCTGATGAATTTTCGGCATAAAATTGCTTGTATTGTTTCTGACCAGAGGATCCATCACATCCCCAATTTTTTTTTTAAATGATCAGTATCAAGCGTATTTAGCAATCGTTCTGCAGTATGTTCAAGGAGATCTTGCAATTTTATTTCTGCTGATGTTGAAGTGACACTAATAGCAGATTGTGAAGGTAAGCAATCTTTTTTGGCAGAAACTAAATCTCGATACTCTGGAAAAATCCCACAATTCTTTTCATTGGTTCGCTTCCGCAATTCCTTATATTGGTTTTTGGTCAATTTCAAATCCAAAAATAGGGCGAACGCTTTTTCCGGCGTAAATTTCTTATCTTCAATTGGTGTAGGAATGCTTTCCAAAATCCTCTTTGTGCGCTGGGCTCGCTTCTACTATTTTTTCAATTATTTCAATTTTATTTTTTTTTATTTTGAGTTGGTTGAATTTGGTGCAAAAATGAATCTTTAATAATTCTTTGAGAAATTTCTTCATTGATATTCTCCAGCTTGCGCCTTCGAGATCTTTCACTACATCCGTCAATTGGTTTTGCTGGTCGACCCTTTTTTACACTTTCGTTGGCAGTTGTTGATGCACTCTCAAAAATAAGTTCCTTTATTAACCAGTCTTGGTAACGTTTGTACATCTTTGCCTTGCTATGAGAGCATTCAATGTACCGTCTTTTCAAATTCGATGCAAAATTAGTAATTTTTCCTTTGTGCATTTCAATGTCTTCTAGGTTACAATTATTAAAGAAGTCGTTGCTCACTATGTGCAAAATTACATCGTCTACATCATTTTGTTGAAAATAAATATCTGCCAGATCTCTGTAACAGTACTTAGCCATTGCACAAATTGTAATGAATAATAATTGTGGAAACATTATTATAAATATAAATACTCTTTCTTGCAATTATGTAAAATAAAATTTTTTTATCTTTTATTACCACTTTTAGAAGCATAAAAAACCCACAAACCCCATGAGCATACCTGCTCATATTTAAAAGGGCTATGTCGCAATAGTTTTTTTTTTACCATTTAGAAATTTTATCTTTTATTACCACTTTTAGAAGCATAAAAAGCCCACACCCTAACCCCTTTTAAAAAGTGAAGCATACCGGCTTATATCATAAAGGGCTATGTCGCAATAGTTTTTTTTTTACCATTTAGAAATTTTATCTTTTATTACCACTTTTAGAAGCATAAAAACCCACACCCTAATCCCTTTTAAAAGGTGAAGCATACCTGCTCATATCTTAATGGGCTATGTCGCAATAGTTTTTTTTTACCATTTACCTGTTATTTAAATTGTTTCCCATTTTGTCAGGTATTTAAACTATATAACTCTAATTCAGACTATTAATGTTTTTGAAAGATACCTATGTAAATGTACCTGTAACAATTAAGCGCATTATATCTGAACCCTTTTTTATAAGTATATAACAACTCCTGACAACTCTAGCGACACGCAAAAAAATACACCGCGGTGCACCGGTACGGCCAACTTTTGTATTCATAACACTCAGACGGACGGACGGACATCGTTTAATCGACTCAGAAAGTGTTTTTGAGTCGATCCGTATAATAAAAGATGGATAAACGTCCAATATTTTTGGCAGTTACAAACATCACCTCAAACTTAATATATCCTAACCACATAGTGGACAACTTTTGTATTCATAAATTTTGCAGAAAATATCTAACCTTGGGTCAGAAATCTTGTTCTGATGCATACGGGCGGAAACTGGCGGGTATATAATGGGGTATAGGAGTATAGGGGAGGGTTCGGACTATAGAAGAGTGCAAGATATTTTCTGACTGCTTTTGACTGGCAGGAGTTATGCTCTATTAAGTAGGAGATTTTCGGAAAATTTGGACCTTTTTTAAAAAATTTTTTGGAATGGAATGACTCAGTGATTTTACATTTTTACCATTAATAGTATGGAAGCCACAAAATTATACAAAATTTATTTCACTACAAAATCTTTTAAGCCAAAAAAGTTACAGTCATTCAAAAATAAAAATTTACAAAGAAATTTTTAATTTTAGCAAAATATTGAGAAAGCCCATTTTCGAAGACCCTGTTCGCTGTAATATGGTTGAGATAGAGTCACAATTTTTTGGCTCCCGAGGTTTACTAGTATTTACTTTCAAATGAAAAACATAACTTTAAAAAAATGATTTTTGCCCGCCTTCTCAAAATATGGTCCACTGTGCGGTGGCAGTATCACCACCTACACAGAAAAATATGAAATACTATAAAAATAACTGTATTGAAACTTTAAGTAAATACATTAATTACCTCCTAGCAGAAATTCGAGTGCAATTTCTAGGCAACTTTATTTCACAATTTAGCCAATTCACAAACCAACACTTTTTTTTAGTTTTTTATTATTATGAATGAAGATAACAAACTCATTAACAAACACTTTAACAAATTAAATAAACATACACATAGCATATGTATAATTTTATGTATGTATGTGTTAGTAGCAACTTTAAATGCAATTTACTCAAAATAAAGGAAAAAATTTAAAAATCTGTAAATGTGGTGAACAGCTAAAAAGATATACCTTTCAAATAATGCCCGCTTGGTCAAAATCGGGATAAAACGGTAGAAGAAAATATCGGTAACAAGAAATCGCCTAGCCTATTAATATTATAGATGTGAACAGTCGTGGCAAATATGGGCGGAGAGGCAAATTCAAAAATCGTCAAAATGAAAAATTGCCAAAACCGAAATTCACGAAGACGAAAATCGCCAAAAACAAAAATCTTCAAAACCAAAAATCGCCAAAAATCTAAAGTCGGCAAAAATCAAAAATCGCTAAAATAAAAAAAATGCATAATAATAGTCTAAATTCAAAACTAATCGTTAAGTGTTGATAGTTGCAGTTGTTTGCAGCTACTGTGGTATGGTACACAAACAAATTGATTATTTTCATAAATAAAATAGAATATGGTTGAAGTTCCAAAATTATTTAATTTAATCTGATACTTTTGACATTTTTAAGATTTTTATTTTCCTAAAAGATAAAGGTTCTTTAAACTGTAAGAACTTTACAAAAAAATTACTTTAAATGGATTGTGGCGACTTTTAGAAGTATGAAAAATAAATGTAAACTTATTTTTATTTTTTTTGTTGAAAACTTTCAAGTTTTCACATAACATTCACCACAAATACATAAATATTTTTATAAACAGTATACAAATACATACAAATATAAAAATAATACACTTGGTAAAGTATTAAAATAAAGTTTATTTTATGTTTTTTTTTTTTCAGGAAGAAACGTGCACACCAAAAACAGATTCATTGTGGCTAATGAATAAAAAGCCAGCCGAATTGCAAATCGAATTTAATAACCGAATTTAGAGTTGTTTAGGATTAGAGTTCTGTTGTCTTAATAGTAAATTTGTTATTGTAATATAAAATGTTTAGCTCCTCTTAAATTTCTGTTGATACAATAAAAATACAGTTGCTAAACTTAAGAACGATCTGGTTAGCGAATTTCTTTCTGTGCATTATCGTATGCGAATAAATATGTATAAGTTAACGTTTTTTTTTTATAGCATTTAAATCAAGCAAACGGATATGTGCAATGTGTGAATGTTTATTTTATAAGACAATACTAACTGAATAAGTATAAACACAGAGCGAAATGTATATTTAGGAACATATAATATTATTAATGTTCAAGTGTTTATGTACATGGAAGAACATGTTATATTTGAAGCACATAAAACATTTTATATGAAAATTGAATAAGGAAAAACACATAAATTGTATTGCTATTTTTTTGAAATGGTTAACACAATGGGCTCAGCTCTATATTAAATTTATTTGAATAATCCCCAGAATCATATTACAATTTCATTGAAATTATTCTAATTAAAATAGTTGTAGGTCATTTTAGTCCAATGAGTGCACTAAAAATTTAATTAATTAAAATACAATTAAAATTATTTTTTAATCATACAAGTAATGGGGATACTACAGAGGTTATTTCTATTAGACATTAACATTTTTAACGGACAGACGGACAGATTTTCCTTTTATTATTTTCTCTTTTTAAAGATGAATACAATAAAAAGAAAATTAAAATTTAGTTTAACAATGAATAAGGGGTCATTACCTTCCAAGCGTCCAACAATGATGAAAAACGAGTACAAAATTGCGTTAGAACAAATTGACAGGAAAATGTCATTGAAAAAGAAAGCCTTAAATTAATACAGCGCCCTCTATATGTGACAATCCATCCCATTTCGACACTAGTTATATACAGTGGGGCTCTCTAAAGCTCGCATAAACATTCCCAATGTTAAAATGGTAAAAAATTCGTAATTCAACATATTTAAACAAGTAAGAAAACTATCTTATCTCTTCGGTCCAACTAAGTGGGTATAGAAAATAAGCATAAACTAAATTTGAGTGGCATTGTTATTAATTTGTTTTCCTTCGGATATTAAAAAGTTTATATCTGAAACTATATTTATGTGGGGACTAGGTCGAAAAATGGACCGATCCTGGCCATATTTTTAAAAAATATACACAAACCAAATTTGAGAAAAATCTGTGGAATATTTTTGTTTTTTGATAGATTTAAGTGAAGATCGGGAAGCAGCTCTATATGGGGCCTATGACTACGAGTTGTCCAATAGGGATCATTTTTGGACTACTGATTAATGGATGGGGAGTTAAAGTTTCCCAGCTCTGGTGAGAGCAAAAAGCACCATTAAGCAGGGACTTAAGAGGTTAAAATATTCCGCAAGTCCCTAAATACATCAAAACGGAAAATTCAACCAGAAAGTCAGAAATAAGACACGACAAAAGAGAGCTTAGGGTTAATTTTGCATTTATTAAGAATTTTATTAAGAATTTCAAAACGCTGATACACGTGACTTTTTATACCCTTCACACGTCAGTGGCAGAGGGTATATATAGGTTTGTCATTCCGTTTGTAACGCATCGAAAAACTGATTTCCGACCCCATAAAGTATATATATATTCTTGATCCTTATCACAGCTCGAGTCGATATAGCGATGTCCGTCTGTCCGTCTGTCTGTTGAAATCACGCTCATTCACAAAAAAAGCCATCCAACTACATAAGGTTACAAAAATATCATTTGCCATAATTCCCAGCAGGTTGTTGTTGAAAATTGGCTAAATCGGGCATCATCGTGATTAGATACGTGCAAAAATATGTAGATACCTCTAAAAAAAACATAAAACCCAGTGTGTTTGTTGTAACAGGTTAGTGGTTGAACATTATAATTGTACAACAACATAAAAAAAATGCCGCAAAAAATTATACATATACATATATTAACAATACCAAAAAACACAATAACATAGCTCATGTTAGTAGTATTGCCACATATTTTTTTATCGTTATCACGTTATAATAAAAAAAAATCGCCAATATGAAAGAAAAAATTAAAATTAAAAAAAATGGAAAATGAAAAATGGAAAATGAAAACGGAAAATGGAGAATGGAAAATGGAAAATGAAAAACGGAAAATGAAAAATAGAAAACGAAAAATGGAGAATAGAAAATGAAAAATGGAAAATGAAAAAAGAAAATTGAAAAATGGAAAATGAAAATTGAAAAATTAAAAATGAAAAATGGAAAATGAAAATTGAAAAATGGAAAATGAAAATTTAAAAATTAAAAATGAAAAATGAAAATTTAAAAATTAAAAATTAAAAATTAAAAATTAAAAATTAAAAATTAAAAATTAAAAATTAAAAATTAAAAATTAAAAATTAAAAATTAAAAATTAAATATTAAAAATTAAAAATTAAAAATTAAAAATTAAAAAATTAAAAATTAAATATTAAAAATTAAAAATTAAATATTAAAAATTAAAAATTAAAAATTAAAAATTAAAAATTAAAAATTAAAAATTAAAAATTAAAAATTAAAAATTAAAAATTAAAAATTAAAAATTAAAAATTAAAAATTAAAAATTAAAAATTAAAAATTAAAAATTAAAAATTAAAAATTAAAAATTAAAAATTAAAAATTAAAATTTAAAAATTAAAAATTAAAATTTTAAATTTAAAAATTAAAAATTAAAAATTAAAAATTAAAAATTAAAAATTAAAAATTAAAAATTAAAAAATAAAAATTAAAAATTAAAAATTAAAAATTAAAAATTAAAAATTAAAAATTAAAAATTAAAAATTAAAAATTAAAAATTAAAAATTAAAAATTAACAATTAATAATTAAAAATTAAAAATTAAAAATTAAAAATTAAAAATTAAAAATTAAAAATTAAAAATTAAAAATTAAAAATTAAAAATTAAAAATTAAAAATTAAAAATAAAAATTAAAAATTAAAAATTAAAAATTAAAAATTAAAAATTAAAAATTAAAAATTAAAAATTAAAAATTAAAAATTAAAAATTAAAAATTAAAAATTAAAAATTAAAAATTAAAAATTAAAAATTAAAAATTAAAAATTAAAAATTAAAAATTAAAAATTAAAAATTAAAAATTAAAAATTAAAAATTAAAAATTAAAAATTAAAAATTAAAAATTAAAAATTAAAAATTAAAAATTAAAAATTAAAAATTAAAAATTAAAAATTAAAAATTAAAAATCAAAAAATTAAAAATTATAAATTAAAAATTAAAAATTAAAAATTAAAAATTAAAAATTAAAAATTAAAAATTAAAAATTAAAAATTAAAAATTAAAATTTAAAAACTAAAAATTAAAAATTAAAAATTTAAAATAAAAAATAAAAAATAAAAATTAAAAATTTAAAATTAAAAATTAAAAATTAAAAATTAAAAATTAAAAATTAAAAATTAAAAATTAAAAATTAAAAATTAAAAATTAAAAATTAAAAATCAAAAAATCAAAAAATTAAAAATTAAAAATTAAAAATTAAAATTTAAAAACTAAAAATTAAAAATTTAAAATAAAAAATAAAAAATAAAATTTAAAAATTAAAAATTAAAAATTAAGAATTAAAAATTAAAAATTAAAAATTGAAAATTAAAAATTAAAAATTAAAAATTAAAAATTAAAAATTAAAAATTAAAAATTAAAAATTAAAAATTAAAAATTAAAAATTAAAAATTAAAAATTAAAAATTAAAAATTAAAAATTAAAAATTAAAAATTAAAAATTAAAAATTAAAAATTAAAAATTAAAAATTAAAAATTAAAAATTTAAAATAAAAAATAAAAAATAAAAATTAAAAATTTAAAATTAAAAATTAAAAATTAAAATTTAAAAATTAAAAATTAAAAATTAAAAATTAAAAATTAAAAATTAAAAATTAAAAATTAAAAATTAAAAATTAAAAATTAAAAATCAAAAAATCAAAAAATTAAAAATTAAAAATTAAAATTTAAAAACTAAAAATTAAAAATTTAAAATAAAAAATAAAAAATAAAATTTAAAAATTAAAAATTAAAAATTAAGAATTAAAAATTAAAAATTAAAAATTGAAAATTAAAAATTAAAAATTAAAAATTAAAAATTAAAAATTAAAAATTAAAAATTAAAAATTAAAAATTAAAAATTAAAAATTAAAAATTAAAAATTAAAAATTAAAAATTAAAAATTAAAAATTAAAAATTAAAAATTAAAAATTAAAAATTAAAAATTAAAAATTAAAAATTAAAAATTAAAAATTAAAAATTAAAAATTAAAAATTAAAAATTAAAAATTAAAAATTAAAAATTAAAAATTAAAAATTAAAAATTAAAAATTAAAAATTAAAAATTAAAAATTAAAAATTAAAAATTAAAAATTAAAAATTAAAAATTAAAAATTAAAAATTAAAAATTAAAAATTAAAAATTAAAAATTAAAAATTAAAAATTAAAAATTAAAAATTAAAAATTAAAAATTAAAAATTAAAAATTAAAAATTAAAAATTAAAAATTAAAAATTAAAAATTAAAAATTAAAAATTAAAAATTAAAAATTAAAAATTAAAAATTAAAAATTAAAAATTAAAAATTAAAAATTAAAAATTAAAAATTAAAAATTAAAAATTAAAAATTAAAAATTAAAAATTAAAAATTAAAAATTAAAAATTAAAAATTAAAAATTAAAAATTAAAAATTAAAAATTAAAAATTAAAAATTAAAAATTAAAAATTAAAAATTAAAAATTAAAAATTAAAAATTAAAAATTAAAAATTAAAAATTAAAAATTAAAAATTAAAAATTAAAAATTAAAAATTAAAAATTAAAAATTAAAAATTAAAAATTAAAAATTAAAAATTAAAAATTAAAAATTAAAAATTAAAAATTAAAAATTAAAAATTAAAAATTAAAAATTAAAAATTAAAATTTAAAAATTAAAAATTAAAAATTAAAAATTAAAAATTAAAAATTATAAATTAAAAATTAAAAATTAAAAATTAAAAATTAAAAATTAAAAATTAAAAATTTAAAATTAAAAATTAAAAATTAAAAATTAAAAATTAAAAATTAAAAATTAAAAATTAAAAATTAAAAATTAAAAATTAAAAATTAAAAATTAAAAATTAAAAATTAAAAATTAAAAATTAAAAATTATAAATTATAAATTATAAATTATAAATTATAAATTATAAATTATAAATTATAAATTATAAATTATAAATTATAAATTATAAATTATAAATTATAAATTATAAATTATAAATTATAAATTATAAATTATAAATTATAAATTATAAATTATAAATTATAAATTATAAATTATAAATTATAAATTATAAATTATAAATTATAAATTATAAATTATAAATTATAAATTATAAATTATAAATTATAAATTATAAATAATAATTTATAAATTATAAATTATAAATTAAAAATTAAAAATAAAAAATTAAAAATTAGAAATTAAAAATTAAAAATTAAAAATTAAAAATTAAAAATTAAAAATTAAAAATTTAAAATTAAAACTTAAAAATTAAAAATTAAAAATTAAAAATTAAAAATTAAAAATTAAAAATTAAAAATTAAAAATTTTAAATTTAAAATTAAAAATTAAAAATTAAAAATTAAAAATTAAAAATTAAAAATTAAAAATTAAAAATTCAAAATTCAAAATTCAAAATTAAAAATTAAAAATTAAAAATTAAAAATTAAAAATTAAAAATTAAAAATTAAAAATTAAAAATTTAAAATTAAAAATTAAAAATTAAAAATTAAAAATTAAAAATTAAAAATTAAAAATTAAAAATTAAAAATTAAAAATTAAAAATTAAAAATTAAAAATTAAAAATTAAAAAATAAAAATTAAAAATTAAAAATTAAAAATTAAAAATTAAAAATTAAAAATTAAAACTTAAAAATTAAAAATTAAAAATTAAAAATTAAAAATTAATAATTAAAAATTAAAAATTAAAAATTAAAAATTAAAAAAAAATTTAAAATTAATAATTAAAAATTTTGAATTAGAAATGAAAAATTAAATATTAAAAACTAAAAATTAAATATTAGAAGTTTAAATATTTAGTTTCTTACCTGTTTTTAATAAGGTTTTTTTTTTTGTATTAAATGTAAGGCAGATAATAATAAAAAATAATTCAGATAAAAATATTTTAAAATTAGCTTATTCTTAATAATAATACTTTTTAGCCAAGAATCATTCGAATTTTAGTATTCGACATTAATGTTTCAGTATCGGCAAAAGCTTAAAAATGGTAGCCGTACTCAACATTGGGTGTAATATAGAGTTTAAGACTCAGGTGGAGGGTATCAAAAAATTCGGCACAGCCGAATTTAACAGTCTTACTTGTTTTTTTTCTCATCTTTCAAAATTTTAGGCCGGACCTTGTAATTTATTTATACCCTATACCACTATGTGGTTTCGGTATAATGACTTTGTGCTGCTGTTTGTAACAACTAAAAATATTTGACCTACACCCATCTTTAATTATACCGATCGAATCAGAATCACTATCTGATTCGATTTAACGATGTCCGTCCGTCTGTGTGTCCATGTAAAGCTTGTAATCAAACTGCAGGTCGCAAATATGAATATATTTTGATGAAATTTGATATATAAGTTTCTATCAGCCATAGGATGAACGCTATTGAAATTACTGAGAATCGGTCCATGTTCAGACCTAGCACCCATACAAATGACCCCTATGAAATCAACATAAATTGCCATAAGATCCAAATTATCATATAAATCTTAGTCAAATTGGGTTCGTATGTGTTTATTACATCCATTAATCAGTAGTCCAAAAATGATCCCTATGGGATAACGTTTAGTGATAGGCCCCATATAGAGCTATCAAAAAACAAAATTATTGCACTGATTCTTCTCAAATTTTGTTTGTATATATTTTTGTAAAATACAAGAGACTTTACAAACATGGTCAGGATCGGTCCATTTTTGGGCCTAGTCCCCATATAGATATAGCATACGATATGAACTTTTTCATATCTGCAGCCGAAAAAATTAATAAAAATCCCACTCAAATTTGGTTTATGCTTATTTTCTATATCCAGTTAGTTGGGCCTGAGAGATAGGGTCTCTAGACGCATGGTATAGGGTATCGTATAGTCGGTCTGGACCGACTATAATTTTCTTACTTGTTTTTGTGTTGTAAAAAGTAACAGTTAATTTGTTTGCGTCTTAATTTTTTTTTTATATCATATACCACTATGTGGTCAGGGTATAATAACTTTTTGCTGATGTTTGAAACTACCAACTAACGTTCGACTCATTTTCTGAATCGATTTAGCGATGTCCGTCCGTCTGTCTTTCATCCAACCGTCTGTGTGTCCATGTAAACCTTGTAATCAAACTACAATTCGCAAATATCAATATATTTTTTTGCAATTTAGTATATACGATTTCATCGGCCATAGGATGAAAGCTATTGAAATTGGTGAAAATCGATTCATGTTCAGACGTAGTCCTCATACAAATAACCCCCATGAGATCGATTTAAATTCCCATAATATCCAAATTATCATATAGATTTCTATCATATTGGGTTTTTGTATGTTTATTACATGCGTTGACCAAAAATAAGCTCTATAAAACAATTCTTAGTCATAGCCCCCACATGAAGCTGATTCCCAATCTTCACGTAACCCTATCAAAAACAAAAATATTGCATAGATCTTTCTGAAATTAGGTTTGGATATGTTTTTGCAAGATATAAGTGACCTTTCCAAATATGGTCAGGATAAATATAGCATAAATATAAATATAACATCCGATATGAACTGCTTCATATTCGAAGGCAAAAAAATGAATAACAATGTCACTCAAATTTGGTTTATGCTTATTTTCTATATCTAATTAGTTGGACATAGGAGATAGGACATCTAAATACTTGATATAGGGTATTGACTAGTCGGTTTAGACTAAAAACTAATTTTAGTTTGAAAAAATTTTAACTTTAACAATTTTTAATTGCTTCTAACAAACGAGCACTTGTTTTACTGACTAATAAACGTACTTTCAAATAAAAAGGCGCCAATATTAAAAATTCTGAAAATTAAAAAGTGATTTACTCAACAAGGCCTATAACTTACACTAGGTCATTTTAAAAGTATAGTAAATGTTTTCACCGTGTTATCTATTAGTATTGTCACTTTCTACATGATTTGTGCTGCAAATAAAAAAATGTGTGCCTATAATTCCTTGAAGTACAACTTCAAAAGTATTTGAAGCATTTAATTATTTAATTCAACAAAATCATAAATGTGGAAATATCCTGACAGCCACAGTCAAAGAAAGTCCCGTATTTATCCCGGCCTGTCCTAGCTTCCATAAATCCAGACATTTCATTTATAATGCATTGAAAACAGTTCCTCATATGAGCTTAATAAACCACAGGATCAGACGTTACCGTAGACGATGTCAGAGTTAAAGTGATTTATGAAGATGAGAACCAGAATATACTTCGTTAAGACAAATTTTGTGACAAAATATTGATCAAGTTGTTCTTAAATTTAATTGTTTTAAAATGTTATGTTTTGCCATTTTCGATTTTTTATGAATGTTTAAAAAAATAAAAATATTTCAATTTTGCTCCAAAATTTTTTTCATCACTTCATTATGAATAACTCCGAAATTATTAAGTATATAAAAAATAGTATTAGCATAGCTGGGAAGTAATCAAAGTTAAAATTTGTTGATGTTTGTTATAACAAAATTGCTCAAGGTGTTCTCAATTTATAATCAAATCGGTGGAGTATCCTCAAAAAAAAAACTTTTCACAGAATTTAAAACTTCGACTGTTTTTGTTGTTGAGGTCCACAAAACATCCACAAAATATAGTGCTTATCTTTGTTATTTTTTATTGCATAATGTAATTATACTATTTCATAAAAAATATATTAACATTTTGCTCTAATTGATGTTTTGATCAAAAATATATGCAATTTGTTGCCCATAGTGCGGTTGTTTTATAGAGGAAGCAGATGAAAGTACTTACGAGTGAGTACATATACACACATACGTACATATATGTATATATTTAACGCAAACAAAATTTTTCATTCACACACAGACACACAAATATACACATTCATATCAGCGAATCAACAAACACAAACAAACAAATAAACAAAAGCAAAGCAGAACTAGGATGACTGAAACCAGCTGCAAGCATAAAACTAACGTTGTCCTTCGCATATGCAAGTATGCCAATGTAGTAGATTTTGTTCACAACAATATGTGTATACACACACACACACACACATACACAGACACACATATATATGAATATAATGCAATATACTCGCAGCATTTACACTACAACTACGATTCGGACGACAACTCGAGCATAGAGAAATAATTGCAGCATCAAGCAAAAACAAAATGAAAACTTTTTTGTGTTTTTTTTGCTTTTCTTTTCTTTATTTTTTATTTATTTATTTATCTATTTATTATACCCTATACCACTATGTGGTTTGGGTATAATGACTTTGTGCTGCTGTTTGTAACAACCAAAAATATTTGACCTAGACCCATCTTTAATTATACCGATCGAATCAGAATCACTTTCTGAGTTGATTTAACAATGTCCGTCCGTCCGTCCGTCCGTCCGTCCGTCCGTCCGTCCGTCCGTCCGTCTGTGTGTCCATGTAAAGCTTGTAATCAAACTGCAGGTCGCAAATATGAATATATTTTGACGAAGTTTGGTATGTAAGCTTTTATCGGCCATGGGATGAACGCTATTGAAATTGGTGAGAATCGGTCCATGTTCAGACCTAGCCCCCATACAAATTACCCATATGAAATCGACATAAATTGCCATAAGATCCAAATTGTCATATAGATCTTACTCAAATTGGGTTTGTATGCGTTCATTACATCCACTAATGAGTAGTCCAAAAATGATCCCTTTGACCCCATATAGAGCTACTTCCCGATCTTCACTTAAATCTATTAAAAAACAAAAATATTGCACTGATTCTTCTCAAATTTTGTTTGTACGTATTTTTGCAAAATACAAGAGACTTTACCAAACATGATCAGGATCGGTCCAATTTTGGACCTAGTCCCTTTATAGATATAGCATCCGATATGAACTTTTTCATATCTGCAGCCAAAAAAATTAATAAAAATCCCACTCAAATTTGGTTTTTGCTTATTTTCAATGTCCAGTTAGTTGGGCCTAAGAGATATGGTTTCTAAACGCATGGTATAGGGTATCGTATAGTCGGTCTAGACCGACTATAATTTTCTTACTTGTTTTTTGTTAAGTTTGTGGTTGCTTTAGGAATTTCAATCGTTCCTTATTGCAACAAACTAAGTATGTATGCATGAGTGCAATGTGAGAAAATGTTAAGGGAGTTATTCATGGAAAAGAGGTTAAGAGGGAAAAACCTTCGGGACTTATAGCAGCACGTATATAAATTCAAATGCTCATAAGGACATCGAAACATAAAAAATATACAAAATATCATCTCACATAAAGTGGAGCAAGGACACGCGTAATAACGTTGACACGCACTTGCAGAAATATAGAAAAAATTGTGTATGTTTTTAAACCACACCACACACAGACAAACACACACACATTCACTGACATATTATCCCTCCAGCGTATTATCCACGAGTGTATTATCCAATGTTATTAGTATGATAGTTGCTGTGGTAGTATTCCAGTTTACCCAGCAGCATTCCAGAATTATGCTTTTAGTATTGCAAATCAAAAAGGACGAATATCAGTGGCTTTACTATGCAACAATTTCTTTTAAATGTCGTTCTTTAAAGACCAAAGGATTCACATTTGAAGCAACAAATTGCAATCTTAAATAATAATGATAAAGAGTAATGTTTCGTTATATATATCGCCTCTTTGAAGCAAAAGATATAATTGGGGTTATCGTAGAAAACCTGATCTTGAGAGAAGTTAGAACATTTCCTAGCCTAGAATTTATCAGCCGTTATTACTACTTCATATTAAGAATTTAGTTAGCGAAGCCTTTAAACCACACTCTGCTCTAAAATGTAATTTTTTATATCTAACGTAGGCGGAATGAAATTGCAACAAAATTAAATATGTTGTAGTCTTTTCTAAAACTGAATTAAATTTAATTTCACTATTAAAAACAAGTAAGAAAATTACAGTCGGTCTCGACCGACTATACGATACCCTATACCATGCGTTTAGAAACCCAATCTCTTAGGCCCAACTAACTGGACATAGAAAATAAGCAGAAACCAAATTTGAGTGGGATTTGTATTAATTTTTTTGGCTGCAGATATGAAAAAGTTCATATCGGATGCTATATCTATATGGGGACTAGGTCCAAAAATGGACCGATGCTGATCATGTTTGGTAAAGTCTCTTGTATTTTGCAAAAATATATATAAACAAAATTTGCGAAGAATCAGTGCAATATTTTTGTTTTTTAATAGATTTAAGTGAAGATCGGGAAGCAGCTCTATATGGGGTCAAAGGGATCATTTTTGGACTACTCATTAGTGGATGTAATGAATGCATACAAACCCAGTTTGAGTAAGATCTATATGACAATTTGGATCTTATGACAATTTATGTCGATTTCATAGGGGTAATTTGTATGGGGGCTAGGTCTGAACATGGACCGATTCTCACCAATTTCAATAGCGTTCATCCCATGGGCGGTAAAAGCTTATATACCAAATTTTATCAAAATATATTCATATTTGCGACCTGCAGTTTGATTACAAGGTTTACATGGACACACAGACGGACGGACGGACGGACGGAAAATTCAAGTGCAAATTCTAGGAAATTTAATTATACCCTATACCACTATGTGGTTTGGGTATAATGACTTTGTGCTGCTGTTTGTAACAACCAAAAATATTTGACCTAGACCCATCTTTAATTATACCGATCGAATCAGAATCACTTTCTGAGTTGATTTAACAATGTCCGTCCGTCCGTCCGTCCGTTTGTGTGTCCATGTAAACCTTGTAATCAAACTGTAGGTCGCAAATATGAATATATTTTGATGAAATTTGGTATATAAGCTTTTACCGGCCATGGGATGAACGCTATTGAAATTGGTGAGAATCGGTCCATGTTCAGACCTAGCCCCCATACAAATTACCGCTATGAAATCGACATAAATTGTCATAAGATCCAAATTGTCATATAGATCTTACTCAAATTGGGTTTATATGCGTTCATTACATCCATTAATGAGTAGTCCAAAAATGATACCTTTGGCCCCATATAGAGCTGCTTCCCGATTTTCACTTAAATCTATCAAAAAACAAAAATATTGCACAGATTCTTCTCAAATTTTGTTTGTATATATTTTTGCAAAATACAAGAGACTTTACCAAACATGATCAGGATCGGTCCATTTTTGGACCTAGTCCCCATATAGATATAGCATCCGATATGAACTTTTTCATATCTGCAGCCAAAAAAATTAATAAAAATCCCACTCAAATTTGGTTTTTGCTTATTTTCTATGTCCAGTTAGTTGGGCCTAAGAGATTGGGTTTCTAAACGCATGGTATAGGGTATCGTATAGTCGGTCTAGACCGACTATAATTTTCTTACTTGTTTTTTCATTCAATTTTTTTCTTTCAATGTATTTTTAATATACACATATATGGGGGATTTCATGTCAAGTGCACCAACTTTTGAAACCGATGTCTTCCGATCGGGATGAAATTTGCACCAAGGTTAGTCCTATTGGATAGTAGTTTAGACACAATTTTTCTACAAGATCGGTCAAGAACTCTCTGAGTTAGAGGGGATCAAAATTTGACATTTTGGCCAAACAGGTGTTTTTACTCATCCATGTAACTTATTACCTATTGTTCTTAGAAAATTTTCTCCCAAATAGTTTAGATAGCTATTTCTTCAATATTTCGGAAAAAAATACTTAAAAAAAAAAAAAAATTTAGACTTTTTTTTGCTAAATTAAAGCATTTTTGCCTTTTTTTTCAAAAACAGTATTTTTTTCTTTTTTTTTGTTTATAAGAAAGCTTAGGATTTTTCCTTTAAGAGCTTTTTGGTCGCTTAGTGGGATGGGAGTGGGATATCTATCAAAATAAATGTTTTGTAACTCAAGACAACGGTTTTTCAATGTTTCACAAATGCATTATTTTGAATTTTTTCCTATTTGCGTGTAAAACCTTACAAATAAAACTTATACTGAGAAACTAGACAAATTAACCTTTCCGAAGGTATGTAACATGCCTAACTAAAATTTCATACCCTCAATACTGTAATACCCACAATATGTTAACCTCAGGAAAAAATCACTTTTTTTCTTTAATAATAATTTTTATTCAAAAATAGTATTTATACATATTAAGTACGCGCCTCAGCACCAAAATTGGCATTAAAGAGGCTAGTAGGCAACTAGTTATATTTACATTGTGTTTATGCTACATATTTACATATTGAAAATTATTTACATATGAGAAAAAAAAAAATAAAAAAGAAATTGAATTTTTATTTATAAAAAGATTTTAATATTGCGTAAGAAGTGTTTCTAGATTGTTTAATAAAAATAATTTAAGCTCTTTTTTAAACGTTGAAAATAGCAATATATTTTTTAAAGAAACGGGCAAATTGTTAAATTCATTAGAACCAGCAAAGCGTATCCGTTGTTTTGTCAGTTCAAGACGACATCTTGTTACAGACAGATTTTGACCTTGTGTTGTATTTCGATTTGTAACCTGGGCATTTTGAAAGAAATGAATTGAAGAATTTCCTAGACCTCTTATAGATTTAAATACGAATTTTAATAACTGCATTTTGTACAAGCCATTTATGGGTAGAATATTGTTCGCATAACATCTAAAAAGGTCCAGTGTATGAAATCCTATGGGTAGGTTAAAAACAAGTTTTAAAGCTTTGTTCTGTGCAGATTGAATACATGTCAATGAAGAACTTTTCCTACTTCCATATATTATTGGAAGGTAAGACAAATGACTGTGAATTAAACTTTCATAAATTAGCATTTTTGATTTAGTATTAAATTTTCGCTTGAATTTGTATAGAATGCCAACAGCAGAAGCTATTTTACTTTTAATTGCTTCGATGTGATTATCCCAATGTAAGTTCCTGCAAAAATGTATTCCTAGATAGGTTGGAACACCATCAATATGAACTGTCATAGACTGATCTCGCTCTAAATTATACGGTCTAAATCTGATGAATTTAGTTTTATCAGTATTCAAAATAAGCTTATTTAATCTCAAATATTCAGCTAACATTGATGAATCGTACTCCACTTGAGTTTGTAACACACGCTGATGTTTATAACGGTAAAGTAGGCAAATATCATCAGCAAACATGAAAAGTTGACCATTAAATATTATGTTCTTAAGGTCATTTAAAAAAATCTTAAACAAAAGGGGTCCGAGTACACTACCCTGCGGTACTCCACATGTTACAGGTAACAATGTGCTCTTAGCGTCACCAACCTGCACAAATTATTTTGAACGACCAGACAAGGCATTAGAACTGTTTGATACTCCAATTAGTTCCAGCTTTTTAATTAAAATATCATGATCCACTAAATCGAAAGCTTTAGATAGATCAAAAAATACCGCAGCAACACCATTAAAACCAACATCAAGACCGTCACAAATATATTCAACTACGTTAACAATAGCCTCCTCCGTTCCAGAACCTTTACAAAAACCAAATTGTCTTTCAAATAATATTTTGTTTCTGACTAAATAGTCAGACAATTGATCAAACACAATTTTTATACCCTATACCACTATGTGGTTTGGGTATAATGACTTTGTGCTGCTGTTTGTAACAACCAAAAATATTTGACCTAGACCCATCTTTAATTATACCGATCGAATCAGAATCACTTTTTGAGTTGATTTAACAATGTCCGTCCGTCTGTGTGTCCATGTAAAGCTTGTAATCAAACTGCAGGTCGCAAATATGAATATATTTTGATGAAATTTGGTATGTATGCTTTCATCGGACATGGGATGAACGCTATTGAAATTGGTGAGAATCGGTCCATGTTCAGACCTAGCCCCCATACAAATTACCCCTATGAAATCGACATAAATTGCCATAAGATCCAAATTGTCATATAGATCTTACTCAAATTGGGTTTGTATGCGTTCATTACATCCACTAATGAGTAGTCCAAAAATGATCCCTTTGGCCCCATATAGAGCTGCTTCCCGATCTTCACTTAAATCTATTAAAAAACAAAAATATTGCACTAATTCTTCTCAAATTTTGTTTGTATATATTTTTGCAAAATACAAGAGACCTTACTAAACATGGTCAGGATCGGTCCATTTTTAGACCTAGTACCCATATAGATATAGAATCCGATATGAACTTTTTCATATCTGCAGCCAAAAAAATTAATAAAAATCCCACTCAAATTTGGTTTTTGCTTATTTTCTATGTCCAGTTAGTTGGGCCTAAGAGATAGGGTTTCTAAACGCATGGTATAGGGTATCGCATAGTTGGTCTAGACCGACTATAATTTTATTACTTGTTTCAATTACTTTATCAGTTACTGATAAAACAGATACTGGACGATACAAATCAACCTTGTTAGATCCCTTACATTTAGGTATGGGGACAATCTTGTGAATTTTTAGTTTATTGGGGTATTCTTTGTGATCTATCATACTGCCGAATATTTTAAATATAATTTCTGAAATTTCGGTTTTTCTACATAAAATCATTTTTGGTGATATTTTATCATAACCGGCACTTTTATTTTTTGGTAATCTATCCAAAATATCTTCAACGCATTTTTTATCAACTTTTCGTAGAAATGCTGAACAATTACTTTTTTTTATTTATTTGTAATAATAATTAAATTAATATATAATAATTATAATAAAAATAAATAGATAAATTATTTAATAAAATTTAATCTTAAAACATTAGATCCATTCATATCATAACTATTTTATAGTTAATTTATTGTAGCTGATGAAGTATTTAAGTTTTGTCACTTTTTAAAAATCCAATCTTTCATCCAGCTTATTTGTCGTATTTATTTGCTGCTTTTTTAGCCAATCCTTTCTTGGCGTTACTAGGTTCTGCTGCTGATTTCGCTGGTGTTTTTTTCTTTTGACTTTTGAAAGAAATCGCATTGAGTAGAGGCAGAAAAATTTTTCATCTCGAGTCTTCCATCGACAAGCGGTATAAAAGCATGGTATTGAGCGGTGCCATCGATTGTTATCGCAGCATCGAATCTGCTCTATAGTGTTTTCAATGTTTCCTCATAATCCTCTTTGCTACTAAAAGCTATTTTAGTTTCTTTACAATAATTCTTTGTCCAATGGAATAAAGCAGTCGCATCTAAGATGCGATCTTGATGAGAGCACTGGAGCCTATACTTCGCTGCATTTCTTTTAAGGTTTGCCCCAATACCATCACATGCTCCTTTACCATGAGCAATAGGATGAAAATGCCACTCAGCTGGCATTCTAAAATCTTTTTCATGGGCCATAAGATTTGCCAAGCTACTTTTGTTGTTAAAATGTTGACGAGCTTCGTCCGAAACGTAGTATACCTTCTTTACTGTAAATTTAGATTTTTGATATTTTAGTATTATCTTCTGGCGCTCATAAACTGCAACGGTATCATGTTTTAAATCGTCGGATATGATTGCCATACTTTTGTGTTCCAGTTTTTCATCTTTCATGTAGTAAATAACTACTGTGAATATAGTTGCTTGGTCGTTATTGAAGTGCAATGCTTGTATGGCATCATGAATAACATATTTATAGTTTTCTGCGAAATCGTCTGAAATAACGAATTCACCAGACTTCAAATGTGTCTTCAAATCCTTGAAGAATGACCATTGTTCTTTGACTAAAAAGTCATGGGTTCCTAAGTTTAACAATCCTGTACACATTTCTTCCACAAAATCATCCACATTTAAAATGATTGTTTTCAATGTGCATCTGTCAGTCTGAATCCAAGAATCAAATTTGAACTCCTCTATATATTCTCGATCTAAAGAGTTGATTAAATTTTCTTTGATGAATGTGGTTTTCGGGCAATTGGTACATTCACCTAAGTGGCAAGAAGTTGTTGCATTAGAACACATAGTCAATTTAAGGCAATCGCGGTAATCGTGTAAATCTTCTGCCGAATCATCTGTTAAATACTTTAAGTTGATTTCCTTCAACATCAGATTAACATTTTCATGGTAAATGCAAACTCATACTGTGTGAGTTCCGCTGCTTCCTGCCAAAACGCAATGTTTTAACATCCTCGTGTTCAGATTGAAATGTTGCAAATAACTCTATCAGGTTACAGAGAACCATTCTCGTCTGTTATGTTACGAAGGTATGTTACATACCTTCAGAAAGTTTAATTTGTCTAGTTTCTCAGTATAAGTTTTATTTGTAAGGTTTTTCACATAAATAGGACAAATTCAAAATAGTGCATTTGTGAAAAATTGAAAAACCGTTGTCTTGAGTTACAAAACATTTATTTTTATAGATATCCCACTCCCATCCCACTAAGCGACCAAAAAGCTCTTAAAGGAAAAATCCTAAGCTTTCTTATGAAAAAAAAAATCCTCTTTTTGAAAAAAAAGGCAAAAAATGCTTTAATTTAGCAAAAAAAAAAAAAAAAGTCAAAAAAAAAATTTTTTTTTTTTTTAAAGTATTTTTTTCCGAAATATTGAAGAAATAGCTATCTAAACTATTTGGGAGAAAATTTTCTAAGAACAACAGGTAATAAGTTACATGGATGAGAAAAAACACCTGTTTGGCCAAAATGTCAAATTTTGATCCCCTCTAACTCAGAGAGATCTTGACCGATCTTGTTGAAAAATTGTGTCTATAACTACTATCCAATAGGACTAACCTTGGTGCAAATTTCGTCCCGATCGGAAGACATCGGTTTAAAAGTTGGTGCACTTGACATGAAATCCCCCATATATTTGATATATATAGTTTTTAATAATTTTTGGTATTTTTTGGCTGGCGTTTTAAAACTTGCTGGGCCCTTAATTTATTTGATGTTTTTTGTGAAAATATCTTTTAGTTTTTTTGCGAATCGCTTTTTTGCCTTTTTTGCCCTTTTTTTAAAATTTGCAATATATTTGTCCGTTCTTCCGCACTTTGTCCGTCCTCCTGCACTTTAGCATGGAAAACTCCTCCAGGACCCGTACTGCTCTGCAGCATTAGGATAGACTATGTATGGGAGGGTGTAATTATTACATAAAATCATTTTACAGCATATTATATCATTAAATCATTATACAATATTAGCCCTTAGGTTTAATTTCTACCTTTACATTTCTGAATGTTCTTCCTCGAGATAAAGCACAGTAATACCAGCAGTACAGCAATACCAAAATATGAGGGAGAAGTTAGCGTACAGTAAAACAATATCCGAATTTGCCCTGAGAAGTTAACGAACAGTAATGCCAAAATAGGCCAAGAGAAGTTAACGTACAGTAAAAGTAAAGTTGGTTGTCCACGCATGACTTTCCTCAAACCCAACGAATTTAAGCAGTTAATAGCTCAAAAGAAGGAGCTTGATCCACTGAGTGTTCTTAGACAGCCTACGTTAATTACAACTCTAGTTATAGAGGTTTGAGTAAAGGATAATATTGAAAAAATCTTGAAAAAAGTACAACTTGAGTATACGAGTTAGAGCCTATTTAGAGAAGACCAAAACTAAATTCTTTATATACACGCCAAAAGGAGTAAAAACTAAGACTTATTTACTAAAAGGTCTAGATGCTAATATTAACCCGGATGAAATTTTAAACGAATTGTGCCAATTTCAAAACGATGATTTACAATTTATTAAAGTCAGTCAGTTTTCGACAAAAAATTCTATTGAAAGAGAATACAGTCTACCAATATTTCTGGTACAAGTAACGCCGGAAAGTAATATAGAACAATTAAAAAATATAAAAACTCTTTTTTGTCGTTGTATAAAATGGGAGCAAATTAGACACCCGGAAATACCACAATGCCGAAATTGCCAAGGCTTTTTTCACAGTGCCGCAAACTGTTCGCTTCAAACAAAATGTGTCAAATGCAATCAAGAACACGAAAGAGGAAAATGTACTGCCGACATAGTTCCAGAAAATGAAAAGGAAAAATTATACTGCGTACTTTGTAAAAAATATGATCATCCAGCATCGTACAAAGGCTGCGAAATATATAAACAGCTGCAGCAAAAAGTTAGAGCTAAAAGAAAAATACTATTAGAAAATAAAAATAAAAATATAAGTTCTTTAATTAATCCAGAAAATAGCTATGCTAATATTTTAAAGGGTAATAATAATTTCAATATTAATACAAATAATGATAACACTTTTCTATTAGAATTAAAAAACATGATGTTAAGTCTAAACAACCAAATGGCAAACCTACAAAAACAATTAAATTTACAAGCATCTAGAATAGATGCAATTTTTTTTATGGTAGGTGTGTAAACATGGCAAATAGTCACATAAACATTTTATCAAAAAATCTTAAAATTATACATATTGATGTAACTTCTCTTATATATATAAGTAGGAGGTATGACCTTCAACATTTTCTTAATAAACACAATCCCGACATCGTGCTATTAAACGAAACTAAACTTAATCCTAAACATAAAATTGATTTTAATAATTATAAAATGATAAGAAAAGATAGAACTGGTTCCATAAGAGGTGGTGGTACAGCGATACTAATCAAAAATAATCTGAAATTTGACAAGTTTTCAAATAATATTATAAATTCGTTTAGTTTTTTAAAATCTTGCATAATTCCATTGGTTTCAAATAAAATGATATACATTATATCAGCTTATTATCTTCTGGAAATAATGATACGCATTTCAAATATGAAATTCAAAAACTTTTTGAATCTCTCGATGTACAAAATTTAAATAATTATTACATATTAGCAGGCGATTTCAATGGCAGACATACGGATTGGAGTAACCCAACTACTAATCAAAAGGGAAATAAACTTAAAGAATAGTTGACAGAAAACGAGATTCATTTTAGATGTCGACTTTATGCCTCTAATGTACCATCGTACCCTAGAATAGGATCTTATATAGATGTTTGTATTGCAGACTGTAGATTGCATATTATAAAAAAGAATAATACCTTGAACTGCATTGAAACTTTAGAATATGACAGTGACCATAATGCTTTACAAATAAATGCTTATATGAATAATGAGAAACAACTTTTGACATTAATAGAAGAAACTGAATCTTCGACATATAACTTTAAGAAGACAGATTGGACAAAATTCCGAAATAAAATCAAAAGCACATTAGAAAACAATACACAAATACCAAATAATCGTAACCTCACAAACACTGAAATAGATTTTCAAGTTCAGAGACTTAATGATATAATAATGGAAACTGTAGAAGATTTTACCCCTGAATTTAAAAATCATGACTATTTTCATAAACTAAACAACCCAATTGTTAAAAAACTACACTTTGAAAAAGTAAAATACTTACAGTGATTAAGAAACATAACAGATTGCAGCATATGTTATCTGAGCCATCTCTTAATTTGTTAAAAGTAAAATTAAAGTTATTAAAAAACTTATACACGAAAATATTATCACAATTTTAAACAAATATGTACAAGAACAGTTAACTAAAATAGATCCGAAAGCCTCAAAATGATGTTTGAAAAAATAAAGAAAAATTTCAAAAAGTTTAAACCTTTAGTTCTGCATAATTTAAAAATCCCAGAAAACCAAGAGTATTTATTAAGTAATGCAAATATAGAAGTTGGAGAGTTAGAGAAAGACAGTGAAAATAATTTCATAATTCACGAAAAAGAACAAATGCTAGATACTATCGGCAGCTTATTTGAGTCAGTTCACTCCTACAAACAAATAAATAATAATAACAATTTACATATAAAAGTTAATGATACTTTCAATAAATTTTTAGTAACGAAATCTAACTTCGAATACAATATGACCACTATAACAAATTTTAATCTAGAAAAAATTTCAAACAATTTAAATGAAACGCAAGCTGGAGATTATTTCATAACGTGAAAGAAAATATTATACATTTTCTCTAAAATAAGTGGAAAATTGTCTTCAGGGATAGATAAGGTACCAAATATAATTTTAAAAAATTTACCAGATATAATGATTTTTGAGTATTGTAATCTATTTAACATTATGTTAAATAACTCATATTTTCCCAAAAACTGGAAAATCGCTAAAGTTGTTCTATTACCCAAAAAAGATAAAGATATGAGTAATCCGAAAAATCTTAGGGGTATAAGTTTACTCCCCAATATTAGTAAAATTTTCGAAATGTGCATAAATAATAATATAAATAAATTTTGTAACAACAACAACCTGGTTAGTGAAAAACAATTTGGATTTAAATACAAGCAGTCGACTATAAATGCCATACATTTACTCACATCGAATAAAAATTATGTACAGGAGCTTGTTTAATAGACATGGAAAAAGCTTTTGATAACATTTGGATAGCTGGTTTGATATACAAATTAATTGATTATAAATTTCCATTACATTTAATAATACTCATATATAATACGATAAGTGATAAAACTTTTATGGTGTTTCACGAGAAATATAAAAGCAGAAAAATTTTTAAACTCATTAATGGGTTACAACAGGGTACTGTCAATTCACCTATACTTTTCAATATATTCATTTTAGACCTACTTAGCAAAATTGAAAATATTATAGCTTTTGCAGATGATATTATAATAAAGGGTGATTTTTTAGCTATTATCTTTTTGGCAACACTGGTTTAAACAGCTGACGCACGCTTCGTGTTTTGTTTCATTGTCAAACATCTTCAGTTTGGTATATAATTTAACTATGAATCGTCTTACAAACGAACAACGCTTGCAAGTTATTGAATTTTATTATCAAAATGCGTGCTCTGTTAAGAAAGTTCGTCGCGCGCTTCTTCAATTTTATGGTCAGTTTAATCAATGGGTACGTAAATAAGCAGAATTGTCAATTTTGGAGTGAATATCAGCCAGAAGCATTGGAAGAGCTACCAATGCATCCAGAAAAAGTCACAGTTTGGTGCGGTTTATGGGCTGGTGACATCATTGGACCGTACTTCTTCAAAGATGATGCGAATCCTAACGTAACTGTGAATGGTGAGCGCTACCGAGAGATGATATCCAACTTTTTTTTGCTCAAAATGCAAGAGCTTGACTTACATGACATGCGGATTCAACAAGACGGTGCCACATGCCACACAGCACGCGCAACAATGGACTTATTGAGAGGCGAGTTCGGTGAACATTTTATTTCACGTTCGGGACCGGTCAATTGGCCGCCTAGATTGTGCGATTTAACGCCTTTAGACTATTTTTTGTAAGGCTATGTTAAGCTCATGTCTATACAGACAAATCCCGCTTCAATTGACGCATTGGAAGACAACACTGAAGCATTTATTCGTGAGATACCGGCCGAAATGTTGGAAAGAGTATGTCAAAATTGGACTAAGCGGATGGACCATTTGAGGCGCAGTCACGGTCAACATTTGCATGAAATAATCTTCAAACATTAAATTATATGGACCGTACTATCGATTCAAATAAAGATTTCATGCATTTTTCTGAATTTTATGTGTTTTTTTTTTTTTGGAAAACTTTCCTATAGCTCTTAAAAAATCACCCTTTATATCGTGCTGACTGCGCAATTGATAAAATTAATAAAAATTTACAAAGCCTGTTCAATATCGTGGAACAATTTGCCTTGAATTTGAAAATAAATAAAAAAAAATGTGAAACAATATTATTTAGACCAACAGTAGATAAGTGCAACAGTAACATTAAAAAAAAACTGGAAATCATTTGGAATTAAGTCCAACACAAATAATTTTAATATACCAAAGAAAGAAATTGTCAAATACCTAGGCATATATTTAGATAAATTTTTATATTTTAACAACGACATCAAAGAGGTACTTATCAAAGCACGGAACGCATTCTTCTTATATAAAGCATTATTTTTTTCAAGATATATTAAATCAAGAGTAAAGATTATTCTGTATCAGTCACTTATTAGACCAATTCTAACATATGGATGTCCTATTTGGTTTAATATTTCACCATCTTATATGGAAAAAATTCGGGTATTCGAAAAAAAATGTTTAAGGTCTTGCACTTTGTTATTTAGATCTCCAGAAAGTAAGAAAGTAAGAAAGTAATTTTTAAAATATGTGTCGAATAAAAAGTTATATAATGAATCAGGTATAATAAGAATTGATAATTATATAATTAATTTAATAAGATATAATATTTTGAGATGCACAGCATGTACAGAAAATAATTTAATAATGGCTCTGTACTTTTCAAATGAAGAATATATATCTGAAACATTACAAAAAGGGTTCGTCCCACCGGACGCCTTTTTATATCTAGATAAAATAAATTTAATACAAAATGAAAATGGCATTCCAGTCTTGTATCATCATTTTAGACGGGCGAATATTAAAGCAGTCAATTGCAATAGTACAACACCGAATACTTTTAGATATGATGAAAGTATTGCTAATAGGGAACTTTACATTTTGCAAAGATCTAAAACCAAATTCGCCTTTTTAACCTTTAGACTTTAGTTTTTATTTTTTTGCTAATATATAAGTAATGTTTTTTTTTCAATATTTTCATTACAAATTAAAAAATTAAATATATCTTCTTCATTTGAAGTACATAAAATATTTATTTTTTGTAAAACCAAACTTATTGATGTGTAAACATCTACACGCGCAGGGGGTAAATTTCTATTTCACAATACAATCACAAAACAGCGTAACACAAATCGGTGAGAGCTGTAACACAAATCGGTGTGTGAATTATGATTGTATTGGTGGAAAAATTATGATATAAAATTGTTTTTTTATGCCATCTATGTATCACTTATATACGTTTATATTGGGATATTTTTAACGTTTTACAGCAAAGGGTTGTTGAATTAGCTGAAACAGTTTTTGCTATAAGTGATACATAGATGACGATTTCTGTTTGATTTTAAAAAATGACATAAAAAATCTTTAATTACTAGATGTTTACACATCTCCCCTGTGATCGGACTCACATGATTTTTTTTTTATCATATTAATAATACTAGAGAGACCATATAAGGGACTTTGTATATATGTAAGTATATAAAAACTATTATTGAGAACTAGCGTTTATTATAGTTTAAGTTTTGCTTCAATATTGTGAATAAATAAACGATTAAAAAAAAAAAAAAAAATGAATAAGGTGGGAGTTGAGTAAATTCCAATGCTTGATGGCATATATATGTATCTCTGTCTAAATACCTTTCATTTAAAAAAAAATTAAGGAAATCGGCCGGATAGAACGTCCAGACGGACTGACTTTAGTTTTCATAAATTCTTTTAATATACATATAAGATAGCATTAATATATGTATTAATATTAAAAATATTTCAAAAATGTATATCTGTAATATTAATAAAAAAATTAATATTAGTTTGACATGTCATATTAGAGTGGTATTTTTTTTTCCAGATTTTCGAATTTAAACAATATGTATTGTGAAATCATAAGTCCTTTGAGTGGTTGATTAATAAAATTTCATTGCGAAATTTAGAATTTTGAGATCTTTGGGTGCTTTTCTTTATAAAAAAAAATCGGGAAAATAGGTCCGAAAGTGATCCGACTTCACTAAAATTTTACAGTGTTTTTTTAAAGTTTTTTTTGTAAATTTTTTAAATATAATACAGAAATTAGCAAATCTGGCATCTTTTGTGGCATTTTAACCAAATTTTGAAAACAACTTGTATGAGGACTAGGTCCAAACGTGGACCGATTTCAAATTCCATCGCAATGGAATAACATTTGTGGCATTAAAGCCAATTTTTAAGGAAAATTCGTATAGCGACTAGGTCCAAACATGGGCCGATTCCAACAAATTTAAGTAGGGTTCATCTTTGGGTCAAAAACACTTTAAGTTCCAAATTTCAGCGCATTATCTTTATATCTGTGGTTTTCTAGAATAACCGCGTATGTCATAAAATCAAAATGTTCAGGGGAGCCAAAAAAAAGTTATATATGAAATTATGGGCTCGATATAAAGTTTTTAGAGCTTTTAATTTAAGAGTCCTGTAGATAAGGGCAATAAATACTTTATATAAAATTTTGAATCAAAAATCTTCAGAGGAATAGATCCTAGAGAAGGACGAAAAAAACAATATGTAAATAACACTTAAAGTGTGTGTAGATAAAACAACTTATATCGACAAACGTTGTTTTCTTTGAAAAAGAAAACTACCACTGCAACCACTCATGTAGACATAAGTTGTTATTGATTGAAAAATGGATTTTTTTTGTTCGTCAACAAAAAGTTAACGGGACTATAACAATATAACAATGAGAATATAACAACGTATCAAGAATAATAGTGACAAAAAATAACAGAAATAAACACACAAGTGTTTATAAGTGGTTATAAACTGAAAAATAATCCAAAGTTATTTTGCATTTTTTTTTTTCATTAATAACAACGTATGTCGCTATGTGTCGTTTTCTGAGAAAATAATTTGTCAGCGATCAAACGTAGGTTGACTTACGTCGATAGTGCTGCACATTAATTTAATAAACATTTAAGTTACGTCGTTATTTAAAGAATAAACTCAGAAATGGTCAATATTTTTTTTTTTTAATTTAACACATGTAAAGAGCGTTAAAAATTAATATATTTGGCGTCGTTAACTCAAAACTGACAAAAAATAGACGGTTACTCCAGAAATCTACAGATATTTGCAACATGTAATATTAGCACCAAAATAATATTGAACTTTGATAGGATATTGTGGACCTAGCACCCTCCGCCGGCACTTATATTGAAGGTAAAGAACTCATCTTCAAAACGAATTTCCAGTTTTTTAAATATCTAAATTAGTTTAAAAGTTATGATTTTTGCAACGAAAAAAGTCAAAAGGCCCCACTGTGTGGCGGTTGTCTAGAAGTTTGTTTGTTTGTAAAAACCACCATAGCCGATTAGCAATAACACTGTGTAACAAATTCAGGTTAGCAAAAGTTAGGTCGATTCTGAGAGTGAGAGGTGAAAATGGAGGCTAAATTAGAAGACCCGTATCGCGGCGTTTGTTTGTGTTAGTTCGAATTTTTTTTTTAATCGACCTTCGAACTTTGCAGTCAAATGTCGATTTTCAGCATATTGTTTATATGGTTTTTTGGCTATAACTCGTCGACTAATTGATATTTTTTCAATCTGTAAAAGCCAAATTATTGCTAGAGACCTGTGCAACAATTAAAATTTTTTAAAAAATTGATTTAGAAAATTTTTGTGGTGAAGCAAAATGTTGGAAAAATTATTTTTTTTTTCATGCTTTTTGAAAATATTTTCCACAAAACTAAGTCTTTTTTGCTTTCTGTTTGATCTATAATATGCTTCTCAGTTTCTTCAATAAATTTCATTTGAAAAAAAAAAACAATCATAATACAAAACTTGCGTTTTCCAGCTTAATATTAATTTACTTCTCATTTTTTATGTACCAATTTTGTTCAGTGTTGGTTTTGAAGAAACATTGAAAAAGAAATTATAAAAATATGGAAAAAAAAAATATATTTTTGAAATGTTAGTTATGAAAAGTTTTAAGTAAAAAAATTAAATAAATTAAACTAATGATTTGGCCCGTTGCCGTTTAGCAGGCGGCTGTGGATCAACATCACTGCTCTCTCTAATATCTTGGTCATCGTCATCATCATCAGAAAGGTCGATAATTTCGTCCAACAGATATTCTGGAATTTCATCTTTGTCTTCCGCTTCTTCCTCTTTTTCCTCGTCTTCCTCTTCTTCAAAGGTGTTTTTATACCACCAACAAATTTCAGCGAGTATTGCATCTGGAGATTTCTTTCCTCTGTACCTGAATCGAAAATAGTTTTCAATCGTTAACATGTTTAAATTGCGCACTCTGACAAAGATATTAGAAAAATTTAGGAATTCAAAATATGCACACTCTACAGTTACCTTATTTCAAATGGAAGCGCAGTTTGGTGATAACGTTCGCCTTGCTCATCAGATTCAGTTGACAACTGTTGAGCGAGTTGATCAAGATGCTGATGCAAGAGAAGAATTTTGTACGACATATTAACCCCAATTTCATCGAAAGCTGCCAACATGTTTGCAACAGATTGCCTGTAGTTGTCTTTGCGTTCTTTACCCAAAAGTCCTTTAATGACTGCTTTCAATGCGAGCCATGCATTTAATTCTCGGTCTGTCAGAACTTGGTCAAAATCTTGACGACTCATTAGTTTCCGTATGTCGGGTCCATTAACAAACCCTTCCTGAATTTTGGCGTTACTTAGTCTTTTAAGCGGTTGAATACTGCTGGTCTTTTTGCGATACATTTCAAAAAATTTTTAGCAATGCCAAGTTTAATTTGGAGCAACGGCAACAAAATTTTCATTTCAGGAACAAGACTTTCGTGTAGCCTATTGTCTTTAGGCCATTTGCGTCCAATGCGACTATTCTAGTTATGCTGTTTGTACTGGTTTCTTCCTTTAATACCTCCTCCGTATCGTGAATCCCAATCGCACAAAACACACGGATATTTTGGACGGCCAGATGCTGCTAAGCCTGTAATCAATGAAATTATTTTGAGGTCGCAGCAAATGCGCCACTGGTGTTCGTTATATTTGACTACTTCCAGAATGTGTTGCAAATTATCGAAATTTTCACTAGTGTCAGTGCTATACGCAATCGGAACAGATGGCATTCTATTTGTCTTGTGCAAAAGCACAACTTTTAAGCTGATTAGTGAACTATCGATGAATAAACGCCAATCATCTTTTTTTTATTGGTTAACCCTATCGTCTCCATTAACTTTTCAATATCGTTGCAATAAGCGAAATTTTTTGCATCATTCACATTGAAGAACTTTTCTAACTCTTTTTGGCGCTTTCGATATGCTGTTACTTTGGTAACTTTCGCCAGCAAATTATTTCCTTTCAAAAATGAAGCCAGTAGTTCTGATTTTTTCTGAGTCAAACACAAATTTGCAACAATTCCATCCAATTGATTTTGTGTCACTAGGATTGGGTCCTTTGGTGTTTCATAGGACGTACCTTCACCAGGGTCGTATTCTGAGAAGAAATCCATGGATGTAGCAGCGGCGATTGTAGTACTGATATCTCTTTGATGATCAGTACTTCGGTATGTTGGTACTGGAACGAATTATGAGTGCGGTAATGGTAATTGGACACTTGGCACTGCTTTCCTTCTATTCAAAGTTTTATGGTAGTTGATACATCCATAGCAATTTTCTTCTTGATGCGGGCTGTTGTCTAACCACATCATTGGTATACCAAAAGGCATAGCCTTCTTCTTTTCACTTTTCCATTGCATAAGAGTTGAATAGCAATTAAAGCAAACTTTTTTAGGGGCATAGTTTACGGCTGTGATAAACTCTTGCGAGAAATATTGTTTATAGGCTTCCAAAAAAAAATCACTCGCATTGCCACATTCTTCATCGCTTGCTATGAAACGTCCACAAACATTACAAAAATGGTCCATTTTACATTTTGGTTCCGACATTTTTAATACAATATTTATTATACAATGTTTTTTTGATGTGTAAACATCTATACTCGCAGGGGGGTAAATTTCTATTTCACAATACAATCACAAAAAGAGCGTAACTCATATCGGTGTGAGCTGAAGCAGATAACGCTGTGTGACTTATGATTGTATTGGTGAAAAAATTATGATATAACATTGTTTTTTTTTTTATGCCACTTTTTTAAAGCGTCATCTATGTATCACTTATATACGTTTATATTGGGATATTTTTAACGTTTTACAGCAAAGGGTTGTTGAATTAGCTGAAACAGTTTTTGCTATAAGTGATACATAGATGACGCTTTCTATTTGATTTTAAAAAAATGACATACAAAAATCTTTAATTACTAGATGTTTACACATCTTCCCTGTGATCGGACTCACATGATTTTTTTTTTTTTTTGTTATTTTTATGAAACCGATGCACTTAACTTAAATCACTCACAAAATGAAATAAGTTCCAAAAAAATTAATAGCTAATTTTATCACGACCGAGCGAAAATTAAAAGACATCAGCTTCGGCTGAGTTTCGAGTCTTAACTGAATCTTCATTTTTGAAATTAGTTCGCTTGTACGAAATAAAAAACAAAATCGCTACCTGTGTGGTGCACAGTGGCGCCATTTGAGTTTTTTCGTTGCAAAAATCATATCTTTTGAACCGAATAACATAATTAAACAGTTTAAACAGCATATGATAGATAACTGTTCAGCCTATGAAAGGGTGCTACGCTTTGTAGGGGTTATCAAAGTTAAAATTTTTAGAAAAATCAATTTTATGGTAACTAAGAAAAATTATTTTTACATTTTTAGATTGTTTTTATTTTTTTTCTTTAGGGTTTTATGTTTTAAATTATTACCCAACAAATTAAAAAAAAAATTACTTCTTTTTTAAATTTATTTTTGAAATTTTCTGTAAAATATTCATCACAATTCGTAAGAGAAGGTATA
This sequence comes from Cordilura impudica, assembly GCA_963682025.1. Taxonomy (NCBI): domain Eukaryota; kingdom Metazoa; phylum Arthropoda; class Insecta; order Diptera; family Scathophagidae; genus Cordilura; species Cordilura impudica. Next base: position 237,624,129 of record OY821518.1, on the reverse strand, counting down.
TCTAAAAGACTAATCATTTCTAAACTATAATTATTTTCTAACTCTACTCGTGACTTCACATGCCGCAGGGAAGAAATAAGTGGATCGGAAGATGCTGCCAACATGTTGAAGAGGTCCTCATTTTGCCTTACCCTTGATGCTTTGAATGTGTTCTGCAATCTATATTTTTTATAAAATTTGTTAAGAGACTCCTGTGCTTCTTCAGAAAGCTCTCCAATTGGCAAAGACTGGCACTCAATTATATCTTTGCCATGCGCCAATATTTTATGGATGGTCGGGGTCAACTTCTTCTGTGGATATATTTCTGCTAAAAGAGATGCAGTTTTCAATGCATATTCTTCATATTTTGTAGAACTGATATTTTCTTTGCAGTTTAAAACATTCAAGATCATTCCCAATCTTTTCACGATTTGATTGTCAATTCCAGTGATTCTAGTTACTGCCTCATCATTTTCCAAAAATCTCCTAGAAGTGTTTCCATCGTTTCAGTTACCCTATCCGTGCTGGGGACAGTCTACTTTTAGTTCAACTTGTTTAAAAAAAGCATCCTGTATTTGCTTCTTTCTGATCTTTTCCTTATCCTTTATTGATGTATTTTCATCAAAGTTTTCCTCCTCTTGTGGTAGGGTACACGCCAGTTTTAGCAAGAACTACATACACCTTATCCTTGCGTGCAATGGTGACATTCCATATTCGTAATTCTCCTCGTTTGTAGAATAGTTTAAATTACCAAAGTTCTTCTGACTCTTTTTGCAAATCGGGCATGACAATGTTGAGGTTGTTCTTGTCAGTTCGTTTACGACTTTTCCGTCAACCATGGTCAGATGGAACTCGTAATTGCATTCAATTTATTTTCCTTCTCCAATTTGCAGCTTTGTAGGCTTAATCTTGCTTATTTGTTCTTCAATGTCCTTCACCGTGGTCCTTATGAGTTCTGCCGATTCCCTTGCAAACTGAAACATTATTGGTCGGCAATAATGCACTGATGACGGACGTGGATTTTTCCAGTGTAGGGAAACATCAGATTTTAGCCGCAAAGGAACAACAGATGCCATAAACATATTTCCGTCCGATATTGTAGCGTCATCGAAAGATATCCTTTGCTTTTGTCCGGATGATCCATCGCAGCCCCATTTGCTGATCAATGTCAGTTTCTCAGGGAGAATTTTCACCTCATTTTCAGGAAGACTCTCCAACAACCGTTTTGCTGTATGGCCCATGAGATCCTGCAGATTGGCTTTCACAGAGACTTCCGTAAACTCCGTATGCAGTGGTCGTGAATTTATTTGGCTTGCGTAATATGCTTGTATCCTGGGAAAACGTCAGCCCCGTGTCGCATCAAGGATGCCCGTAGTATCTCATATTTTTCTTTGGAAAGTTGTAAGTCCATAAACAAGGCCAAGGCTTCTTCGGAACCATACTTTTTAATGTTTGCGTTTGTGGGCGTGGGAATGCTTTCCTTAATCCGTTTTAGTCGCAGTGGGCTTGCATCAGCAACAGATTTTGTAATCTGCGACCTAACTCTTTCATTATCCTTTGTATATTTAATAGACAGCGCGTCCGATAAATGATTCGTGGTCAAGTCATTGGTGGCATCGGCAAGTTTCCTCTTTCTTGGGAAAATTGAACACTCCTCAATACTTTTTTTTGGCCTTCCTTTTGATCCTCTGGTTGATGTGGTGGGTTTATCTACTGCCAATATATCCAGGATGGTGTCTTCATTAAGCCAGTCCTCGTATTTGGAGTTGAAGTTCTGAATGGTTCGATTAGATTTTACCCATTTTGCCTTAATATTTGCATATATCAGATAAAAATTATTTTTTATAATTTCGCTTCTCTCAATATTTCCGTATAAGCTATCAAGTTCTTTTAAAGCAGCTTCCGTGAAAAACTTTGGTGCAGTTGACCTTCTAAACAGTTCAAATAATTTTGAATTGTTCAATGCCATGTTTTCAGTACTTAAATTGTTTAACGCCATGGTTTCGGTACTTGTTGCGCCAACTTTTAGTCGTAGACTAATCCAGGCATTATGCTTATTTTGCAATATATAGGCTTATGCTACCATGCCTAAAAATTTACCTGTTCCCTGCATACATATGGATTTAAGCTGAATTATGCAATTTTGATATTATGCTCGTGTCTAAATAAGATTTGTGCCTACCTGGAGGGACCATAAGTCAATATTGTTCTTGACCATTTGTACTCCAAAGTAATTTTTAAGTGAGGTGCGTACCTGGGAATTTCAATGAGTAGTTTTTTGTGCATCCTGTGTCTGTAACAGAATAATGGGAGTAGACTTTGGCAGAGGCTCGCAGGTAGACAACCGACTTAAAATGCAATTTTTAAACTATTAGATCAAACTACTGTCAGTCAAAACATGTAAGGGATGCACGCCATACAATTTCTGCAACCATGTCTTTTTAACCTTTTTTACCTCTAGAAGCCAAACGGGCACGTACGGGCAGATAAAACCTTTTGAATTATGTGAAGAAATAATCAAAGAACATGTATTGCAAATATGGCAAATATAGAAAAATATGGATTTTTTTTATTTTCCGTCGAATTTGAAAAATAGTGAAAAAACGGATAGTTTTTAAATAGTGATTTACCAGGAGAAACACAAAGCAAACAGTTAATTTTTTTTTATCATTATACATTTAATAAATACATCAATCAACACAAACAAAAAATAAGGCGATTCGTTACCTATTTTTCGTGATATTACACCTGAAATCGCAACAAATTGACTAAAAATTGTGTGTTTTTTTGAAAACCGAAAGTCGGCCAGCTTTGAACGGTTATATCTTCTAAACTAAAAATGTGATATTTTTAAGAGTAGCATACTTGAAATCGTTGAAAAGTTTCCTATAACATGCGTTTATTCAAAACTTCGTCGGCGCACATGAAAATTTTGATTTTTGCAACCTCGTTTGCTCTATGGGCGCCACTGTGCGGTGGTTGAAAACAAAAAAGTTGTTTTACTAATTCCTAATTTTTGGAACTTCCCTTTTTAATTTCTTCTACCTAAATCGCAATTTATTTAATAGTTTTGGGATTTTTAACGCAAATTATCGACTAAGACCATTTTCTTTTCAAATGAAATTTATTGAAGAAACTGAGAAGCATATTATAGATCAAACAGAAAGCAAAAAAGACTTAGTTTTGTGGAAAATATTTTCAAAAAGCATAAAAAAAAAATAATTTTTCCAACATTTTGCTTCATAAGCACCACCAAAATTTAAAAAAAAAATTTAGTTGTTGGACAGGTCTCTAGCAATAATTTGGCTTTTACAGATTGAAAACATAGCAATTAGTCGACGAGTTATAGCCAAAAAAAAACCATATAAACAATATGCTGAAAATCGGCATTTGACTGCAAAGTTCGAAGGTCGATTAAAAAAAAAATTCGAACTAACATAAACAAACGCCGCGATACGGGTCTTCTAATTTTGCCTCTATTTTCACACCTCGCTCTCAGAATCGACCTAACTTTTGCTAACCTGAATTTATTCCACAGTGTAATTCTATCCAGCACTTTAGCTAGACAGGAGTTGAGGGAAATTGGTCTGTAGGATTTTAATAGTGTTTTATCAGATCCAGTCTTAAATATTGGAATAATGCTGTTCTTATGCTGTTGAGGAATATAAGATAGAAAAATTCTCTTATAGAAACATAGCAGTCTCTGTTTTAAAGTAAAAGGTAGTTTTTTTTAACATTGGGTATGAAACTCCTAAAACCGAAGAGAGTCCAAGTGTATTAATAGGAGTTTAAATTTCCATTGCCTTTTGTGACGGAGTGGTCAAGTAGGGTTCACAAAATATATTTTAAAACTTTGGGTAAATAGCATATCAGAAGAATTGTCAGACCAAAATACACCGAATTCTTCTCTTCTCATATCTGTTGGTCAGCTTAACATTTGGGTTATTTATATAAATAAAAACATTCAAACTGTGCATCCACCTACGATACTGCGATATTATCCAGGGATATAACAACAATAACAAACATACAACTAAATATAAATACATAATAAAGTATATACGACACATCCAATAACTGTGTCATTTTTTTACTGATTAAATCACTGGAGTGTATGAGAGAATGAGAATATGACAATAAAATGAAAACTGCAAATCATATCATTCGAATAGATATTGCAGCATTTATCGTAAAGTTCAGATTATTATGTTGTAAATGTAAAATATTCAGTGCATACAAATTGCATATTTCACTGAAGACATTTGCAACACTTTTATATAGTTTGCTTATCTTTACTACATCATCTTTGCGTCACTTACAACCTGTGTTATAATGCAACACACCCTTTTCCCCCACTTTGCTATGCAAAACAATTTAAGGAACAACCAACCAACATCTTGAACAGAACCTAAAGAATTGCAGACAGTCAAGAAAGCCATGACACGCAAGAGTATTGACGGTAGGAGTGGTTGAAGAAGGTGAAAATGAAAAAATATTCAAAAGAGATACAATGTGCTAATTAGATTTTAATGAAGATGTGCAACTGCATATATATTTTTTTTTTTTTTGATGGCAGCACCAATAACAAGAACAACACAAAATGTATAGTGGTAGTTTTAGAAGATGAAATTCTCTAAATGAAAAAGTGTCTTCCGCTATTTTCGACGTGAATGCTTTCACTTGCTGTCATAGTATATGTTCCTTCATTTTTTTTTCTTCTACTTTTCATTTTCCTACTATAATGAATGTATACTGCCAGAACCCAGCAAGATTTATTACAATTGCTGAAAACAATGGGATTTTTAAAAATTCCAGATCTAAGAATATCTGGTACACTTTTTGGTTACAATAATTTTTGCTGGGTAATTTCTTTTTTTATTTTTTGCTGTGCATTTGTAGGTGTGTCAAATTGTTTTTATATGAGTGTGTTTTTGAGTGCAGTTAGTTTTGTGTGACAACATTGTTTTGGTGTATAGTGGAATTTCATGTTTATGCATGTCGTAATATTAAAAATAATGGCTTTTATATGCTCACTGTGAAATTTTTCTATTAAGTTGTAGATGTGAGTAAATTTGAATTTGAAAAGTGTATGCGTGTCTGTTTTTTTGCAATATCTATGTAAATGACAATAAGCAACCAGTCTCAATTGCAGCGACTGGCGATGACTGTATTCAAGGAATATGATTGTATTAACTAGGTTTTATGTCAAGAGTTCTGAAATATCAAATGTAAGTTCAGCTTTTCAGAGTCTTGTAAACTACTGTGTCCAAATATAAGGTGAGTATTGTATCAAGATGAAAAATCTCTATTTATTCTTCCCAATCATTAGCATCGTCTTCCTGTAATTCCCCTCCGATACAATAAACTTATACTAACATGTTTTCTAATCTTCGAATCAGTTGTAAAAGTCATTTTCCGGAATGGCCTTCAAAGCACGCAGCGATTCGGCTTTTATTTCCACAATCAATTCAGAGCGGTATCCCCTGAGTGGTCTTTTGATCGTCAGAAGTCAAGATGTATGTGCAGAATTATATATATTAAATCCTGTCACTCCTATGAGGAGCATAGGGCCACAACAAATTGCTTCCATCTTCGTCTGTCTGACGCTAGACCTTTCACTTCATTCCAACTCATTCGCGTAGATCCGATGTCTTTGATGAGCTGTCTTTTCCACGTTTGTGCCGGACGTCCACTTCTACGAGATCCTTGTGGGTTCCAGTCGATTGCTTTTCTGGTTATGTCGGAAGGAGGTTTCCTCAGCGTGTGACCAATCCAGTTCCATTTGCGACGGGATATTTCTTTACCAATAGGCGTTTGGCTGCATATTATCCATAACCGATCGTTGGTAATTACCTCAGGCCACCTTATTCTGAGCAAACGGCGGAGACATCGGTTCACAAAAACTTGGAGATGGTTTACGAGCCTGGGAGATGCGTTCCACGTTTCGCAACCGTAGAGCAAAATGGACTTGATATTCGAGTTGAAGATTCTGATTTTTGTTCGGCTGGATGGAACTGTCGAGTTCCAGATATTTTTAAGAGCGCCGAATGCCTGACCAGCCTTTTTACCCGGTTTAGGATGTCAACATCACTGCCTCCATTAGTTGTTATTATGCTTCCTAGGTAACAGAAAGACTGTACGTTCTCGACTAAGTTGTTGTTGATCTCAAACGGTGTATCGATGTTTGTATTTATACGCAAAGTTTTAGTTTTCTGTAAGTTAATTTCGAGCCCAGCCCTGGAGGCAAGCGTGCTTAACGCATTCAACTTTGCTTTCAGATCTTCGTATTTGTGTGCTAAAAGACAGATGTCGTCTGCATAGTCCAGATCATCCAGCTTTCCTTGCAACCCCCATTGTATGCCTTTTTGGTTGCCAATCGCCTTAAGCATAATGACATCGACGACTAGGTTGAACAAAGTGGGTGAAAGAACGCAGCCTTGTCGAACGCCGTTTTTGATATTGATCCGGTTGCTGAGCTGATTCTCATGCAGCACGTAACGATTCTTTCCTTTGCTGTTCTGCCAGAAAGACTGTATAACGGGAAGGACGAGGGTTGCGCTAGAGAGTGGGTCCGCTTTGAGAAGTTCAGCTGCAATGTTGTCAACACCCGCTGCTTTGTTGTTCTTAAGTGCTTCAATGTTTTCAGCAACCTCGGAGAAAGACGGACATGTAGTCTGTATTTCATCGTTGGCGCTATGGCTTGCGCAGTCGCAGATAGAGGTAGTGGTTGCTATGTCCGATGAAAGAAGTTTAGTGTAGAACTCCTCCCATACTCTCAGTTGCATGTTAGCGGAAGTAACAAGTTCCCCTCTGTCATTTCGTACCGGTTTGCTGGATGTTCTGGCACGGTTGCTGAGAATCTTAGTAGCTTTGTAGAGGTCTTTGTTACGGTGGATTTTGCTGCCATTTGTGCCTCAGAGGCAATGCTGTCGATCCATCTTCTCTTGTCGCTACGCGCATTGCGTCTTACCAATCTGTTGAGGCGGTTGTGTTCTGCTTGCCATGCGGCTTTGCTGCTGCGAGTTCTTGCTGAGTTTTGCTCTGCTTTAGCTTTTTTTCTTTCCGAAATCATATCCCAAGTGTTGTCGGAAATCCATTCCTTTCGTTGGGTTTGGGTAGTACCAAGGTGGTCTGCGGTAGCTTGTAAAAAGATGGATTTTATGTCCTGCCAGGTGGCCCGGGAGTTTGCAGGAATGTTAGTGGTGACTGTGCGTAAAGCATTTGGTGATCGGAGCCGGTTTAAGTTAAACCTTCTTGATGTTCGTTGCTCTGTGCTTGTAGCAGCGACTTTGAAGCGCAACGATCCTACTAGTAAGTGGTGATCACTGGCGACATCCGCACCTCGCTTACTCCTTACATCTAGGATAGAGCCACGCCAATTTCTGCTGATCATGATATGGTCAATTTGGTTTTCTGTACGTGAATTTCGGGACCTCCATGTTGCCTTATGGATTTGCTTGTGTGGGAACACCGTGCCACCAATTACTAAATTGTTCGCCACGCAGGTATCAATCAGTAACGAACCGTTTTCTGTCCTTCTTCCGATACCGTGGGTATGTGCAGAATTAAGAATTAAGAATTAATGTGCATTATCGAGGTTCAAAAACCAAGAGTTTCCACTCTAAGGGTATAATGATGTTTTTAACTACTAAAAATATTTGACCTCGACTCACTATTTATTATACGGATTAACAAGTCCGAAATGTCGTCGAGGGGAATATCTACTATGCAGCCCAGGTTATAGAATAATAGATATCTAAGGCGCCGCTCCTTCAGTCCTGGTCATTCACACAGTAAATCTTGCGCTAACTCCTCCTCGTCCACATCCATACAGCTCCTACAGAAGTCAGCTCTTGGGACACCTATGTGTTCAGCCATCCGCCCTATTACACAGTATCTAGTGAGTGCTCTTATAAGTATGCTGATTGTCCCTTTACCAAAACCCAGGCGAGCTTTCGTTCTCCTTTGATTAGGCAAGGGCCATAGGATCTGGGATATTCTGCAAGACGTCACTTGTGTCCATCTTGTCCTTAATTTAAGATCTGCTGCATCTTCAGTTAGATTCGACACTTTGGATACAGGGATTATAATATCAGTGTCCATCGTCCCGCTCAAAGAATTTGAGCCCTTCCGCGCACACTCGTCGGCCAGCTAATTTGCTTTGACCCCACTAGGTCTTGGAGCCCATATCATCTTCACGGTGTGTTGCTGGATTTGGTCGAGGGACCTGATACATTCCCTCATACACTTCGGGTGTTAATACAACACCATTCTATAATTCAAATTAATGCAGAGAACATGCCTTTTATCGCAATTAAAAATAATATCTTCCGCTTTATCTTCTTCTGCTCCACACGCTTCACGCTTAATTTTAAAGCATTTTAGGTAGCTATTTAGGCAACCATGTCCTGACATTGGCTGTGTCAGATAATAATTCATATTACCGTGTATTTTTCCCACCTTTTTGGTAATGTTTGGAATTAGCCTATAGGTTCATCTACCTTTATCTTCTCTTTACCAGCCTTCTTGCCACTGTCTCAATAACGTTTGTCGTGCTTCGGTTCTAAATTGTTAACGCTCTGTAGTAACACCTGGAAACATTTATGACTTGTACCAGATTTAAGCTCTTTTCATAAGTTGTAGATCTACCGGAGGAATTCCAGCCAGCAAAAGGGCAGTACCTGTAGAAACTGTGGGATATGCTAATATCGCCATTAAAGCACTTATTCACTGAGACTTTAATAGTTCCTCAGTTGTATATTTTTGTCTCGTTGGCTTTTTTGTCCGGGATGTTTAAATCTATAATTCCTACCGACTAAAACCACCTCCCTTTTCGTACTATTTACCTGTTACGGTATTACGTCGCAGGGCAGGATAGACTTAGCTTCCCTCGTTTCTATTCGTTTTAAGTCTTCTGCTCTCAATGCACAACTTCTATAACATCAGTCACCCTGTTCCCGAATTGACTCTAGAATATTCCTTCTTCACTTGAAATTCTAGCTCTTGCCCCACGTCCTCTATTTGAGCTCCAAAAATAGCCACCCAGACAAACCACGCATAATAGCGACTGGCTTAAACGGCAGAATCGCCATAAAAAACCTCATCTTCCCCACAAAATAAAAAAAAAGATAAAAGTGCGGTAAAAAAATTATAAACGCTGGACTTTCAATGATTGGTGCAAGGCCTTTTGGTCCGATGAACCAAAGTTTGAAGTGTTCAGCTACAAGGGGCGAGTTCTTTTTTTTTAGCAGCTCAGCTGGAGATCGTGCATCGGATGCATGCCTAGTGCCAATGGTCAAATACGGGGGACGTTCCGTAATAGTTTGAGGTTGATTTGCTGGCGAAAATATTTGTGAGTTATGCAGAACCGAAGGAATATTCGATAAGATCCCAGTACAAAACTATCCTAAAAGATCTTGCTATGATCACTGGTATAAGAATCGAGGGTCGAAAATTCATATTTTAGCAAGATAATGACCAAAAACTTACAGCAAAAATTTGGAAGCATTACTTACAGACAAAGGAAGCAGCTGGAACTTGTAACGTTATGGAATTACCACAGTCACCCGAACACAATCCTATAGATTACTGTGGTATGAATTGGACGTTAAGTTTTTAACTACCTACCCTATATCTAAGGAAGACCTGTGGTGTAAACTGCAGGAAGCATGGAAGAAGATCACTGCAGAAACTTTGAAAAATGTGATTTAAAGAATGCCAAGACTATGTCGTGCAATTATATGAAATGGAGGTGGTTACACTGCTGAATCTAAAATTTATGAATAAACTGTAATTTCAAAGAAAGATTTATCTTTTAAAATTTGAAGAATTTTCATTTAAAAATAGTAGTTTGTCGCTATTATTATGTTAGGATAATTTAAAACATACGTTCATATCTTCTACATTGAAGTATTCAAACAACAGAATCCACATGCAATCGTTATAATAACAATGAAATTTAATGTTATATTTTGCTACGTTCTTGGTAGCAGAGCATTTTGTCTCTTTCTTGCAGTGGAAAATCATCATTATTTTAATATTAAATAAATTGACATTGTTACTCATTAGAATAATAATGAAGGCCATGATATGAATAGAATGTTGTTAACAAATTGTATTATTTCGAGACTAATCGACGTTTAGATTACAACCTATTAGTGTATAAGTAACAGCTATAATGATTGGTGTTTTGCTGTATGAAAGAATTAAAGACTTGGGGCCGTATGCAAAAAAAATTAAAGTGTACTTCAAGTAAACTTTATCAACAAATTTTGTAAGCAAAACATACAATAAAGTCTACTTGAAGTACTTTTTAATTTCTTTGCATACGGCCCTTGAACACTGGACGGAATTTCACAAATAAAATCCATTAACTCTAGGGAGCCCGTATAAGTAAAGGCACATTTGAAGATAGGGCTTTGAAAATACTATAAGTATTGAAAAGGCTAACATATTTAAGTTGAACAGGCAGAATGTTAGGCTTCAATTAAAGATACCATTATTAAAATAGATTCATTAGGAAAAATTAATAGACTGTAGAGCAATTCTTTAATGATATTAGTAATTTGATTTACCAAGAATATTTTTCTTTAGGTTAACAACAATATTAGTTAAAATTTTTATTTAAAAGATACCGCCAAATTTCAGTAGATATATAAGTGTCAATAATTGAATTGAAAATATTTGCCAATCTACTTATGTACGAGTATAGGGAAGGTTTAATATCAAGTGACCCAACTTTTCAAACCGATGTCTTCAGATCGGGATGAAATTCGCACCAAAGTTAGTCCTATTGGATAGTAGTTTAAACACAATTTTTCAACAAGATCGGTCAAGATCTCTCTGAGTTAGAGGGGATCAAAATTTGACATTTTGGCCAAAAAGGTGTTTTTTTCTCAGCCATGTAACTTATTACTTATTGTTCTTAGCAGAATTTGTTCCACATTTTTTTTACAAAATCAAATCAATTTTTTTGACTTTTTTCAAAATAAAAAAATAAATAATTTAATTAAATATAATCTTAGTCACATTAGATCCATTTATAACATAACTATTGAAGTATTTAAATTTTGTAAATTCTTAAATTCACAATATAAAAGCATGGTTTTGAGCGGTGCCATCGCTTGTTATCGCCGCATCGAATCTGCTCTTCAGTGTTTTCAATGTTTCCTTATGATCCTCTTTGCTACTAAAAACTATTCTAGTTTCTTTACAATAATTCTTAAGGTTTTAGAAATACTTTTTGAATACCCAGTCTTTCAGCCAGCTTATTTTGCCAATCCTTTCTTGGCGTTACTAGGTGCAGCTGTAGATTTCACTGCTGGTTTCTTTTTTGGCTTTGGAAATAAGTCGCATTGAATAGAGGTAGAAAACCTGGGTCTTCCATCGTCAAGCGGTAAAAAAAGCATGGTATTGAGCGGTGCCATCGATTGTTATCGTAGCATCGAATCTATTCATCATTGTTTTCAATGTTTCCTCATGATCCTCTTTGCTACTAAAAACTATTTTAGTTACTTTACAATAATTCTTTGCCCAATGGAATAAAGCACTCGCATATAAAATGCGATTTTGATGAGAGCACTGTAGGCTATACTTCGCTGCATTTCTTTTTAGGTTTGCTCCAATATGCTCCACATGGTCCTTTACCATGAACAGTAGGATGAAAATGCGACTCAGCTGGCATTCCAAAATCTTTTTTATGAGCTATAAGATTTGCGAAGCTACTTTTGTTTTTAAAATGTTGACGAGCTACGTCCGAAACGTAGTATACCTTCTCTACTGTAAATTTAGGTTTTAGATATTTTAGTATTATCTTCTGGTACTCATAAACTGCAACAGTATCATGTTTTAAATCGTGGGATATGATTGCCACACTTTTGTTTTACACTTTTTCATCTACTGTGAATATAGTTGCTTGGTCGTTACTGAAGTGGAATGCTTGTATGGCATCCTGAAGAACATATTTATAGTTTCCTGCGAAAACATATGAAATAACGAATTCACCAGACTTCAAATTTACCTTCAAATCCTTGAAGAGTGACCATTGCTCTTTGATTAGAAGGTCATGGGTTCTCAAGTTTAGCAATCCTTTACACATTTCTTCCACAAAATCATCCACATTTAATATTATTGTTTTCAATGTCCGTCTGTCAGTCTGAATCCAAAATTCAAATCTGACCTCCTCTATATATTCGCGATCAAAAGAGTTTATTAAATTCTCCTTGATGAATGTGGTTTCCGGGCAATTTGAACATTCACCTAAGTGGCGAGAAGTTGTTGCATTAGGACACATAATCAATTTAAGGAAATCGAGTTAATCATCAAAATCTTCTGGCGAACCATCTGTTAAGTACTTTAAGTTGATTTCCTTCAACATAAGTTTAATCAACATCTAAACTTAGAACGACAAGGAAAGATTGGAAAAAAAGCAGCAAATAAATGCGATAAATAAGCTGGATGAAAGACTTGGTATTTAAAAATTTAAATACTTCATCAGCTACAATAAATTAATTAGAACAAGTAAAAAACAAGTAAGAAATTTATAGTCGGTCAAGACCGACTATACGACACCCTATACCATGCGTTTAAAAACCCTATCTCTTAGGCCCAACTAACTGGACATAGAAAATAAGCAAAAACCAAATTTGAGCGGGATTTTTATTAATTTTTTTGGCTGCAGATATGAAAAAGTTCATATCGGATGCTATATCTATATAGGGACTAGGCCCAAATATGGACCGACCCAAATTATGTTTGGTAAAGTCTCTTATATTTTGCAAAAATATATACAAACGAAATTTGAGAAGAATCAGTGCAATATTTTTGTTTTTTAATAGATTTAAGTGAAGATCGGGAAGCAGCTCTATATGGGGTCAAAGGGATCATTTTTGGACTACTCATTAATGGAAGTAATGAATGCATACAAACCCAATTTGAGTAAGATCTCTATGACAATTTGGATCTTATGGCAATTTATGTCGATTTCATATGGGTAATTTGTATGGGGGCTAGGTCTGAACATGGACCGATTCTAAACAATTTCAATAGCGTTCATCCTATGGCCGATAAAAGCTTATATACCAAATTTCATCAAAATATATTCATATTTGCGACCTGCAGTTTGATTACAAGCTTTACATGGACACACAGACGGACGGACGGACGGACATTGTTAACTCAACTCAGAAAGTGATTCTGATTCGATCGGTATAATTAAAGATGGGTCTAGGTCAAATATTTTTGGTTGTTACAAACAGCAGCACAAAGTCATTATACCCAAACCACATAGTGGTATAGGGTATAATTATAGTCGGTCTAGACCGAACTAGAACTAACTGGATATAGAAAATAAGCATAAACCAAATTTGAGTGGGATTTTTATTAATTTTTTTGGCTGCAGATATGAAAAAGTTCATACCGGATACTGTATCTATATGGGGACTAGGCCCAAAAATGGACCGATCCTGACCATGTTTGGTAAAGTCTCTTGTATTTTGTAAAAATATATACAAACACAATTTGAAAGGAATCCGTGCAATATTTTTGTTTTTTGATAGATTTAAGTGAAGATCGGGAAGCAGCTCTATATGGAGCCTATGACTAAGAGTTGTCCCATAGGGATAATTTTTGGACTACTGATTAACGGATGTAATATACACATACAAACCCAATTTGACTTAGATTTATATGATAATTTGGATCTTATGACAATTTATGTTGATTTCATAGGGTTCATTTGTATGGGGGCTAGGTCTGAACATGGACCGATTCTCACCAATTTCAATAGCGTTCATCCCATGGCCGATAAAGGCTTATATACCAAATTTCATCAAAATATATTCATATTTGCGACCTGCAGTTTGATTACAAGCTTTACATGGACCACAAACGGACGGACGGACGGACATCGTTAAATCGAATCAGAAAGTGATTCTGATTCGATCGGTATAATTAAAGATGGGTCTAGGTCAATGTCATTATACCCAAACCACATAGTGGTATAGGGTATAAAAATCGTTATGTTATAATTGGATCTAATAAATTATGTATTTTTTTATTTTTATACCCTATACCACTATGTGGTTTGTGTATAATGACTTTGTGCTGCTGTTTGTAACAACCAAAAATATTTGACCTAGACCCATCTTTAATTATACCGATCGAACCAGAATCACTTTCTGAGTTGATTTAACAATGTCCGTCCGTCCGTCCGTCCGTCTGTGTGTCCATGTAAACCTTGTAATCAAACGGCAGGTCGCAAATATGAATTTTTTTGACGAAATTTGGCAACTAAGCTCTTATCGGCCATGGGATGAACGCTACTGAAATTGGTGAGAATCGGTCCATGTTCAGACCTAGCCCCCATACAAATTACCCCTATGAAATCGACATAAATTGCCATAAGATCCCAATTGTCATATAGATCTTACTCAAATTGGGTTTTGTATGCGTTCATTACGTCTATTAATGAGTAGTCCAAAAATGATCCCTTTGGCCCCATATAGAGCTGCTTCCCGCTCTTCACTTAAATCTATCAAAAAACCAAAATATTGCACTGTTTCTTCTCAAATTTTGTTTGTATATATTTTTGCCAAATACAAGAGACCTACCAAACATGGTCAGGATCGGTCCATTTTTGGACCTAGTCCCCATGTAGATATATCATCCGATATGAACTTTTTCATATCTGCAGCCAAAAAAAATTAATAAAAATCCCACTCAAATTTGGTTTTTGCTTATTTTCTATGTCCAGTTAGTTGGGCCTAAGAGATAGAGTTTCTAAACGCATGGTATAGGGTATCGTATAGTCGGTCTAGACCGACTATAATTTTCTTACTTGTTTTTTATTTTTATTATTATTATTATTATTATTATAGGTACTATTATAATTATTATTATATATTAATTTAATTATTATTACAAATAAATAAAAAAAGTAATTTTTCAACATTTCTATAGAAAAAAGTATTTTTTTTTCCTGAGGTCAACATATTGCGGATTTGCGGAAAATTTTCCGAAAACAATTACCCGAAAACAATTTCCCGAAAAGAATTTCCCGAACACAATTTCCCGAAATTACACTTTCCCGAACACAATTTCCCGAAATGACAATTTCGCGAAATTAAAATTTCCCGAACACAATTTCCTGAAATTACTATTTCTTCAAAGAGCTTGTTGATGACATTTCCGAAACAATACCATCAGAAATTCCGGCCGAAGCGCGAGCAATTAGTTCATGACCACTTGATGTAGTGGTCCGGGCAAGATCTTTCAGCTCATTAACGATTTTTTCTTTAGCAACGAAAGCCGCTTCGTCACTGTGATTGTGAGGAGTCACTTTTTTATAGTATCGTTGCAAATTATGACCCTACCGATACAATGTTTTCCTCGATAATGGATACAACGCCAATAACCGCTATCAACGGACCGACCGTCGTCATGATACAAGAAACCATTCAAAAGCAACCTCGGTTTGCCTTTTTCGCTATCCACGAATTCGAGTGGCATAGTAACTGTGTTACAACCCAAATAACTAAATAAACTTCGCTATGCAAGGTGGTAACAATTCCGTAGCAGCTACTGCATGGGCAGGATGTGATGGAAAAAGTGAGCGTTATCCGTCGGGAGTGTTCAAAGTTACAATGAAAAAATAAGCGTATGACACTCCAATAAATAGGTCCGGACGACGAGGGAGGGTGGAAGAGGAAGGGCGTGGTGCGGGGTGGGGGAATTGTTTTTACGAGTAGTCGTATACTTGGAAAATGGTTTTTTCGAGAAATCGGGTGCAGCAAGTTTTATTTTCGGGAAATTTTTACTTTTTTTATGGGGGAAATCAAGAATATATGGGAAGTTGTAAACTAAAAATTGGGATTTAGTAATTTCGGGAAATTTTAATTTCGGGAAATTGTAATTTCGGGATATTGTTTTCGGGAAATTGTAATTTCGGGAAATTGTTTTCGGGGAATTGTTTTTTCGGGGAATTGTTTTTTCGGGCAATTGTTTTCGGGCAATTGTATTTGGGAAATTGCTTTCGGGAAATTGTTATTGGGAAATTTTCCGCAGAGGCATATTGCGTGCATTACAGTATCGAAGGTATGGAATTTTTGTTAGATATGTTTCATACCGTCGGAAAGGTTAATTTGCCTAGTTTCTCAGTATATGCTTTATTTTTAAGGTTTTAGAAACACTAAGAGACCAAAAAGCTCTTAAAGGAAAAACGTAAGCTTTCTTTTGAGAAAAAAAAATTTTTTTTTTATTTTACAAAAAAATTTTTTTTATATTTTTAAATTTTTTTTCCGAAGGACTGAAGAAATAAACTGTTTGGAACAAATTTTGCTAAAAACAATAGGTTAAAAGTGACATGGATGAGAAAAAACACCTGTTTGGCCAAAATGTCTAATTTTGACCCCCTCTAACTCAGAGAGTTCTGGACCGATCTTGTTGCAAAATTGTGCCTAAACTACTAGCCAATAGTAATAACCTTGGTGTAAATTTCATCCCGATCGGAAGACATCGGTTTCAAAAGTTGGATCACTAGACATGAAACGCCCTATATATATATTATGTCCTGTGATTCCTAAAATGAGCAGCGAAGCACACCGGGTTACATCTAGTAATATAATAAAGAGGAAATGTGTGTTTGTCTGTAGGAGGTAATTTCCGTAACTGCTCATCTGATCTTCTTGAAATTTTCACAGAGTCTTACTGCGTATATGGGAAGTTCTATAGGCTATAGCTTTTTGAAATATTTTTAGTGGGCATGGCACCTCCCATACAAAGTAAATTTTTAATATATTATATATTGAGTACGATGACAAGGAGAGCTTTGCAGATTTGTGTGACGTAACCTATTGTTAATATCAGTAGCTATGCCGGAAATGGACGGGATCGGATAAGTGTGCGTATTACTTCCCATACAAAGTAATTACACAATATCATATATCTCGAGCACTATGACAGAGACAGCCTTGCAAATTTATCTTAGGTCATCTATTATTAACGTCAGCAGTCAGTCAGTAGTGAGAGTCTTGGGACTTTCCATAAGCCCTTTCATTACGATGGGTGGTAGGGAGAGGGGTAGCGAAGCACAACGGGTTACATCAAGTATACTATACAATATTAAATTTTTAGATTAAAATGAATTATATAATTTTTAACAATATTTAACAGCATATTTTCCGTTTTATAGAGCAATTTATTATCTTACAAATTATTTCGGATCATTCACAGTGCTAAAAAAAAGTTTAGTAAGAAGTACCCAAACATTTAAGAAGCTTCAAATTTTATAAACATAACAAACGTTTTAATAAAAGTTTCATAATTAAATTTTTAAAGCAAAATTTTTTAAGTTATTAAATATAATTTCTGTTTTTCTTTTGTATACGAACGGTTTTGAAAAATCAAACTATAAAGAAACATCCTTAACTAGTTTCAAAAGTAAGTTAAACAAGGATACCTTACCTCTTTTGTGTATTAATATGTGAATAGTTCTAAGTGTGTGTGTGTGTGTGTGAGTTCGTAAGTATATAAGAGTGTATGTATATGACTCCGTGTGAGTCTTTTAACTTTAATGATGTCCTACACATGCAGAGGTACATTAAAAAGGAAACCAAAAAGACAAAGTGTAGATGCTGTGACAATGACTGGTGGTGGTTGTTCTGTTTTTTAATTCTTTTTTTTTTTTTACTTCCATTGCTTTGTTTCTTTCGATGTGTGCAGATTTCCGCTTTATTTTTTTTTTTATTCATACAGAAATTTTTTAATAAGATACTCGTATCAACACAGTGACTAGTGTAACACTCATACATGCCCATTCGATTACGCTTATCAATTTTAACGCACTTAATCTGCGTACATGTAAATAATCCCATATTATGTGTGTGTGTGTTAGTGTGTTAGAAAGCGGTATGCGGTACAATTGTCAGATAATATTTATTTCTGTTAGTAAACTTCGCTCGTTAGAGTATACCAAGACGATTGAGGCATCAAAAGATTTTTTAGGGTATTTTCATCGATTAAGCGTTAATGTCACCAGACAACATCACGCAAAACCAAATAGATCATATTTGTGTTAGCGCCAAATGGAGTAACTCTTTGTGTGATGTCCGGAACCAGAGAGGACCGGATATTGGAACAGATCACCACTTATTAGCTTGAAGGATTGTTTTTAAATTAAAAAATGTCAAGTCAACCCAAGGCCAGACTAGAACCAAATACAACATCGAAAGACTAGAGTCCCAGCGACATCGAGAAGCCTTCCTAGAGCAAGTGCGGAATAACGTAATCGAACCATCAACGTCGGCAGAAAATGTGAATGAAAAGTGGAAGAATATTAAAGCCGCTATAATCGATGCCTGTGTTTCAAAGCTTGGAAACAAGGAAAAAAAGAACGAAGACTCTCCGCAAACATGGGATTTGATTGATCAACGTGCAAGTCAAAAAGATAAAATTAATTCCATCAACGATATAACTAAAAGAAAGGAAGCACAAAATCAGTATCGACTGCTAGACAAACAGGTAAAACGGTCGGTCCGAGAAGATAAAAAGAAAGAAATACGCGATATGACCATAGAAGCGGAAAATGCAGCTAAGGCTCATAACATGAAAGACCTGTTTGTTGTTACAAAGAAAATTGCCAGCACTGGTTACAAACGCACATTACCAGTGAAGTCCTCTGATGGAACGCTAATAACCAACGTCGATGAACAGTTGAAGCGTTGGAGAAAACACTTCATGAATGTTTTAAATATTCAAAACGAAAATGTGACCGTTACAAGAAACAATAACGTTACCACTCTGCCCATTAGAACGGATCCTCCTTCAAGGGATGAAGTGAAGTGATTGACGCCATTAGAACTCTAAAAAATGTGAAAGCAGCAGGAATAGATAACATAACAGCTGAAGTTCTTAAAACTGACACCGAACTATTTGCAAACATATTACAACCACTCTTGGTACAAATATGGAATTCTGAAATGTTTCCGTCTGACTTGACAAGTGGCATAATTGTAAAACTGCGTAAGAAAGGTGATGCAACGGATTGCAACAATTGGCGTGGTATTACGATTCTCTGCACGGTGATGAAAATCTTCATGAAAATAATTCTGGAACGAATGATTCATCAAGTAGACGTACTGTTGCGAAAAGAGCAAGCAGGTTTCAGAAGTGGCAGATCGTGCGTTGATCAGATAAATACGCTTCGAATCATTATAGAGCAATCTGCTGAAATGCGGTCATCCCTGTACCTTCTTTTTGTGGACTACGAAAAAGCATTTGACTCCATCCACAGAGAGTGCATTTGGGCTGAATTGGAGAACATAGGTGTGCCTAACAAAATCATTTCTATAATCAAAAACAGTTATGAGAATTTTAAATGCACGGTT
The DNA here is from genome assembly GCA_963682025.1 of Cordilura impudica. NCBI lineage: Eukaryota > Metazoa > Arthropoda > Insecta > Diptera > Scathophagidae > Cordilura > Cordilura impudica. The sequence goes on along the minus strand of OY821518.1, from coordinate 237,604,768 downwards.
CTACACGAAGGAAAGATGTCCGAGCGTTTTCAGACAATTTCATGGGTTAGACAAGGCTGTTTGTTATCGCCACTGCTGTTTCTGATCGTTATAGATGCAGTAACTAATCGTGCGAATGAGAACAAAGCGCGTGGCATTGTGTGTAATCCTTTGGACTGGAGGGTCTAGATTATGCTGACGACAAATGTGAGCTCTCCCACAAGTTTATTGATATGCAAAGCAAACTTAAAGACCTGGAACTTGAATCCTTCAAAGTTGGGCTTAAGATAAATGTAGGAAAACTCAAAGAAATGCGGATAAACACAACGTCAACAGAGCAACTAAACTTCTTGGAGCATCAAGTTGAATGTGTTGAGGAGTTTACGAAGTATAATATCTGAAAATGGTGGTACCCTAAAAGATGTGCAAAATATAATAAAGAAGGCGCTGGGCTCATACACTCAACTTCGCAAGGTATGGAGCTCAAAAGACTACAGCCTCAGCACGAAAATCCGTTTGTATAAAGCTTGTATCCTTTCTGTCCTGCTCTACGGATGTGAAACATGGTTTGTAACGGAGTCAATACAAAACAAACTGCGCGCTTTTGTCAATAGATGTCTTCGCGGAATCCTTAGGGTGTTCTGGCCCAATAGAATAACAAACGAAGAACTCTGGGCGAGGACAGATATGTACGACATAAATGTGGAAGTTCGGCGGAGGAAGTTTGGATGGATAGGACATACACTTCGTAAGCCATCGGACGAAGTATGCCACCAAGCTTTGGTATACAACCCCCAAGGAAGTAGGAGAGTAGGAAGACCAAGAACCACCTGGCGAAGATCAACATTGGGTGAAATAAACAGGCTTGAACAAAACGGTCTTGAAGCAGACGGTCCTGGACGAAGATACAACAACATTGGGGAACTCAAAGAAGTTGCTGAACGAAGAGATAGATGGAGTAATCTTGTAGACAACCTATGCCCAGTATTGAGGCGGCTCGTAATCGAAAGACGACGGGCGAGATTATATTATTATTATTAAGCTTTAATCGGTTAACAGAATAATCGACCGAATGGTCGATTAACTATTCAAATAATTTGAATTTTCGTTTATATATAACGCATAAATCGGTTAAATTGAGCCGAATAACGGAAACTTACTTTTTTATACCCTTCATATCACTCTGCAGAGGGTATACATCAGTTCGTCATCCATTTGTAACGCATCGAAAATACAAAATTCTTGATCTTTATAACAACTCAAGTCGATATGAGATATCCGTCTGTCTATAACAAATAATGATAAACCATATTCCTGGCAAAACTTAAGATAATATTGTTTGCCATTATTTCGAGCAGGTTCGTATTTATAATGAGCAAAATCGGGCATTATTGTAACAAGATATGACCTAAAATATGAAGACATCTCTTAAACAAATTTCGAAAAATTCAAGGTGTTTGTTGAAATAATTCTTTAGTAGTAAATTTATCAAATTGTTTAGTTTTTCAAATATTTTGTTTACATTTGCTATAAATAATGCAATAAGTCCAGATATTAATGCAAAGGGTCCGCCATCTAACGTTTTTTTTCAACTAGTGCTTATTTCGTGAATGGCAACACTTAGCTCATGTCTGATTTGACAGATAATTAGTTTTATCCTTCCGCTGAACGAATATGGTTGTGTATACGCTTGAACAAGGCTGGCAAATATTGCGACATTACTTTGAAAATCATGGTAATGTTGCAGAATGTGTGCGAAAATTGTGTACGGATTTTGGAAGAAGAGAAGCACCGTCAGCTCCGTATGTTCATTATCTTGTGAAAAAAAGTGAATGAAACTGGCATCCTCATCGATAAACCAAAGCGTGAAAAGTCAAAAACAGTGCGTACACCCGAGAATATTGCTGATGTGGCAGAAAGTGTGCGTGAAGCGCCATCAACATCAATTCACCGTCGTTCTCAAGAATTGAACATTTCGGAGGCATCATTGAGACGAATTTTGCATAAAGACCTTGGTATGACGCCATACAAAGTCCAATTGGTTCAGGAGTTAAGCCAACTGACCATCCAATGCGTTTTCGCTTCGCTAAGTGGGCCTGCGAACGACTTACAGAAGATGACGATTTTGCCAAAAACAAAAATCATCTTTTCAGATGAAGCTCATTTTGATCTTGGCGGGTATGTAAACAAGCAAAATTGTCGCATTTGGGGCACAGAAAACCTGCACGTATACATTGAAAAGCTATACAACCAAAACAAGTCACTGTTTGGTGCGGATTTTGGTCCAGAGGCATAATTGGGCCATTTTTCTTCGAAAATGAGCAAGGAGTGGCCGTTACAGTCAATGGCGATCGTTATCGGGCCATGTTGAACGAATTTTTGTTCACAAAAATTGAAGAGGAGGATATTGGCAACATTTGGTTTCAACAGGACGGCACTACGTGCCACACAGCCGAAGCTACACTCGATGTTTTGCGCCCTGTTTTTGAAGATCGCATTATCAGCCGCAGAGCTGATGTCATTTGGCCACCTCGAAGCTGCGATTTGACACAGTTGGACTATTATTTGTGGGGTGCCCTCAAAGATAAGTGTTACGCCAACAACCCAGAGACAATTGACGCTTTAAAGGACAATATTCCTGAAGCCATTGGTGAAATACAGCTGCACACAATCGATAATGTGCTTAAAAATTGGACCGATCGTGTAGGCTACTGCATGGCCAGCCGAGGCAGCCATTTGAATGAAATTATTTTCCTTTATTAACTGGAAGGATTGTACTTTTAAATAAAAAAAGAAATTTGAGATAATATTCAGTAGTTTTTTTTATAGCATTTTCAAAAAAAGAAAGTTATTTGGCGGACCCTTTATAAGTAGAACCCAGGTGGAGGGTACCAAAGATCCGGTAAAACTAAATATAACAATGTTTGTTGGTTTTTTTTATTACTTATTTTTTATTAAGAAACTCTGCCCAAATGAAAAGGTTATTTTTCGATTTAAATTTTTTGGGTTCATGGATTCATGGAGGTTCGTACTACCAATATCTTCATTGGTGCAATGGTGATACTCGTTTTTCTAAACAACTAAAATTGAATCTGGCATTTCTAACAATATCTGATTTTGTTGAACAAAGAAGTTTCATTTATTATTTATTATTTATTTATTTATTTAATTCCATTTCCTGTACAACAACATAGAGTCTTATATTTAAAGTACAGGAACGTATTGCGTTACAAAGAAAAAATTTTACAATATAATTAATTATTAACATAACATTTTTAGTAAATATAACAATATTGATAAAAAAAAAATAGACTATTTAAAAAAGTCAAATAAAAAAGTTTGAAACTTTTAGCATTGCTGTTTTGTTGTTGACTTAGTGGAAGATTGTTCCAAAGACGAGCGGCATGTACATAAAACTGCCATTCAGATACTACTCATTGATGCTTTGGAATTACAATATTTCGGTTTCTTGGCGATTGGAAAAAACGGATTTTGTCAAATACATATTTGGGTGTTTGTCTGTTTATTATTTTATGCAAAAATGTAAGAGTGCGAATTTTCAACAGATTATCAAGAGAGACCCCGTAAAGATTACTGGAATCAGAGGAAACATGATCAAATCTTCTCAATCCATACACATATCTTTTAACCTTATTAAACAAGACATTTAGTTTCCTATTACTAACTGCATCACAGCTTCCAAATAGCTCACACCTATACAACAAGGAAGGAATCAGATACGTCTTGGCAAGTAAGGCCCTTATTCTTAAAGGGGTGAAATACTGTGTGGACCAGACAGCTCGTAGTTTTGCATAAGTTTGACCAACCAGTGAATTTATATGATCAGTCCATGTCAAATTGCTATTGAAAGTTATCCCTGGATTTTTCGGCGTATTAACAATTTCAATTTTGTGGCCATTTAAAGCAATATCTTCAGAAATGGTGGGATTTAAAATTTTTTTTCGTATAACAAAGCATTTAGATTTCTGGGGATTCAAACAGAGTCCATTAGCATTAGCCCAAAGGTAGATTCTGTTTAAGTCGTCATTTAGAAGGGTTATGCCTGAAGCAATATTCTGAACTGGGCTACTTAAAGTGAGTTGCACGTCATCTGCGTATAAATGTATCTTACAATTGGAGAGTTGTTTTGGCAAATCATTTGCGAACAAGGAAAATAAAATTGGACCTAAAATAGAGCCCTGAGGCATTCCCTAGTAAGGGATAATCTATCTGACCGTACACCGATTACAAATACTGATTGTGTGCGGTTCGAAAGATATGATGATGTAAGTTTGGTTGCTGTATCCATAAATCTAAAAAAGTGTTTCAGTTTTCCAAGGAGTATATCATGATCTACCGTATCGAAGGCCTTAGAATAGTCTAGAAGCACTAAAAAGTTTATATTTCCATTTTCCAATCCTTGCCGTATGTTCTCACTAACTTCCACAAGAGCCGTAACGCAGCTATGGCATTGACGAAAACCAGATTGCGTACTGCAAAGCAAATTATGTGTATTGACATATGAAATCATTTGTTTATACAACAGTTTTTCCAAGACTTTCGATAGAAAACACAATATGGCTATAGGTCTGAATTCTCCATTTGACTTAGGTAAGGGCACAATTTTTGCATGTTTCCAGTTTAGCGGGTACATACAAGACATGATAATAGTATTAAACAGATGAGTAACATACGGCAAAATCAGGGGTAGAAGTAATCTTATAAATTTTGGGTGTAAGTTATCACTGCCCATTGCATTTGATTTTATTAAAGAGCACATTGAAATAACGTCATTTTGAGTTACGCAAGAAAATTGAAAATTAACCTGTTATCTGTATTTAAGGTGTCTGAGGAAAAATTATAAAAAGTGGAATTTGCTTTAATTACAAGTGCGTTGGTAAACGTTCTATTAAGCATATTTGCATCTACTTGGCAAGCAATGTTGTTGTTCACATTACCAATTCCTATTTCGCGAATAGTATTCCAAGTCTGTCGAGAACTGATTGCAGTGCTAAACCGTTTGGAATAATATTCGGTTTTAGCATATCTGATATGTCTATTAACATTTTTCCTGGCAATGGAATATTGTATTTTAAGCTCAGATGTTTTAAATCTCCTCCACCTGGCATATGCAAAATCCCTTTGGTGTATAGCATTCCGAACAGCATTTGAAAACCAGGGTTTTTGTCTATGTATCGTTCTCTTCTGTTTCAGTGGTACAGTTAAATCAAAAAGGTGTTGAATATTGTGCTCCAAAAATGATGATTGCTTATCAACGGAAGACATAAAATAGATGTCACTCCAAGCAATGTGACAGGAATATTCATATAAATGATTAAAATCTATGTGTTTAAAGTCACGATAACTGAAAAACTGATTAACTTGTTGAACTTGAAAGTTATATGTTAGAAAGTTCAGGTCATGTTTAGAAAAACATGGAACTGATATCTGAACATACAGAATTATATTCGCGGTGTTAGACACAAAGAAAAGGTCAATCAGCGTGCTTGATGTAGATGTATGGTGTGTTGGATTTTTCATATTTACTGGAAAAAGACCAAGCGATAACATATTATCAGGGTGGGTCGTCTCCATTAAGATATTTGAATTAAAATCACCAGTAATGACTATATCATCATACTCTGAGGCCAGATTCTCAAGCGTAGAATACAAAACGGTCAAAGGTATTCTCTTATTTGGCCTATAAACGCAACCCACTAATAACTTTTTGCCAAATGATAAAACTTCAATGAAAATAAACTCAGCTACTTGCCCAATTGAACTATTTGATGACTTACAGCAAATTTTGCAGGAAGTACTATTTTTCACAAATATCGCAACACCACTACCATGACTTCCTCTATCAAATCTAAAAATCTTGTAACCAGAAGAACATATAAGACTATCAGGGGTTGATGGTACTAGCCATGTTTCCGAAACACAAATAACATCAATGTCGGAGTTCACAAAAACTAATTTAAATTCATCTTCTTTATTGTTCAAGCTTTGAGCATTTATGTGTACGATTTTAAAACCTTTTTTGTGCTTAGCCAAGATTCTGACCATATGCATTGTCAAGTCTTTGGTTCTTCCACGTTCATCACTGTTAAAAACCATGAAAGCGTATATTAAAATGTGCAATGCTAAAAGAAACAAAACGAGAGGCCCGAACGAGAAAAAAATATTAACTGATAAACAACACGTCAAGGAAAACAAAAATTTGGCGCTACAAAGTGATTAAATGACAATCAGAGTGATAGTGATGACATTTTAAAATGATCAACCAACAGCATTTTAAAATATAGTTTGGGATTAAGACGCATCAAATCTCAATTGGTTCCAAAAACACAAAATGTACAAAAAGAGCGTCCCATAAATATCACCGAAACAATTATATCTGACTACGGAAACGAAATTTAAAGTATCATTACGAGTGATGAGTATTGGCGAACCCGAAAGAATTCACCAATCAAGCGAATATCGTGCAAAAAGTGAAACCAGACCGGGTCAAAGTATTCACTATGATTATTATTTGAGTGTTGTGCGTCGTTTGCTTTAAGAAAATCTCAAAAAATATGCCAGAGTTATGGGTAGTGGACCGTCTCACAACCTACTTATTCGCCTGATTTCGGAATTTATTAAACTCAAAATACTACTTCGAGAACATCGTTTTTAATCGATTGAGGAGATAAAATCTGATGCACTGCATGGATTGGATTTCTACGATTGAATAAAACGTTGACATAGAGATTAATTTGAAGGCGATAAAATTGAATTAGAACATTTTATAACAGGGATTAAAGTACTAGGCTAGTATATTAAAACCTCCAAAGGGTTTGGCGTACTCCAGCCAATCATTTTTTATTTCCTTTTATATTTTTTCCATATCTTGATATCTGTTTGCTTAGATTTTAAACTATAACTTAAAAACCATTGATGATTTCTCATTTAATTATTTAACCAAACCGTATTATATTAATACTTATTAAATAATTAATGACATTATATTATAAAATCATAAAGTTATTATAAAACAAGTAAGAAAATTATAATCGGTCTAGACCGACTATACGATACCATATACCATGGCTTAGAGACCCTATCTCTTCGATCCAACTAAGTGGATATATAGAAAATAACCATAAACCAAATTTGAGTGGCACTGTTATTAATTCTTTTGGCTGCAGATACGAAAAGTTCAGTCACTTATATTTTGAAAAAATGTTTACAAACCAAATTTGAGCAAAAACTGTGCAATATTTGTGTATTTTTTTATATATTTAAGTGAAAATCGGGAGGCAGCTTTATATGGGAGCTATGAAAAAGAATTGCCATGTTGGGTTTATTTTTGGACAACTGATAAATGGATGTAATGAACACACGCAAACCCAATTTGACCAAGATCTATATGATAATTTGGCAATTTAAGTCGATTTCATAGGGGTCATTTGTATGGGGACTAGGTCTGAATATGGACCGAATTTCACCAAATAGCGTTCTTCCTATGGCCGATAAAAGCTTATATACCAAACTTCATATGTAGTTTGATTATAAGGTTTACATGGACACACAGTCGGACGGACGAACGGACGGACGGACATCGTTAAATCGAATCAGACAGTGATTCTGATTCGATCGGTATAATTAAAGATGGTGTAGGTCAAATATTTTTGGTAGTTACAAACAGCAGCACAAAGTCATTATACCCAAACCACATAGTGGTATAGGGTATAAAAATTCACTTTGCATGGGAGGTGCTACTTGATTTATCACATACCAATTTATAGCCTACGTTACAGTTTATAGTAAAACTTAATGCCTTTATCTGATCTTTCCAGGATAGATGGACACACCTCAACTTCTATGGGATATTCCAGATTTCATGGCATTTGTTAAGTCCAAAGAGAACTAAAATACTGATTGGATTTGGTAAAGATTGTATTGTATTGTATAAAGAGGTGTTCGAAGTACTGCGACCAAAGTGATCTATTGTACTGCCCTCTGCTAATAGGTTGTCCTTATAAACTCTTATCCAACCCTGAAGCCCTCAGGAATCCGAGAATGTTTGTTGGTTCTAGTAATTTTATGTCGCTACCTAGTATCTGGAAGGAACCCAGATGCTGTTTCCTTTTGTGCATTAGCGCTCCACAGTTCCCAAGTATGTACTCTGGTGATTCGGCTTCCTCATCACAGAATCTGCACATAGGGTTTGCTACAATTCCCAACCTGCTCATATGTTCTGTGAGCCTGCAGTGACCAGTTAAAATCCCGGTTAGTATTCTCAGACCGTTCTTTGACAATCCAATGCACGACCCAAATCTCTTCTTGTTGTAGCCACCCAACAACATTTTGGATTGCCACTTGGGCGGCTTGAGAAAAATTCCCTTCTAACACAATTTTCATGTTCCCTGAGTACTCCTTCCCATACTCCTTTTCCTATTCCACAAAATGGTTCCGGCCCTATCAATTTTGTGGAAGCTCCCCTTCTGGCAAATTCATCAGCTTGCTCATTGCCCTGAATCCCAACGTGTCCCGGGACCCAACAAAGGCTAACCCTGTTGTGTTTACCTAGCTCATTTAGCTTCTGCAGACAGTCCCATACTAGCTTAGAGTCTACTTCATAGGAGCCTAGTGCTCGAATAGCAGCTTGACTGTCTGATAGTATGGTTATGTTCCTTCTTTTGTACTTCCTGTTCAAGTTGATTTGTGCACTTCTATCGATGGCGTAAATCTCTGCTTGGAAAATGCTCGTATGTATTCCCATTGGCTCGAAGTATTTGGTTCTAGGCCCGAAGACTCCCGCCCCTGTTCCACTTTCGGTTTTTGACCCATCTGTGTACCATTTGATTGTATCTTCTCTTAGAGAATATGCTGTACTTAAACCGCTCCATTCTCTCTTATTGCTAAGTTCCGTAGTAAAGTATTTCCTGAAATCATACTTCTTCTCAGCCCTGTCCATGGGGCAATCTAGGAGGGAGTAATCATTAACTTGGCTTATCCGGTTCCATTGCCCTTAATAAAGCCTGGTTATAGGTTTCTCTCCCTTTATTCTGATTGCCGTTGCCAAAGCTTTCTTCTGCACCACTATATGTAGTGGGCTTAGTTCCAATAGTGCTTCAAGTGATGCCGTTGGGCACGTCCTCATTGCACCTGTTATCCCAATGCACGCTAATCTTTGAATCTTACCTAGCTGCATTTGAGTCGACTTCAGATCCGTTCTTTTGGCCCACGCTATAGCTCCATAAGTTACTATTGGGCGGACCATCATCGAGTACATCCAGTGTAAAATGCTGGGTTTACATCCCCAGTTTTTACCCGCTACCCTTCTGCAAATCATTGTAGCTCGCTTGGATTTTTCAGTGATTTGGTCGACATGTGCCTTCCATGTTAACTTGTTGTCTAGTACTATCCCCAGATACTTCACTTCTGCTTTTGGTTCAATGATAGAATCAGCCTACTTATATGTGTCCTAGGAGCTAACTTCTGTCGGAGCTGTATGAATGTGGACGAAGGGGAGGATTCAGATAACCATCTACTATTTGAGTACTGAAGGAAAGACTGAAGGAAAGGCGCCTTAGCTATCTAGAACAATGATATTTTCAGCATAGTCTACGTTGCACTGGGCGATTTCGCGGACTTCATACGGAGATCCTTGTGGTTCGGGGCACGAATATAGTGGACAGGCTTCTTTTCCAAAATTTAATTTCCTTTTTAAAATCATATCTTTCTTCAAAGGGAATCACAATTGACCATATGGTCTCCGAGTTAGGCGCTTTCGAACTGGCTCTTCAACCTAACCCAGCCTGTTCTAACTATTAGATAAAAATTACGGGTGTACATTGTGTTAGATCATTTTTAAGTAACTTGGGAACTGGAGGGAACAATCTGCTTCAAAGAGAGCAAAAAAATAAATAATCTTTAGTGTACCCAAATTTAGACATTTCCAATGTTAATTTTATTTATCAAACAACTTATCAGAAATTTATAACTGTATGTTTGTGTACTAACGCCATCAGAAGTTAGTAATTGTAATTGTGTTCATGTTGACAACTCTAAAACGTTTATCTGTCTCTGCACGATATCAAACTTGTATGGATGTCGGATGTTGAGTCTGCTCGCATGTATGCATGCCGTAGTGTTTGTTATATGTTATTTTATTTTTATTTTATTTTATTTTTTTATTTTTTTTTCTAACACTAATAGCAACATACACCTTCAAGCACACATTTAGCCACAAAAACCACCATGCAACCCCCCTCGTTTATATAATATTTTTCTTTATCGTCTGACAATCCTCATTCCTCATTCTTCTGTCTATTTGTTCACACTAATTCATTCCATTTTTAGTAGTGAATGAATGACAAGAATCATTTCAGTTTTAATTAGGTTTATGTTCAGCTTAAATATCTACACAAAACCCTCAAAACATATATATACACACACACACACACACACACACATATATAGTCAAACATATAATTGTTTATTTATATCTGGGTGTTGCATACGGGTTTGGTAAAAATAAATTAATTGTTATTTAGTCGTTGTTGGTAAGACTGAAAATGTTCTGTATTCGTTTAACAAAATATTTAGATTTTATGTGTGTGTCTGTGTGTGTGTTTTTGTTTTTTAAGTTTTTTGTTATCGGATTAGTTTTAGATACATTTGCTGTTTTCTTCATTTTATAGTGATTGCTCGAAAAGTTTTTAATATTTATTCTATTTGTACATTTTTTCGATTATTTTTAATACTTACACTTTTGATTTCATTCATTTTTGTAAATTGTCTACCGAATTCCCAAAGATCCACACCAAACTTTAAAGCCCAATTGCGAACTCTGTAAGTAAAACAAAAGGAATAGAAAAATAAATAATTTTTATAAATGAGTTGATAGATTTATATGAATTCAACTGTTAGATAGACAATTATTATTAAATCAAAAATGAATTCCAATCCTGACATCTTAGTAAAAAATATGTATATAGGAAAAAATTGTTGATCCCGCCTTTTGACCGAATAACATTTCAGTTCGAGAATATACATATAAAGAGAATTCTATACCTTCTAATATTGTCCTACTTACATCTAGAGAAGAACGAAATGAGATAAAAAACAAAAAATTTTATTATAGTATTATTTTCAGGGAAACCTGGCTTAAAAATATAATTTTTAATAATAAAGTACTTTGTGAAAAATATCAGATTTACAGACAATATAGAAGCGGCGCACAGTGGCGTCTTTAGAACAAAGTGGTTGCAAAAATTAAAAATTTCATGTGCTCTTACGATATTTTGAATAAAATCATTTTATAAGAAATTGTTGAAAGACTACAAATTTTCTAGCATTCAAAAAAACACTTTTAGGCAATGTGGTCCAGCAGCACTGGTCGGTAACAAAGAAGAGAGAAAATTGTGTGTAAATTTGTATAAAATGAGAAAGATTAAATTTTGTTTGTGTATTTCGCATAGCTTTGTATGGAGTGCTATGTGTATGTATTATTTCAGCGTTACAGAATCAGTCAGTCAGTCAGTGAGTCAGGGATCAGCGTAAATATATTTAAAAAAAGAAAGAATGTCTTTCAAAAAACATCAAAACATCAGAAAACATTAATAGAATTTCAGAAAACATCAATATAATTTCAGAAAACATCAATTGTATTTCAGAAAACATCAATTGTATTTCAGAAAACATCAATTGTATTTCAGAAACCATCAATATAATTTCAGAAAACATCATTTGAATTTCAGAAAACATAAATAGAATTTCAGAAAACATCAATATAATTTCAGAAAACATCAATTGTATTTCAGAAAACATCAATTGTATTTCAGAAACCATCAATATAATTTCAGAAAACATCATTTGAATTTCAGAAAGCATAAATAGAATTTCGGAAAACATCATTCGAGTTTCAGAAAACATCACTTGAATTTCAGAAAACATAAATAGAATTTCAGAAAACATCAATATAATTTCAGAAAACATCACTCGAGTTTCAGAAAACATCAATTGAATTTCAGAAAACATCAATAGAATTTAAGAAAACATCATTTGAATTTCAGAAAACATCATTTGAATTTCAGAAAACATAAATAGAATTTCAGAAAGCATCAATATAATTTCAGAAACCATCAATATAATTTCAGAAAACATCACTTGAATTTCAGAAAACATAAATAGAATTTCAGAAAACATCAATATAATTTCAGAAAACATCACTCGAGTTTCAGAAAACATAAATAGAATTTCAGAAAACATCAATATAATTTCAGAAAACATCATTCGAGTTTCAGAAAACATCAATTGAATTTCAGAAAACATAAATAGAATTTCAGAAAACATCAATTGAATTTCAGAAAACATCAATTGTATTTCAGAAAACATCATTTGAATTTCAGAAAACGTAAATAGAATTTCAGAAAACATCAATATAATTTCAGAAAACATCATTCGAGTTTCAGAAAACATCAATTGAATTTCAGAAAACATCAATAGAATTTCAGAAAACATCAATATAATTTCAGAAAACATCATTCGAGTTTCAGAAAACATCAATTGAATTTCAGAAAACATCAATAGAATTTCAGAAAACATCAATTGTATTTCAGAAAACATCAATTGAATTTCAGAAAACATCAATTGTATTTCAGAAACCATCAATATAATTTCAGAAAACATCATTTGAATTTCAGAAAACATAAATAGAATTTCAGAAAACATCAATATAATTTCAGAAAACATCATTCGAATTTCAGAAAACATCATTTGTATTTCAGAAAACATCATTTGAATTTCAGAAAGCATAAATAGAATTTCAGAAAACATCAATATAATTTCAGAAACCATCAATATAATTTCAGAAAACATCATTTGAATTTCAGAAAACATCAACAGAATTTCAGAAAACATTAATATAATTTCAGAAAACATCATTCGAGTTTCAGAAAACATCACTTGAATTTCAGAAAACATAAATATAATTTCAGAAACCATCAATATAATTTCAGAAAACATCAATTGAATTTCAGAAAACATAAATAGAATTTCAGAAAGCATCAATATAATTTCAGAAAACATCAATATAATTTCAGAAAACATCATTTGAATTTCAGAAAACATCAATAGAATTTCAGAAAACATCAATTGTATTTCAGAAAACATCAATATAATTTCAGAAACCATCAATATAATTTCAGAAAACATCATTTGAATTTCAGAAAACATCAACAGAATTTCAGAAAACATTAATATAATTTCAGAAAACATCATTCGAGTTTCAGAAAACATCACTTGAATTTCAGAAAACATAAATATAATTTCAGAAACCATCAATATAATTTCAGAAAACATCAATTGAATTTCAGAAAACATCAACAGAATTTCAGAAAGCATCAATATAATTTCAGAAAACATCAATATAATTTCAGAAAACTTTATTCGAGTTTCAGAAAACATGAATAGAATTTCAGAAAACATCATTTGAATTTCAGAAAACATCAATAGAATTTCAGAAAACATCAATTGTATTTCAGAAAACATCAATTGTATTTCAGAAAACATCAATTGAATTTCAGAAAACATAAATAGAATTTCAGAAAACATCAATTGTATTTCAGAAAACATCAATTGTATTTCAGAAAACATCAATTGTATTTCAGAAAACATCAATTGAATTTTAGAAAACATCAACTGCATTTCAGAAAACAGCAGTTGAATTTCAGAAAACAGCATAATCGACTTATTTTTTATGCACTGGAAAATATGATGTTGATGTTTTCTTTAATTATTAGATGTTTACACATTTCCGTTGTGATCGGACTCACATGATTTTTTTTCACTATTTTCCAACTTTGATGGAAAATAAAAAAAAATTAGAATTTTCAAAATATATTCTTTGGTTACTCCTTTACCTATTACAATAAAGTCCAGCTGCTCTCAGCTGAAACAAATCGAATACAGGATTCGTTTTTCAAAAAAGTTCGGCTAAAAGTAGACTACCCCAGGTGAGGATACGGGAACTCAAATGATGGAAACACTTTGCGGAAATTTTTTTTAAATGATGAGGCAATAAGTCGAATCTAAACATCTTGAATTCTTTAAGCTGCAAACAAAAGGTTAACTATACAAAATATGGAGAATATGTTTCGAAAACTGCATCACTTTTGGCGGAAATGTATCCACTGAAGAAATTCACACGCAAAGTCCATAAAATATTGGCGCATGGCAAAGACATAATTGGAGAGCTTTCCGAAGAAGCTAAAATTTTATTTAAAAAAAATATAGATGCTCGAACACGTTAAAAGTGTGAAGATTGAGGCAAAATGGGGACCTTTTCAACATGTTGACAGCATCTTTCGATCCATTTATTTCATCTCTGTGGCATGTGAAGTCACGAAAAGAGTTAGAACCCAATAATTATAGTCCAGAAATGATTAGCCTATTAGATATACCTTATGTTATAAATTGTGATAATTATTTTGAAGCAATTTGAAAAAATAAATTCGAAAAAATTTACTTTTTTAAATTTTTTATTTTTATTTATGGATAATAATTTTTAAACATAAAAAAAAACCTTAAAGAAGAAACATAAAAAATTTTAAATGGTTAAAAATTATGTTTTTTTTAGTTAACATAAACATGATTTTTTCATGCCCTTAACAAATTACAACTTTGATAACCCATAAGTAAGCATTTTGAAGGCGTAGCACAGTGGTGCAGCTTCATACGATTAGTGGCATTGAATATAAGGAAACATCGTAGAGCCTTGAATTTTGGTATAGACTAATATTTAGTTGTGATAAAAAAAATAATGCAAATATGCAAAAAAAAACCGAGCACAACCACGCCTACTTCCCATATAACACAAAAGTTAAAAATCATTGTAGAGTCAACATTTTTTGCTCATTGCAATTTTATGGTAATATTAACCAATGGTGGAAAAAATTAGCAAAATCTGCTAACAACCAAGCCTACATCTCATACAAAATGACCACATTAATTGTAATATTTTCTTTGTTAACAAAGCTAGATCGCTTAAAAGAGCTATGCAGGATTAAATTTGCGTGTTTTTTTTTTTTTTATTAAAATGTAAATAAAATGCAGCAACAGTCACGCTCATATTCAATGAAAATATCGTAAATAAATGAAAGAAAATATTTAAAAAAATCATGTGAGTCCGATCGCAGGGGAGATGTGTAAACATCTAGTAATTAAAGATTTTTTTATAGCACTTTCTTAAAATCAAACAGAAAGCGTCATCTATGTATCAATTATAGCAATCACCTGCAGGGGCTCTGTTAATATAAAAATATTTATTATTATTTATTATTTTAACCGGTTAATTTTTAATTTTTCGTTTTTTATTTTTAATTTTTCGTTTTTCATTTTTCCTTCTTCATTTTTCATTTTTAATTTTTTATACCCTCCACTCCAGTGTGCAGAGGGTATATATAAGTTTGTCATTCCGTTTGTAATAATTAGAAAAAAAATTTTGGACCCCATAAAATATATATATTTGTGATCCTTATAACAACCGGAGTTGATATAGCGATGTCCGTCTGTCCGTCTGTCCGTCTGTGGAAATCACGATGACATCATCAATTGGGCAGCTAGGGTGGTCGCTGAAATAAAAAATGATTCATTAACATCCTGAAAAGTTTGCTATTTAAAATCGTTCAAATCGGTCAATTAGGGCCCGATATTTGAATGAAGAACTAAAAAAAGTTTTGAAAAAATATAATTTTCTATGTTGTTCTTGTCACGATCACGCCCTCAATAGGATAGCTAAGGTGATAATTTTCAGTGAGAATGATTCTCCAAATTCATGGGAAGATTTCTATTTCAAAAATCATTAAAATCGGTGGAACAGGTCCAGGGAAATCTCTGAAAAAGTAAAAAAAAAATGAAAAATATGATGTTTCTATATTGTTCTTGCTGTTATTCTAAATGTTGTATTGTTGTCATAGCTGGACTTGTTGTTTTTGTGGTCGTTGTGGTAATAATATAATAAAAACTAACCCTTTGTACATTTTTTTATTAACTCTGGTAGAAAAATTTAAAAATTTCCATTGTTTTGGCATCACTCTAAAAATTTATTAGATCATTTCTGTCATTGCCACGGGCCTGCCTGCAAAGGTTCAGATCGATTGGGTTACGGGAAAGGGGTTAAAATCGATCCAAAATTTTTTCGACAAGCAGACACTACGAGTTAATATATGTAAAGGGAGTAAAATTTCACCAGCATCTAAAGCAAATAATGCTAAAATACCTAGTTGTTAATAAAAAGAAAACAATGTAAATTTAGCAAAAAAAAATTTGTATGTATTAATTTATTTAAAGAGAAAAACACAAAAATAACGTTTGATGTTGTATTTTTTGTGTGTAATATTTACATATACATACATACACATATTAAATAATACAAATAATATACATATATTCTATATATGTATATCCATAATAAGTGCATGTTAGAAATAAATCAGTATATTATTTTATTTACATAAAATTCTGCAATATTTTGTTGTGGGGAAAATACATTTCTTTTGCATTAACAGAGTGTCACTTCATTTTGCTCAGCGTGACTATGCCACAGTAGATGGCGCCACAATTTTTGTTTGTTCTAATTAGCTTTGCAATAGTTATTTCTATTTTAACATGAATGTTAATATTTTCAACTAGATATCATACAGAACAATGTTAAGAGTATACACGGGCTGGTCTTTTATTATTTCATACGTTTTTTCATTATTCTTTTACAAATATGAACATAAGTTTGGCATATTAACTTTTTGTTGTCTTTACAAAATAGGGTTACCGAGTTCATCAATAAGTTTTTTGCTTTCAAAACAGTTCTACATAGTTATATAGAATTATTATTATGCTTTACCTACAAAATATCTGATTGCGATTACATCTAATTTTTAAAAATTGTTTATAATTACTAAAGCATTATTATTCACATAAATACAAAATTGCACTTTTTAAATTTTCCATTCAAATTTAAGAAAATATCAATTCTAAAAACCGGAATTAAAAATTTCCAATTATAAATTAGAAAATATTAACTGAATTTCAGAAAATCATATCAAAACGTCGGAAATAATAATTTTAAATTTAGAAGACATCAATTGCATCTTTAATATATAAATTTTATTCGTTAAACACAAATTGAAATTCCAAAAAAAAAAAACACCAAATATGTTTACATTTAAAAATGTTTACATTTAAAAAAGATATTAACATTCAGGAGAAATTAATAGCTTTTCAGTACCGCGATTCAGTAACTTCTTTTAACGATAGTCGAATCGTTAAAAAAAAAGAAAATAGCAAAATTATCAGTAAAATTTTTACACGATATTCGCTATTGTTAATGTCAGATGTTGTTGTTATCTAAACGACAACCATTTTTGTGTTGTTTATTCAATCAATAAAAACTTAAATTTTTAGGTTGAAATGTCGTCATACATAAATAAAAATCATAAAATAGTGAAAATATTTTGCTTTTATTAAAAAATCTTTTTTATATAAATAAAAGAATTAAATAGCATACTCAATTCATTATTTCATCTATATATATAAAATTCATTTTCTGTTTGTTTGTTTGTTTGTTTGTTTGTTTGTTTGACCGCTATACAAATTTTTATTTTTCAACGGATTTCCTTGAAATTTTGTACACACGATTTCTATACCCCAGGAAAGGTCTCCATACACTTTTTACCGGCCACGCCTACTTTTACGCCCACTTTTTATTTAAAATTCCTTTTCTGTTTTAGTCATATTTGTTCACTATACAAATTTTTATTTGTTAACGGATTTCTCTGAAATTCGGTACACATGATCCCTGTACTCCAGCTAAGGTCACCATTTACGTATTATCGGCCACGCCTACTTTAACGCCCACTTTTTATATACAATTCATTTTCTGCTTTTTGGTATATTTGTTCGCTATACAAATTTTTATTTGTTTACGGATTTCTCTGCTAAGGCCACCATTTACTTCTTACCGGCCACGCCTACTTTCACGCCCACTTTTTATATACAATTCACAAATTTTTATTTGCTAACGGATTTCTTTGAGATTCGGTACACACAATCCCTCTACTCCAGCTAAGGTCACCATATGCATCTTATCAACCACGCCTACTTTTACGCCCACTT
Organism: Cordilura impudica; assembly: GCA_963682025.1. Taxonomy (NCBI): domain Eukaryota; kingdom Metazoa; phylum Arthropoda; class Insecta; order Diptera; family Scathophagidae; genus Cordilura; species Cordilura impudica. The sequence continues at coordinate 237,586,630 of OY821518.1, read as the reverse complement.
TTTATATACAATTCATTTTCTGCGTTTTGGTATATTTGTTCGCTATACAAATTTTTATTTGTCAACGGATTTCTTTGAGATTCGGTACACACGATCCCCGTACTCCAGCTAAGGCAACCATATACTTCTTACCGGCCACGCCTACTTTCACGCCCACTTTTTATATACAATTCATTTTCTGCTTTTTGGTATATTTCTTCGCTATACAAATTTTTATTTGCTAACGGATTTCTTTGAGATTCGGTACACACAATCCCTGTACTCCAGCTAAGGTCACCATATGCTTCTTATCGACCACGCATACTTTTACGCCCACTTTTTATATACAATTCATTTTTTGCTTTTTGATATATTTGTTCGCTATATAAATTTTTATTTGTTAACGATTTCCTCTGAAATTTGGTACACACGATCTCTGTACCACAGGGAAAGTCACCATATGCTTTTTATCGGCCACGCCTACTTTTGCGACCACTTTTTTAATTTTTTATGGGTTTCGCTCGAATTAACTGCACATTATTCTCAAATCCCAGGTAAGGTCGTTGTATACTTTTATCGGCCACGCCCACTTTTTTAATTTTCTATATACACTTTTAGTGTTTGTTCATATGTTAATTTTTCAATGGACTTCCCAAAAATTTTGTACATAAATCTCTTTACTTACTACTCTTGAGTTTACACCATTATGAAATGAAGATTTTAAATCAACCTATTACAAATTTTCCCGTCTTATCTTTTTTACTATATGAGTTGCAACACCCCAAAATTAGTGCAGATTTATTTCATAGGTTGACTACCGCTGCAGGATTATTCCGATTATAAATATTTGCATCTCGCCTTTTTAAATACAATGGAAAATAAAATATTACATTTATTTCCATCTTGCCTTTTGGCTACATTGGAAAGCAACCTATTACAAATATTTCCATTTAATCTTTTTCACTATATAAATGAGTTGTAAAGGTGGAAAAATAACTATTTGCAATTGTGCCTTGCACATGAAAGCATAGTATATAGGACGTACTACCTCAAATGCAAAAAGGCTTAAACAAAACAGAACTCTAGAGAACCTGATCAGACCCAAATTCGTATCGAGTCTCAACGAGTTAGACAATCTGAGTCGAGAAATGCTGAAACACCTAAGCAACACCAATAACGTCTTGAAGCCCAAAGATCAAGACAAGCTTTGTAGGAGAAGCGGAAATGCCTGAATCTACTCCAGTGCGTCTAGAAATCCAGCAGCTAAGCCAAGCTTAGTCGAGGAAATCTGAAACTCCGGAAACGACTCAACAATGCCTTCAGACCCAACGGATAAGACAAGCTAACTCCAGAGAATGTGAAACTCTTGAAACGACTGTAATATCCCTACTGGAAGACTTTTGTAAGTTGGTTTCTCATTACAAGAGATGGTACAAGAAGTTGTTCCTAACATAACGTACATAAGAGGACCATCTCTTACGGTAGCAGGTATCAACTTAGAATCTCCCAGTTTTTCTTATAGACAATTATTTTTCACCTGCTCCAGAGTTAGGAGCCAGCACAAGCTTTTCGTATATGCACCAGAAGGAAAAAACAGAATTGCTGTATATCCCCAAGCTCTAGAGTAACTAAAATTCGTAACTTTTAGACATAATACACTCGAAATAATCCATGCTAAGTTGTAGTGGTAAGCATGCGCTCAGCACTTAACCCCCAATGCACAAATTCCCCAAAAATTGAACAAATTCCCCAAATTTTTAAATAAAGGTCCCCAAAAGAAATTAACAAAATCTCCATTCTGCCTCAATAAACGTATTTAAAATCTGTATTCTTTTCAATAGCATAATTTCCATACGCGAAAGAGGCGCGCGGCGCGCGGATGCGACGCGATGCGCTCGCGGAACACAGCTGCGCTCAAATATCGGATGATCTGAAAAATAAAATTTGGCAATTAAAATAGGTTGACAACAACTGCGCGGCAGTACTGGTGTGGCTGCCAAACGCGCGGAAGCGCCGCGCGGACGCGGACGCGACGCGCTCGCGAACACAGCTCAGCTAAAATATTGCAATGATCTGAAAAATATATTTTGGCGATTAAAATAAGTTGACAACTGCGCGGCAGCACGGGTGTAGCTGCCAAACGCGCGAACGCGGACGCGACTCGCTCGCGGGACACAGCTCAGTGAAAAGTCTTATGATAAATGTTATCTACGTATGTGCAATAATTACAATACATATACTATAAGCAGTTGCTTAAAGCAACATTGCGGCACAATATTAAACGTCGCATTTATTTTCTGTTTTTCTTTGACGTCTCTGCTCAATGATGAGCACTTATTGAAGAAAGTAATTCAATTTTTAAAAGTTCTGGTTCCTTTAATTTGCAAACGATTCCGTTATATTTGATGTTTACAAAATAAATAAAATTCAAAAAAAAAAAAAAAAAAAACTTAAAGCGGTTTCGCAGCTTATTCTTGAAGTATTTTCGCTGTAGCGTCTTATAAAAAAAAGTTAGAAACTAAAAAATCACAAAATTTTAAATTGAAAAAAAAAACATGAATTTGTTCCCCCAAAAAACGTGAACATGGGGAATTTTTTCACCATGAATAAATTCCCTAATCCCATAAAAATTTTTTGGGAGTAAATTAATTTTTTTGAGGAATGGTTCATCGGGGACGAAGTACTCAGGGCCTGGTAAGCATAGTGAACCATTTTTCAAGTCAAAGCCCTTTGGATCCCGGGCAAGACCGGGTAAAAACAGCTAGTTTTCAAATAAATAAACAGAAACATTAGTAAAAAAATAAAGATATTAAACATAAACATAAAATCATCCTGTCAGACACGTAGTAATTTGTTTTTTTCTATTCTTCTTTGTGTTTTTCGCTTATTTTGACAGAGATGCCACTCGTTTACAATTTAAATAAATAGAAAAATAGATTTGTCGACTGTCGTTAAGATGCGTGTACTTAGTGAATCACTTAATCCTCAGTGCCAACAAAAATAGCTGTCGATGAATATTTGAAGTTTTCCAGAAAATAAAGATAACAAATTATTTTATTTAAAATGTTTGGGACATTTGGTTTTTTGCGTTTGGCATCCCTAATTTGAATATTTATTATTATAAGTTTATTCTCTATGTTTTCCAAATATGACAATATTTTAATAAAAAAATTGAGAGTTTTTTTTTTTGGTTATTATTTTGTTACTCCATCCGACCTATACGGCCGCAATGAAAAAATATTTCGCCAGTTAAAAGAAACTATACAGCCATCTCCAATTTACACGATTTAATGCATATAGCCACCCTACACAACCATTACCTTTGCAATGGAGGTTAAGGCGAGCTATTTAATTAGCAAAAACTAAATTAAACGAGAAGTTATGTCATATAACCGGAAACGCATGCTTATAGGAAATGCATGCATATTTTTCCAATATTTTGTTTACATTTATTATCAATACTCAAACCGAGGTGGAGGGCATCAAAGAATTTAACACTGTAATGCCGGTTTTCTCAATGTATCGTCAAACTGCCTGTTACTTAACCAGGACATAAATTTGTTGGACCGATAAACTGCCGGTTAACAATTTTGGTTTTCTCAATGTACCGACAAAAATATTATTTTCAGTTGGCAATGCCTTTCAAAATACGTATGAAATTTGGAAGAATTATTTTCAGTTGGCAATGCCTCTTAAAATTGATATGAAAGTTGGGAGAATAATTTATCTGTACGATAAATAAATAACTGGCAGATGAGTGGCGGTTAGCTTTGCGACAAAATAGAAGCAAACCAGACATTGAGAAAACAAAATTTCGATAATCGGCAGTTTCTCGTTGGGATAAAAGATAATCGCCTATTGAGAAAACGGGCATCAGTTGTTTAAATTTCTAGCTGAACGATTTTTGTAGTAAAATATAAACAAAAATTTTTTTTAGTTAAATATTTTATTAAAAAATAAAGACAAAAATAAAATATAAAAATAAAAATTCTTTTTCAGTCTTAAAATTCGATACGAATTTGGCCCCTTTTTTTGGTTTATATGAAAAAGAGTAAATGAGCTTCGTCGATTCGACGAACAGTAACCGTCCAGGGTTAAAATTAACGAAAAAGATTTGTGATTTTGCGGTTCTGCTTACTAAATACACCAATACACTTACATATATATCACACCGATTTTCCCTTACGCTGTTTTTGTGATTGTATTGTAAAATTGGATTTTACACACCCCCCCTCCCCAAGAGTATCAAGAGCATTTTAAAAAGCATGAAGCGATAGAAGGTAGCATATATAATACGGTCATTTCAAACCAAACGCATTCACTTAGGACAAATTTGAATGTCTCTGGACCAAAAAGTAATAAAGATATAAGCCTAATATTTTTGGTACATGATTATTAGATTGTTTATAACAAACTGTGGAAAAATCAGGTAGATAAGAAGACATGAAAAAAATGAATTAATGCCGATCTTAAACACTTATTTCATAAGTTGGACAATTTTCTATCATGTGCCTTCTAAATTATTTTATTATCTCCATTGGTTCAAAAGTTATAATTTTTGCAACGAAAAACCTAAAATGGCGCTGCTGTGGCATGTTGAAACAAGTTAATGTTTTCATGGGTCTCGGTATACTACCCGATGTAAAGCTAAGTTTTGTATCACACATCGACATAATGGTAAACAAGGATAGAGATGTTTTAGCTTTAATTAAATTCTTGAATATGGTTTTGTTATTTGTGATCCTCAATACAATATGCGCATCAAAGTAATTACATCGAATATATTCAGAAACAGTTCCTCCTTTTTTTGTCTTTTGTGTATAATGTTATTCATCGAGATGTTTGTTCTAAATTTATTTTAAATTAAAATAACATTCAATGTTCTACAACGAATGACTCGTCACTATCATCCACTTTGTATTCCGTTTTCTTCGCACAAATTATGCTAACACTGATCCGTTAAGGAGACTATGTAACAATTTTAATGATTTATATTAACTTATTGGTTTTTCTACAAATATAAACGCCATTAAACGTTATATAAAATTGTATTCGAATTCTTAAATTTTTATTGTTGATATTTTTTACTAGTGACTTGAATATACGTAGTTTTGTTATTTTATATAAACTTGGTATCTTTACAAACAATCTGAAAGAATTAAATAAATAGACTAAAATAAATATATGGGGGGTTTCATGTCAAGTGCACCAACTTTTGAAACCGATGTCTTCCGATCGGGATGAAATTTGCACCAAGGTTAGTTCTATTGAATAGTAGTTTAGACAATTTTTCAACAAGATCGGCCCAGATCTCTCTGAGTTAGAGGGGATCAAAATTTTACATTTTGGCCAAACAGGTGTTTTTTCTCATCCATGTAACTTATTACCTATTGTTCTTAGAAAATTTTCTCCCAAAGAGTTTAGATAGCTATTTCCTCAATATTTCGAAAAAAAGTACTTAAAAAAATAAAATTTTTAGACTTTTTTTTTTTGCTAAATTAAAGCATTTTTTGCCTTTTTTTTCAATAAGGGAATTTTTTTTTTTTTTCATAAAAAGCTTAGGAATTTTCCTTTAAGAGCTTTTTGGTCGCTATCTATCAAAATAAATGTTTTGTAACTCAAGACAACGGTTTTTCAATTTTTCACAAATGCACTATTTTGAATTTTTTCCTATTTGTGTGAAAAACCTTACAAATAAAACTTATACTGAGAAACTAGACAAACTAAACTTTCCGAAGGTATATAATATACCTAACTAAAATTTTATACCCTCGATACTGTAATATCCAGAATATGTTAACCTCAGGAAAAAAATCGCTTTTTATACCCTATACCACTATGTGGTTTGGGTATAATGACTTTGTGCTGCTGTTTGTAACAACCAAAAATATTTGACCTTGACCCATCTTTAATTATACCGATCGAATCAGAATCACTTTCTGAGTTGATTTAACAATGTCCGTCCGTCCGTCCGTCCGTCCGTCCGTCCGTCCGTGTGTCCATGTAAACCTTGTAATCAAACTGCAGGTCGCAAATATAAATATATTTTGATGAAATATGATGGTATATAAGCTTTTATCGGCCATGGGATGAACGCTATTGAAATTGGTGAGAATCGGTCCATGTTCAGACCTAGCCCTCAAACAAATTACCCCTATGAAATCGACATAAATTGTCATAAGATCCAAATTGTCATATAGATCTTACTCAAATTGGGTTTATATGCGTTCATGACATCCATTAATGAGTAGTCCAAAAATGATCCCTTTGGCCCCATACAGAGCTGCTTCGCGATTTTCACTTAAATCTATCAAAAAACAAAAATATTGCACAGATACTTCTCAAATTTTGTTTGTATATATTTTTGCAAACTACAAGAGACTTTACCAAACATGATCAGGATCGGTCCATTTTTGGACCTAGTCCCCATATAGATATAGCATCCGATATGAACTTTTTCATATCTGCAGCCAAAAAAATTAATAAAAACCCCACTCAAATTTGGTTTTTGCTTATTTTCTATGTCCAGTTAGTTGGGCCTAAGAGATTGAGTTTCTAAACGCATGGTATAGGGTATCGTATAGTCGGTCTAGACCGACTATAATTTTCTTACTTGTTTTCTATAGAAATGTTGAAAAATTATTATTTTTTATTTATTTTTAATAATAATTAAATTAATGTATAATAATAATAATAATAATATTAAAAATAAAAAGATAAATAATTTATTAAAGTTTAATCTTAATTACATTAGATCCATTTATATCATAACTATTTTATACATAATTTATTGTAGCTTATGAAGTATTTAAGTCATGTAAATTTTTAAATACCCAGTCTTTCATCCAGCTTTTTTGTCGCCTTTATTTACTGCGTTTTTTTGTCAATCCTTTCTTGGCGTTACTAGGTTCAGCTGTTGATTTCGGTGCTGGTTTATTTGTTGTCTTTGGAAAGAAATCGCATTGAATAGAGGCAGAAAACTTTTTCAATTGAGTCTTCCATCGACAAGCGGTATAAAAGCATGGTATTGAGCGGTGCCATCGATTGTTATCGAAGCATCGAATCTGCTCTTCAGTGTTTTCAATGTTTCCTGATGATCCCCTTTGCTACTAAAAACTATTTTAGTTTCTTTACAATAATTCTTTGCCCAATGGAATAAAGCAGTCGCATCTAAGATGCGATATTGATGAGAGCACTGGAGGCTATACTTCGCTGGTTTGCTCCATCACATGCTCCTTTACCATGAGCAGTAGGATGAAAATGCCACTCAGCTGGCATTCCAAAATCTTTTTCATGAGCCATAAGATTGGCGAAGCTACTTTTGTTTTTAAAATGTAGACGAGCTCCGTCCGAAACGTAGTATACCTTCTTTACTCTAAATTTAGATTTTAGATATTTTAGAATTATCTTCTGGTACTCATAAACTGCAACGGTATCATGTTTTAAATCGTCGGATATGATTGCCATATTTTTGTGTTCCAGTTTTTCATCTTTCATGTAGTAAATAACTACTGTGAATATAGTTGCTTGGTCGTTATTGAAGTGGAATGCTTGTATGGCATCCTGAATAACATATTTATAGGTTTCTGCGAAATCATATGAAATAACGAATTCACCAAACTTCAAATGTATCTTCAAATCCTTGAAGAATGACCATTGCTCTTTGACTAAAAAGACATGGGTTCTTAAGTTTAGCAATCCTGTACACATTTCTTCCATAAAATCATCCACATTTAAAATGATTGTTTTCAATGTGCATCTGTCAGTCTGAATCCAAGAATCAAATTTGACCTCCTCTATATATTCTCGATCTAAAGAGTTGATTAAATTTTCTTTGATGAATGTGGTTTTCGGGCAATTGGTACATTCACCTAAGTGGCAAGAAGTTGTTGCATTAGAACACATAGTCAATTTAAGGCAATCGCAGTAATCGTGTAAATCTTCTGCCGAATCATCTGTTAAATACTTTAAGTTGATTTCCTTCAACATCAGTTTAACATTCTCATGGTAAATGCAAACGCATACTGTGTGCGTTCCGCTCCTTTCTGCCAAAACGCAATGTTTTGGCCTCATTTGGGTTAATTTCGTGAAGCCAATTCTAACATCCTCGTGTTCAGATTGAAATGTTGCAAATAACTCTTTCAGGTTACAGAGAACCATTTTCTTCTGTTATGTTATGAAGGTATGTTACATACCTGCGGAAAGGTTAATTTGTCTAGTTTCTCAGTATAAGTTTTATTTGTAAGGTTTTACACACAAATAGGAAAAACTCCAAAATAGTGCATTTGTGAAAAATTGAAAAACCGTTGTCTTGAGTTACAAAACATCTATTTTGATAGATATCCCACTCCCATCCCACTAAGCGACCAAAAAGCTCTTAAAGGAAAATCCTAAGCTTTCTTATGAAAAAAAAAAAAAAAATGTCCTTTTTGAAAAAAAAGGCAAAAAATGCTTTAATTTAGCAAAAAAAAAAAAAAAAAGTCTAAAAATTTTTTTCTTTTTTAAAGTATTTTTTTCCGAAATATCGAATAAATAGCTATCTAAACCCTTTGGAATAAAATTTTCTAAGAACAATAGGTAATAAGTTACATGGATGAGAAAAAACACCTGATTGGCCAAAATGTCAAATTTTGATCCCCACTAACTCAGAGAAATCTGGACCGATCTTGTTGAAAAATTGTGTCTAAACTACTATCCAATAGGACTAACCTTGGTGCAAATTTCATCCCGATCGGAAGACATCGGTTTCAAAAGTTGGTGCACTTGACATGAAATCCCCCATATATAAAAAAAAAATCATGTGAGTGCGATCACAAGGGAGATGTGTAAACATCTAATAATTAAAGAAAACATCAACATCATATATTCCAGTGTATAAAAAATAAGTCGATTATGCTGTTTTCTGAAATTCAATTGATGTTTTCTGAAATACAATTAATGTTCTCAACAATTCAAATAATGCTTTTTGAAATTCAATTGATGTTTTCTGAAACTTTATTTATGTTTTCTGAAATACAATTGATGTTTTCTGAAATTCTATTGATTTTTTCTGAAATTCAAATGATGTTTTCTGAAATACAATTGATGTTTTCTGAAATACAATTGATGTTTTCTGAAATTATATTGATGTTTTTTGAAATTCTATTTATGTTTTCTGAAATTCAAATGATGTTTTCTGAAATTATATTGATGGTTTCTGAAATACAATTGATGTTTTCTGAAATTCTATTGATGCTTTCTGAAATTCAATTGATGTTTTCTGAAACTTTAATGATGTTTACTGAAATTATATTGATGTTTTCTGAAATTCAAATGATGTTTTCAGAAATTCTATTGATGGTTTCTGAAATACAATTGATGTTTTCTGAAATACAATTGATGTTTTTTGAAAGACAATTGGAAAATGTTTAGAAAAGAACATATCATAATTTTTTCACAAATTCAATCAGATAAAGTCATACCGATTTACACTTCAGCTCACACCGATGTGTTACGCTGTTTTTGCGATTGTATTGTGAAATAGAAATTTACCCCCTTGCGCGTATAGATGTTTACACATCAAAAAACAAAAACCAATGAAAACCTTGTGAATGACAAAAATATTTTCGTTTTGGCTGAGGCGTCATTCAATTAATGTTTGACAGCCATTGAAATCGAAAACCATGTGTACGTGTAAAGAAACAAATGCAAATGTAAGCAAAGTTTATGGAGCTATGAACATTTCAAAAGCAAGAATTGAATATTTTAAAAGTTCAACTTTAAACAGGCCATATAATAAACCCTAATGAATCACATCCACGTAGTTAAAGATGCGAGGATTTTAATAGAATTATTGGAACGATCGAAAACCCATAGTATGCTACTGAATGTTAAGATATTGAAACAAAGTGAGATTGATGAATAGAACAGCTGGAATTACTATTTGAATATGAAAATGACGTCCAGGAAATGGGTGGATTGATATTTGACCATAGACATATATATCAATAACAGATCATAATAATTCCAAATAATAATAATAATAATTGAGTTGGAAATCAGGCTCAAGATCAAATGTTTTTACTTTAAAATAAAGCAAAATGTATTGGAACATTTGCTTCAAAAATTTATGTGTATTCTGCAGCATGACAGGTTATACAGCTGTATTGGCTCGAGTCACCAACACTCATCAGTAACCAAAAGCAGTAGATAGTTTGTTTGGTAAAAAGTTAAATTCATACACCTTTACTGTGAAACTTATCACAAACACCTCTGACATTATGGCCTTCAGCCCAACAGTAGAAATACAAATTTTCTTTTAATATCGCTAGTTAAAAATATACACTTAATGCTAAAATGACCCGTGTTACGATTATAAAATTTTCCACATAAGCGACTAAAGAAGTCAACACTCAAAGCAAAAGTAAAAAATTAAACTCCGTAGCTGTAGCACTTAACCAAAGAAAACCCTAATGCAAACAACAACAACAGTATCAACAACAAAACAATAACAACTAAACCGAATACAGAAGGCGGCCTTTTGCGTATGTGTTCTATTTTTATGCCATAATACAACACATTAAGCAACGAAAACAAAAACGTACACCCAAACAACGATTTGCTTATAAACCTACATTTTATGTAGACTTATAAGTGAGTGAGTGAGTTAGTAAGTAAGTGAGTGAGTGAGTGGATTTGTCTCGTGATACATTAAAAGATTTAACGCCTCATAAGCAGACAAAGTAAACTTAAACACACACTCTTTAACCCTATAAAGCCGAGCGTGACGAATTCGTAACGTTTTATTAAAACCTTCCGAACATCGTCGATGTCAACGAAACCAATGCATTTTGCTAGTGCATATACACTTATGCTCACATAATTAAGTCATGGGTATGCAATGAAATGTTTTTGTTCCGATTCTAACCTTACTATTTTGTGCAACCCTGCTATGGTAGCAGTTGTTTACATTGATTGAAGCAAAATTAAAAATTTGGGTATTCCCCGAAAAATATGGAAAACCTCAAAAAGGTCATATGGGCTGTGCTCACATAATTAAGTCACCACGCATATCGTGAGCAAATTAATGTTTTGAAGATGTTTTTTTTGCGGTTTTAATAATAAATAAATTAAAAACAACTAAATTAAAAACAAATAACATCAGCTGAAATGCTATGGGTAAACAAAAAAAGTTCAAATTCGGGATTGTTTCCAAAGATACAATAATATTGCAAAAGTAGTGGATATTTTGAACATTTCTCGGGGTAAAATTGCAAATGCCATTACGCATTACAAAAAATATGAAACTCTTGAAAATATTCCGCGCCAAAAACCAAGAAAAACGACTTTAAATGATGACAGACGCATTGCAAACCTGAGTAAAACTGATCCTTTTTTAACTTCTTCGCAAATCAGAGCTCAAATGGACAGAACATAAGACGATGTTGGCAAGAAAACAATTTGCATGGACGAATGGCCAGGAAGAAACTATTGGTTTCCTTGAAGAACACTAAGAAGCGGCTGCGACTGTCCAAATTCCTAAAGGCCTAAATTTTTGGAATTTAATTATTTGGAGCGACGAACCCAAGTTTAATGTTTTTGGAAATGATGGTAGACCATATGTACGATGTCCTCCACTTAAGGAATTGGATCCAAAATACACCAAAAAAAACTGTGAAACACGGTGGCTCACCAGTCATGGTGTGGGGTTGATTTACCGCATTCGGTGTGGGTCCTATAGTCAAGATTGACGGTATAATGAATGGGGAAATGTAAAGAATATACTAAAGGAAAATTTGGCCACCGAATATGCTGACAATTTGTCGCTTGCATGTATTTTCCAACACGACAATGACCGGAAGCATTGTTCGAAGGTGGTTAAGTCGTGGTTGGCAACACAGTCCATCAAGCTTCTGGAATGGCCGCCGCAGAGTCCCGACTGAAACCCTATCGAGAACTTATGGGGCATAATAAAACGAGCCATTGCAGCACGAAAACCGGCAAATAAGGATATGTTATGGAAAGTTATCCAAGAGGAGTGGCACAAAATCACTGCAGGCCAGTGCGCTTCTCTTGTAGCCAGCATACCAAAGCGATGCTCCATAGTATTGAAGCAAAAGGGTTATCCTACTAAACATTGAGGTAAGCTAATGAAAAAATGGGACTCTCGAAAAAATTTATTACTTATTTCTACAATTTCAACCATTTTTTTTCAGATGACTTAATTATGTGAGCGGCTCCTTTTGGCTAATTTCCAAGTTTTTTAATTTTTTTGGAATGAACCAAAATTTTGTAATTTTTAATTTCACTGTAAATTGATTGCTAACATATAAGAATAATAAAAAAAATTATATTCGAATTAAAAAAAAAGGGTTCACGTATTTTTGACAATAATGCCGAGTAGCATACTAGTGACTTTATTATGTGAGCACAAGTGTACATTTAGTGCTTAACTATGTTATTTTATGTTTTTCTCAAAATGCTTATAAAAAAGAAACAACTCAGGTAAAAGGATTTTGGATTGATTGTTATGAACGGAAGAACTATAGATGATTAAGAAGTCTGCTATTGATCTAGATGTAATCAATTTATTAGAATATCTACCAATCTAACTAAACTTTAGCTTTTATTACACACAAGACAAAACCAAAAAAGCAAACTAAATACCATACTAGTTACCATCATTCTTTCAGAACACTATTTTTATTTCTATAAACGCAATGTAGCTTACGTTTGTTATTTTAAAATGATAACAATAACAAGTTGTCGAAGTCCACAACAAGTTAGGGAAATACCCGAAATATCAACGTTTATGTTATTTTGTGTGTCCTTGTCATCGCGCTCTGCTTAGAATAAAAATGAAATGTTTATATTGCACCTTAAATACAATACGCTGATGACATTCAGCTATATTCAAGTAGTACCAAGGATTCAATTATTTCCAAAACTCAAGAACTAAATTATGATGTCAAACGTATTCTAAATTGGGCAACGGTAAATGGTCTACGACTTAATCCAAATAAATCTAAGTGTATTATAATAAAGAAGAAAGTGAAGCATATGGAGAATGAGATTAATGTCTTCCTTGGGAGCTCTAAAATTGACATCGTGGACTCTGTACGAAATCTCGGAGTTGTGTTTATTGGAACTCTGACTTGGTCAGATCATATTAATCAATCCTGTGGCAGAATTTATAGTATGATAAGAAGCTTATGGTTAACACAGCACTTTACTCCACTGAAAATAAGATTGCTACTTGCTAAAACATATCTTTTACCAACATTACTATATGCATCTGAGGTTTTCACAGGTTGCAACTCTAGGGATAACAGAAAACTTACTGTAACTTTCAACAACATTATTCGCTATATCTTTGGATTAAGAAAATTTGATCATGTATCCCAATACTCGTGCCATGTCTTACACATGTCATTTGACAACTACATTAAATTCAAGAACATGATATTCCTACATAAAATTATTATAACAAAGGCTCCAAAATATCTTTTTGAACGATTAAAGTTCGCAAGATCTTCCAGAGGGAATCGAATAATTCAATTTAAATACCGGGAACATGCCTCTGAATATCAATTTTTTATTCTAACTATTCGTCTCTGGAATCAGCTTCCTAATGTCATGCAAAATACAAGCAACGCAATAGGGTTTAGAAAATTACTATACCAATACTTTAATTGATTTTATTTGTTTTTTTTAATGTTTTTTAATTGTAATTTATAATATTTTAAATTTAGATTAAGAGTTACTGATATTAAATATATAGTGAATAACTCATCTGATTCCATTACTGTAATTTATAAGATACTGTGTCTTGTTGTAATGGAAAATCACATTTAATAAATAAATACAAATACAAAAAAAATACAAAAAAAAAAGTGACACAACTCAAAATTTTTAAATATTCAGAAGAGGCAAAAAACTGCATATGTAAAAATTATTGTATTATTTAAAAAAATTTAGTTTTATTATGAACAAGTAAGAGTGTAAAATTCGGCTGTGCCGAATCTTTGATACCCTCCACCTCGGTTTGAGTCTTGATAATAAATGTAAATGAAAAAGTAAACAATTTGCTAAACTTAATACCAAATTATTTCAGCAAATTCTTTGGGTTGATTTTCGTCTTTTCTATTATTTCGGATTTATTTCGCTGTTTGCTTTTTGGTCATCGTGGTTGCTGATCGGCATGCATTTAGGTTATATACCTATATGCATGCGTTTCCGGTTATATGACATAACTTCTCGTTTAATTTAGTTTTTGCTAATTAAATAGCTCGCCCTAACCTCCATTGCAAAGGTAATGGTTGTGTACAATGGCTATATGCATTAAATCGTGCTAATTGGAGATGGCTGTATAGTTTCTTTTAACTGGCCAAATATTTCTTCATTGCGGCCAAATAGGTCGGATGGAGTAACAAAATAATAACCAAAAAGAAAAAAAAGCTTTCTCAACTTTTTTATTAAAACATTGCCATATTTGGAAAACATAGAGAATAAATTTATAATAATAAATATTCAAATTAGGGATGCCAAACGCAAAAAACCAAATGTCCCAAATATTTTAAATAAAATAATTTGTTTTCTTTATTTTCTGAAAAACTTTAAATTTTTATCCAAAAAAAATTGTGAAAATTTATATATAAAAAATAACATTCTCATCAAATTACGTTTATTTATGTAACAGTTTTTATGTTCGCAATTCTTAAATATCATTTGACGTTTTCTAAAATTCATTGAATATAAATTAATGTTTTCTGTAGTGTGATTCTGTAAATTTCAACGATCCGACAATCGCAAAATTTATCGACAGCTATTGTTTTTGGACTAAGGATTAAGTGATTCACTAAGTACATACATCTTAACGACAGTCGGCAAATCTATTTTTCTATTTATTTAAATTGTAAACGAGTGGCATCTCTGTCAAAATAAGCGAAAAACACAAAGAAGAATAGAAAAAAACAAATTACTTCGTGTTTGACAGGATGATTTTATGTTTATGTTTAATATCTTTATTTTTTTACTAATATTTCTGTTTATTTATTTGAAAATGAAATAATGAATTCAACATGCTATTTAATTTTTTTATTTATATAAAAAAGTTTTTTAATTAAAGCAAATTATTTTCACTCTTTTATGATTTTTATTTATTGTGAGGCCATGTTTCTCTTATTTTTTTTAATTGTTATATGAAAAGAAAAATAATACAAACTTTCAATTTTTTTACCTTAGCTATTTTTTTTATTTTAGTGAAGTGTTCATTGAAACATATTTCGAAAAAGGGAGACAAAATTTTCATTTTTTTTATAATTGTTTGAATTTTGAAAACGAACGGTCGAAGGAGAAAAAGAATAATTTTTTTTTGAAGAATAAATACAACAAATATTAGTTTTAATATTTTTTTTTTTTGTTATCCTTCTGGGAAGTGAGTATTAATTGCAAATAGAAATTTGTTTTTATTATTATTGTTTTTTGTTGAAATTAGTTGAACAAATTATTCGGGCAATAAGTCTAAGGATTACGTGGAAAAGAAAATTTGCGAAAATCAAATTGTTCGGGAGAAATATATATTTATCCACCATATTGGAAATCTTTATGTGATTCATGGGCAAGGCAAATTAAAGTCTATGGATAGCGTACTTATAATCTTCGAAAATTTAAAAACCAGATTTGCGACAATACATTTTTTTTATAAATTTCCGTTCTGTATTGAATTGCAACTTAAAAAAAAAAAAAAAAAAAAAAAAAGAAGATACATCATTACTAAATCATTAAATATAGATATTACTATCGATAACCTATCTTAATAATAATTTACGATAAATTCATCTAATCTAATTTAAAAAATTTTTTTTTTTAAATTTTTATTCTTAAAACATTAAATTTTGTTTAAATTTCTAAATCCTATTTTTAACTTAAAAATTATTTTTTTTTTTTGTTTTCTTTAAATTAATTAATTACACTATCACATTTACAAATACACAAATATTTAAATTTGAAAGTACTTAAGTTTATTTATAATTTTTGACTGTATATCTGTTTAAATTCTGAATCATCGAAATTTCCAGCAGACAACAGGCCTGAGTCAGCGTTGGAGAAATGGTGAGTTTGATTTATAATTCTCTTTTATTTTTTTTTTATAATGAATAATTAAATTTTCTTTTGCTCAAATTTTGTCAAAATTTCTGACACTTAAGTTTTGACGTAAAATTCCGATAATATAAAGATAAATTTTATTAAATAGAAGTAGAAATTTACTTCTAACTCATATTTTCAAATTTAAAACTAAATGTCACGTTTACAACTACTTTTACAATTTTTCTTTATTTTTTTATTTTTTTCTTTGAATATTTAAATTTGTATAAATTTTAATATAAAATATAGTTTTCTTTTAATATTTCTTTAAATGGTAGTAAAATGTTAAATAAAATGTTAAATTTTTTTTTAAATAAATGTTATCATTCATAATGGTTTATTAAATTTTTTTATTTCAACGAAAAGTTTAGACAAATAATGTATTTAGGTTCTAAAATGGGCTATCAGAGACTTAGATTAAATGATAGCAAGGTAGGGTGGGTTTAGAAAATAAGGGGTTACTCCATCTTAATACCTCTTCCTGTAAACTTCATCATTCTTTTATTACTCTTTCTTTCTATATTATTTTTATCGATAATAGGGATATGAGCTACCTAGTTTTAAATTTATTTTTTTTGTAAGTGACATCATCCTATTTCGAGGAAGACAAGATTCCACCCCATTACCCTGAACACGGCCGGATTGATAGGTAGCGTTGTCTTCCAAAAGGTAGGGTAAAATAATGTGTCGTTACATTATGTATGACGACATTTCAACCTAAAAATTTAAGTTTTTATCGATTGAATAAACAACACAAAAATGGTTGTCGTTTAGATAACAACAACAGCTGACTTTAACAATAGCGAATATCGTTTAAAAATTTTACTGATAATTTTGCTATTTTATTTTTTTTAACGATTCGACTATCGTTAAAGAATCGCGGTACTGAAAAGTTATTAATTTCTCCTGAATGGCAATATTTTTTTTAATGTAAACATTTTTTTAAATGTAAACATATTTGGTGTTTTTTTTTTGGAATTTCAATTTGTGTTTAGCGAATAAAATTTATATATTAAAGATGCAACTGATGTCTTCTAAATTTAAAATTATTATTTCCGACGTTTTGATATGATTTTCTGAAATTCAATTAATATTTTCTAATTTATAATTGGAAATTTTTAATTCCAGCTTTTAGAATTGATATTTTCTTAAATTTGAATGGAAAATTTAAAAAGTGCAATTTTGTATTTATGTGAATAATAATGCTTTAGTAATTATAAACAATTTTTAAAAATAAGATGTAATCGCAATCAGATATTTTGTAGGTAAAGCAGAATAATAATTCTATATAACTATGTAGAACACTTTTGAAAGCAAAAAACTCATTGATGAACTCGGTAACTCTATTTTGTAAAGACAACAAAAAGTTAATATGCCAAACTTATGTTCATATTTGTAAAAGAATAATGAAAAAACGTATGAAATAAAAGACCAGCCCGTGTATACTCTTAACATTGTTCTGTATGTTATTTATCTAGTTGAAAATATTAACATTCATGTTAAAATAGAAATAACTATTGCAAAGCTAATTAGAACAAACAAAAATTGTGGCGCCATCTACTGTGGCATAGTCACGCTGAGCAAAATGAAGTGACACTCTGTTAATGCAAAAGAAATGTATTTTCCCCACAACAAAATATTGCAGAATTTTATGTAAATAAAATAATATGCCGATTTATTTCTAACATGCAGTTGTTATGGATATACATATATAGAATATATGTATATTATTTGTATTATTTAATATGTTCATGTATGTATATATAAATATTACACACAAAAAATACAACATCAAACGTTATTTTTGTGTTTTTCTCTTTAAATAAATTAATACATAAAAATTTTTTTTGCCAAATTTACATTGTTTTTTTTTATTAACAACTAGGTATTTTAGCATTATTTGCTTTAGATGCTGGTGAATTTTTACTCCCTTTACATATATTAACTCGTAGTGTCTGCTTGTCGAAAAAATTTTGGATCGATTTTAACCCCTTTCCCGTGACCCAATCGATCTGAAACTTTGCAGGCATACTCGTGGCAATGACAGAAATGATCTAGTAAATTTTTTTAGTGATGCCAAAACAATGGAAACTTTTAAATTTTTCTACCAGAGTTGATAAAAAAAATTGTACAAAGGGTTAGTTTTTATTATATTATTACCACAACGAACACAAAAACAACAAGTCCAGCTATGACAACAACACAACATTTAGAATAACAACAAGAACAATATAGAAACATCATATTTTTCATTTTTTTTTTACTTTTTCAGAGATTTCCCTGGAACTGTTCCACAGATTTTTATGATTTTTGAAAAGGAGATCTTCCCATGGATTTGGTGAATCATTCTCGCTAAAAATGATCACTGTAGCTGCACTATTGAGGGCGTGATCGTGACAAGAACAACATAGAAAATTATATTTTTTCAAGACTTTTTTTAGTTCTTCATTCAAATCTCGGTCCCTAATCGACCGATTTGGACGATTTTAAATAGCGAACTTTTCAGGATATAATGAATCATTTTTTATGTCAACGAGCAACCTAGCTGCCCGATTGATGCCGTCATCGTGATTTCCACAGACGGACAGACGGACAAACGGATATCGCTATATCAACTCCGGTTGTTATAAGGATCACAAATATATATATTTTATGGGGTCCAAAATTTTTTTTCTAATTATTACAAACGGAATGACAAACTTATATATACCCTCTGCACACTGGAGTGGAGGGTATAATAAATGATAAATTACAATACTATTTTAATATAGTAGAAAAATATGCCTCTGATTGGCAAATGAAAATTAACATAAATAAATGTGAAACAATACTTTTTCGCCCGCCTGTTGGAAAATGTAACAGTAACATTAAAACGAATTGGAAAGCGTTTGGAATCAAATCCAATAACAATATAAATATTCCAAACAAATCAGTTGTCAAATATTTAGGTATTCACATAGATAAATTTCTATATTTCGATGAACACATTAATTTTCATTTTTTAAAAGCGAGAAAGGCATTTTACATGTATAGAAAATTATTCTATTCAAAATACATCAAGCCAAGGGTTAAAGTAATTATGTATCAATCTCTAATACGACCAATTCTAACAAATGGTTGTCAAATATGGTTCAATATTTCACCATCTTATATGGAAAAAATTAGAATTTTGGAAAGAAAATGTCTGAGAGGATGTATGTCTCTTTATAGATCCGCAAACAGTAACTACATAAAATATAACTATATCAAATAAAAGACTATACAATGAAGCAAAAATCAGTAGAATCGATAATTTCATTATTCATGTAATAAGAAATCATATTACAAAAAGCCTTGAATGTTATGAAAATAATTTAATTATGGCACCCTATTAAGTTAATCATGAATATACATATATGGGGGATTTCATGTCAAGTGCACCAACTTTTGAAACCGATGTCTTCCGATCGGGATGAAGTTTGCACCAAGGTTAGTCCTATTGGATAGTAGTTTAGACACAATTTTTCAAAGAGATCGGTCCAGATTTCTCTGAGTTAGAGGGGATCAAAATTTGACATTTTTACCAAACAGGTGTTTTTTCTCATCCATGTAACTTATTACCTATTGTTCCTAGAAAATTTTCTCCCAAAGAGTTTAGATAGCTATTTCTTCAGTATTTCGGAAAAAAATACTTAAAAAAAAAAAAAAATTTGTAGACTTTTTTTTTTACTAAATTAAAACATTTTTTGCCTTTTTTCAAAAAGGGCATTTTTTTTCATAAGAAAGCTTAGGATTTTTCCTTTAAGACCTTTTTAGTCGCTTAGTAGGATGGGAATGGGATATCTATCAAAATAAATGTTTTGTAACTCAAGACAACGGTTTTTCAATTATTCACAAATGCACTATTTTGAATTTTTTCCTATTTGTGTGTAAAACCTTACAAATAAAAATTATACTGAGAAACTAGACAAATTAACCTTTCCGAAGGTATATAACATAACTAACTAAAATTTTATACCCTCGATACTGTAATACTCAGAATATGTTAACCTCAGGAAAAAATCGCTTTTTTTCTATAGAAATGTTGAAAAATTATTATTTTTTATTTATTTTTAATAATAATTAAATTAATGTATAATAATAATATTAAAAAGATAAATAATTTATTAAAATTTAATCTTAATTGCATTAGATCCATTTATATCATAACTATTTTTATACTTAATTTATTGTAGCTGATGAAGTATTTAAGTCTTGTAAATTTTTAAATACCCAGTCTTTCATCCAGCTTTTTTGTCGCCTTTATTTACTGTGTTTTTTTTTTGTCAATTCTTTCTTGGCGTTACTAGGTTCAGCTGTTGATTTCGCTGCTGGTTTATTTGTTGTCTTTGGAAAGAAATCGCATTGAAAAGAGGCAGAAAACTTTTTCAACTTGAGTCTTCCATCGACAAGCGGTATAAAAGCATGGTATTGACCGGTGCCATCGATTGTTACCGCAGCATTGAATCTGCTCTTCAGTGTTTTCAATGTTTCCTGATGATCCTCTTTGCTACTAAAAACTATTTTAGTTAATTTACAATAACTCTTTGCCCAATGGAATAAAGCAGTCGCATCTAAGATGCGATCTTGATGAGAGCACTGGAGGCTATACTTCGCTGTATTTCTTTTAAGGTTTGCTCCAATACCATCACATGCTCCTTTACCATGAGCAGTAGGATGAAAATGCCACTCAGCTGGCATTCCAAAATCTTTTTCATGAGCCATAAGATTTGCGAAGCTACTTTTGTTTTTAAAATGTTGACGAGCTCCGTCCGAAACGTAGTATACCTTCTGTACTGTAAACTTAGATTTTAGAAATTTTACTATTATCTTCTGGTACTCATAAACTGCAACGGTATCATGTTTTAAATCGTCGGATATGATTGCCATACTTTTGTGTTCCAGTTTTTCATCTTTCATGTAGTAAATAACTACTGTGAATATAGTTGCTTGGTCGTTATTGAAGTGGAATGCTTGTATGGCATCCTGAAGAACATATTTATAGTTTTCTGCGAAATCATATGAAATAACGAATTCACCAGACTTCAAATGCATCTTCATATCCTTGAAGAATGACCATTGCTCTTCGACTAAAAAGTCATGGGTTCTCAAGTTTAGCAATCCTGTACACATTTCTTCCACAAAATCATCCACATTTAAAATGATTGTTTTCAATGTGCATCTGTCAGTCTGAATCAAAGAATCAAATTTGACCTCCTCTATATATTCTCGATCTAAAGAGTTGATTAAATTTTCTTTGATGAATGTGGTTTTCGGGCAATTGGTATATTCACCTAAGTGGCAAGAAGTTGTTGCATTAGGATACATAGTCAATTTAAGGCAATCGCGGTAATCGTGTAAATATTTTGCCGAATCATCTGTTAAATACTTTAAGTTGATTTCCTTCAACATCAGTTTAACATTTTCATGGTAAATGCAAACGCATACTGTGTGAGTTCCGCTGCTTCCTGCCAAAACGCAATGTTTTAACATCCTCGTGTTCAGATTGAAATGTTGCAAATAACTCTTTCAGGTTACAGAGAACCATTCTCTTCTGTTATGTTATGAAGGTATGTTACATACCTTCGGAAAGGTTAATTTGCCTAGTTTCTTAGTATAACTATTATTTGTAAGGTTTTACACACAAATAGGAAAAAATTCAAAATATTGCATTTGTGAAAAATTGAAAAACCGTTGTCTTGAGTTACAAAACATTTATTTTGATAGATATCCCACTCCCATCCCACTAAGCGACCAAAAAGCTCTTAAAGGAAAAATCCTAAGCTTTCCTATGAAAAAAAAAAAAATGCTCTTTTTGAAAAAAAGGCAAAAAATGCTTTAATTTAGTAAAAAAAAAAAAGTCTAAAATTTTTTTTTTTTTTAAGTATTTTTTTCCGAAATATTGAAGAAATAGCTATCTAAACTATTTGGGAGAAAATTTTCTAAGAACAATAGGTAATAAGTTACATGGATGAGAAAAAACACCTGTTTGGCCAAAATGTCAAATTTTGATCCCCTCTAACTCAGAGAGATCTGGACCGATCTTGTTGAAAAATTGTGTCTAAACTACTATCCAATAGGACTAACCTTGATGCAAATTTCATCCCGATCGGAAGACATCGGTTTCAAAAGTTGGTGCACTTGACATGAAATCCCCCATATATAGATTATGCCCTTTTTCACATAAATAGCAACGCCGCCTGCATATCTTACTCTGTCGACTCTTAGTAGGACATATCCGTTTAAAGAAACTGATAAGTTAGTCTCATTGGAGTCAAACCACGTTTCCGAGACACATACAACATGTATGCCACAGTTTTCAAAAATAAATCTAAATTCGTCCATCTTGTTTCTCAAACTTTGAGCATTAATATGGCAAATCTGCAAAACATCACATTGTTTGGTCAAGATTCTGATCATATCTGCTGTGCCGTATTTGCAATTTACCCTTATGTTATTGAGATTGTGCATTAATATACACGAGTAACTGGAGAAAAATAACGCACAAATTATCACAAAAAGTAATATTTAAACAAGCCAATAAAAACATTATTATACTAAAGGTAAAATTAAGGATATAAAAAATTAGATTTAGATAATAAAAAAGATATAAAAAAATTTTACAGTTAATAAAATTATCAAAACAAATCAAGATAAATTTGTGAAAAGTTTAAAAATTTTAATGAAATAAGTTGTGGTAAAGAATTTACATTATATAACATCACCACTTTGGTGATTGATGGAAAAGGAAAAACTGTCGGCTCCCTCAGGTGGATGAAGCAAGAAATTAAGATCATCAATTTCATCGATACGAATTACCTGGCTGTCAGCGGCTTTCTTCACATAAACCAATCCACGCATTGTAAAGGCACTATGAATTTGAGTATCCTTTTTCATACGTACTGCTTTACGAAAAATTTGGTAATTGGACACCGTGAGCACAGTAAAAAGTTTTAGATTAATTTTAATACCTAGCCGGTGTGTATATATAACAAATCCAAAAATAAATTAAATTTACTCCAGTATAGTATTATTATAAACAGAGACAGTGAGAGAGATTTGATTTTTACTCTATTTTTTATGGCATTAAAATAATACTAATATTTATTACATTGTATTCTTGTATGGTACTAGAATTAAACTACAATATTATAAAAATAATACGTAAGAAGCATTAATGTAATAACCTATTGAATTATTTTTACACCAAAGATTGTATTATTTTAAATATGAAGAAGAATTGAATTAATACCATCCGGAATGGATTGTATTCATGAATAAGTGTAATTTTAAATACCCCACAAATATTAATCGTATGCTATACGGGTGTTACTTTAAACCTATTCAGGGCTAAAATTAACACCCTTTTGGTAAAATTTCAGTTCTGAAAATAAATAAAACAAATTTCATTGCATTTTGTAATTTTTCATTTATTTCTAAATTTATTTTTATATTAAACATCGGGTGCTAATAAGTATTCTCTTGAGTTAGTCACAAAATGTAAAAAATGGGCCAATGTTATGTCAAATTCAATATTGAAAACATAAAAGGGCTTAAAATACAGATCGAATACCTGAATAAAAATGGTAAGACGTCAGCAGCCCAGTCAGCTAAAGCTTCCGCCTCATTTGCTACTTCCCCTGCAAAATTTTTGAATTTCTGACAATTATTGAATAATTCATTTGGTTTTATTTCATCATAGCGAAGCTTAAAATCGAACAAAATCTATAAGGATAAAGACAGTGAATTAAATACGAGCTTACTAAACTTTTAAAGAATTTAGTACCAATGAAGAATCAAACACGAATATGGGGAACGCCTGTAATAAGTTTACATCTGCAGTACAATATTTGACGCATGCCTTCAATGTTTCCTGGCAGCTCATCAAATGCAATTTTGCATCGTCCCGATCTTTAAATTTTCGCTCTTTTCCTTCTACTAATTGAAATTCACCTTGTTTATAACTAAAGCTAAATAGAAAAATGTTTGATTTAGGCTTAAATGGATTTAAAATGACTCATATTGGCAATTCGGTCCATAGTGTTACCATAAAAAATAACACTAATATATTGACAGACACAAGATAGATTTTTGTTGCCCTTAGCTTGCACTTACTTGAATTTATTATTCCACTTGGAGTGAACTCCTCACTTTCTGGTTCACAAATTTTGACAATAAAAAATTGTCCATCACATTTCAGTTTCGCATGCATTTTCATACCTTCCTGTTGTATCAATAAAATGTATTACCTTAACACCGTTATCGGTATTAATTGTAAGAAAAAGAGGGAGATTTAATTCTTTTCAGGTGTTGTTTCCAAACCAAAAGAAGCACGCTCATGTTGTTTTTTGCGTTTCTTTTAATAACAGATGTTTTCAAAACATTCTTAAGTGTTGTTTTTAAACTTGAAGGAATAAAATTATTATAAGAGAGAATTTTAATGCTTTTTAGGCATTACAATAAAACTTGAAGTAGTAAAAGATAGAGAGACTAACTTCCAATGCCAAATTCGGTATTACAAGTAAACGACCAGGAATTGTTTTTTTAAATGGAAAAATTAAATTAAAATTTTGGTGTTATTTTTATTCCAAATAATCATTAAAAAAATCGCAAAAAATTTTTTTTTTTTGGTGTTACATATAAACTATTTGTAACAAAATAGTCTATAATGAAAACCGTTGAGTTTTAAAATTAAACCAAAACTTTTTACTGTGAGGCTTTCATTAATGAAAAAATTATGGTTTGAACCGAGGCCAATATGATTTAATGTAAAAGCAAAATGTTTATGTGTTTTCCTAAAGTTGGCGAGGGATTTAAAAAAAAAATTCTTGTCATAAGGAGACCACATCTTGACAATTATCGGCGCATCTGGCGAATTATTTTTGCTTTTATTGTTCGCATTGCTTAGGCGATATATTGATTTGATAGCGGGCAATGACATATTAATTGTAGAGTAAATTAAACCAAAAATATCTATTAAATTTTCTCTTTCATCAAACGGAGTTCCATTTATACGTAGATCAGACGTTACGGTGTTGTTTTCATGCCTTTTTAATTGTATCTTAAATTATTTAATATCTTCCTTCATACTAATTACTTCATTCGCGGCTGTTTCTAATTTATTTACTCTGGCTGTGAGTGTAGTTATTTCACACTTCTTTACATTAAATCTTTCATCAAGTTCACGTAAGAGATCATTTTTGTATGCAAGAAATTTTGTAATAAACTTCAGTGGGGACTCCGTATCAGTCAATTTTGGTGTTTTATGAGCAATACCAGTAAGAGTATATTGTGTAACTTCTCTTAATCTTTTAAGCGCGGGAGTTTTATTCAGTGTTGTTGTTGTCTCTGTATTTCTAACTTCTTGTGTATTGTTTAATTGCTCATCCATTGTGGTATTGTTCTTATTGTTACTGTTAATATTTTTGCGGTTTTTTTTTGGCAATTTCTTTTTTTTAGACTTTGTTACGTAAATTTAAAACCTGATCCTTAAAGTTTTTAAACTCTTTTAAATAGATAGTTTCATAAATGGAATATATTTTGCTTATTTTTGTGAGATATTCACTAAGGCAATTGAATTGTTTATTGATTATTGAAAGTTAAGTTTTTGTATTTTTTTAAATAAAATTGAAAATAATTGTTGTTATGCACTGTTTTTAACTTGTTGTTTTTGAGATTTTTTGTGGCATCAACTAATTGATTATTAAATTAAATGTACTTTATTTATTTAAAAAAGAAAAATAAAAATGTTACGGAGCTTATGAAAATACGTCCGTCTCTTTCGACAACAATCGAATGTTTTTCTACTTAAATTAAAAAACCACATCACGTACGAAGGGTTAAAGTTAAAGAATAAGATCATAAAATAAAGTTTTTTTTTTTTAATTTTTCGATTTCAAACATGGAAAATTTTTATATGCTATAATAAAATTTTCTTTAAATAAAAATAGGAAATGGTGTTATAAGTAATAGATGTTTTATTAAACCAATACACATACACAAATTGCCTTACGAATGCACGTACTATCAGCCCAACTCCTGTGTTTGTGTGCGTGCGTGTGTGTGACTGTGCTGCTTGTTTGTTTTAACCGATGCATTGTCAATGTAGCAGCTAAATTTAGATTAGTTACTATTTGACATGTATGGATTTAATTACACCATCGGGCTATAATTCTACCACTTGCAAAACAAAAGGGTTAATACCCTTTTACTACACAAATATGGTTGTTTGCTATGAAGCTTAGAAAAGAAATTACATTTCATTTATTTTCGTATATAAACTACTTCTATTTAGTGGGTACGTACGTAACACTTGAGCAAGTATGGGTGGGGGCGTATGAATGTCATAAAAATTATAAATATCACTCATACGTTTGGTATGAGTATATAGAAATAGCTATTCCAAAATATAAACTTTATATGTGCAAACAATATTTACATCACAGAATAACTGGCGTAAAATCACAAGCTTATGTTGCATCTGTTAAAAATGTTCTCAATTTATAAGAGTTTTTTGAGGAAGAAAATATCAAACTGGATCTGGATGTTAAAAACAATTTTTAATTTGTGTTCAATAATGAATAAAAAGTTTTCCTGGCTATTAACAATTAACTTTTGATTTCTTGAAATAATTTAACTTTAAGTCCAACAATTATGTAATGAAATTTAATTTTCATGAAAAGGTAAATTGTTTTCATTAAGTAAATACTTTTCTTATGATGCCACAAAGTGCAAGTAGTGTAACTAAAAAATATTAAAACTACATTACAGTTTACTTGGTTATTGTTATGATTTTGAATTATTATACCCGTAATACAAGACTGGTGTAGCAAAGAACTGTACATGAAATCTTTGTATAAAATAAGATGTAATATTTCAATAGAAAAACGTAAGGCCAAAATTTTACGAGGGCGCTGCCAGAATAACATCACTTAATGTAGCGATGGAGGCAGTAGTTTGAAAAAAAAATAATTTGATGAAAAGGCGCCAGGATTTTTAGCATATTTTTGATGTGTAAACATCTATACGCGCAGGGGGGTAAATTTCTATTTCACAATACAATCACAAAAACAGCGTAACTCATATCGGTGTGAGCTGAAGCAGATAACGCTGTGTGACTTATGATTGTATTGGTGAAAAAATTATGATATGTTCTTTTCTAAACATTTTCCAATTGTATTTCAAAAAACATCAATATAATTTCAGAAAACATCAATAGAATTTCAGAAAACATCAATATAATTTCAGAAAACATTATTCGAGTTTCAGAAAACATCAATTGAATTTCAGAAAACATCAACAAAATTTCAGAAAACATCAATATAATTTCAGAAAACATCATTCGAGTTTCAGAAAACATCATTTGAATTTCAGAAAACATAAATAGAATTTCAGAAAACATCAATATAATTTCAGAAAACATCAATATATTTCAGAAAACATCAATTGTATTTCAGAAACCATCAATATAATTTCAGAAAACATCAATTGTATTTCAGAGACCATCAATATAATTTCAGAAAACATCATTTGAATTTCAGAAAACATCAATAGAATTTCAGAAAACATCAATTGTATTTCAGAAACCATCAATATAATTTCAGAAAACATCATTTGAATTTCAGAACACATAAATAGATTTCAGAAAACATCAATTGAATTTCAGAAAGCATCAATAGAATTTCAGAAAACATCAATTGTATTTCAGAAACCATCCATATAATTTCAGAAAACATCATTTGAATTTCAGAACACATAAAAAGAATTTCAGAAAACATCAATTGAATTTCAGAAAACATCAATAGAATTTCAGAAAACATCAATTGTATTTCAGAAACCATCAATATAATTTCAGAAAACATCATTTGAATTTCAGAACACATAAATAGAATTTCAGAAAACATCAATTGAATTTCAGAA
Organism: Cordilura impudica; assembly: GCA_963682025.1. NCBI lineage: Eukaryota > Metazoa > Arthropoda > Insecta > Diptera > Scathophagidae > Cordilura > Cordilura impudica. Next base: position 237,558,589 of record OY821518.1, on the reverse strand, counting down.
AGCATCAATAGAATTTAAGAAAACATCAATTGTATTTCAGAAACCATCAATATAATTTCAGAAAACATCATTTGAATTTCAGAACACATAAATAGAATTTCAGAAAACATCAATTGAATTTCAGAAAGCATCAATAGAATTTCAGAAAACATCAATTGTATTTCAGAAACCATCAATATAATTTCAGAAAACATCATTTGAATTTCAGAACACATAAATAGAATTTCAGAAAACATCAATTGTATTTCAGAAACCATCAATATAATTTCAGAAAACATCATTCGAGTTTCAGAAAACATCAATTGAATTTCAGAAAACATCAATTGCATTTCAGAAAACATCAATCGAATTTCAGAAAACAGCATAATTGACTTATTTTTTATGCACTGGAAAATATGATGTTGATGGTTTCTTTAATTATTATATGTTTACACATCTCCCTTGTGATCGGACTAACATGATTTTTTTTTTTTTTTTGGAGCCATCAAAGCAAACGATATCAGTGAATTTTTAACGTGGGAAAAATTGGTCACCGGTAACTCAATAATTTAATTTGAAGTTAGAACTATTGAAAATATTTTAACAAATAGTCCAGCATTTGCAGCTTCAATTTACTGATATCATCCTGAAAAAGTAATTTAAATGCCTAAATAAACATTTAATAGAAAATTATAAAATTATGTCGTTTCATTTTCAAGACAAAACATCATCGGGTTAGAATTTTTGGGCTACCTCGAATATATATTTGAGAATTTATTTTCATTTAGAAATTACGAAAAAAAAACATTTCAATACAAATTTCCCACGAACCGTTTCTTATTAAATTTATTATTTTTTTCTCTTTTTTTTTTTTTTTTTGTTAATTTATATAAATATAAGAAAAAACTTTTTTATTTTATGGAATGACCTCAATAACTTTGTATTTTTATATATTTTTTTTTTGTACAATGAACACTTAGCCTCGTCTACGATTTCGTTTAGTTCTGTTGCTGATGTTGTTGTTATATTATAATGTAAAAAACAAACACACAAACATAGTTTGTCGTTTAAGCATTTAAGAAAAATATGCCCATAGAATTTGTAAACAGAAAAATGCAACAAAGAGAAGATGAGCAAAAAACAACAAATTATGAATAAATAAAAAACGATACAGTCCATAGTTCGATATTAAAGATTGTTATTCTCCTTTCATATTTTGGATGGCTATCAGCAAGGATGGTAGCCATTTTTATGAAAATTATATAAGAATTGTAAACACGGAGGGATATTATCAGAAGTGTTGGCAAGAATTTCATAAATATTAAAGATGTATTTCATAATTTTTCATTATATCGGTATAAAATGAATTTGCGCTGATGGTTGTAACCACAAAAAATATTTGATCTAGAACTTTTGTTATGCGGATAGTCTGAGTCAATAAATTGACTGTAAAAGTCCAACCGTCCATTTGTCCGTCCAACCGTCCGTTTGTATGTCCAATGTAAACCATGTAATCAAACTACAAGTCGCAAATATAAATATATTTTGACGAAATTTGGTGTATAAACTTTTATCGACCATACGATAAAAGCTACTGAAATTGGTGAAAACAGATGCATGGGGAAACCTAGTCGCCACACAAATTGCCTTTATGAGATCGACTTTTAATTGCAATAAGATATAAATTATCACATAGATCCCGATCAAATTTGATTTACAAATGTTAATTACACCCATTAATTATTAACTAGAACGGTCCCAGGACACAAATTGGGCAAAAAATCTTTATTTCGCAACATAGTCTACTTTTAGCTCGATACACTACTTAAAGTAATTACAATTATAATTACGATTATATAAAAAGTAGAAAAAAATTAAAAGAAAAATTAAGCATTTTATAAAATAAAAACGTAATTTTAAATATTTTTATATATTTTGTCATATGTACCGTCCCACAGTGGTCAATTTCGAGAGATAGCGGTCAAAACTCTATAACTTTTGACCGATTTAATTTGGAGTTAAAAATGCATTTAAATTTTTTGTTGAGTTTCCATGTAAAAGTTGAATATTTTGACATTTTAAATAGGTATTTTTTTATAATTTCTTATTTTCTTCAATCGTATTTTACAACCAATACTTATTTATAATTCCTAAACTTAATTTTGGTCAGAAAATGCCAACATTTGGCCCCTGACATTTATTTAGTCTCAATATTCACAGGGGCCAAAGGTTGGTTTTTTTGGAAGAAAGCTAATTCTTGTGAGGATTAAACTGAAAAATAACACTGAAATCCCCAACAATATCAATACCATTTGGATATATTATATACAGAACACAACATCGATAAAATTTTAAGTAAACTTTTACTATTGATTTAAAGTGCACATATATTTTATTTAAATGTATTAATAATAATTTATACTAAAATTAGAAACAAATTACAATCTTTAAACTAGTATTAATTAAACAATATTAGTAAAAATTTCTTCCAAATAGCTTTGATTTTCATTTTGCAGTAGTTGTTTAGCTTCTTCATCTAACTCTAATGAGGTTGATTTCCATTTTTGTCGAATACTGGACATATATGGGTCTGATGTGCACAACAAAATATTAATAAGATCTTCATTAGTACAATATCTGGAAATTTTTCTTGTATTGTGCTCGCGAAAGGATCTGTAGTCTTTGTTCCTTTTTTCTTGGGCTTCTTCTGAGAGATCTCCAATTGGAAGCATATTGTGCTGAATTATTTGTTCCCCATGGAACAAAATTTTGTGAACTGTGGTTGGCATATGTCTCCAAGAATATTTTTGGTTATAAAGGGTTGCTGTCTCATTAGCATACTGACCAAATTTTTTTGCATCTATCTTTTTGCTACATGCTATAACTTGTAATATAATTTGGAATCGTCGTATTAAATCATAATCTACTCCAGTTATAGAAGCTGCAGTTTCTGGATCGGAAAAAAATCTCCTTGCTGTGTTTCCATCATTAGAATTTCCTTCTCCTTGCTTTGGCTGGTCAATTATAAGGCCTATCTCACGGTATTTTTCTTGAATATCTTTTTTTTTTTGCTTTCTTTTTTCCAAATTTTCTTTGTTGTTTCTCACTGTTTCGCCTAACGGGCCAAATTCCAAATCGTATCCCAATTTAAGAATATGCTCCATAAAACGAATTCTAGCATGAAGAGGTGACATTCCAAATTCATATGCTTCATTAAAACTATCGTCTTGTGTTGGTAGTTGGCTCAATTGACTTGATGTTTTTTGGCATATGGTGCAGCTTGACGATGACTTTGTTTTGGTTAAAGCTTGTGCAACTTTTCCATCAATCATTGTGAGACACATTTTAAAATTTACTTCAATGTCTTGGTCATCAAATTTAAATGTTACTGGTTGAAGTTCTTTAATTTGATCATTTATTTTTCGAACTTCTTCATCTATGACATCTTGAGTCTCCTTTTTGTAAGCAAACTTTATTTGTCTACAATATTTTGTTGACGAGGGAATTTCATTCTTCCATACATCTATCTCTGCAGCTCTACTAGTTGACGGCTCTGAACCAATATAAGTTTTTGTTAAACGTAATGGAACGAAAGAAATCATGAATAAAGTGGAATCTGATGAATTTTCCGCATTACATTGTTTGTATTGTTTCTGGCCAGAGGACCCATCACATCCCCATTTAGAAATTAAAGTCATGCTGCAATTTTTAAACTTCTTTAAATAGTCAGCATCAAATGTCTTTAATAATCGTTTTGCAGTGTGTTCAAGAAGATCCTGCAATTTTATTTCTGCTGAACTTGAAGTTACACTAATAGCAGTTGGTGAAGGTAAGCAATCTTTTTTGGCAGAAACTATATCTCGATATGATGGAAAAATTCCACAATTTTTTTCATTGGTTCGCTTCCGCAATTCTGTATATTGGTTTTCAGTCATTTTAAAATCCAAAAATAGTGCAAATGCTTCTTCTGGAGTAAATTTATTTTCTTCAGTTGGAGTCGGCATACTTTCTAAAATCCTTTTTGTGCGTCTGGGGCTTGCTTCCGCTATTTTTTCAATGATAGCAATTTTACCCTTTTTAGTTTTCGATGGTTGAATTTGATGCAGAAATGAATCCTTTATGATGCTACAAGAAACTTCTTCATTGATATGTTTAAGCTTGCGTCTTCGTCAATTGGCTTTGCTGGTCGACCACCTTTTCCAGTTTCCGTGGTAGTTACTGATGGCTTTTTAAAAATAAGTTTATTTCTTAGCCATTCTTGGTTGCGTGAGTAAAACAATTTCTTGTTTCTGGAACATTGTTGTACCGTTTTCTTAAAGTATTTAAAAAGTTTTTTATTTTTAAGTTATGAACTTTAATTTCTTGTTTGTCGCATATTTTGAAGAATGGATTATTCATTATATGTAAAATAATGTCGTTTTCATCTTTCCGTTCAAAATATATATCAGATAGAACACTATAACTGAATTTAGCCATTGTTTAAACAATAATGAAGAAAAAAAATGAATGCATGGATTAATATACTATTGCTCGAAGTTTCAACATGATCTTTTTTACCTCTTTGAAACATAATATAACAGGGAGTTGGTTTTACCAGTTATTTCCATTGGTTTTAAATTTATTTGCAATTTTCACGTATTTAAGTTGTGTAATATTAGATGGCAATAAAATCTTTTTTACCTTTTCCAAATGAATTGCCAGATACCACATAATTTGAGAGTTCTATTGTCATTTTTGTCAAAATTTTGATACACCCTTCTATGTGGACTAGGTCCAAATATGGGCCAACTTCTCCTAATTTCAACAGAATTATTTTTTGGGTCAATAAGAACTCTTGTACAAAATTTCATCAAAATATATGCATAATAGCCACTTTCACATATAAATAACTTCTCAAAAAATATGACGTGCATTTGTACCGAATATCTTACCTTGGGTCAGAAAAATTGCTGTAGCTCAAAAAGTGCAGTCCCGATGCATGGACATGTATATATAGGAATGTAGGGGAGGGTTAGGACTACAAAATATTAAATTTGTGCTTTGACTCAGCCTGACTCACAAGAGTTGTGCTCTATGAAGTAGGAAATTTCCGAGAAATTTGACCTTTTTTAAAAAAAAAATTTAAATTGTTCTAAAAACAGTAGAGCTTCAATTTTTTTTACCAGTAATAGGAAATAAGTTAACTTACAACACAAAATTTATTCCGTCAAAAAATCTAAAAAAACAAAAAAGTTATGATCATTTAAACTTTAAAAATTAACTAAAAATATCATAAATTTACTAAATTCTGAAAAAGCCCATTTTGGACCACCCTGTTCTCAGTGAAATAGTTGAAATAGAGTTCTAATTTTTTGGCTCCCGAGGTCTACTACTGTCTACTTTCATATGTGTCTAATAACTTTAAAATCGGAGAACAAAAACCAAAAGGAGTTTTGGCCGCTATCTCAAAATATTGACCACAGTGCGTCCTACAAAACACCCTAAAATTTTATTAAATAAAACGAGGATGCAGACATGATCGTCCACAATTGTAAAGGCCTTGCAAATACCTTTCATATTATATCATGAGATCTTCCTCTTTTATAGTTCCTGAGATTGTGAAATGTGAAAAAAGCTTTAAAAACTTAAAACACGTATACCTATTATCTTAAGGTAAAATTCGTTAAGTATTACATAAGTTAATCATGTTGTATTTATGTACACTAGCAGATTCCAGCCCTCGAAATTCGAGCGCAAATTCTAGGAAATTTTATTTATTCATTAAATAAAGATCCTAAAAGTATGCTAATCAATTATAGCCAATTTACAAATCAACACAAAAAACAAACTCATTTTTATTACTAACACATTAACAAATTTAATAAACACACACATAGCATTGTATAACTTTATGTATGTGTTAGTAGCAACTTTAAATGCAATTTACTCAAAATGAAGGAAAAAATTTTAAAATCTGTAAATCTGCAAAACGGGTAAAAAGAAATACCTTTCAAATAATATACGTTTGGTCAAAGTCGGGATAAAACGGTAGAACAAAACATCAGTCACAAGAAATCGCCTAGCCTATTAATATTATAGATAACAATAAACCCTGTATGACAATCCTTAGTCATAGCCCCATTATGAAGCTGCTTTCTGATTTTTCTTAAATTCATCAAAAACCAAAAAGTATTGTAGACTTTCTGAGTCGATTTAGCTATGTCCCTCCGTCCGTCCATCGCACAGTGGCGCCCGTAGAGCAAACGAGGTTGCAAAAATCAAAATTTTCATGTGCGCCAACGAAGTTTTGTATAAACCCATGTTATAGGAAACTTTTCAACGATTTCAAATGTGCTACTCTTAATAATATCAAAGTTTTAGTTTAGAAGATATAACCGGTCAAAGTTGACCGACTTTCGTTTTTCAAAAAAACACACAATTTTTAGTCAATTTGTTGCGATTTCAGGTGTAATATCACGAAAAATAGGTAACGAATCGCCTTATTTTTTGTTTGTGTTGATTGATGTATTTATTAGATGTATATTGATAAAAAAATTAACTGTTTGCTTTGTGTTTCTCCTGGTAAATCACTATTTAAAAACTATCCGTTTTTTCACTATTTTTCAACTTTGACGGAAAATAAAAAAAATCAATATTTTTCTATATTTGCCATATTTGCAAAACATGTTCTTTGATTATTTCTTTACATAATTCAAAAGGTTTTATCTGCCTGTACATGGCCGTTTGGCTTCTAGAGGTAAAAAAAGGTTAAAAAGACATGGTTGCAGAAATTGTATGGCGTGCATCCGTGACTGACAGTAGTTTGATCTAATAGTTTGAAAATTGCATTTTAAGCAAGGTTCAGAACATACACACATGAAACACACAATGTTCTGTTCAAAAGCAGCCAACACATATCTTTATTTTCATATCAATTATGTGCGTTTCTAAATTTTCTACGGTGCCCAACACAACCATGACTGTGTTCGTTTTAATATTTCGTTATTTACACGAACATTTTTGTATCACATACTTTTTGTTTCAATCACACATAAAGCACACATTTTTGAGTGTTGCTTTATTTGAAGTTCATGTTCTGGTACGTGTACTGAAAAAAAAACACAGAACATGTACAATAAACAGGTTCGAGTTCAGTTATATTTTAAGTCGTGTTGTGGCTCGTGTAGTAAGAAAAAACAGAACATGTACAATAATCAGGTTCGAGTTCAGTTATATTTTAAGTCGTGTTTAAAATATAACTGAACTCGTGTCGTGTTTAAAATATATGAGGTTTTACACACAAATAGGAAAAAATTCAAAATAGCGCATTTGTGAAAAATTGAAAAACCGTTGTCTTGAGTTACAAAATATTTATTTTGATAGATATCCCACTCCCATCCCACTAAGCGACCAAAAAGCTCTTAAAGGAAAAATCCTAAGCTTTCTTATGAAAAAAACAAAAAGCCCTTTTTGAAAATAAAGGCAAAAAATGCTTTAATTTAGTAAAAAAAAAAGTCTAAAAAAAATTTTTTTTTTTAAGTATTTTTTTCTGAAATATTGAACAAATAGCTATCTAAACTATTTGGGAGAAAATTTTCTAAGAACAATAGGTAATAAGTTACATGGATGAGAAAAAACACCTGTTTGGCCAAAATGTCAAATTTTGATCTCCTCTAACTCAGAGAGCTCTTGACCGATCTTGTTGAAAAATTGTGTCTAAACTACTATCCAATAGGACTAACCTTGATGCAAATTTCATCCCGATCGGAAGATATCGGTTTCAAAAATTGGTGCACTTGACATGAAATCCCCCATATGTATATCCATAACAACTGCATGTTAGAAATAAATCGGTATATTATTTTATTTACATAAAATTCTGCAATATTTTGTTGTGGGGAAAATACATTTCTTTTGCATTAACATAGTGTCACTTCATTTTGCTTAGCGTGACTATGCCACAGTAGATGGCGCCACAATTTTTGTTTGTTCTAATTAGCTTTGCAATAGTTATTTTTATTTTACCATGAATGTTAATATTTTCAACTAGATATCATACAGAACAATGTTAAGAGTATACACGGGCTGGTCTTTTATTTCATACGTTTTTTCATTATTCTTTTACAAATATGAACATAAGTTTGGCATATTAACTTTTTGTTGTTTTTACAAAATAGAGTTACCGAGTTTATAAATGAGTTTTTTGCTTTACATAGTTATATAGAATTATTATTCTGCTTTACCTACAAAATATCTGATTGCGATTACATCTCATTTTTAAAAATTGTTTATAATTACTAAAGCATTATTATTCACATAAATACAAAATTGCACTTTTTAAATTTTCTATTCAAATTTAAGAAAATATCAATTCTAAAAACTAGAATTAAAAATTTCCAATTATAAATTACAATTAATTGAATTTCAGAAAATCATATCAAAACGTCGGAAATAATAAATTTAAATTTAGAAGATATCAATTGCATCTTTAATATATAAATTTTATTCGTTAAACACAAATTGAAATTCCAAAAAATAAACACCAAATATGTTTACATTTAAAAATGTTTACATTTAAAAAAAATATTGGCATTCAGGAGAAATTAATAGCTTTTCAGTACCGCGATTCAATAACTTCTTTTAACGAGAGTCGAATCGTTAAAAAAAAGAAAATAGCAAAATTATCAGTAAAATTTTTAAACGATATTCGCTATTGTTAAAGTCTGCTGTTGTTTTTATATAAACGACAACCATTTTTGAGTTGTTTATTCAATCGATAAAAACTTAAATTTTTAGGTTGAAATGTCGTCATACATAAATAAAATATGAAAATATTTTGCTTCTATTAAAAAACTTTTTTATATAAATAAAAAAATTAAATAGCATATTCAATTCATTATTTCATTTTCAAATAAATAAACCGAAATATTAGTAAAAAAAAATAAAGATATTAAACATAAACATAAAATCATCCTGTCAAACACGAAGTAATTTGTTTTTTTCTATTCTTCTTTGTGTTTTCGCTTATTTTGACAGAGATGCCACTCATTTACAATTTAAATAAATAGAAAAATAGTTTTGTCGACTGTCGTTAAGATGTCTGTACTTAGTGAATCACTCAATCCTTAGTGCAAACAACAATAGCTGTCGATATATTTTGCCATTGGCGGATCATTGAAATTTACAGAATCGGACTACAGAAAACATTAATTTAAATTCAATGAATTTTAGAAAACCTCAAATGATATTTAAGAATTGCGAACATAAAAATTGTTACATAAGTAAACGTAATTTAATGAGAATGTTATTTTTTTTATATATAAATTTTCACAATTTTGTTTGGATGAATATTTGAAGTTTTTCAGAAAATAAAGATAACAAATTATTTTATTTAAAATGTTTGGGACATTTGGTTTTTTTGCGCTTGGCATCCCTAATTTGAATATTTATTATTATAAATTTATTCCCTATGTTTTCCAAATATGGCAATATTATAATAAAAAAATTGAGAGAGTTTTTTTTTTTGGTTATTATTTTGTTATTCCATCCGATCTATATGGCCGCAATGAAGAAATATTTGGCCAGTTAAAAGAAACTATACAGCCATCTCCAATTAGCACGATTTAATGCATATAGCACCCCTACACAACCATTACCTTTGCAATGGAGATTAGGGCGAGCTATTTAATTAGCAAAAACTAAATTAAACGAGAAGTTATGTCATATAACCGGAAACGCATGCATATAGGTATATAACCTAAATGCATGTCGATCAGCAACCACGATGACCAAAAAGCAAACACCGAAATAAATCCGAAATAATAGAAAAGACGAAAACCAACCCAAAGAATTTGCTGAAATAATTTGGTATTAAGTTTAACAAATTGTTTACTTTTTCATTTACATTTATTATCAAGACTCAAACCGAGGTGGAGGGTATCAAAGATTCGGCACAGCCGAATTTAAAACTCTTACTTGTTTTTGTGTTGATTTGTGAATTGGCTATAATTGATTAGCATACCTTTAGGGTCTTTATTTAATGAAAAAATAAAATTTCCTAGAATTTGCACTCGAATTTCGAGGGCTGAAATATGCCAGTATAAATTAATAGTGCAATACGTCTAAATATTAATGTAAACGTAAATCCGGGCGGAGGGTATCAAAGATTCGCAATAACTGAATTTAATGCTCTTACATGTTTACGACCGTATTCATAATAAAAAGTTATGCCGTATCTAGCATGAGTATTATTTATAATACACTTGCTGCTGCGTTTGCTAAACTCAGATCAACAACCTTTCCAACACTGACTAAGTATGTTAAAACAGCTGATGTGTGTCAAACTAAGCAAAACAAAATATATAAATTATTTTTAAGTGCAAATAAATATTTTTTTCTTTGCGGATCTTTTAAACATTTTTTTTTACATAATTTTCAAATTAAAATAATTTTGTCGTAAACTTAACACTTGTAAATATTAATTTTAAAAAATGAAGGAGTGAAATCACACAAATTGATATGTAAACAGAGTTGATTTTCGCTATATCAGGTGGCATTAATGCAAAAAATATGGTGGCATTACAAATTTCAGAGTTGTTTTTAAAGCTATTAGATGACAACAAAAAATTGATTATGAATAAACTGTATGCTAACTAAAAACTAAGGCTAATCGGTTGACTAGTAAGAACCTCGTTGAGCGCGACATATTTATAAGCAGCAGCTAACTTTTCATTATGAATACGGGGTTAATTTTTAAGATTTCGCGAATACCAGATGTGAACATATGCTGAGCTCAATACATTAAAAAAGAATAATCTAATCGTAGAGTCTGGAGTTCAATTAGATTTTGTAGTATTTATGACTCACATTTATTCTTCAAAGTATTTCTTCATGGAATCCTTCCTTAATAGAATATTTAATATATCCTTTTTCAGCTTCTCTTTATATTTAGGCAAAAGTATTAAGTACAGAAAACGAAAAAAACGTGACAAAAAAAACACACTCAAAACTCGTGTTTAAAGTTTGTTGACCACTAGGAAGTGCAGAATTAAAAAGGGATTACATTACATGGCCACGCGAAAAAAATACAAGCACCAAAAACTTTAAGATTTTAAAAATGCAATCGAAAAACTAAATTTGTTTTTTATAAATAAAAATGGCTGATTCTTATATTTTTGTTTTCTTAACTAGAGAGAAAAAACGGAAAACTTACGTCAAGATTTGGGTCATTTTCATCAACGACAACAGCAGCTATAAACTTAAAAGTAGAAGCATAAAATGAAAAAAAAAAACTGTTACACAGTCTCATCTTGCAGTGGAGTTTACAAAAGTTTAATTGGATTTTCTTATATACTCGTTACTCGTATAGAAGTATATGACAACGAGTAAAATTTCACAAATTAACAAAATTAACTTTTTTTCTTTTTGGACAAAACTATAGGAAGTAACACAAAAAAAAATTAACAATAACGAAAACCCAGTGGACTATGGGATACAAAGAAAATAGTTCGGGCAAAAAACGGGTTGTGCAAAAATATCAAAAAAAAAAAAAAAAGTAAGAAAATTATAGTCTGTCAAGACCGACTATACGATACCCTATACCATGCGTTTACAGACCTTATCTCTCAGGCGCAACTAACTGGATATAGAAAATAAGCATAAACCAAATTTGAGTGGGATTTTTATTAATTTTTTTTGGCTGCAGATATGAAAAACTTCATATCGGATGCTATATCTATATGGGGACCAAAAATGGACCGATCCTGACCATTTTTGGTAAAGTCTCTTGTATGTTGTAAAAATATATACAAACAACTTTTGAGAAGAATCAGTGCAATATTTTTGTTTTCTGATAGATTTAGGTGAAGATCGGGAAGCAGCTTTTGACTAAGAGTTGTCCCATAGGGATCATTTTTGGACTACTGATTAATGGATGTAATAAACACATACAAACCCAATTTGACTAAGATTTATATGATAATTTGGATCTTATGGCAATTTATGTTGATTTCATAGGGGTCATTTGTATGGGGGCTAGGTCTGAACATTGACCGATTCTCACTAATTTCAATAGCCTTCATCCTATGGCCGATGAAAGCTTATATACCAAATTTCATTATATTCATATTTGCGACCTACAGTTTGATTACAAGCTTTACATGGACACACAGAGGACGGACGGACATCGTTAAATCGAATCAGATAGTGATTCTGATTCGATTGGTATAATTAAAGATGGGGCTAGGTCAAATATTTTTGGTAGTTACAAACAGCAGCACAAGGTCATTATACCCAAACCACATAGTGGTATAAGGTATAAATATGGGTACCTCATTTTGCCTGTGTTAAGTGCAAAGATACTTTAGAAGGTAAGAAACTCAAAATAAAATCCAAAAACTTGCGAACATATTAATATGTTTGTAACTACTTACATTATGCATAAAGTTTAAATTACACTAGTTGCTTTCGTTACTTCCTCCTGGTATCGAGGAGAAAACAGACACATGAAATTTGGAGTGCCCAGCTGGTAAAAATTCAGAAAAGATTTTTACCCTGACCTTGCTTCAACGTCGGCCCCAATACCCCACAGTGAAAATTGCCCCGTTCCGTCCAGTTCAAAAATAAATAGCTACGAAATTCAGAAGTCACAAAGTTCAACAGAATCTTATATTTCGCTTATGAACACCTCTGACAATGATTCTATAATAAAATCGCAAATTAGTGCACCACATCTCATCAGCACTACAGGATTTAATGATTTGGTGCGAGATCTGAACCTGCCCAAGAATAAAGCAGAGATTCTGGGTTCACGATTGAAACAGTGGAATTTGCTTGAAAATGCTGTAAATATATCTGGTCAAAGAGAGCGTCATAAAAGTTATTCATGTTTTTTCAGAAAAGAAGACGGATTGTGTTATTGTAATAACGTGACAGGTTTATTCGAAGACATCAGATTGGCGGCTTTTTATCAATAGTTCTTCAAAAAGCTTGAACGCCATCCTTCTTCACAATGGAAACAAGTTTCCTAGTCTCCCCATGGCACATTCTGTAATTCTAAAGAAAAATTACGACAGTGTAAAAAGTGTACTAGAAAAACAAGTAAGAAAATTATAGTCGGTCTAGACCGTCTATACCCCAACTAACTGGACATAGAAAATAAGCATAAACCAAATTTGAGTGGGATTTTCATTAATTTTTTTTGGCTGCAGATATGAAAAAGTTCATATCGGATGCTATATCTATATGGGGACTAGGCCCAAAAATGGAACGATCCTGACCATGTTTGGTAAAGTCTCTTGTATGTTGTAAAAATATATACAAACAACTTTTGAGAAGAATCAGTCCAATATTTTTGTTTTTTGATAGATTTAGGTGAAGATCGGGAAGCAGCTCTATATGGGTACTTTGACTAAGAGTTGTCCCATAGGGATCATTTTTGGACTACTGATTAATGGATGTAATAAACACATACAAACCCAATTTGACTAAGATTTATATAATAATTTGGATCTTATGGCAATTTATGTTGATTTCATAGGGGTCATTTGTATGGGGGCTAGGTCTGAACATGGACCGATTCTCACTAATTTCAATAGCCTTCATCCTATGGCCGATGAAAGCTTCTATACCAAATTTCATCAAAATATATTCATATTTGCGACCTACAGTTTGATTACAAGCTTTACATGGACACACAGAGGACGGACGGACATCGTTAAATCGAATCAGATAGTGATTCTGATTCGATTGGTATAATTAAAGATGGGGCTAGGTCAAATATTTTTGGTAGTTACAAACAGCAGCACAAGGTCATTATACCCAAACCGCATAGTGGTATAGGGTATAATAATCAATCATTCATGATAAATATGTGAGGAAATGGGGTCAGGAGAAAGATATTTTTAATATTATTAACGGACGAGACTTGATCTGAAGATATGAAACCAAACTTTTTAGTTCGGAGAAATGAAACCAGTTAATAATTTTATAGAAAAACAATAATTAAATACAGCTGTGCCAAATCTTTTATACCCTCCACTTGTGTCATAAACTCAATATTGTAACCAATGTGGGGTACGGTTACTATTTGAGTTGGGACAAAAGTAATAATCTATAAAGATAGAAGCTTGGAATTGGCTGCATATTTTGAAAAGAAACACTCTATTCTATACTGTACTGATGTTGATGGTTTATTTCCAAAAAAAAGAACCAGTCATATGACAAAACTGAATGGAGATTATTTATTGATGTCTCTAAGTACAGTTTAAAGGCTCTTCTTTTGCATAATGGGAATGAAACACTATCCATACCAATTGCTCATGCCATTAATACAAAGGAAAATTACGAATCAATGACTGAAATTTTGACATTACTCATAAATGGAAGATCTGTGGTGACCTTAAGGAGTGTGATTTAAATTTCTTTGTATATATAATATAGACCATCGTAAATAACTGTAAGTTAATCTGTTTCAGATGATTGATTTGTTGACTGGTATGCAAGAAGGTTTCACAAAATATTGTTGTTTCTTTTGTCTATGGGATAGTCGCGCTACAGTCATCATTACGTCAGAACAGAGTGGCCAAAATGAACTTGGTATTCAGCAGGAAAACAAAACATTTCAAATAAACTATTTAATGAACCAAATGACGTTACTCTTTCGCCGCTGCACATAAAATTGAGTCTTTTTAAGAACTTTGTCAAGGCTCTGAACATAGATGGTGCAGCACTTTAAAATTTGTTAGCGGTTTTTCCTAAAATTTTATATGCTAAAATCAAAGAAGGCATATTTGTTGGCCCTCAGATCATATATATGGGGGATTTCATGTCAAGTGTCATGTCAACTTTTGAAACCGATGTCTTCCGATCGGGATGAAATTTGCACCAAGGTTAGTCCTATTGGATAGTAGTTTAAACACAATTTTTCAACAAGATCGGTCCAGATCTCTCTGAGTTAGAGGGGATCAAAATTTGACACTTTGGCCAAACAGGTGTTTTTTCTCATCCATGTAACTTATTACCTATTGTTCTTAGAAAATGTTCTCTCATATAGTTTAGATAGCTATTTCTTCAATATTTCGGAAAAAAATACTTTAAAAAAAAAAAAAATTTTAGACTTTTTTTTTGCTAAATTAAAGCATTTTTGCCTTTTTTTCAAAAAGGGCATTTTTTTTTCATAAGAAAGCTTAGGATTTTTCCTTTAAGACCTTTTTAGTCGCTTAGTGGGATGGGAGTGGGATATCTATCAAAATAAATGTTTTGTAACTCAAGACAACGGTTTTTCAATTTTTCACAAATGCACTATTTTGAATTTTTTCCTATTTGTGTGAAAGTGTTTCTAAAACCTTACAAATAAAACTTATACTGAGAAACTAAACAAACTAAACTTTCCGAACGTATATAACATACCCAACTAAGATTTCATACCCTCGATACTGTAATACCCAGAATATGTTAACCTCAGGAACAAAATCGCTTTTTTTCTAGAAATGTTGAAAAATTATAATTTTTTATTTATTTTTAATAATAATTAAATTAATGTATAATAATAATAATATTAAAAATAAAAAGATAAATAATTTATTAAAATTTAATCTTAATTGCATTAGATCCATTTATATCATAACTATTTTTATACTTAATTTATTGTAGCTGATGAAGTATTTAAGTCTTGTAAGTTTTTAAATACCCAGTCTTTCATCCAGCTTTTATGTCGTCTTTATTTACTGCGTTTTTTTGTCAATCCTTTCTTGGCGTTACTAGGTTCAGTTGTTGTTTTCGCTGCTGGTTTAATTGTTGTCTTTGGAAAGAAATAGCATTGAATAGAGGCAGAAAACTTTTTCAACTTGAGTTGAAAAGCGGTATAAAAGCATGGTATTAAGCGGTGCTATCGATTGTTACCGCAGCATCGAATCTGCTCTTCAGTGTTTTCAATGTTTCCTGGTGATCCTCTTTGCTACTAAAAACTATTTTAGTTTCTTTACAATAACTCTTTGCCCAATGGAATAAAGCAGTCGCATCTAAGATGCGATCTTGATGAGAGCACTGGAGGCTATACTTCGCTGCATTTCTTTTAAGGTTTGCTCCAATACCATCACATGCTCCTTTACCATGAGCAGTAGGATGAAAATGCCACTCAGCTGGCATTCCAAAATCTTTTTCATAGGCCATAAGATTTGCCAAGCTACTTTTGTTTTTAAAATGTTGACAAGCTCCGTCTTCTTTACTGTAAATTTAGATTTTAGAAATTTTAGTATTCTCTTCTGGTACTCATAAACTGCAACGGTATCATGTTTTAAATCGTCGGATATGATTGCCATACTTTTGTGTTCCAGTTTTTCATCTTTCATGTAGTAAATAACTACTGTGAATATAGTTTCTTGGTCGTTTTTGAAGTGGAATGCTTGTATGGCATCCTGAAGAACATATTTATAGTTTTCTGCGAAATCATATGATATAACGAATTCACCAGACTTCAAATGTACCTTCAAATCCTTGAAGAATGACCATTGCTCTTTGACTAAAAAGTCATGGGTTCTCAAGTTTAGCAATCCTGTACACATTTCTTCCACAAAATCATCCACATTTAAAATGATTGTTTTCAATATGCATCTGTCAGTCTGAATCCAAGAATCATTGACCTCCTCTATATATTCTGGATCTAAAGAGTTGATTAAATTTTCTTTGATGAATGTGGTTTTCGGGCAATTGGTACATTCACCTAAGTGGCAAGAAGTTGTTGCATTAGGACACATAGTCAATTTAAGGCAATCGCGGTAATCGTGTAAATCTTCTGCCGAATCATCTGTTAAATACTTTAAGTTAATTTCTTTCAACATCAGTTTAACATTTTCATGGTAAATGCAAACGCATACTGTGTGAGTTCCACTGCTTTCTGCCAAAACGCAATGTTTTGGCCTCATTTGGGTTAATTTCGTGAAGCCAATTCTAACATCCTCGTGTTCAGATTGAAATATTGCAAATAACTCCTTCAGGTTACAGAGAACCATTTTCTTCATGAACCATGTTACATATCTTCGGAAAGGTTACTTTGTCTAGTTTCTCAGTATAAGTTTTATTTGTAAGGTTTTACACACAAAATAGGAAAAAATTCAAAATAGTGCATTTGTGAAAAATTTAAAAACCGTTGTCTTGAGTTACAAAACATTTATTTTGATTGATATCCCACTCCCATCCCACTAAGCGACCAAAAAGCTCTTAAAGGAAAAATCCTAATCTTTCTTATGAAAAAAAAAAATGCTTTAATTTAGCAAAAAAAAAGTCTACAAATTTTTTTTTTTTTAAGTATTTTTTTCCGAAAAATTGAAGAAATAGCTATCTAAACTCTTTGGGAGAAAATTTTCTAAGAACAATAGGTAATAAGTTACATGGATGAGAATAGACACCTGTTCGGCCAAAATGTCAAATTTTGATCCCCCTCTAACTCAGAGAGATCCGGACCGATATTGTTGAAAAACTGTGTCTAAACTACTATCCAATAGGACTAACCTTGGTGTAAATTTCATCCCGATCGGAAGACATCGGTTTCAAAAGTTGGTGCACTTGACATGAAATCCCCCATATATATGTCCTTTATTTATTTAAATATGTACAGTACATATACCTTAATATAACTAGTATATACTTAAATATAATGTTCACGAAGAATATAGGGCGTTAATGAATTCTCTCCAACTATTTCTGTCTCTTGCAAGTAGTTTAATTTGATTTCATGTTGAATGAGCTGATTCGAGTTCTTTTCTTGTGCATCGTATCCATGTGTTGCGAGGTCGTCCTTGTCGACGTTGACCTTGAGGATTCCAATCAAGAGCTACTCTAGCAATATCGTTCTGTGGTCTTCTGAGAATATGACCGATCCAAGTCCATTTTCGTCTTCGTATATCGAGTTCGATAGGACAGCAATCTGCCTGCTGTCAAAGATCTTCATTTGATATCCAATTTGGCCAGAAGATGTTTAATATTTGCCTTAGACATCGATTTATAAATGTTTGGATCTTCCTTAGTGTGAGCTTCGTGTAGCTCCAAGTAGTACATCCGTACAGTAAAACTGATTTTACGCTGCAGTTGAATATTCGTAATTTAGTCTTTTTAGAAATGTTCCTAGCGCGCCAGACTTTATGTAGCTTGAGGAAGGCGGTACGTGCTTTATTAATACGATCATAAATGTCAGATTCCGATCCACCATTTTTTGTTATTTTACAACCGAGGTAGTTAAAATTTTCTACATCTTCGATCACATTGCCATCTACTGTTAATGGAGTTGTTACATGAGTACCAATGCGCATAAGTTTAGTCTTCTTGAAGTTTATTCTCAATCCAACTTTTTTAGCGTTTTTGGAGAGTCTTGTTATCTTTTCTTCGATATCCGCAAAGCGATGAGCCATTAAACATATGTCATCTGCATAGTCTATATCATTCAGAAATTCTGTCATGTTCCATTGAATGCCCATCGGGGCCTCCCTATTGGTTTCTTCCATTACACAATCTAATAGTAAAAGAAATAATGTGGGGGATAGGACACAACCTTGCCTTACACCAGTAAGAGTTAAAAAAGGTTGGCTTTCCTTTCCGTTAAAACGGACCTTACTTGATGCATCTTTGTAGAGTTCACATATTAGGGTGACAATTTTTTCTGGAATACCTTTGTTTATTAGCGCAGACCACATAGATGTTCGAGATATTGTGTCAAAAGCACGTTCAAAATCAACCAAAAGCAAGTACAGATGCGTGCTGTATTCTGCAGATTGTTCTATTACTATGCGCAACGTGCTTACGTGATCGACACAAGATCGTCCAGGCCTAAAACCAGATTTTTCTCTTCGCAAAATTTGTTCGACTACTGGCGAGATACGTTGTAGTATTAAAGTGGACATTACTTTACCAATTGCGTTTAGGACAGTAATGCCACGCCAGTTTTTGCAATGCGTTAAATCACCTTTTTTGGGAATTGTAACGACTGCTCCCTCTTTCCAATCTGCGGGAATTTTGTTGCTAAGCCACGCATTTCTGACGAGTGGAGTGAGAAAATCTGCTAACGTGTCAGCACCATATTTTAACAGTTCTGCAGGGATGTTGTCGGGGCCGGGTGATTTGGAATTTTTCATCTTATTTAATGCAGTTGCAACTTCCATAAGCGATGGCGGATCTGTTGAGATTACGCCTTGTAGAACTTGTTGCAATTTCGGTCTGGTTTTCGGGCAAGGACTGCGTTAAGAAAAATTCACGCCAACGTTCAAGCTGATCGTCAGTTGTGGTTAAGTCTGAACCATCGTTAGCTTTCAGCGTAGCGGTGCTTCTGATGTTGTTACCGCTCATTTGTTTAATACAGAGTAAACATTACGGAGGTTTCCCGTGTTAGCGGCCTTTTCCGCCTGATGCGCAATGTCGTTAAAATATTTTTCGCGGTCCGCACGAACCATATAATTTACTTTGCGTGCGGATTGTCGGTATTCTAACTTTGCCTGTAATTTTAGTGTTGGTGTTTTGGCGCGGATACGAAAGTTTCGAAGATGTTTCCTGTTTTCTATCTCATCCCAGGTTTCAGGGCTTATCCATGGCTTAATTTTTACCTGCTTTAGGCCCAAAACCGACTTTGCCGAATCTTTGCAGGCCTTCGCTACGTCCGACCATGAATATTGTTCATTTCGTGCTAAATTTGATCTAAGCGTTTGATTATAGACAACTGAAGTGGAGGGGTCTTGAAGACGCGCTGTATTATACCTTTCGGCTTTTCTACCAGTGCCATTTACAGCCGCGTGTCGTAGCCGGAGTGTGGCAACGAGGAGTTGGTGGTCACTAGCTATGTCAGCACCTCGTCTAGCTTTAACGTCAAGAAGTGATCCCAAAAATAGTTTGCTGACCATGATGTGATCAATTTGATTGAATGTTTGGCCAGTCGGCGATTCCCAAGTATATTTATGGATGTCCTTGTGAGGGAATTTAGTTCCACCGATAAAGAGACGGTTGCGAGCACAGAAATCTACAAGTCTGTCTCCGTTATTGTTTCTAGATGAATCTAGCCCATGTTTACCCATTACCGCCTGTAGGTTCTTGTTATCATTTCCTACTTTGGCATTAAAATCACCAAGAAATATTTTAATATCGCCAACTGGTAAAGAGTTTGTAACGGATTCGAGCTGACTATAAAACTCATCTTTAAAGCTATCCTGATCAGGCTCAGTTGGTGCATAACATTGCACAATGGAGATTTTACGAAACTTAGAATTAAATCGTGCAGTGATTATACGCTCAGATACTGCCCTATATTCTATGAGTGCATCTCTGGCTTTTGGTGAGAAAAGAATACCGACGCCGTTTTTCAAGTAAGTGGTATTGCCGGAGTAGACAAAGCGGTGACTGGATGGCAGTTGTGTAGAACCACTGTTTAACCAACGAACTTCACTTAAGCCAAGAATGTCGAGACTGTAAGACACCATTTCTTTTCGAACTTGCTCGAGTCTGGAAATTTCAGAGAGTGTTCTCACGTTCCAGGTACCAATCATAAACCGTTTTTTGAAGCCAAAAGTCGTCATCGTTGGGGGATCATTAATTGAATTAATTAACGTTTCTGTAATCATTTAGTTTAGGATTGATTGACTGATTGGGCCAATGCATCCGATCCTAGTGTTGGGGCTGCCAACAAACCTCAAGGCAGGTTTCCTGGTTGTAAAAACAGCCAGGATAAAGCTGAGTTTCAGTGACTTGTTATGCGGTTGTCACCTAATTACCTGAGACGCACCAAACTTTGCGTGCCATTCGGGTTACTCCAGCTGCCACCTTCTCACATTAGCTGCCGACAAACGGGTGTTTGTACGACATTACCAGGGAATACTTGGTATAATACCGGAAGTTGTGAGCTGCTAGGGAAATTCAACAATGGAATCGCTTCTTGCTATTCCCAAGTGAATAGCAGACAGAGAGCTTTCAGCCACTGCGAAAGACCCCATTCCCTCAGATCAGGAAGCTATTGAATGATGACAATTTTTCACAATGTTTATTGGAGAAATAATATGCAGCCCGGAAATCTTTGAAGAGCATCGTGGACAGTTTTCTTGGAAACAATAAGAGAGAAAACTACAGACATATTGTTGCTGAATTATTGAAAAATTATCACGAATTAGGTACACGAATGTCAATTAAAATGCATTTTCTTCATTCGCATTCAGATTTAATGAAAATTTAAAGAAATTATCAAGGATTTTGGGACAAAAGCATGCTGGGAGACTATTGCTGAACTCTAATATGTAAAACCGAACCAACAAAATGCAAACAACGTTCAAATAACGCCATTTACTTACCAAGATGCAAACTCCATATCCCCCTATGTAATGAATCCACAATATTTACAGCGGAACTATACGCACAAAATGTTGCCACTGCTAAACTTTAAACCTGACAAGAACGAAGATAAATCTAATGTCAGTTAGCCAGGCTGGATGTGGAGGAGGTGGAGAGCATAGAACACTTCCTTTGCTATTGCCCGGCGCTCTCCAGAACGAGACTTCGAACATTGGGATCGCCGTTTCTTCACGATCTCTCTGATCTCTCAAATGTGGAGATTTCACACATCGGGGGCATCATCAGGAGCTCAAACTGGTTCTACGGTGGGGACTGAGGGGAACACCTATTCGTCCCGTGGTATCACAATGGACCCCAGAGTCAAAGTGTGCTTTTCCTTTGGATTAGCAGCCACTTCTAACCTAACCTAACCTAACCTAAAAGCACTGGACAAATCGGTATACCACCATAAATCCGTACTCGAAAGCCATAGAGCCCTAAATAAACTAGCTGAACTTAATAAAGTGATGCTTATATGGGTACCAGGTCACAAAGAGTCTGAAGGAAATGAGAAGGCCGATGAACAGGCAAGACGAGGAGCGGAAAGACCATTCATTGGTCCAAACCTTCAATTCGGATTCACCAGAAAAGACATAACCGAGAAAATCGACAGATGGATTAAAGACGAATCAGTGAAGTATTGGAATGGACAATTACTACTTCAACACTGAAAAAATTTCTTGCATCGAAGCGAAAAAAGGAGCAGGGATGTCCTAATATTGAACAGATCCAATCCAAGACTTCTATGTGGGGCACTCACAGGGCACTGTGCGTAAAATTACGTCCTATACAAAATGCATATGGCTGGAAATGAAACGTGCAGATACTGCCTGGAGGATGATGAAACAATGGGACATACACGGGCAAAATGTCCAGCGTTTGCATATCTGAAGCAAAAACTTTTTGGCGAATCTGAAATCAGAAAGGAGGCATACAAAACATTGGCGGTGAAGGATATCATCAAGTTCCTAAACGCTGTAGTGAACTAATAAAACAGGAGAGAACAAGAATCTGAAAGTGGGTGCACAATAGATCTACTTGGTCGCAGTGCAGGAGGGAATAACACTAAACCCGACAACATCGTAAATCGTAACGCAATTCACTTGATTTTTAAATAAACTAACGATTTTTTATGTAAAAAAATGAATAAGAACATTTTTTTTATCTCGAAAACCTGACACGATAGAGAAGAACCTATTACAGATTCGAAATCAGGCCACCAAATTACTCCAGTCCAAAAATTTGTTGGCTAATGTTATTATGCTAACTTATTGCAGCGTTTAAGTGACAGAATTATAGAAAAATAGAAAAAGAAAGTATTTTTTCATCAAGACAATGACTCGGTTCACAAATCCACCGTTGCGTTGGCCAAAATCCATCTTATTCGCCAGATTTAACTCCCTCGGATTCTTTCCTATTTCCAAACTTCAAAGAATGAATTTGTGGTAAAAGATTTTCCAACAATGTAGGAGTGGAGGTTATGGTTTATATATAAAGGGTCCGCCATCTAACGTTTATTTTCAACTAGTGCTCATTTTGTGAATGGTAACACTTAGCTCATGTCTGATTTGACAGATAATTAGTTTTATCCTTCCGCTGAACGAATATGGTTGTGTATACGCTTGAACAACGCTGGGAAATATTGCGACATTACTTTGAAAATCATGGTAATGTTGCAGAATGTGTGCAAAAATTGCGTACGGATTTTGGAAGAAGAGAAGCACCGCCAGCTCCGTATGTTTGTTATCTTGTGAAAAAAGTGAAAGAAACTGGCATCCTCATCGATAAACCAAAGCGTGAAAAGCCAAAAACAGTGCGTACACCCGAGAATATTGCTGCTGTGGCAGAAAGTGTGCGTGAAGCGCCATCAACATCAATTCACCGTCGTTCTCAAGAATTGAACATTTCGGAGGCATCATTGAGACGAATTTTGCATAAAGACCTTGGTATGACGCCATACAAAGTCCAATTGGTTCAGGAGTTGAAGCCAACTGACCATCCAATGCGTTTTCGCTTCGCTAAGTGGGCCTGCGATCGACTTACAGAAGATGCCGATTTTGTCAAAAAAAAATCATTTTTTCAGATGAAGCTCATTTTGATCTTGGCGGGTATGTAAACAAGCAAAATTGTCGCATTTGGGGCACAGAAAACCCGCACGCATACATTGAAAAGCCGATACACCCAAAAAGAGTCACTGTTTGGTGCGGATTTTGGTCCAGAGGCATAATTGGGCCATTTTTCTTTGAAAATGAGAAAGGAGTGGCCGTTACAGTCAATGGCGATCGTTATCAGGCCATGTTGAACGAATTTTTTTTCACAAAAATTTAAGAGGAGGATATTGGCAACATTTGGTTTCAACAGGACGGCGCTACGTGCCACACAGCCGAAGCTACACTCGATGTTTTGCGCCCTGTTTTTGAAGATCGCATTATCAGCCGCAGAGCTGATGTCGTTTGGCCACCTCGGAGCTGCGATTTGACACCGTTGGACTATTATTTATGGGGTGCCCTCAAAGATAAGTGTTACGCCAACAAGCCAGAGACAATTGACGCTTTAAAGGACAATATTCGTGAAGCCATTAGTGAAATACAGCTGCACGCAATCGATAAAAATTGGACCGATCGTATAGGCTACTGCATGGCCCGCCGAGGCAGCCATTTGAATGAAATTATTTTCCATTATTAACCGGAAGGATTGTACTTTGAAATAAAAAAAGAAATTTGAGATAATATGCAGCAGTTTTTTTATATGGCATTTTCAAAAAAAAAAAAGTTATTTGGCGGACCCTTTATATATTTATATAAACAGGGTATCGAAGCTAAATCTCGCTGGGAAAAGTAAATTATGTTGAGAAGTAAAGAAAATTGTCATGTTTTCTTTGTCGGGTCGAGTTGTCCTGGAACCGCCCCTCTTAGAATATCTCATAATAACACCAATTTCATCACAAACGTAACCCACTGTTCATTGCAAAAACAATGGCAATGCGTTACATGCACATAGAACATGACACACTCTAACATCTGCATGTAATATGAAAGTAATTTTAATTTTAATTTTAATTTTAATACATGATGACATTACTGGTTGTAATACAACGTTACTGTACATTTATTTAGTTCAGTGTGAATGGTTAATGGAAAAGTTAAAAGTTAATATTTAATTCTTAAATACTGACTTTAATTACAAAAACGTACAGAGTCTTTTCTTGCCACTTCTGAAACAGAACACCGCCTCCCAAACCATTGCAACGTATAGAACTAAATAAATTAGTAAAAAATATAATATAAGCAAGAAAGAGGACAAAAGAATATATATGCCAAAACATGTTAAAGTAGAAAAACAGAAGTAAAAACAAATGAAACGAAGGAAAAAAAAAAGCAGCTACAATGAAAATTACAAAATCCTATTATGAATCCATTAGACACGCTTGCACGCACAAAGTACATAAATACTGCTCTGACATAAACACTCACAAGCAAATAGTAAGTCGGTAAATTTTAGTAGATTCAGAATACCGTACATGATATCCTGCATAAATTTACATTTAACCTTGGTTGCAATTAGTTGTCTGATGTTCGTTAGCACAAATTAAAACCCAAAACCCAATTTCCAAAAATACACAAAACCAAACTGACGTTAAATATGAAATAATTTTTTAGATGAGTATGATAACCCATTTAGGCGTTGGTAACTACATATATTCAAATTCCAATTACTCGCACAATTAGAAATATGGTTTAATACTTATCCAACTACAGATAAGTTGAATGCGATTTTATTTATAAAACTTGTAGAATTTTAAATAGACATTTAAAAGGTCCTTTGTAATTGTAACAACACCAAACATTTGTAAGAGAAATAAGAAAATAACTCTAGCTTTCATCAATGAACACGAAGAACTAGAGAGCAATGAAAATTATGGCTGTCTTGCTTTTAGTAGAGCTTGTCATCTACCTAATGCTCCAAAAGCATACTTTGTTGTACCAGTTGGCTAGATCTAAAAGAAAACCTTGCACCGTGGAGATAATCATAAAAAAACACCTACACTTGTGCTCACATAATAAAGTCACTAGTATGCTACTCGGCATTATTGTCAAAAATGCGTGAACCCTTTTTTTTTAATTCGAATATAATTTTTTTTATTATTCTTATATGTTAGCAATCAATTTACAGTGAAATTAAAAATTACAAAATTTTGGTTCATTCCAAAAAAATTAAAAAACTTGGAAATTAGCCAAAAGGAGCTGCTCACATAATTAAGTCATCTGAAAACAAGTAAGAAAATTATAGTCGGTCTAGACCGACTATACGATACCCTATACCATGCGTTTAGAAACCCTATCTCTTAGGCCCAACTAACTGGACATTGAAAATAAACAAAAACCAAATTTGAGTGGGATTTTTATTAATTTTTTTGGCTGCAAATATGAAAAAGTTCATATCGGATGCTATATCTATAAAGGGACTAGGTCCAAAAATGGACCGATCCTGATCATGTTTGGTAAAGTCTCTTGTATTTTGCAAAAATATGTAGAAACAAAATTTGAGAAGAATCAGTGCAATATTTTTGTTTTTTAATAGATTTAAGTGAAGATCGGGAAGCAGCTCCATATGGGGTCAAAGGGATCATTTTTGGACTACTCATTAGTGGATGTAATGAACGCATACAAACCCAATTTGAGTAAGATCTATATGACAATTTGGATCTTATGGCAATTTATGTCGATTTCATATGGGTAATTTGTATGGGGGCTAGGTCTGAACATGGACCGATTTTCACCAATTTCAATAGCGTTCATCCTATGGTCGATAAAAGCTTACATACCAAATTTCATCAAAATATATTCATATTTGCGACCTGCAGTTTGATTACAAGCTTTACATGGACACACAGACGGACGGACGGACGGACGGACGGACGGACATTGTTAAAACAACTCAGAAAGTGATTCTGATTCGATCGGTATAATTAAAGATGGGTCTAGGTCAAATATTTTTGGTTGTTACAAACAGCAGCACAAAGTCATTATACCCAAACCACATAGTGGTATAGGGTATAAAAATGGTTGAAATTGTAGAAATAAGTAATAAATTTTGTAGAGAGTCCCATTTTTTCATTAGCTTACCTCAATATTGAGCAAGATAATCTTTTTGCTTCAATACTTTGGAGCATCGCTTTGGCATGCTAGGTACAAGAGAATCGCACTCGCCTGGAGTGATTTTGTGCCACTCCTCTTGGATAACTTTCCATAACATGTCCTCATTTGGCGGTTTTCGTGCTGCAATGACTCATTTTATTAAGACCCACAAGTTCTCGATAGGGTTTCAGTCGGGACTCTGCGGCGGCCATTCCAGAAGCTTGATGGACTGCGTTGCCAACCACGACTTAACCACCTTCGAACAATGCTTCGGGTCATTGTCGTGTTGGAAAATACATGCAAGCGACAAATTTTCCTTTAGTATATTCTTTACATTTCCCCATTCATTATACCGTCAATCTTGACTATAGGACCCACACCGAATGCGGTAAATCAACCCCACACCGTGACTGGTGAGCCACCGTGTTTCACAGTTTTTTTGGTGTATTTTGGATCCAATTCCTTAAGTGGAGGACATCGTACATATGGTCTACCATCATTTCCAAAAACATTAAACTTTGATTCGTCGCTCCAAACAATTAAATTCCAAAAATTTAGGCCTTTAGCAATATGGACAGTCGCAAATCGGAGCCGCTTCTTAGTGTTCTTCAAGGATACCAAAGGTTTTTTCCTGGCCATTCGTCCATGCAAATTGTTTTCTTGCAAACATCGTCTTATGTTCTGCAACGAAATATTTACGCCATAATCCGTTTCCATTTGAGCACTGATTTGCGACGAAGTTAAAAAAGGATCAGTTTTACTCAGATTTGCAATGCGTCTGTCATCATTTAAAGTCGTTTTTCTCGGTTTTTGGCGCGGAATATTTTCAAGAGTTTCATATTTTTTGTAATGCGTAATGGCATTTGTAATTTTACCCCGAGAAATGTTCAAAATCTCCACTACTTTTGCAATATTATTGTATCTTTGGAAACAATCCCATATTATTTCCTCTTCAGCCGAACCTTTTGTTTACCCATAGCATTTCAGCTGATGTTATTTGTTTTTAATTTAGTTGTTTTAAATTTATTGAATATTTAAACCGCAAAAAAAAAATCTTCAAAACACTAATTTGCTCACGATACGCGTGGTGACTTAATTATGTGAGCACAGCTCATATGACCTTTTTGAGGTTTTCCATATTTTTCGGGGATACCCAAATTTTTAATTTTGCTTTAATCAATGTAAACAACTGCTACCATAGCAGGGTTGCACAAAATAGTAAGGTTAGAATCGGAAGAAATAGGTTTAAGATAAAAACTACAAACACATTTCATTGCATACCCATGACTTAATTATGTGAACATAAGTGTACATTACCATTATTTCAGTTAACCAGGAGATTCATAACGTTATTCAGTTTAGAAAGTCACTTTTACAAACATGACCAGTTATATCTTTTGCACTATTTAAAAATACAATTATATATATATATATATAGCGATCTCTTATATTTAAACAAAAATTACAACAAACCCTATATGGTATTTATACATCCCAAGAAGCTTTACCCAAAAGTCCCCAACAAGCAACACCTGCTGATACTCAGAACAAGATAAGTACCCCGAAAGCATCTGTACAAACCGGATTGGACAGATATATTACCGTGATGAAAAGGCAAGGCAGCCCAAATTTGCTAAAATTGCCTCATCATCGAAGCAGCTAAAGGACGATGTTGCTATTTAATCCCAAAATCGTCTTTCCCTTTTGGACGAGGTAAGCGGTAATGATCCGACAAAAGATAAGCCCTCTAAACTACCTCCAGTATATTTACGCGAGCAAAATTCCAATAATTTAGTGAGAAACTTGATGGAATTAACTGGGGAAAACTCATTTTACGTTATCCTCATAAAAAAAGGTCGTTATCAACATCAGCAGAAATAAAATTGCAAGATCTCCTTGAACATACTGCAGAACGATTGCTAAATACGCTTGATACTCATCATTCAAAAAAAAATTCATCAGATGCTAATTTATATATGGTATCTTTCGTTCCATTGCGCTTAACAAAAAGGTATAGCGTCTTAGAGCCGTCAACTAGTAGAGCAACAGAAATATATGGAAAAATGAAATTCCTTCTTCAACAAAGTATTGCAGATCAATAAAATTTGCATTCAAAAAGGAAACCAAAGATGTCATAACTGAAGAAGTTCAAAAAATAAAAGATCAAATTAAGGAACTTCAACCAGTAATATTGAAATTTGATGACCAAGACATTGAAGTACATTTTAAAATGTGTCTCAAAATGATTGATGGAAAAGTTGCACAAGCTTTAACTGGAACAAAGTCAACGTCAAGCTGCTGATTGAAATTGGAATTTGGTCCGTTAGGCGAAACAGTGAGAAAAAACAAAGAAAATGAAGAAAAAAGAAAGCAAAAAAAAAACAAATTCAACAAAAATATCTACAGCTAGGCCTCGTAATCGACCAACCAAAACAAGGAGAAGGAAACACAAATGATGGAAATACTGCAAGGAGATTTTTTTCCGATCCGGAAACTGCAGCATCTATCACATGTGTAGATCATGAATTAATAAGACGATTCAAAATCATATTACAAGTTCTAGCATGCAGCAGAAAGATAAATGCAAAAAAATTTGGAGAGTACGCCAATAAAACAGCTATACTTTCTAATGAAAAAATACTCTTGGAGATATATGCCATCCACAGTTCATAAAATTTTGTAACATGGGGAACAAATAATTCAAAACAATATGCTACCAATAGGAGATCTATCTGAAGAAGCGCAAGAAGAAAGGAACAAAGACTACAGATTCTTTCGCGAGCACAACACAAGGAAAATGTCAGGTGTTGTACTAATGAAGACCTTATCACTATTTTGTTGTGCACTTCAGATCCATATATGTCCAACATTCGTCAAAAATGGAAAACTACCTCTATTGAATTAGACGAAGAAGCTAAACAACTTCTAGAAGATGAAAATCAAGGCTATTTAGAAGAAGTTTTTACTAAAATTGGTTGATTTAAAGTACTTTTTCATTACACTAACAATAAGTTATACTTTTTTTTATATAGCTAAAAAAATTTCTTGATTTAAAAATTTATATATTTTGTAAATTTACAATAAATATTGTTATATTTCATAAATTTACCATAAAAATTGATATAGAAATATTTAAAAAGACAATAAAAAAAAAATTTAACTAAAGCAAAAACGTACGAGTTTTTCATTGAAATTTCTCTATCTTGAACCAATATAAGGTAACTTTTACATTCGCTGCTTAATAAATTACATTTTAACTCGGGATCTTTCAAAAAAAAAAAAAAAACAACATTTGGCCCTTCTGCACATTAGGACTAAAAAGTTTACGGGGGCCAAAATTTGGTATTTTCTGAAAAAATTAACTTAAAAAATTGTTAAAAAGTATAAGTTGTAAAATTAACTGAAAAAATAAGACATTATAATAAAAAAAACCTTTTTTTACCTTTTAACACTTTACTTTTGTACTAAAATTCAACTACAAATGAAAATGTATTTTAAACCCTCCGTAACTTTTTTTATTTTCGATCGAGAATTACGTTTTATAGCTAAACTTAAAGGCTAAAATCTCACCTACCAAACAAAAAAAACCGCATATCAAAATTCCAATCCAATCAAAAGTAATAGATTTTTGACCGCCTTCTCGTCAAATGGTCCACTGTGGGCCGCAAAAGATACAGAAGCATCACCCAATACTCACAACAAATCTATAATATATCATACTAAAATGCCGAATATTGTAGTACTTACATAAACTAATTTATACATTTGCACCTGAAAACTACTAAACGCAATTATTTTTTCGAGGTCGGTCAATGTGAAGTAGAACAAATTAACACTATATGATTTAAAAAGCAAATATCTGAACGCCATTTCTTCCTGAATTCTATTCGCCTTTGGAACCAACTACTGCCCAACATTCAAATATTTATCAATGCAAGGCACTTCAAAGCAGCTATAATTAGCAACTTAACTTAGTTATAAATAATTTTATAATAACTATTATATTTGTTTTATTTATAAGTAAATATTTGTTAAATTAAAATACTTATTGTTTTAAATATTTAGTACCAGAGTTCAGAAAAAAAACACACACTGAATAAAAAACTCGTACATATATATAAACAAACATAACTTAGACCAACACACACATATATTTATTTTCATACCAATTATGTTTGTTTTTAAATTTTCTTCGGTGCCCAACA
The DNA here is from genome assembly GCA_963682025.1 of Cordilura impudica. Lineage (NCBI taxonomy): Eukaryota > Metazoa > Arthropoda > Insecta > Diptera > Scathophagidae > Cordilura > Cordilura impudica. Next base: position 237,527,931 of record OY821518.1, on the reverse strand, counting down.
CAACCATGACTGTGTTCGTTTTAATATTTCGTTATTTACACGAACATTTTTGTATCACATACTTTTTGTTTCAATCACACATAAAGCACACATTTTTGAGTGTTGCTTTATTTGAAGTTCATGTTCTGGTACGTGTACTGAAAAAAACACAGAACATGTACAATAAACAGGTTCGAGTTCAGTTATATTTTAAGTCGTGTTGTGGCTCGTGTAGTAAGAAAAAACAGAACATGTACAATAAACAGGTTCGAGTTCAGTTATATTTTAAGTCGTGTTTAAGTCGTGTTTAAAATATAACTGAACTCGAACCTGTTTATTGTACATGTTCTGTTTTTTCTTACGACATGTTCTTGTTGTAATATATTTCTGTGGTTTTCTAGAATAACCGCGTATGTCATAAAATCAAAATGTCCAGGGAAGCCAAAAAACGTTATATTTGAAATTATGGGAACGATATAAAGTTTCTAGAGCTTTTTATTTAACAGTCCTGTAGATATGGGCAAGAAATACTTTATACAAAATTTTGAGTTAAAAATCTTCAGAGGAATAGATCCTAGAGAAAGACGAAAAAACAATAGGTAAATAACATTTAAAGTGTGTGCAGATAAAACAACTTATGTAGACAAACGTCGTTTTCTTTGAAAAAGAAAACCACCAATGCAACCAACAATGTAGACATAAGTTGTTGTTGCTTCAAAAATGGATTTTTTTTTTCGTCAACAAAAAGTTAACGGGACATAGGATGAGAATATAACAACGTATCAAGAATAATAGTGACAAAAAATAACAGAAATAAACACACAAGTTGTTATAAGTGGATATAAACTGAAAAATAATCCAAAATTATTTTGATTTTTTTTTCATTAATAACAACGTATGTCGCTATGTGTCGTTTACTGAGAAAATAATTTGGCAGCGATCAAACTAGGTTGACATACCTTGATAATGCTGCAAATTAATTTAATAAACATTTAAGTTACGTCGTTATTTAAAGAAAAATCTCAGAAATGGTCAATATTTTTTTTAAACAAATTTAACACATGTAAAGAGCGTTAAAAATGAATAGATTTGGCATCGTTAACTCAAAACTGACAAAAATGGACATACGCGGTTATTCCAGAAAACCACAGATTTATCCTCAATAAATAAATAAAATACATAAATTTGGTATATAAGCTTTTATCGGGAATATTTTTCAGTCTATACAGGATGGCTTTAATTTGCTACTTTTTTTTTGTATTAAATATATCCTTCAGTCTTGTGACAGCTATCGGTGTACACAGTCGTTGTAAAACAAGTGCGGATTAGTATTTTCTTTACCATTAACTTTCGCTCTCTTTAAATACTCTATATCTTGTTTATTACATTTAACATTATAAAAAGATTATAAAAAAAAAAATTAAAATGAACAGTGCTCCACCCCCGGGCGGAGGCACAACATTTGATGCCTCCCCACCCAGGAAAAAAGTTAAAGGGAAAAACATTAACGATTCGGATTTTCCCAGACTTACATTTTCCCCAATAAACAAAGATATCCCAAAATTTGTCATCATGAAATCTATAACTCCTGATAAACCATTGAATTCTTTAAATATATTTCTACTTAGTAAAGCACTAAATGGATTAATATCAGAAAGTCAAAGAAAAATGACAAAATTTACACGTGATGGAAATATTATAATCTTAACAACCACCAAAAGACAAGCTGAGTTATTAGTAAAGGCAAAAAAACTCTCAAATATTTGCGACATATCGTGCTCATACCATGATAAGCTCAATACCGTAGAAGGGGTTATCTACTGTCCAGAATTAAAAAACTTAACTGAAGCAGAAATAGTCTCAGGTCTGTCCGACCAATATGTCAAGGAAGTACAAAAAATAACAAAACTTGTAGATGGTATATCAGAAAACTCTCCGCTACATACATATATTGTCTTTCGACACATACAATCTACCAACTGAAATAAAAATAGGCTTTCAAAACGTAAAAGTTGAACATTACATTCCAAAACCAATGCAATGTAAATCATGCCACCGAGTTGGACATACAAAAAATAGATGCAGTGGATCTGCCTTGTGCAGCACATGCTCCCTACCACTTCATTCAGCAGAAATATCATGCCAATTAGTAAAGTGCATTAACTGCAATTACCAACATAAATCAACAAACAAAAAATGCCCTACTTATTTAAAAAAACAAGAGATCATAAAACACTCAACAATAAACAGAACTTCAATTGCCGATTCAACAAAATACATATGTCAATACAAATTACTCTCCCGATCATTTTACAAAAAATATTCCTATCAAAGACCTAACAACAATTGAAACAACCGAGAAAAATAATACACAAAAAACAAATCAAAATGAAAAAATAACTGAAAACAAAAATACAGAAAAAATAATCCAAAAAACAACAACAACACTTTCCAAAATTAACAACCAAAAAACAACTGAAACCCAAAACGCAACACAAAAAGAATATAAAGTAACAAATCAAAACAACAATAAACAAACCTCTCTTAATTCTTTAAATGAATTACCTACCTCTTCCAACTTTAACTTAAACTACTCTCAACAACAAAAAACAAATGAGATCAAAAATCTACAATCAGAACTCGATGCAGTTCTGTCCAAATCAAAACACAACGTATCCGCAATGGATTTATAAATAAAAAAAAAAATAAAATCATATATACCTGCAATTAAGCCCCACGTTTTACATTATATTATATGAAAATACTTCAGTGGAATATTAACGGTTATAAACACAATTATGCCAACTTACAAGCCTTAAATAAAAAATACAATTTTGATATAATCGTATTGCAGGAAACTCACATTTCAGCAAACAATACCGAAAAGTCCCTTAAACATTACAATTCATACTTTCACAATACTCAGTATTCAAATAAGCAGGGCATAAATACACCCCAACTAACATTTCTGGCAATTTTCAAATATCTTCAATTGAAATAAATCTAAGTCATAAAATTCTTATTCAAAATGTTTATCTACCACCTTGCGAAAAAATTACAAAACCCATTTTGGATAATATTTCTGTTTCTGCAACAAACAACCTTATTCTGGGTGATTTTAACGGATGAAGTCCATTATGAGGATCATCCAACCAAAACCGAAGAGGCAAACTCATCGAAAACTTCATAAACAACAATAACCTGTTTGTTCTCAATACCGGGGAATCTACTCATTTTTCCACACATCATACTTTAACAGTAGTTTATATTTCTTTTTGCAGCCAAAATCTTTCAACCAAACTCTCATGGAAAGTTGAAGATGACCAACATGGTAGTGACCATAACCCAATAATAATTGAATCTCAAAGCAACAATAACATAGTCAAATTTACCCCAAAATTTAACACAAAAAGAGCCAACTGGCCTCTATTTTCAAAAAAATTAGATCAGGAATCATCCAAAAGAGTCGAAACTTGCAACATTAATAAAGAAGCAGCTTTAATTACAAAATCTTTGCTATCCTCAGCTAATGGTACCATTCCCGTTAGTCGTCCCCATAAAAAAACTCACAACACTTTTTGGTGGAATAAAGATCTTAACGAGCTTAGAGAAAAAAAGATGTCACTCTGGAAAGAAATTAAATCAAAGCCACTCTTACCCAATATTATTCAATTTAGAAAACTCAATGCTATATTTAGGAAAAAAACAAAAGAAGCCAAATCCCAAGCATACATGGAATTTACTTCAAATATATCGCCCACAACATCTATACAGCAGATATGGCAAACGGTCAGAGCTTTCTCTGATAAACCCTCTATGGGTCAATCACAACCGAAACAAATGAAATAATTAACCTACTTGCAAAATTATCTCCACCACGTCAGCAAACTCCAACTTTCAAACACAATATTTAAACTGCAAAAATCTTTTAATTAATTCCGAATATAAACATAAAAAACTATGGAAATCAACAAGGGAATTGGAAAAACAATTTACAACATTCGAGTTTGATCTTATTACAAAAAATACCAAAGACAATAGCCCAGGCACCGACAAAATATCTTACTCAATGATCAAAAATTCATCAGATAACTTTAAATCGCGTTTATTAATATTATTTATTAAAATTTTTTTAAATGGAATTATACCACATATTTGGAAAAAAATAGATGTCATTTGCATTCCAAAGCCAAATAAAAATAAAGACGAACTTGACTCGTACCGCCCGATATCTTTAATTTCATGCCTAAGTAAAACCCTAGAAAAAATGGTTGCAAAAAGGTTGTCCTGGTTTATTTTCCAAAACAAACTTATCGACATAAAACAAACAGCATTTAAACCAAATAGCAGTACAACAGACACCTTAATACACCTAGAGTATAACCTAGCAAAATGGTTATCCACTCGAAACCACTGTTCTATACTTAGTATAGATTTCGAAAACGCTTTTGACAAAGTTAATATCCATTCGGTATTAAATCAGCTTAAGGAGTGGAATATTGGTGAAAAAATGTATCGGTACGTAAAGTCCTTTCTCACAAACAGAACTTTTACTGTTAAGAACAATGGCTTCAAATCAACAGTTACAAAAGTCGAGAATGGTATCCCACAAGGATCTCCCCTGTCAGTGGTATTGTTCCTAATAGCTTTTGAGAAAATCAATCACATAATGTCCAAACACAATAACTTTTCTTATTGTCTATACGCCGCCGATTTCTATATTTTTTCAAAAGTGACCGACACAATGGAAATGCAAAATAAACTTGATAATTTGATAACCGATTTAAATAATTGGTGTTCAGTTTCAGGGGCATCTATATCCAAAGCAAAATCCAAACACCTACATGTGTGTCGCAAACACAATTGCACTTCACCAACTTTTAAAATTAACAATGATTACTTCGAGAACGTCTCCGAACTCAAAATTCTTGGACTTATATTTAATAAAAGATTTAGTTGGAACGACCATATAAAACAACTTTGTTCAGACCTATCCAAGCGTTTAAATGTCTTAAAGTTTATAAACGGTTCCTCAAGCCAAAGCCATATTACCACACTTGTACACATCCTAAAATCTGTTATCCTTAGTAAAATTGACTATGGCCTAATAATATACGGTAAAACAGCTAAATCAAACCTTTTACCTGTTAAAAAATATTATCACTCTGCGCTTCATACAACCACACAAGCTTTCTACACTACACCAATTAAAAATATTCTTCATGAATTCGACTTACCCACAATCGAAGATAGATATACAAAGCTCCTTTATAATCAAATTATTAAATCGTCTCAAAATAGATCTAATATCATCTTTGAAGATACAAAAGCTTACAACAAACTTAAAAGAAAACCGAAAATCAAAACAACGATCGCATCAATTCAAGACTCTGCCACAGATTTTGCAATCGACTTAAACAAACCACCATCTTTTCGAGCTACTCACCGCACATGGACAGACATTTCTGAATTTTTTATAGAATCAGAGATGCCTCCAAAAAATCATAGCAGCGCAGATATATTAAAACAACATCATCTTCAAATTTACAACGAATGGACACAAAGACACAGCAAGCTAACCCACCAATACCACCTAAAGAAGGAAAATCCGCCTTTATGCCCAAAATGCAACAGCTTGCTAACAATGCCACATCTACTCACTTGCTACAACAACGTAGCCCTTTCAAAAAACCTGCTGGAATCAGTTAAAACCTTAATTATTAAAAAATATATAAAACCTTTAATTTTTAACTGTAAAATGTAAATAAATTTAAAATGTAAATATTTTAAGTAAGGACGAAGCCCTCTGTAGCCAATTCCTAAACCCTCTACTATTAATTTGTAAATTAACTTTACTTTTAATAAATAAAAATAAATAAATAAATATATCCTTAAAAAATTGTTTTAAACTTTCTTTTTTTAATATTAATAACTGGACATTTTTATTCAAGAATCATTTCAAATTATTTTAAATTATCGTATGAATTCTAAGGTCTGGGAATCAAACTTTGAGTATTCTAATGCCGGCATTTGAGTATTATAATTCATGAAGTACTTGGGGATCTTGTAGATTTTCTACTTCAGTAAGAGAAAAATAATAACATTTTGTAGATAGTAACTAATTCTTTCTATAGAAGACAAGAAATTATAATAGAAACTGGCCAATAAGAAAATCAATTAATAAAATTTAGTTGGTAATCGAATTTAAAGTTTCAGTAGCGGCAAAAATTTAAAAGTGGTAGCCATACCACCCAACATTGGTTGCAATACTGAGTTTAAGACGCAGGTGGAGGTTAACAAAGATTTAACACTCTTACTTATTAGTTTTAATGTTAATTTTTAGAGTTGCGGCCAAAATTTTTGCACTATGAAGCAAACTAAATATTTGCTAAAATTTAAAAATAAAATCGATTTATTTTAAGAAAGCCCCTTAGAGTTATAGTAGTTATAATATTGCTTTAAATTTGTATCATTAGAGAATAAATAAACCTCTAAAGAGTCTATATATAACGACTCCCAAGCTTTATTTTGATGAGGTAGGATGTAAAATTATGTATGACCAAAATTGATATTTTAAAGAAAAGTTATCAAGGCTATACGAAACATTCGCGAAACATTAACATTAACATTAACATTAAGCGCCCCGGTAGGTGAGTAGGTAGCATGCTCGCCTATCATGCGGGGGTCGTGGGTTCGATTCCCACCCGAGGCTTTGGTGTGTCGCTGCAAAAAAAAAACAAGCCAAAATTAGAATCTGCAGACAAGCCACTCGGCTTCGCGGAACTAGGCTTAAAAAAAAAAAAAAAAAAAAAAATGCGGGCCAGAACTAACAATGTCACTTAAGAAAGAAGACGGTAGTTACACAAAAAATGGCCAAGAAAGGGCGGAGTTGTTATTAAAGACACACTTTCCAGGAAGTGTGGCAGTAGACAGCGAACGGTCGAGTAACAGTTCAAGAAACCCTAGTCGGGAAAATAGGCAAATAGCAACCCAAAAGGAAAGACTAGAAAGGGCTTTTGGCACCTTTCAACCCTACAAGTCCTCCGGAACGGATGGTATTTTTCCTGCCCTATTGCAAAAGGGCTTAAAGGAAATATTACTATTCTCAATAAATATCGGGCGTAGCAGCTTGGCCTTGGGGTACATACCAGAGGCATGGAGGAGGGCAAAAGCTGTGTTCGTACCCAAAGTGGGAAAGAAAAACACTGCACATCCTAAACCCTTCAGACCAAGAAGCCTAACATCTTTCATGTTGCAGACACTTAAAAAAGCCGTGGACAACTATCTAAGATGTAGGATATTACCGCTCTTACCAACCTAGTGGGTACAAAACCGCTCTTACCAACCTAGTGGGTACAATTCAACAATCACTAGATAAGCAGGAAATGGCCGTTTGTGCCTTCCTAGATATAGAAGGAGCCTTTGATAACACTTCACATGATAGAAAGGGCATTAAACCGAAGAGGAATAGATTCAGTGACATCAAAGTGGATGGTAGAAGTTCTCAACACGAGATCAGCAGAAACATCAGCAGAAGGGGAAACCATAGCCGTCAACACAACCAGAAGATGTCCACAGGGAGGGGTTCCTTCGCCCTTAATGTGGAGTCTGGTTGTTGACGAACTATTAATGGAACTGTCGGAAGCAGGTATGGAATGACAAGGCTACGCGGACCATATAGTCATAATAGCTAGAGGGAAATTCGAGGAAACCCTCTGTGACATTATGCAAAGAAGGCTGAGAATTATCAATCAATGGTGTAGGGCAACAGGACTAAACATTAATCCGATAAAGACCACCATTGTACCATTCCATCCAAGATGGAAGGCAATTCAAATTGTAGGAGAAGTCATTGAACCAAAGACAGAGGTGAAATGTCTGGGCTTGATACCAGAGAGCAAGTTGACATCGAAGGCAGATGTCAAACATATTACAGAGAAAGCCTAGAGTGCTACAATGATATGTAGAAGGGTAGCGGGTAGAACCTGGGGATGTAAACCCAGCATCCTATACTGGATGTACTCCATGATGGTCAGTCCAATCGTGACCTAAAATCAATTTAAGTGGAGTTAAGTAGGATACAAAGACTAGCGTGTATGGGGATAACGGTGACAATGAGGACGTGCCCAACGGCATCATTTGAAGTACTCTTGGACCAAAGCCCACTACATATAGTGGTGCAAAACAAAGCCCTGGCAACGGCAATCAGGATAAAGGGGGATAAACCTATTACTAAGTTTTGTAACGAAGTTTTTCTTGACAATCTAGGAGGGAGTAATCTATAACTTGACTTATTCGGTTTAATTGCCTTTCATAATGCCTGGCAAGATTACTCCCTCCTAGATTGTTAAGAAAAACTTTGTTACAAAACTTTGTAATAAGGAGGAATGGAGTAGTTTGAGTACAGCATATTCTCTAAAGGAGGATACGATGAAATGGTACACGGACGGGTCAAAGACCGGAAATGAAACAGGGGCGAGAGTCTTTGGGCCTACTACGAATCAATGGGAATACACACGAGTATTTTCCAGGCGGAAATTTATGCCATCGATAGATGTGCACAGAATAACTTAAATAGAAAGTACAAAAGACGGGACATAATCATATTATCAGATAGTCAGGCTACTATTCGAGCACTAGGCCCCTATGTAGTAAAGTGTAAGTTAGTATGGGACTGTCTGCAGAGACTGAATGAGCTAGGCAGACACAATAAAGTCAGCCTTTGTTGGGATTCAAGGAAATGAACAAGCAGATGAGCTTGCCAGAAGGGGAGCTTCCACGACGCTAATGGGGCCAAACTCTTGTTAGGTAACTACAACAGTAAGAGATTTGAGTCATGTATCGGATTATCAAAGAACGGACTGAGAATACTAACCGGGATTTTAACTGGTCACTGTAGGCTCAGGGAGCATCTGAGCAGGCTAGGAATTGAAGCGAACCGCATGTGCAGATTCTGCGATGAGAAGGCAGAATCACCGAAGCACATACTGGGGGATTGTGGAGCTTTAATGTATAAGAGGAAAAAGCACCTGGGTTCTTTCCAAATACCATTGAGCGAAATAATTCGTGATGTCAAGCGAGTAGAACGTGTTTTTTTTTTTTTTTGGTGATCCGTAAATTCAGCATGTTAAAAGTAATAAAGTAATTTGCTACATGAATAATCACGTTTGCATCTTATAAATAATGTTATAAGTAAATATAGAGTGAATATCTGTAAAAAAGTGTGTTAAATAATAAACTTTCAGTAATATTTTATTGCAATATAACTGCAACATTCGCTTTCTCGTATACGTTTTTCATACAAAAGTTATTTTTTGGTCAAACACTCGCTGAATCATTGTGATAGACAGAGACTGCTATATAATCTTATCACAAAATACATGCACTTCAAGAACTGCACATAAATTAATAAGTAAAATTAAAAGAACAAAAGAAACAAAGTAAGAACCTAACCTAACTTACAAAAACTAAACTATTAAATAAATTTTTGTTACAATGGCACCTTCAGTAAGCATAATGTCTTGTTTAAAATGCAAAAATACATTCAAGCGTGGAGAAGATAAAATAAAATGTGGGTTCTGCAGTAGAAACTTCCATCATAATTGTGTTCTGGAAATGACTCCAGGTCTTACTCGTTCAGTTGTTGATGCCATGAAGGAGTGTTCTAATGGGCTTATTTTTAAATGTGATTCATGTAAATTAGGAAATTCTCCAAGTCTAAATGATATAGTTGTGAAACTTGATGACATGGAAACCCGGATGCAGAATCTCCCCTCGCAAGTTTCGGCTGAGATATCCACTCATCTCGAGGACATTTCAAATAAGCTTAACAATTGTGTAACCAAAGTTGATAAACTCGAAGAAGAAACATCTATGAAATTCAAACAACTCGAAGTAGAAAATAATTCACTACGCAGGCTTCTCAACCGGTCTGATATAATTATTTCTGGTATTCCGTCTAAAATTAAATCGAATTACCTGATCAAAGTGATTATGAACATTTGTAAGCATTATAAAGTGGACATCGCTTTGTCTGAAATCAATACATGTTTTTGGATTCACAATAAGAAGAATGTTTTGGTAAAATTCAATAGCATTGCAAAAAGAGATCTCATAATGGAAAAATATCATAAAAATTGTGACCTAAAGCTAAGCCAAATATACACATTAGATATAGAGAAAATTAATGAGGAATCGAATGATGCAGCGCCTACTGAAATTGAATCTAATGAAGCTATATATGGAGACCAAGCCCGAACTAGAAATATTGGTGATATAGAAGCTAGAGTTTTTCTAAATGATAATTTAACATCAGCAGCAGTTAAAATGAAGTACTTTGGCCGAAAGTTGGTTCGTGAGAAGAAAATCAAAAAATTTAAGGTGGTCAGCTGGGATGACCCAAAAGCTAAACTGACATTCGACAATGGGTCTGAAAAAGTATTTACGTTGCAGGAGTTAGTTTCAATGTAGAATATTTATTGCATAATACGAGTAAATTGTTATCATCTGAACATATTTAAATATATATTATATCGTATTTAAATTATTCTTTTTATCAAACCGCTTGAAACAGATTATTGTGTTTTTTGTTATTCTTGCATATGTTGATAACTTTCTACATTATTATGCTTTGTTTATCAAATGGTTCTGCTTTTTCTTTTTCTTTTGCTGTTTAGTCTTTTTTTTCTGCAGTCTTGTACTTTAAATTTAACATTAACTCAAAAGTAATCAAATTACAAATATTAGAAGCAAACGAAAATTGTATTATGAGTTGCTCTTCATACATATTTGAATGATTTCTCTATGTTAATATAAATGAGTTTCTCTACGTATCACATTGGGTTGAAATCGCAAAAAATGGAGATTAATTGAATAATGAAAATGAAGTTTTTTAAAAAATACTTATTACTCGATTAAAGAGTACTAAATTCTACATCACTACCGAAAATTTCAATGTCATATGTTTTTTACTTTTCTTGCTACGTAGCCTTAAAGTTAAGAAATTTTTAAGTTTTTTTCTAATAGTTGTGAAAATTGAAATTTGTCATACTTTAAAGCTAAATATTTTTATTTTTAACAGTCAAAAGTGATACTTTTATTATGGAATCTTCAACGTCAGGTATTTTAACGTAATTTAAAAAAAAAATTTAACAAAAAATATGTAGAAATATTTTTAACTTTTTTTTTTAAATATGCTTAAATTTGGGCTATTTTTAAAATATATGTGGAGTTTTAAATGGGAATAGGGTAAAATTGGGTAAAAGTGTAAATTGTGTATTAAACTGTGGTATGTAAGCTTTCATATTTATAAAAAAAATGTTGCGCGTTTTTGCGCCAATTAAATATATTTAATAAATTAAAAAAATAGCCACTCATAAAAAAGCGGTTCTTGTTGTCTTTAATTTGTTTTGTTCTCGTTTTCGTTGTTATGATTGTTATTGTTGTTATTGTTATACTACAATTTTTTTGTTTGTTGGTAGCAGTGTTGCCATAAGATAAATATGAAATAGTGCTAGGGCATTTAAAAAAAGTTGCTAAACAGCTCTTAAAAATTAATTAAAGGCCCTGCAGAAAAAAAACTAGTAAAATTACTAAATACGCAAAAAATAAAATTATTAAATTTAGAAACAATAAAAAAAAGTTTTAAAAAGAGCTAAACAAAAAAATAGAAAATTTTAAAAATGTTGGTTGCTAATGGCAAGCTAAAATGGCAAGCCTGGTTACTAGTTATTCGTTATTTTTGTGTTTGTGAAAACGTCAAATGTACTGAAAGTGCTGTAAAGTTTGTTATTGGGTAATTGGTACAAACAAATACTTTAAGCTTCTGATTTATAATATGCTACTGTCTAAACTTTTTAGGAACAAGCTCCAAAACAGTATTTTTCTCTCGTCAGAGTCTTTACGATATTTTTCGGAATGCAGACTCTTTGCTATTTAAAGAAAAAATTAATATTTTGAAAGAAGAAATAATAAAACGTACAAACCCTGTTGATATGAAAGATTTTCAAACTAAATTTAATAGTTACGTTTTTGATTTTAAGAGTCGATGGTCTAAATCAAATAGACATGATGGCCGTTTTTGTAGAGATAATAAAAACTGGTTAGATTCTTCCATCTCATTTGTAGTGCACACAAATAAAAGAGGCCGCAAAGAAATGGAGTTTGATGAATGTTCATCAAAAACAAAAACAAAGAAATGCAAGGATATAAGAGATAAGTCATCGCTGTCTGTGTTAAGCTATGCCACTCAAATGAGTTTACGAGCTTCTGGCCATATAGAAGCATCAAAAATATTGAAAGATGTTACTTCTTCCCCATCTAGAGCTGCAAAATATAAGGCAAGTTTGACATCACAAGAACGTGCAAAACAACTAAGTGCAGAATCTGTGCTTATAGTGCTGGCAGAAGCAAAGCTTACTCGTAGCCAGTATAACGTGATTAGAAAAGATGCTCCGGAGAAGTTTCCTTCTTACACAATCGTCCAACAAGCGAAAAAAGATTGTTACCCAATGGAAGACGCAATACGAGTAACCGAAACAACAGCTCAAATAAGTCTGCAAGCTCTTCTTAATCACACTGTTGAGCGTTAAGTTTTACTGCAAAAAGATGTTATTGCCACCTTATCTGATTACGAATTGTCAAAAATTATCTTATACACAAAGTGGGGATTTGATGGAAGCTCCGGACACAGCTCATACAAACAAGCTTTCCATGGTCATGGTGCAAGTGACGCAGCGGTTTTCATAACGTGCATTGCTCCACTTAGAATGGTGTGTCAAAAAAAAGTTATCTGGCAAAATCCTCGCCCTTCATCAACAAGATTTTGTAGGCCATTAAAAATTGAATTTGTTAAAGAATGTTTGAGTGTCTCCACACAAGAAAAAAAAAAGGGTGGATGAAGAGATAAATGAGCTTGAAAATTCTCTAGTATTCACAGAAGACAGATCTGTAAGCGTAGCTCATAAGCTTATGTTAGTAATGGTAGATGGAAAAGTTTGCAATGCACTCACAGACACAAAATCAACCCAGAAGTGTTATTTATGTGGGTCATCCAGTAAAGATTTTAATAATGTGGAAAGAATGATCGCCAAGGAGGTAAAAACAGATACGTTGGATTTTGGTCTATCTATATTACATGGTTGGATTCGTTTTTATGAATGTCTCTTACACGTGTCGTATAAATTACCAATAAAAAAATGGCAAGCTAGAACTGATTCCGATAAAACAATAGTTGCTGAAAACAAGAGACGAATTCAAACGGAATTTAGAAATAAAACTGGTCTTATTATAGACCAACCAAAACCCGGCTTCGGCAATTCGAATGATGGCAACACGGCTAGAAGATTTTTTGAAAACGCTAGTATATCAGCAGATATAACGAAAATTGATTTTGAACTAATTGAAAAGATGCACACAATTTTAATTGTTGTATCTTCTGGTCATGAAATCGATGTTGAAAAATTCAGGCAATTTTCATATAATGCAGCTCGACTTTTTGTAGAGAAATATCCGTGGTTTAACATGCCTCCTACTCTGCATAAGTTTTTAATACATGGTCCAGAAATCATTACGCACGCTTTATTACCGATTGGCCAACTGTCAGAAGAAGCACAAGAAGCTCGAAATAAGGATTTTAAAAACTACAGAGAAAACTTTTCGCGTAAATGTAGCCGGGAGGAATCGAATCGGGATATACTAAATAGGTTTCTATTAACCTCATATCCAATTATATCTGGAAAAATGAAGTTAAATAAAAATAAAATAAAACACCTCCCAAAATCAGCAGTGGAGCTATTAATTTCGCCGTCAATTTTGCCGACAGAAACAGAAATCGCTTATTATATAGATGACGATGATGAGGGTGACGGTGTCGATGGATGGGAATCTGAAGAGTTTGGACATATATTCTATAAAAAAACAGGTTAGAAACACTTTACAAAATAAAATGTATATATTTTTGCTACTTTTTCGATAAAAGGCTATAAATATAATTTTCATTTCTCGAATAATATAGGAAAACAGTATAAAAACCAAGAATAACATCAACAAAATGATTTAATGACTAGACAAGTGTGGGACAAAATGGGTTAAAGTTCCAAAATTGTCATTTTCACTTGGTGGTATAAGGTACAACACTCATAGCAAATTTCATCAAAATCGGATGTCGTAAGGCTCTCCAGTTGCTCGATTTGAGAAATATTAATGCAAATTCTTTAATATAATACATATTAGTTAAATTAAATAAATAAAAAAAGTTCTCTTCAAAAGTATACAATATTTTTGTTTTTTTTTTATAACTTATGTATAACTAATCCAAAAAAAATACTACCTAATCAATTAGACCCTTCGTTGAATTAATCTCCATTTTGGGGAAATCGAACCCACTGTGTGTATGTTAGTTTTAATGATTCTATCAAATATTAAAATAAGACAACAGAACATTTCTCAGTAATGTTATTGCATATGTGCAGAACGGTATTACGGATCACTGTAATAATATCAATGTTTTTAAGAAATTAAAAAATGAATTTGTTATATGTTAATTATAATTTTAATGTTTCTGATTATTTTTTAGCTATTTTTCTTCTTTTCGCAAAAATATGTAAATTAATATTTGGATTTGAATTCAACTAATAGTAATATGGGTCCAGTAGCGAGTGACAACTCAATTCTTAAGGCTAATTTAAAAAGTAGTAATCTGAACATAGGACATTTAAATGCACAAAGTTTAGCACCGGCTGGAAGCTGTGCCAAAATTGAAGAGGTAAGAGAAATTTTAAAGGAATGCTACTTGGATGTAGTAAGAGTTAGTGAGACGTGGTTTAAGGAAAGTGTTCATTACGCAGCTGTGAATATTGAAGGATATAAATTGTTTCGTAGGGATCGGTTATGCATGAGAGGTGGAGGTGTCTGTCTGTATGTATCGAAAGGATTAAAATCACATGTTGTACATGAAGTAATGGATGAAGGTGTGTGTGAAGCTCTATTTGTTGAAATTGATATAAGCGTTTGAAAGTTCTTGTAGGAGCGATCTATCTACCGCATGGGAGGTTTAGGCTGTGTGAGAATCTGCTAGATGACCTGCCAGCATCATATGGTAATGTAGTGTTTATGGGAGACTTTAATACGAATATTTTTGATAATAATGTAGAGGTGCGAAATTTTTGTCATAATCACAATTTATATTTAGTACACAATAGTTTGCCAACTCATTTCGACTGTGTTTACCACTCAACAAAACTTATAGACTTATTCCTTGTATCTAATATTGATTTAGTACAGAAACCTGGTCAATTTCAAGGGCCAGCATTAAACTCACACCACGCTTTAATATACCTATCACTTTCTTTGACGGCAAATATAATTCCTGAATGCATTTTATATAGGGATTATAATAACTTTAATTTAGCAGAGTGTGCAAGGGATTTAGAATTAACAAACTTTGATAAAATTTACAGGACAGCTGACACTAATGCTCATTTTTTAATTCTATAATTTTAAATTTATATGATAAGCATGTGCCAATGAGAAGGAAAATTATTTATTTATTTATTTATTTGTTTGTTAAATGCTATCACAACAAGATAAATCTTATAAGTTAAAGTGATAGCTTAATAATTTGCAAAGTATTATATGTTTCAGAGCTTATTTTAGTATAATGATACATTAGATATAATATTTTTAATTGATACAATTATAATTTATTGAACGAAAAATAACAATTTTCAAGGTAATTTTACTAATTCCTTCACTAGTTCCTTTTTAAAACGTAACGTGTTGCTTTCTGTTTGAACGTTATTGTCTAATTTATTCCAAAGACGTGTAGTATAGATGAAAAATTGTCTTTCCGAAATAAGGCTTCTAAATTTTGGTAATATCATATTCTTCCCACGCTGAGATCTAGCAAAAGTAATTTTTGTGTAAAGATATTCAGGCTGCTTTTCGTATACGATTTTATGCATCAATACAAGGCATTTAAATCGTAGTAGATTTTCAAAAGTCATATTAAAAATCTGATACGAAAATGCCGATATACTGTCACTTCGTTTTTTGGTAAATACGTATCGAGCTATATTGTTATAGACAACAGTAAGTTTTTTGGTATCAGTACTGTCACAGTTTGCAAATATTTCACACCCATACAGCAGAGTTGGTATGAGATATGTTTTGGCCAAGAGCATTCTTATGTTAAGAGGCGTCGAGGATTGAACAGCCCATAAATTTCTCAACATTCCATATATCTTTCCTGCAACGATATTAATATGGTTAGTCCAGGATAGCTGTGAATTAAAATGTATTCCCAAGTTTGATGACGATTTAACACAGTCGATTCTAGCATTGTTTATTTTCAAGTAAACATCAATATCTACGGTAATCTCATTTTTCGCAATAAAAATATACTTCGATTTGGCAGGATTAAGACTAAGACCATTTTTGACTGCCCATTTATATATATTATTTAAATCATCATTAATTAACTCAGTGCAGGTTTCAATATTCTGTATTTTTGTGCTGATGTATACCTGTACGTCATCTGCATACATTTGGACGCTACAGTGTTTAGGAACTCCAGGGAGATCATTTATGTACATACAGAAAAGTAAGGGGCCAAGTATGGAGCCTTGCGGAACTCCCCTGTCAACGTTGAGGACTGATGAAGTTATACCATTTAGGTAGACAATTTGTTGGCGGTTTGAAAGATATGAGGACATGAATTTATAGTCTGATTTAGAGAAGTTAAAAAATTGTATTAGCTTAGAAAGAAGGATTGAATGATTGACCGTATCAAAAGCTTTACTGTGGTCTAATAGCACTAAATAGGAAACCATGTTTACATCAAGTTTAGACCTGAGATCCTCTACGACGTCGATTAAAACTGTGATACAACTTCTTCCTTGCCTAAAATCTGACTGCTTTTCTGATAGTAGACTTAGCATTTTTAAATAATCATTTATTTGTTTATACATCAATTTTTCCAATGGCAGTATCGCAATTGGTCGAAATTCTGTGTTGTTTTTCGGGATTGGGATAACTTTAGCTTGTTTCCACATATCTGGGAATATCGACTTAGTAAGGCTCGTGTTAAACATGTAGGTAAAAAATGGTAAAAGTTTTGGGATAATAATTTTAATAAACTTCGGACTGACTTTATCCACGCCAACAGCATTTGACTTAATTGATAGTATACTTTCCAGAACTTCCGATTGTTCAGCACATCGAAAAGAAAAACCATTTTCTACAGGCACAGATGGGATATTTTCATATTCATTTTCAGTCGGTGTATCTACTTGGATCTCAACAAATTGAGTGTTTAGATTGTCAACATCAACATCAATATTGGCATCACAAATATTTTTTTTACCAATACCTATTGACCGTATTTCCTTCCATTTTTGTTTACTTTCCATAGCAGATGAAAATTTTTGGTCGTAGTATGACGATTTTACAGTATTGATTGTGTTAACAACTTTATTTCTTAAAGATTTATATAAAATATGTAATTGCGGGGTTTTAAATCTTTTCCACCTGTTATAACTGGCGTCACGACGTTCGATTAAGCTTTTAATAGTAGAATTAAACCACGGTGGCTGCGTGGCCTTGGCAATTTTGGTCTTAACTGGCACAACATTATTATAAATATCAATGAGGTTGTTATGAACGAAAGTTACCTGATCATTTACATTTTCATAATCGTAAATCAAACTCCAGTTAACATCATTGAGCTTTTGGTTCAACATTTCATAATTAATATTTCGAAAATCACGAATCAATCGGGTTGTCATACACAATCAAGAGAAGGTCATGCCTCGAAAAAACTGGTGCAGAAATCTGATCATACAGCAATATTTTCTTTTTCTGGTTCACAAAAAATACATCAAGTAAACTGTTAGAGCCACTAGGGAAGTGAGTTGGAATAGTTGTATTTATAGGTTGTAAGCCTAGGATTTGCATGGACTCTATAAGCTCATTATCAACAAGAAGATTGCAGTTAAAATCGCCAGCTATAATTATATCATTATACAAAGGCATCAGTGGTTCAATTGTTTCTAAGAATTTGGAAGTATCAATATCTTTTCTCGTCCTATACACAGTCCCCACTAAAAGTTTAGTTTTTTCCTTAGTAGTCAATTCTAAAAACAAGTATTCAATTTCGCTTGATAATGCAGTTTTAAGTTTGACTGAAAAATTTAAATGTTTTTTAATATATACGGCAACACCACCGGCATGTGTTTTTCTGTCAGCACGAGCAAGTTTAAATCCAGGTTACTCATAAATTGCATCATTTATTTTTGGGATAAACCAAGATTCCGATACACAGATAACGTCAATTCCTGACCCAAGAAAAATATATCGGAACTCATCCATTTTACAATTAAGACTTTGGGCATTTATATGAACTATTTTAAGGCCTGATTTCTGTTTAGACAAGATACGAATCATAGTGTAAACACAGTCTTTGGAATTAAAAATAGAATCACCTATCATTTATCAAAGATTGAAAAGCAACACGTAAGAAAAAACCATTAGAGATAAACCATATAGTGTTAAAAGGAACGGTACAAGAAATGGTACATTTAAAAACGATAATATAAGAAATAAAAATATAATTTGAATCATGTATATAAAAATAATATAGAGATAATAATTGGTTAATAATCACGGCAAATATAGTTATTACAAAAACTGATCGAGTTGTTCAGGCATTTCAATTCGATATGGTTCATCATTTTCATTCTTTTTAACATGCACTATACCACGTTGAGTGTAGGCAGCAACAAGTTTTTCATCTTTTTTTAATTGAAGTGCAGTTTTGAATATTTTATAATTGTGCGGTGTTAAATTTTCATTTATAGAAAATGGTTGATTACTCTCGAATCCAACATGATATAAACGTAGAGGACTTTTATTCGCACGACAAAATTCACCAATATTTTTAAGCAGAAAGTTTTTTTCATATGGCGAATACAGTTTAATAACAATAGGCCCGTCATCCAAGTTACGAACATATTTCATATTTTTAACACGAAATATTGATTTAAAATATGGCATATTAACGTTTACAGTATCACATATATTTTGAAAAATTAGTTGTAGATCTTCTTTGTCATTAGACGGTATTCCGGTTATTCGTAAGTCTGATGCGACAGTA
Source organism: Cordilura impudica (assembly GCA_963682025.1). Lineage (NCBI taxonomy): Eukaryota > Metazoa > Arthropoda > Insecta > Diptera > Scathophagidae > Cordilura > Cordilura impudica. Next base: position 237,508,802 of record OY821518.1, on the reverse strand, counting down.
GAGTTTTCTTGTTGAAGAATTTTTAAATTTAAAATTTTTACATCAGCTTTAAGTTGAACAGTTTCAATGTTCACTGTTTCTAATACTTTCACCCTATCATTTAATTCGCATAGTTCTTTCCTTACATCGTTTATAATTTCTTGTTTCAACTCAGTAAATCTCTTTTCAATTTCATTTATTAGACTACTCTTATTTTCTTCGAACATTTTTTTTATTTTATCAGATTGCTCTGCAATATATTCATTTTGTTTATTAAATTTAGTGTCTAACCAGCCCCACAAGCGTGATTGTGATTCAGTTGTATTTGAAAACACAAGCTCCGATGTTCTTGGAGCATCCGCCGAACAAGTGCCAAGATCAGCTTCGCGTGCTGTTCTCTTAGATTTACGAGGAGACATATTTTTAGTTTAAGAGATAGTTTTAGTTTAAGAGATAGAATATTCTCACTATTTGTTTATTTATTTTTTATTTTTAAAGCCACTCAGTTTTTTGCTTGTATATTTGGTTTTTTTATTTTATATTTTTGTATTTGTTGTTGTTTTTCTACGGTTTTTGCTGTTTACTTTCATGCTTTGTTTTATTTATTTGGGTTTCTATTGCTTGTAATTTTTGAAAAACAGAAAGTTTATTCTAATATTTGTGTAATATTTTTATAAAATGATGTGATAATTATTAAAGTTTTGTTTCAATTTTGTATCACTGATCTATGTATGTTGTTTATTAAAAATGTTTATGAGTTTAAATTATTTTTCAGTTTTTATTTGATGATGTAAATGCAATTATAATTGGAGCGATTAGAAAACACGAGTTAACCGCACAACGCAATATTTGCTAAATTATGAGGAAAAAATATAATTGGTTTAATTGTCGGGAAATACGAGATGCTAGAGAGTTAAGGGACTTCGTTTTTAGAGCTTATAAAGAGGAAATGAATGATAGACGATGGAAAGTTTTCTGTAGATATCGCAATAGGCTTAAATCAATTATTAGGAAGGTTAGGGAACGGGAGTGCGAGAGATATTTTAGTAATGGAATGTTTGGTAATATATGGGACAGACTGAAATCAACCGGCATAAAGGGAACTTTTAATAATGAGATATGTCAGGATCTCAATGTAATGAATAATAGTTTTGCATTGCCAGCTGACGATATGTTAACCAAACTACATATCTTAGCTCGCCGTTGGGCAATAATTTTAATTTTGGGAGAATTGAGGAATATGATGTAATTATGGCATTAAGTCATATAAAATCAAAATCTGTTGGACATGATGGACTAAGTATAAAATTTATACGAAAAATTTTGCAATTCATTATTAAACCTTTAACGCATATTTATAACACCGTATTAATGACTAATATATATTCTAACTCCTGGAAGCTTGCTCGAATTGTTCCGATTCCTAAAACACGAAATCCTAGCAGCATTTCAGATTACAGACCTATAAGCATCTTATCGATATGCTCCAAAATAATGGAGTTTATTATGAAAGAAAGAATCATTACCCATTTAAACCAGAATAATCTAATATCTCCCTATCAGTCAGGATTTAGAGCAGGTCATAGCGCAACTACTTTAGTTTTAGATGTAGTGGAGAAAGTAAGGAAGAGTGTGGATGAGGGCAAAGGGTCCATAATTGTATTTTTGGACTTTACAAAGGCTTTTGACTCTGTGAATCACACCCTGTTGGTGAGAAAACTTAGTATGCTATTTAGCTTCTCGTCAGAGGCGTGCAAACTAATTGAGTCCTTTTTGTATGCAAGATATCAGTTTGTAAAAGTAGGTGATAAGAGATCCGAATGGATTCGAATGTATCGTGGAGTTCCTCAAGGATCCGTTCTGGCTCCACTTTTGTTTACGATTTATGTTAACGATGTCTTGGCGTCTCTTTCTTTCTGCAGTGCACGTATTTATGCAGATGACATCCAAATTGTTGGATGTATGAATGGAAATATGGCACTAACTGATTTTGTCCACTTATTTAGCAACGATCTAAACAAAATTAGTCAGTGGAGTGCCGATAACAGGTTAAATCTGAATCCCATGAAGACGAGCGCGCTGAAATTTGGTGGTTCGGTTAGACAATGTCCATGCTTAAGGCTTAATGGTGTTAATATTGGGTTTGTATACCGTTATAAATCGTTAGGTTTATATTTGGATGATCAACTCTCCTTCGAATGTCATCTCAATATGATTTCATCCAGAGTCTCTTTTAGTCTTAGGAAAATTTATAGCTTAGGATACTATTTTCCTTTTCATATTAGAAAATTTATTGCCAAGTCTATAATAATGCCAATATTTCTTTACGGAATAGAAGTTTACTCTTCCACTTCAGCTACTAATATTATGAGGTTAAGAAAGTGCTTTAACAGAGTTATACGTTTTGTATATGCTCTGAATTTCATTGATCACGTTTCGGCAGAGACGATGAGATTGAGCTTTGATGGCTTTATAAGTTTACGATTAATAACCTTGTTTTATAAAACATTGAAATCTGGTAACCCACAGTATGTGCATGACTTATTTCATTTCTCGCACTCAATGCGAACGTCTTCAATTGCATGTCCTACAATACATACTCTATTTATGCAACGCTCCTTTGTTGTTAAAGTCTCGAGGCTATGGAATAATGTACTGGCTTACCAACGAGCGAAATTTTTCGTTGAGCATCTATGATTTTCAATTATTTGAAATAAAAATAATAAAAAAAATTAAATTTAATTAAATTTAATTTAATTTATTTTTTTTTTTTTGCTTGCTACTGTAGTCCTTTATACTATTGTTGATAATTATTATTAATAATTAATTGAGAATTTACATATTCGTGTGATAGGGAAAGTTGATAGCTTTGATTTATTAGTTAGATTTTATTATTCTTTATTAATTTAATTTATTTATACACATACTTATTTGCCTACTCTGAGATAAGCTATGTAATTTTTTAGGCCAATAGGCTTTTGATTACAAATTTTAATAAATAAATTAATTAATATTTTCACTATAACCAACCAGCATCCTCAAATTTCTGAGGGCTTCAGGGTTGGGTGAGATTTTATAGGGACAAACTATTAGCAGAGGGCAGTACAATAGATCATTCGGTCGCAGTACTTTCGACACCTCTTTATACAATACAATACAATATCTAATTTCTTTTACATGAGGCCCCGCTCAACTGTGGACAGTAAAATTCACAGATATTTGTGTAAGTAAAAAATTACAATTGGAAATGGTGTAGTACTGTACTAGCATACACTCATAAGCATCAAATAACAATAAACAAAGAGAGATGTACAAAAAAATAAAAAAATAAGTGTAGTTACATGAAAACCAGATATTTTACTTAATTTAATAGGCTGTTGTTAGTTTAAGTATATTGTACGCATACATATCCTCTTGCTCACACACACACGAACACACACACACACACAGAGAGACACTTTAGCAAAACATTAAATCATATTTGCGAATACATGAACACTAACATTTATAATCTAAATTAAAGTTCTCAAGATAACAATCGCCGGTTTTATTTTATTTTATTTTTTTATTTTATTTCATTTTATTTTTTATTTTATTTTTTTTTTTTTTTTTTTTTTTTTTATTAAACCACAAAATCCTCAAAGCATGTTGCTGTATTTTGCTACAGAGAAGTTTAATGGGGAAATTATCTTCAAATCTGAGGCATGTTTACTTATAAAATATATTTTCCTACAACTCCGGAGGCAAACCGAATTAAATTGACAAATTACCATTACACCGAGGAAGTTTAAAAAAAACCAGAAAAAAGTAAGTGTGTTAAATTCGGCCGTGTCGAATCGTTATACCCTTCACCTGCGCCTTAAGCTCAATATTACAATCAATATTGGGTATGACTACCACTATAATGCTGTTGCCGATACTTACATTTTAATTAAGTTAATTGCTTTTATTTTTGACCAGTTTCTATTATAATTTCTCTTACATTACAAAAACTATTATCTTTCTTTCATTAGAAAAATATATACATGATCTTAAAACGAACAATAAATGACTAATTATTTCATGTTATAAAAAACAATTCAATAGAAAAAGTTAATTACTCACACTGCTCTTGAAGGGCAAAGAAGTTGGGTGAAAATGGATCCAAAATCGGATTTTAGATTACATTTGCAAATCATTTGCAAATTGAAAATCTGCAAAAGTGAAAATCCTAGCTAATCCCTTTCAAGAGATATGGCCATTTTAACGCCACGCTGCATTTGCAAAAGACTTTTTTTCTATTCTTTGGAGTTTCTCAGGTTCTGTAAGGTATAAAATAACTTTTAGGTACCAAATTTAATAAAACTATTTCTCAGCTATAAAACCCAACAAATTTTTCCCAACATAGTTTTCCGGTAAATTGCGAAAAATTACAAAAAAAAAACATTTTTTTCAAGATACTTTATTTTTGCACAAAAAATAATGTCTAGGACGCACAGTGACTGAAAATTGTTATTCATTGGCCAAAATTCTGCAACTTTTGAACCGATCAAAATATTTTAGTAACTCTTTTTCTGGTGGGTAGACATTTAGTTGATCTTGAGTTTGCTTAATTTTCATTAAAATTGATTGAGTACTTTTTAAGAAATTCTAGGTCAAAGTTGAACTTTTAATTTTTTTTAACTTTTAGCGTGAAATATGGGTTCTTATTTATTTTTTTTTTTTTTTTATTTATTAAAAATTGTCATATTTGGATTTTAGTAATAATTACAAGCATTTTTTGTAATAATGGAATTTTTTTAAATGTTTACACTCAAGAAAATTTTTACACTAAAAAAAAAGTAAAATCAACTGGAAATTGTGCTATTACTACAGAAAAATTTATAATTTTTTGCTGTCAAATTTGTTAATTTTTGCAAAATAAATCTGCTGAACTTAGCGCAACGATTCTGATTTTGGTATGAAAATAAGAGTTTTTATTTTTTGAATCTTTCTAATTTATTAGAACATTTCATATATATGTGGGTAAAAACCCTTTTAAATACGAGTAAAGAAATTATAGTCGGTCTAGACCGACTATACGATACCTTATACCATGCGTTTAGAGACCCTATCTCTTAGGTCCAACTAATTGGATATCTTCTTCTTCTTTTTTAAATATATTTACGCTGATCCCTGACTCACTGACTGACTGACTGGTTCTGTAACGCTGAAGCAATACACACAGCACACCCTACAAAGCTATGCGAAATACACAAACAATATTTAACCTTTCTCATTTTATACAAACCCACACAAAATTTTCTCTCTTCTATGTTACCGACCAGTGCTGCTAATAAAATCTTCTGTAAATCGACAATTTTGGAAACTAAATCGCCAAAATCGTCATTTTTAAAACAAGAAATTGTCAAGAAAATAAAAATAAAACTCGACAAAATATTACAAAAGGAAACAATAACATTTATTTATATCATTCATAGTTATTACGAATATTATTACAGCATTGGTTATTTCTATATATAAAAATGTATTAGTGGTGAAAATTCAACGAAAAAAATATAACACAGCAATCAACTAAATAATTTTATTAACATGTATCTATAGCTGAAACATATAATATAGGTTTAAAGTATCGCCGTAATTAAAACTTAAATCTTAAATGGAGATGCTATTCAAGGTATTTCCGTTTTGAAACGACTTGACCCAGAATTAAATCTATACATATATTGTAATTTACATATACACTGAACTAAAACTATCAATTTTCTATAAACAACCCATTAATTGTTAACCCTTAAAATCCCAATTTTTATAGTACTGAAAATTTAAAATCTTCAATCATTATTTTAACAAATTTAACAAATCATTTTAACAAATTGAAAAATCGTCGAAATTACAATAAGTTGTCAAAATTGGCAACACTGCTAACGACAATAGCACTACATATGCAGATTTCGTGTTACATATGGAAAAAGTTGAGCGCAAAAAATGCATCAAAAAAACTAATATCTTCTTTAAATTCGCATTGTTGGTCAATGAAAAAATTCTGCAAAAAAAGTAATGAATGAAATTTTAAACATTTCTATTTTTCTCATTTAACGTCGTCCGATATGCAACCATACTTCTTTTATCAAACTAAACTTATCCGTTTTTCATCTCAAAATTGTTTTGTATTGTTAAGAGTGCTTTCGCTCAGGTTCTCTGATGGCCAGCACTTACCAAAGAGCATGCTTTTTTTGATAAATATTTGAGAAAAAAGAGATCTTCAATGTGGATTTTGTTGTTGTCCAACGTATGATTTCGTTTATAGCTCTGTATTGAAAAGCCCAAGAAAAAATAGTGCAATACATATTAAGTTTAAAATTTAAATTATTGTAACTTTGCATAATTAAATTACATTGTAATTTCAGAAGAGAGGTGGGAAAATAATTTTTTTTTTCACTCATAATATTAATTTTTGCATAATTTGCTTTCAAAAACTTTTGACAAACATAACTGACTGATGTTTTGGTCTACCGTTTTATCCCAATTATGACCAAACGTATATTATTTGAAAGGTATTTCTTTTTAGATGTTCACCAGATTTACAGATTTTTTAATTTTTCCTTTATTTTGAGTAAATTGCATTTAAAGTTGCTACTAACACATACATAATTTTATACATACCGCACCTGTAACTCTAAAGTGAGTCAACTAAATTTTTCAATTTTAACTTTTTCAAGAAAACGATACACAGTGGTCATATCTATACACTGTAAAAATCTTACATCGATTTTTCTAGTCTTTCGCAAAAAAAAAATACAGTTATAACCCTCTTTGTTATAAGAGTAGCTTCTTTAGAATCCACTAAAAAGACATATTTTGAGTTCCACCCAAAAAACTTGTTATTTTTTATGATCACTGAAAAAATCGCAAAACCAACTACTGTTGTATACTTATTATTCGCAATTCTTTACAATGAAACAACTTTTTTAAATTTTTTAGTAAATATTAAAAAAAACCGTTTTTTGCCTCTACTGAAAATTTGTAAATTTTGAGTTGACTCACTTTAGAGGTACAGGTGCGATATGCTATGAGTGTGCTTATAAAATTTGTTAATGTGTTTGTTAATGAGTTTGTTATCTTCATTCACTATAATAATAAACCTAAAAAAGTGTTGGTTTGTGTATTGCCTAACTTGAACAATATAGTTGTCTAGAAATTGCACTCGAATTTCGAGCGCTGGAATCTGCTAGTATATATAAATAGATTAAATTCGATATTATAATGAATAATAAACCAAAATAAAAACATTTTAACATTTAAAATAATGTAAAAATGCATTGGAAATATGACTAGACATTACCTAATCTATCTCACGTTAATTTTTACCATTTGAACTAGTCATAAAAGTCATCTAATTAGCAACAGAAATCATTAAAAGTTAATAACATAACACAAATAAATTAGGAAAACATTATCAGGATTGGTTTTGAAAACATAATTTCTGAAAAAAAGAATTAATAACAAAAAAAACCTCCAGATGCATAATTATACAACTGAAAGTCACTGTCCATCATTGTGAATGTAGCCGACCTTAATTTAATATCACAATTTCTTTAATATTCAATTTAAAATTTTAGTCTGATAAAAAAAAGTACTTAAATTCCATTTATATTTCACAATAAACAATGTAATTTTTAGTAAATAATAATAATATTAATAATAATAAAGAAATTTCAACTTACTCATTATGTGGTATGTCCTCATCTTGTTCGCCCGCAACAATGACAATGTTCAATTTAAAAATAAATATACCCAATAATAGGCTGAGTACACAAAATTGTTTACGCTCCATTATGATGAATACTGCTTTTGTTGTTGTTGCTTTTGTTTTTTGTTTTTTTTTTTTTTTTCGTTGTTAATTATGATGATGGCGACGACTTTAATGACAACAATAATGATGATGTTGACGTTGACAATGGCATCAAACAAAATCAATTTTGTAAATGAATATTTCTACTATTTTTACACAATTTAACAGTAATTCTCACTCTCTCTTTCTCTCTCTCTCTCTTTCTCTCGTACACTTTTTTCGTTTGTTTGTTTGTTGATTTGTTTGTTTCTGCTTGGTTTTTATTGTAACGCAGGTATTGTTATTACACTGTTACACTCTCACACACACGTGAATAAATACGTGTAAACAAAACCGTTTATAAATACATGTGTAAGTACACGTGCATACACATAAAAAAAAGATTATAAGGATTTTAAGAGTTTCTATAGTAGACAGTTTTTTTTCCTGCAATTGTATGTGTATTGGAATTGTATTGTTGTTGTTATTATGGTTTTGTGTTTTTTAACCCCGCTTTATTTTTCCACCAATACAACTTATGTAGGTTTATATGTGGGTTTATATGTGGGTTTATGTGTTACGTGTTACGTGTTCAAAAGCCTGAGGACTGTAGAAATTTTTTCCGTTTTAGTTTTACTCTTAACCCTTCTGTCAATTTAAATTTTTGAAAATAATAGAATGCATAACATCGTTAAATCGACTAATAGGGTGATTCTGAATCGATCGGTTTAATTAGAGGTGTACTCTATATAAGGTATTATTGATAGTCACAAACATCAACACAGACTTATTAAATATTTTTCTCCAAAAATTTTCTTCATAATATGATATTTTCAAATTAAAAAAAAAATCTGAACTTGTAACAGAAATAAAAAACAAAACAAGTAAGGGGGGTAAGGTTTTAAAAGCGAAACAAGGGCGTATTTTCATTATATATATTTTTTTTTTTAAGATATGAATAATGTTGGATTATTTATTTCATATACACTTTATAGTATAACATTTGAAGAATCTTTGAAAAAATTTTCAATTCAAAATTTTAACAAATAAGTCCGTGACAGCAAATCTCCGCAGGCGCCTCGACAAAAAGTTGTTTCGCGGTGAATGTAATAACTCGTTACCGGATCATGCAAAATTAAAAAAAATCGAAATGCGTTTAAAAGGTGATATGTTTCCCGAGGTAATCACGAAGAGTTTTATTTTTATTTTTTTATTTTTGGCAGCATTTTGAAGTGAAAAACACGATTTTTGCTATAAAATTTCTGTGAATTTGTTGTTAGGAAGTGGGGAGAAAATGGAAAATAAAAAAATCTTCGTGGTTACCTGGTGATTTATGTGTAGAAATAGTGTGTAAAATTTCAAAAGAATCGGTCACATAGATTTTGAGTTATAATGTTCACGGACTTCAAACATGTTATTTGCGAGAAAATCGATTTAAAGTTTTTTAAAAACTGATTTATGTACGCATGAGGGCCGATCGCTGGAAACTCTTTAGTTTTGCTCTGATTTACTTGAAATTTTGACACAGCAGTCTCGACATGTTGAACACTCATTAACAAAAAAAATGCAAAAAAGGGGTTTCAAAACCTTAACAGCCGCCCCCCTCTTAAGCGAAAATACTTATGTATGTAAAATTGAAACAAGCCTATGTAAAATTGAAACAAGCAAAATTACAAAAGAAAATTAACTTTTTTAAGAAAAGGTACTTTTACTTTTTTTTAAATACACTAAGATAAGGTTATTTCTAAGAAAAGGTACTTTTTTAATTAAAGGTAATTTTTTAAGAAAGAGCACGTTCTTAAGAAGCGGTATTTTTTTAAGAAAATGTACTTTAAAGAAATACTTTTTAAAAAACAGTTTTCCAAGATAAGGTAATTTCTAAGAAAATGCACTCTTTCACAGAAAGGTACCTTTTTAAAGAAAGAGTACTTTTTTTAAAAAAAAAGTCACTTTCTTAAGAAGCGGTAGTTTTTTAAGAACAGGTACTTTTCTTAAGAAAATCTTATTAAGAAAAGGTTTTTGAGAAAGGCACTTTTTTAAAAGGATACTTTTATAAGAAAAAGAAATTTTGTAAGAAAATTTATTTTCTTAAGGAAATGAACTTCTCAAAAAAGCACTTTTTTAAAGAAAGTTACTTAAAAAAATACTTATTTGAGAAAAGGTAATTTTTTAAGAAAATTTACTTTAAAAAATATTTACATTTCAGGTACTTTTGTTAAGAAAATTTACAGTTTGAAAATAGGTACTTCTTTTAAGAAAATGTGGATTTAAAAAAAACGTACAAGAAAATTTTTAAGAAAAGGTACTTCTGTAAAAAGGTTATTTTTAAAAAACGTATTTTTTTTTAAAGAGGTATTTTTTCAGAAAAGGTACTTTTACTTTTTTTTAAGTATACTAAGAGAAAGTTATTTCTAAGAAAAGGTACTTTTTTAATTAAAGGTACTTTTTTTAAGAAAGAGCACGTTCTTAAGAAGCGATATTTTTTTAAGAAAAGGTACTTTAAAGAAATACTTTTTAAAAAACAGTTAGTTTTCTAAGATAAGGTAATTTCTAAGAAAATGCACTCTTTCACAGAAAGGTACCTTTTTAAAGAAAGAGTACTTTTTAAAAAAAAAATTCACTTTCTTAAGAAGTGGTATTTTTTTAAGAACAGGTACTTTTCTTAAGAAAATTTACTTTTTTAAGAAAGTCATCTTATTAAGAAAAGGTTTTTGAAAAAGGCACTTTTTTAAAAGGATATTTTTTTAAGAAAAGGAATTATTTTACGAAAATTTATTTTCTCAAGAAAATCAACTTCTCACAAACGCACTCTTTTAAAGAAAGTTACTTAAAAAAATTCTTTTTTTAAGAAAATGTAACTGTTTAAGAAAATTTACTTGAAAAAAATTTACATTTCAAAACAGGTACTTTTGTTAAGAAAATTTACAAATTTAAAATAGGTACTTCTTTCAAGAAAATGTGGTTTTAAAAAAAAAAGGACAAGAAAATTTTTAAGAAAAGGTACATGTTTAAAAAGCTTATTTTTGGAAAAGGTAATTTTTTTTTAAAGAAAGGGGTATTTTTTCGGAAAAGATACTTTTTCAAAAGTACTTCTTTAATAGATTGTTCTTCTTTATATAAGGTACTTTTGAACTAAGACCCTTTAAAAAAAACATATTGAAATAATTTACTATTTTAAAAAAAGGGTACTTTAAAAAATTGTAATTTAAAAAAAAATGACATTTTTAAATACAAAAGGAAGGGTACATTTTTTAAAAAACAAGGTACTTTTTTGTAAAAAAAGGGTACTCTTTAAAAAAAAATACTTTTTTAAGAAGAGTACTTTTTAAAAAGAGTACATTTTAAAAAAAGGATACTTTTTTTTAAAAGAATTTCTAAATAAAAAAAGGGTACTTTACGAAAAAAGGGTACTTATTGAAAAAAGGGTATTTTTATGAAATAGTTCATATTGCAAGTTGTTTTTATACCCTATACCACTATGTGGTTTGGGTATAATGACTTTGTGCTGCTACCAAAAATATTTGACCTAGACCAATCTTTAATTATACCGATCGAATCAGAATCACTATCTGATTCGATTTAACAATGTCCGTCGGTCCGTCCGTCTGTGTGTCCATGTAAAGCTTGTAAACAAACTGCAGGTCGCATATATGAATATATTTTGATGAAATTTGGTATATAAGCTTTTATCGGCCATAGGATGAACTATTGAAATTGGTGAGAATCGGTCCATGTTCAGACCTAGCCCCCATACAAATGACCCCTATGAAATCGACTTAAATTGCCATAAGATCCAAATTACCATATAAATCTTAGTCACATTGGGTTTGTATGTGTTTATTACATCCATTAATCAGTAGTCCAAAAATGATCCCTATGGGACAACTCTCAGTCATAGGCCCCATATAGAGCTGCTGCCCGATCTTCGCTTAAATCTATCAAAAAACAAAAATATTGCACTGATTCTTCTCAAATTTTGTTTGCATATATTTTTACAAAATACAAGAGACCTTACCAAACATGGTCAGGATCAGTCCATTTTTGGGCCTAGTCCCCATATAGATATAGCATCCAATATGAACTTTTTCATATCTGCAGCCAAAAAAATTAATAACAATCCCACTCAAATTTGGTTTATGCTTATTTTTTATATGCAGTTAGTTGGGCCTGAGAGATAGGGTCTCTAAGCGCATGGTATAGGGTATCGTATAGTCGGTCTAGTAAAGTTACTTTTATCCGAAAAACATATATAAACCATTTTTAAGAAAAATCTATGTTTATATTAGATAGATTTAAGTGAAAATCTGAAAGCCGCATTACATTTGAGAAGTATAGCGTATCACCAAAAACGTGTTATTTCTTATTTTTGCAACTTTTTTGCAACTCAGTATGGGTTATTATAGCTCAAAAGATTTTTGAGAATTTTAAATTTCATCCATTTTCTCGATAAATCAAAAATTTTCAATTATTTTATTATTCGAACAAAAAAAAAAATGGAGAACAATTTGTACACTAGATCGTCCCAATTTAAAATTTTCTTCGAAATTTTTGTTTTAACCAACTTTTTTTAATCTACAAAGAAAACCAAGAATTTTGGTATATAACACCTAATTGTTGACAAAGGATTTCTATCCGCGCAATGCGTTATTCGTAATTTTAAGAAAAATCGTTACTTTAAAAAATTTTTTAAATTCCTGTTTCACTTTTTTACCTATAACTCAGAGAGTTGTAACTCGATTTTGACCAAGTTACATTCATTGGAAAGATAATAAAATTTCCTTTGTAAATTTATCCAAAGATTTTGCTTCTTCAGGGCGATAAAATAAATTTTTTGATTTTTGCCCTCCAAAAATTATTGGTTTGTGGTCTTATTTTGTTGCCCTAAACAAAATTGGTGCCCTATATTTAAGTTCTGTGAATGCAGGATTATCGAGAATTTAAAAACAAAATTTTTATTTATACAAGAGCTATATATCTAGTTCATTTAATAAGAAATTATGGTGTTTTAACTTATACAGCAATAGGGTGGACCTTCGTTATATGGAGGGAAAAAAAGTGTTCAAACTGTCGGTCTCACCACCTAGAAATATGCGAATAGCAAAAAAACTGGGAAATACAAAGTTTTGGGCCAATCTAAAAACGTTTAGTCGTGGCGCAAAGCGATTGAAAATTTCAAGTGTGTTTATATGAGGAAAATATGACTTTTTTTTTTCAGATTTTACGAAAATTTCGTTCTATAGTTTAATTTTTGCGACAAGCTTTTATATAGTTCGGCATCAGTATTAAATTAGCCTTTCAAAAGGCTATAAAACTTCAAAATCTAACGAAACCTCGCCAAGAAATAGCAAATGCCCCAGACCACTTTTGTGCCAAAAAAAAAAACTAGGTCATGAAATTTGATGGCATTTTTTTCAACATTGAGAAATTGATTAAAGCCATCATTGTTTTTTGGTCCCTATACTTATAAGTACTCAGATATGAAGTATTGTTTTATTACCACGTTGTTAACCTATTGCGCATTGAGACCGAAAATTGGAAATTTTTTGATAAAATTTTTAAAACTCCTTTTTCAAGTTTGAAAAAATTTTCTTAAACAAAATTTAAAAAAATTAATCTATCACTTTAAGGTTTTATTAAACACATGTTGCAGATTAACTGTGTGATTTTTTAAGTAAATCCCTCTGCCAGAACTTTTTTGACAAGGATTTCATTTTCGCGGACTTCGAGAAAAATTGGATTTTTGTAAAATATTCTGTAAATGTACTCTTTCTAAATACTTTGTATCAAAAATTCATCACTTTTCTACTTTTAAATGTTATATTTTATCTTAATAGCCTAGGGTTTCAGAAAAAAAGAATATGACTCCATTAACCCTTTTTGAATTGGGGTCACATATGACCCCAAACTAATAAAAGACAATTTATTCAAAAAATTCAAATATTTTGTAAGTGCTCTCCAATTTTTAGATGCGACACTTAAAATATAATTACCAAATATGTAGAAGTTTTGTTCCAAAAATTTGGGATAAATCCGAGAACGTTAACCCATTATTTGCCAAGGCCAGCTTAGGATTTTAAGATATTTTAAAATAAAAATGACCTAAAACGAGTTTTTCTATTAAACTCGTTGATCCACTTTTTGGAATTTAAGAAAAATAATTCGGTTAATTTTTATTTATTTGACCCTTCAGTGCTCCTGAGATCAAAATTATCCATTGTGATATATCTCTGGTGCAATTATCTGCTTATTGCTCGCGAATATAAATTAAAACAACTTTTAACCAATTTTGTTATAAAATTACTTTATGTAATAAAGTAATAGTTGAATTTCTTGCTGTCTCACCCACCAATTTGGTGAATATTGATAAAAACGCCAAAAAAAAAATTTCAGGTCAATCGGTGAAGATGCCATTACTTATAATGGTTGACATTTTTTGATTTTTTATAATCGGTCGTTTTATATTATCTTCAATGTCACCTACATGTTTTGAAACTTCAACCATTTTATTTTCCAGTTTTAAATAGTTTATTAAATAAAAGTAAATTTCAAATATAATAATATATATAAAAGGTAATATTAAATTAATACCACTCTTAATGGAATAAATTACAAAATTAAATCAAAGTGAATTTCAAAAAACGCCCTATTTTTTAGACATATACCTTAAGTTGTTTTAATTTATATTCGCGAGCAATAAGCAGATAATTGCACCAGAGATATATCACAATGGATAATTTTGATCTCAGGGTTAAATAAATAAAAATTAGCCGAATTATTTTTCCTAAATTCCAAATAGTGGATCAACGAGTTTAATAGAAAAACTCGTTTTAGGTCATTTTTATTTAAAAATATCTTAAAATCCAAAGCTAGCCTTGGCAAATAATGGGTTAATGTTCTCGGATTTATCCCAAATTTTTGGGACGAAACTTCTACACATTTGGTTATTTTATTTTAGGCTTCGCATCTAAAAATTGGACAGCACTTACAAAATATTTGAATTTTTTGCATAAATTGTCTTTTATTAGTTTGGGGTCATATGTGACCCCAATTCCAAAAGCGTTAATGGAGTCATATTATTTCTTTCCGAAACCCTAGGCTATTAAGATAAAATATAACATTTAAAAGTAGAAAAATTATGAATTTTGGATACAAAATATTTAGAGAGAGTACATTTACAGAATATTTCACAAAAATCCAATTTTTCTCGAAATCCGCAAGAATAAAATCCTTGTCAAAAAAATTCTGGCAAAGGGATTTACTTAAAAATTCACACAGTTAATCTGCAACATGTATTTAATAAAACCTTAAAGTGATAGATTCATTTTTTTTAATTTTGTTTCAGAAAATTTTTTTAAACTTGAAAAAGGAGTTTTAAAAATTTTATCAAAAAATTTCCAATTTTCGGTCTCAATGCGCAATAGGTTAACAACGTGTTAATAAAACAATACTTTATTTCTGACTACTTATAAGTATAGGGACCAAAAAAGAACGATGGCTTTAATCAATTTCTCAAAGTTGAAAAAAATGCCATCAAATTTCATGACCTAGTTTTTTTTGGCACAAAAGTGGTCTGGGGCATTTGCTAGTTCTTGGCGAGGTTTCATTCGATTTTGAAATTTTATAGCCTTTTGAAAGGATAATTTAATACTGATCCTGAATTATATAACAGCTTGTTGGAAAAATTAAACTATAGAACGAAATTTTCGTAAAATCTGAAAAAAAAAAGTCATATTATACTTGAAATTTTCAATCGCTTTGCGCCACGACTAAGCGTTTTCTGATTGGCCCAAAACTTTGTATTTCTCAGTTTTTTTGCTATTCGCATATTTCTAGGGGGTGAGACCGACAGTTTGAACACTTTTTTTTATTAAGGGCCACCCTAATACTGCAATCATCATTTTATAGTTTTTTTTTATTTGCAAATGCAGTAGTATTAGAAGAAGAAATCTATTGACATTAGGTCAGTCGCAGCCAACTGCACTGTTCATTTGTCTTTGCAATTGAGCTTTGGAAGCAATTTTTTTGGTTCAGCCATAAGTTTTATTGACTTTGTGCTTTTATTAAATTAATTGAACTCTTTGTGAATAATGACTGCACTGGAAAATAAAGCTGGTCTGTGCTGGATTATTAGTAGGTGATTGTCAAGAATTATGGAAAAAAAAGATTGCTAATTTTCTTGTCCGTAAGCTTTCCCTAAAAGTAAATTTTGCTCTCGCACTCGCACATCATACATGCAAGCAAGTATTTTATTTTTATTTTTTTTTTATGCTGAACGCATTATTTTTGTTTTCGATTTCTTTTTTTTTTTTTTGCTCTTAAGCCCTATTAAATTTGACGAACAAGGCGTTTCGTTATTTATTACAAGAAAATTTTAAATACAAAAGTACTAACTTCTTTCCTATAATTCTTGAATATTCTTTATTAGATTTCTTAAACAAATTTCACGCTCATCAATTCATCGCCATCGTATATCTTGTTCGAGGTCGTACCAGTGACGATGTTAAAAAACCCTTCGAGAACAACACAACCGATGCCTTCTTTGTGCTACATTGGGATGGCAAAATTCTCCCCAAATGGCATGGAGTTGAGAATGGAGAAAATACAAAAATATTGGGTGTTGCCGATCTTAATAGAGGCACAGCATTGGAACAATACTTGGCAATCGATAATTATTAACTCATCCCTCACGTTGGCACGAAAACAAAAATTACAAAAAAAATTGAAGAAATAGATAAAAACTTAATCGTCGTAATTGATCCAGCGGAATGTGCAATTGGCCTTTTAAAACTATCAATAATACTCTTACTGTGGATACAACCCAACAAAACAACATCGTGCAAGTGATTGAGCATTATAAAAAAATCATATCATAACACCAGAAAAAGCGCAATCTTTAAACAACAAAACAGGAACTAAAAAAATGGTCGATGCTTTTGTTTTCTTTTTTGAGTTGAACGTTAATTTTTTCTTGATCCTTGATTCTAATTTAAATTTACATCGCAAATGGCTATTGTATATACTAGCAGATTCCCGCCCTCGAAATTTGGGTTGCAAATTCTAGGAAATTTTATTTATTCATTAAATAAAGACGCTAAAAGAATGGTAATCCAATTATAGCCAATTCACAAATCAACACAAAAACAAACTCATTTTTATTACAAACGCATAAACAAATTTAATAAACACACACATAGCATTGTATAATTTTATGTATGTGTTGGTAGCAGCTTTAAATGCAATTTACTCAAAATAAAGGAAAAAATTTAAAAATCTGTAAATCTGCAAAACGGCTAAAAAGAAATGCCTTTCAAATAATATACGTTTGGTCAAAGTCGGAATAAAACGGTAGAACAAAACATCGGTCACAAGAAATCGCCTAGCCTATTAATATTATAGATGAAATAAAAAAACTAAAAAAAAAACTAAAAAAATTATGATTGCTGTATAGGTTAAAACACCATTAATCTCTTATTAAATGAACTAGATATATAGCTCCTGTATATAAAAAAAAAAATCGTCTTTAAATTCTCGATCATCCTGCAATCACAGAATTTAAATATAGGGCACCAATTTAGTTTAGGACGAAAAATTAAACCACAAAGCTCACAAGAATCAAAAATCAAAAATTTATCGCCCTATAGAAGCAAAACCTTTACATAAAATTACAATGCTTTTTCTGCAAAGATAAAGAAAATTTTATTGTCTTTCCAATGAATGTTACTTTATCAAAATCGAGTTGAAACTCTCTTATGCCGTTTTCTTTTCTGACAAAAAATGTTAACCTTTTTTTGTCCTTTTTTGGAAAAGTGTATTTTTTTATATATTCTGAATTAAGAGAAACCTTATATTATATATTAGGCATGGGCAAATGCGGCCCCACGGGCCGCATGCGGCCCACGAACGAATTTTATGCGGCCCCATATAAATTTAAAAAAAAAATTACAAAATTTAATTTAGAATTAATTCAAAAAAAAAAAATCAAAACAATACCAAAATTTCAAAGTATTGTTCAAAAATTGCATTAATACGAGTATAAATTTTCAATAGGGCCACAAAAATAATACAAATTATTTGAATGTAATGTTTGTTAGCATGCTTCATTTTTTTTTTTATTAGAAACAATGTAGCATGTACAAAAAAAAATGCATTTTAAAAATTGTATGTTTGCAAAACATACTCATGATTTAAAATGCAAACGACAGAGCATAATAATTTTTCTCTCTCGTTTTTTATAGTTCGCATAATTTGAAAAAAAACACTATATTTTCCATTTTTTTATTTTTGCTTTTTTCAGTAAAAACCCTATTGTCCTGAATGCTTGGGGATGAGAGCAGTCCCGATAATCAAATGTTTCATTAAAACTAGAAATTTTTTATCTTTCGGAACAGAAATTTTCTTCTTTCAATCCATTTTTAATGTGAAGTAAAGCATTAACTGAATGTAATGGCAATGAATTTCTTATTTTGGATTAGAAAAGGTTTATGTCGCTAAAACCCCTCTCAACTTTAGCGTTTAAATAAGAAAGCGACAAAAGTTTAATATCGAGATTAGCTACAGCTTCAAATGGATTTAAATCAGTGACATCCTTATGTGATTTCACTTCATCCCAAAATTCAATTGTGGATTCATAATTTTGCCATTTCATCAGTTGGATTATTTGTCATCCATTTTCAATACTTGACAAAATTTCAAAATTAGATTCGACTTGTGATGCTAACAGCAGTTAAGGATTTGGTGTCACTGAAGATAAAAAAGCACTAAGCAATAACTCGAAAAATTATCGCCTCAAAAATTTTAAAAAGCACTAAAAATTCAATTGAACTTTAAAATTTTGTTTAAAAAATTTAAAAACTAAACTTGGCAAATTGGACGATTTTTTAATTATATTTCATGTTCATTTTATTGAAATTAACTGGTTACACTCAACATATATCGGTCCCGCTTTTTACTTTTAAGGAATTAAAATGGCATCAACGAGCAATAAAAAACGTAAGATAGGTGATGAAAACAGAAAATTTCAGTCCGAATGGACACACAAATTCGGATTTGTTGAAAATAAGGGCATACCCATGTGCCTCATTTGCAAAATTATTGTACCACATAAATAACTTTACCTTTTAGACACCATGAAAAATTTTACTCACAATTTGCCAAAGATTATCCCCTTGATACTAATCTAAGAGAGACTAAACTGAAGGCATTGCAGTCAAATATTAAAAAAGAACAGAACATTATTTTGTCTTTTAGCCATGGAAATGACAGATAACTTGAAGCAAGTTACATAATAGCTTGGGATATTGCCCGTGATGAACGTCCTTATGGGGAAGCAGAGTTAAAAAAACACAATATGAAGAAGGTTATGAGCATTCTCGACCCTGATAACAAAAAGCTGCATAAAGCGATGGATCAGCTTTCTTTATTACGGCGCACAACCGATTATAGATATCAGCACTTTTATTGAAACAAGTTTAAAAAACGATCTAAAAAATTCTGCCGCATTTAGTTTAGCTCTTGATGAATCCACAGATGTTAGCGACGTTCCTCAATTGGCGATCTTCATTAGGTCTGTATCAGTTGAATTTAATATCACTGAAGAAATGTTAGACCTTGTAGCTCTTTCTTTTCGAAGTAATTAACAAATTTGAATTAGCGTTGCCACAGATGGAGCACCTGCAATGGTGGGTAAAAATCAAGGTTTGATCGGTATTTTAAATAAAGATCCAGATATCCCACATTATCTACCAATTCACTGTATTATTCATCGGGAGCATCTTGTTTCAAAATTTTTTAATTATGAAAACGTTTGGAAAGTTGTGGTAGAAATTGTAAATTTTATCAGAACAAACGCTGAAACTCATCGTCAGTTTAAAAATTTTATTATGGAGTTACAAGAAGTTGAGGAAAACAATGAGTTATCAAGCGATGTCACCATTTGGTCCATAGTGCGATGGCTATCCGTTTCTAATATTTTGGATCGATTTGTTGAGCTGTTACCCACAATAAAGTTGTTTATAAAAGAAAAAGGAAAAATATATCCAGATCTGGAGAATGAAATTTGGATATCAGATTTAATGTTTTTTACTGACACAATGAACCATCTTAAATCGCTTAATCTGAGTTTACAATGCAAAGACAAAACAGTGCTTGATTTGTCACGATCATTGTTAGGTTTCGAAGCTAAACCAAAAGAGGTTTATATAAGACCCCGAATGTAAAAAATTTAAATTTTTCCTCTTTTAAAATTGAACGCAAATAATATACAAGATAAATAATTTAAAACAATTTCATGAAAATTTTAAATGTAGATTTGAGGATCTCAAACAACTTTAAGCAACATTCTCAGTTTTTGTTAACCCATTTTTGTGTGATGTCCTAAATGATGAATTTTTATTATCCGATATAATTCTTGCAAAACTAGATGTTGGAAAATTGGAGTTGTTAGAAATGAAGGATGATATTGTATTGAAAATGCATCACAAATCAACTTCTCTAGTTGGATTTTGGAAACTTGTTAGCGAAACCCAATATCCATAAATGAAAAAAGGTGCTGCTCTTTTATTTTCAATGTTTGGCACAACAAATCTCTATACTCCACCCTGAAAAATGTTAAAAATAAAAAATCGTTCACGTTTAACAAATCAACATCTTACGGAACTCATTCGGACAACTTTGACAAACTACACACCTGATTTTAAAGAAATAATCAAAAATTCGTCCTCATTTCTTTATTATTTTTTGTTACCTATATTTTTATTTTACTATTATATAATTCCTTTTTTTATTTTATTTAAAATTAAATTCTTTGATCTCAAAAAATTTTAAAATATAAAATTATTTTTATAAATACTAATAATATTTCAGTATAAAATTTATTTATAATGGGTATGAAATGAATTAATAAACTTTATGTTTGTTTAAAAATTGTTTTTTTTTTTTGCTGTTTTGTTTGAAAATGAATATTTGTACAGAAATAAACTAGTGCGGCCCACCGTTAGTAGGTGAAATTCCAAATTTGGCCCAACAAGCCATTTACGTGCCCACCCCTGTTATATATCAATCGAAATGTCTCAAAGTGCTGTGTTCATAAATGCAAAAAAATTTTGAATATTATCCTCTTGGAAGTCATAGGGTGAAAATATTCATAAAAGGGGAAAAATGGCGAAATATTCTCACACTATGACCTGAAAGAAGTCAATGACTGGAATTTTTTGTGATTTACGAGGGCTCTACTTTGAGACCTTTCGATTGATGTATAAGATAAGCTTTATTCAGAATATATAAAAAAATACACTTTTCGAAAAAAAGGCAAAAAAGGGCGACATTTTTTGTCATTAGCATTAGTACATAATAGGCATTAGTACATAATAGGTAAAAAAGTGAAACAGGAATTTTAAAAATTTTTTAAAGTAACGATTTTTCTTTAAAATACTAAAAACGAATTGCGCGGATAGAAATCCTTTGTCAACAGTTAAGTATAATATTTCAAAATTCTTGATTTTCTTTGTAGATTAAAAAACAAGTTGGTTAAAACAAAAATTTCGAAGAAAATTTTAAATTGGGACGGTCTACTGTACTGTATTAGTTAGGTATAGTACTTTTAAAGGTAACAGAAGGGTTAAAGTATTGGTTATTCAGAAGCCAGTGTATACGGTATTGTGCTCATGCATTTGTGTATTTTGTGATGTTTTCCGTTTTATTGTTTGTTTTATTGTTTGGGTAATTTAATTGTAATTATTGTTGTTGTTATTATTTACCTAACATACATACACATATATATATATATATATATTTATTTCGATTCTTCTGTTAATTGCTATATATATTTTTTTTTCTGTAGTTTAAATTATACGCCTGACTTATTTTTCGTTAGTATTGTTTTAAAATAAATCGATTTTTTTAAGACTTTGATTAACTGTCTGGACTGGATTCACATGCACATAGGTCGTATAAGCCAGAACAGTTAGCTGTCAATCGGCCTTAATCTATTATGAAAATGTTTGCAAGTGTTTTATGGCAAAAACCGGATATAGTTTATAATTTATACTTCCTTGTTTTTAATAAATTTTATTTATATATTTTTTCTTTATTTTTACAAATTTTCCTCTTTTTGAAATGAAATTGTGGTTTTTTATTTTTTTTGTTAAATGGCTTTTATCAACTTTTTTCAGTTGTTGTTATGTTGTTTTTATTTGACAATTCTCGCTATAATTAATGGCCAGTGTTTTACTCGTAGTGTTTGTCAGTTTGTATTCCTGTTTACTGGCCGCTGCTTTTGCTGTTTCTGTTTCTGTATCTGTTGTTGATTATATGGTTCATATATTTTATTTACTTTAGATTTTGCCATCATTTTGTTTGCATATTTTTTTTTTAATTTTTTTTTGTTTGTCTGTTTGTTGTTGTTTATTTTTTTGTTTTAACAAATTTTTATCATGTTACATAAATTTTGTTGCAAAAGTTGTTAGTGACAAATTTATTTGTAAATTTTTTTCACACTATGAATTTTTTACTTTTGGTTTTTTATTGCAATTTTGTTGATATGTTTGTATCTGGGAAAAAAAGAAGAACGGGAATAAAATTAATCATGATTAATATTGAAAATGTAACAATGCACTATGGTCAATTTTGGCCAAAAATCAAAAAAATAAAAATAAATTGTTTTTGATAAAATTGTTATGCCAAATTAAAGTCTACACTTTAAGCCATATGATTTAATTGTTCTTCTTCTTATTAAAAATTTACTTCGTTACAATTAATCATTCACAAATTAACTTATTTTTTAACTCATATTTACTTCTGAAAAATTCTATTATATACTTTTTATTCAAAGAGGGCTATGCTTTTTACTTAAATTTTTTTTTTATATAATTGGTACACAATTTTAAAATTGTGTTTATATTTTATCATATTGTGTAAGTTTGAGATAAAAAAAGTACAGTTTTTGTATATTTATTGAGTGGTGATTAATTGCTTCCTTCCATAACTAGAAAAATCTCATACCAAAGTTTTGATAGTCCTGGAAATTTTTTAGGACTTTTTAGAGGTTGATGCTTTATATTTCTATTAACAAGAGCAATTTGTAAAGTGGATGTATTAAAAGGAAAATTGCTTGGTTTAATAGCAACTGGTAAAAAAAAGTGGACGTTATGTAAAAAGTATAAGCCAGTTTTTGAAGCACGTGAATCACAATGGTTAAAATCAAGTTTTAATTATTTGGAACATGAAGATTTTGTAAGTAAATAAGTCTAATAATTGTGAAGAACTTTTGTTAATAATGTTTTTTTTAGGATGCTGGAACTAGTAATCAATCCGATAGAGGAAGGCCAACAATCTCTTTTAATGAATGTTCAGAGAGATACAAATAATGGGGCTTTAGCTATTAAATAATGGGGCTTTAGCTATGTTTATGGATTTGCAACTGACAAAAGCAAAATATAATAATTTAAGATCATACAATCCACCACCATGAGTAACAATCTTGTCGCGATGTGGTGGCTTAAGTGCACTGCGGCTCCTTACTTGATGCTAGTAATGGAAGAGGTTTTACTGTATCAGTACCACTTCCTGAACCTGTGTCAAGTTCGGAACCTTAAAGGTGCACGACTAAAGGTTACTCACCTCTAATCCGGAGTGTCACGCGACCCGTGCTTATCGGATAGTTTGCAGTCAGGGGTAACCGACTGTATTTTAACGGAGCCCCACAGATACCTGGGCACCTCAGTGAGTAGGTAGAGGCAGTGGGCCTCCCTTGCTGCGTTACTGGGGGCTATGACGCGGTCGACATAATTTTTTCCCTGCACTCGTGGGAACCAAAATAAACTCTTCCAAAATAAACAAAAACAAAAACAAAATTCGAGGCTCTGCCTCACAGTCCGCTGCTAGCTCATCTAGCAGTTGTCCGAAGGCTAAGACCCAGGAGTCTGGCCATTTAGAAAACGCTGCGACCTCTGGTCAAAGCTCTAGCGGGTTGGGGTCCGTTGTCAGTCCGACTACAATCTCCATCACTGGCAGCAAACCCATGAAGGCTATTGACAAATCCGGTCACCTTGGCAATGCAGCTAAGGAGGGGTCCAAGTCTGGTAAGACTGAGGTCAATCACGTCCGTCCGTCAAAGGCGAAATACAATCAGAGGAGACTATGCCTTAAGATTATCGATAGGCTAGGCAAACTCGACCAAGCGAAGCTGTCTGATAGACAGAGAGAGTCGCTCACATGGGCTAAGAAGGTCACTGAAGAACAGGACCTCTCAGCTAAGACTAGTGTACCTGATAAACAGGTTGCTAGTACCTCGAAGGCGGGTAAAAGGCTGCGCTCGCCAGATGAGAAACCATTACCTAAACGTACTAAAGTGGCCGGCAACGCTGTGCCGAAGTCGTTTAGTCAGGTTGTCAAAGACAACCTTGTAATGGCTATCATTAACAGGGGAGATGAAGATAGCACTATCCCCAAGGACAAGTGGAGTTATGAGGAGGCTAAACTAGCCGAAGTATTCTTCACTGTCCTTGAGGATATGCCAGGTCCACATCCAACCTGCCGCGACGCAGGCTGGCACCAAGGCCGTGCTAAGCTGGTGGCTTTTGCTGACCAACGCTCATTATCCCTTTACAGGGCTGCCGTCAGCAAACTAGGAGAACTCTGGCCGGGAGCAAAACTGGATGTTGTGCACAAGCATGACATCCCGTCCCGATCCAGAGCGCATGCTTGGCTTCCGGCAACTCCTGCGGATGCGGAATCTGTGCTAAAGATGCTGAAGGTCTGCAATCGTGATCTTCCAATGCACAATTGGAAGATTGGTAGAGTTGGTGATACAGAGGGGGCACGTCGGCAGGTAACATTGTTACTTAATGCCGAATCCCTCCCGCGTTTAACCGAGACAAACAGCATCATTTCCTACGGATTTGGGCAGCTTACGATCAAGGTCTATAAAAGCGATCAGGAACCAATCCCAGAGATCGTCAAGCCAGTAGAGAAGTCTGCTGGGGAGGGGACCTCTGGTGAAGCTCAAGCTGAGGTGGGTTCCCACACAGCTATGGAGGAAGATGGATACTTAACATCCGATTCTGAGCTGTTAAGGGATGCTACTGGCTTATTCTACGACGACCTCCTTGAAAGCACGGAGGACGAAGCCGAAATCACGGTGGTGAAGATGGATGTGCAGGCAGTAGCAAATGATGCGGCTCCTACAGATAAATCTTCACCACTGTAAAGCAGCAACGGCTGCATTGCTGGTTCGCCTGACGACAGGCGGAGTAGACATAGTCTTCATCCAAGAACCCTGGGTTTGTGGTGGCAGGGTTTGCGGATTGAAGACTCCTAATTATAAGCTGCTCGTCGCTAAGGATGAAGGTACACCAAGGACCTGCATTTTGGCGAGGAACAGTTTTAATATTTTCTTGTTATCTAATTTCAGTGACAGAGATGTAACAGCGGCTAGCCTGGAGTTAGATGGTAAAAAAATCTGGGCCTATTCCCCCGAACAGCGTGGCAAATCTGATCCGGAAGGCCGAAGGGACTGCACACCAACTGGTGCTGTGCTGTGACGTCAATGCGCATCATCCGATCTGTGGAAGTACGGACATAAACGAAAGAGGGGAGTTGCTTTTTGAGTTTTTACTTAGTACTAACCTGTATATATGTAACAAGGGAAATGAACCGACCTTTGTGACTAGTATTAGAAGGGAGATTCTTGACGCTACCTTTGTATCAGATACACTATTTGACAAAATTGATGGTTGGAGGGTGTTGGATGACCACTCCTTTTCTGACCATCGCTATATCGAATTCTTACTTAGAGAAAAGAACCCAACGGAGAGTGTCCCCAGGAATCTGAAGAGGACAGATTGGGTTAAGTATAGGAAAACCTTTGCTGGGTTATTGGAAACAATACCCTTAACCGAACCGCGCAATTCTGCGGACATTGATTGTCTTGTAGATCATATTACGACGGTTTTTAACAAGTCTTTAGATTCTTCTTGCCCAGTGGCAAGGCCTAAGGGCAAGAAGAAACCACCATGGTGGTCTAGCGAGCTGCAGCAGGGTAGAGACTCCTGCAGAAAACTCTTTAACAAGGCAAAGTCTTCAAGAGCGGACGAGGATTGGTCGGTGTAAAAGCTGCAGCTTAGGACCTATAAGAAGAAGATTAGAACGGCAAAATGCGATTTTTGGAAAAAATTCTGTGATAACATAGAGGACGTTTCCGAGGCATCCAGGCTGCGAAAGGTTCTGGCTTCTACCCCTCACACATTAGGCTATTTGAAGGATCCAGTGGGGGTGTGGACCACCTCCAGTGGAGAATCACTTAGCTTGCTACTGGACACCCATTTTCCGAGCAATTCTCATACGTCATTACAGGCTTTGGAATACTCTGACGCTAGCACGGCGGACATTGCTTCGGAGATAGTTAATGTACCAACATTGACCTGGGCGATTAAAAGCTTCAAACCTTACAAATCTCCGGGACCTGACCGTATCATTCCAGCTGAATTGCAGCATGTGTCGGACTACATTTCCCCTTGGCTATGCAGTCTTTTCACTTGCTGCATAAACACAGCGTATATTCCTTTGAAATGGAGGGAGACAAGAGTGGTGTTCATTCCAAAAGCTGGAAAGAGCTCACACACTGTCCCAAAGGATTTCAGACCAATAAGCCTATCATCGTTCCTATTGAAGACAATGGAGCGTATGACAGACTCTTACTTACGTAGAATTATTGACCCTAAACTGCTATCAACGAGGCAACATGCCTACAGCAAGGGAAGGTCAACTGAAACAGCTCTACACGAGCTTGTAAATACCATCGAGAAATCGCTCTCGGCAGGAGAATACACTATGACAGCCTTTTTGGATATAGAAGGGGCTTTTAACAACATCACACCGGACACGATAATAGCGGCACTATCTAGTCTAGGAGTGAATTCTGTGATCATCTCATTGATTGGAAATCTGCTTGTCAACAGGCGGATAACATCTAAACTGGGAACGTCGGAAATATCCCGATTTGTGAACAGGGGAACGCTACAAAGTGACGTTCTATCACCACTTCTCTGGAACTTGGCGCTAAACCCAGTGCTAAACCCAGTGCTAAACCCAGTGCTGACGTCGTGGCCATGGCCGTAAATGGGAAGTTTCTATCTACAATTAGAGATATCATGCAACGGGCTCTCACAGAGCTATTTATCTGGGCAAGGGTTGCGGTCTGGGGGTTAATCGGACCAAAACGGAACTTGTTCTTTTCACTAGGAAGTATAAGATCCCTACCTTCGATCCCATTTCTCTCAACGGCACTGAAATCGTCTTCTCTGATGGAGCCAAGTATCTTGGCGTATTCCTGGACAGGAAGCTGAACTTCAGACGGAATTTGGAGGAGCGGGTGAAGAAGGCGACTATAGCTTTATACTCCTGTAAGAAGGCCATTGGTAAGCGATGGGGCTTTAGTCCGAAAATTGCTCACTGGATCTATACAGCGGTGGTCCGTCCAATACTCCTGTACGGAGTCATCGTCTGGTGGCCTGCTTTGGAGAAGGAACGCAGTAGGCGTTCCGTATATTTCTATACTGACGGATCGAATTTGTGCGGTCAGGTTGGTTTTGGAGTCCATTCAGGGGAGCTTGGACTAAATCTGGCTCGAAGGTTACCAGACCACTGCAGTGTATATCAGGCAGAGGTACTGGCAATAAAGGAGGTTGCTGACTGGTTGGGTCGGAATATTCTGTCTACGACCACAGTCAACATCAATTCTGATAGTCAAGCCGCGGTAAAATCCATGCGATCAATGTTCCTGAAAACGAGAACCGCCCTTAGCTGCCGCACATCCTTAAATGAGATGGCCAAGCAGTTCGACATCAGGCTCATATGGGTTCCAGGGCACAGGAACATACCGGGAAACTGCAAAGCGGATGAGCTGGCAAGACAGGATACTACCTTACAGGTTCCAGCGGATTCGGAATGTGTTGGTACACCCCTGGAATCGTGCAAGCTTGAACTTCGGCTTCGCACCGCTGGCATAACGAATAACAGATGGGCTAATGGATTAACGTGTAGGATCACAAGACAAATCTGGCCTGCTCTGAATCTCCCCCGTGGGGAGATCTCAACGGTAATTGCTGTTGCTACTGGGCACTGCCTTATAGGGAGACACGCTGAGCGCCTTAAGGTCTCGTCAAATGATTTCTCTCGTAGCTGCTTGGATGTAGAGGAGGTAGAGAGCGTAGAACACTTCCTCTGCCACTGCCCGGCGCTATCCAGAACAAGACTACGGACATTGGGATCGCCGTTTCTTCACGATCTCTCTGACCTCTCAAACGTGGAAATTTCACATCTTAGGGGCTTCATTAGAAGTTCGAACTGGTTCTTCGGTGGGGACTGAGGGGAACACCCATTCGTCCCGTGGTATCACAACGGACCCCAGAGTCTAAGTGTGCTGGTCCTTGGATCAGCAGCCACTTCCAACCTAACCTAACCTAATCTAAGATCATACAATGAATTGTTGTTTGGAGCTAAAAATTATCCATTTAATCCTGAAATCCTAAACAGAAAAAAAGACTGCTATCTAGAAGATATAAGCGCTATTGGATCATACTTCCAAAAGAATTTTTTTATCAATTGAGGCTGATTTGAAAGATATAAGTGAAACAAAATTTGAGTTAATTGGAAAATGGTGCATGGATGGATCAACTGGTCAACAGATTTTTTATCAAAAGTGGGAAAATGAAGAGCAAACAAATGTTGATGGAACGGCTATATTTATGATAGCATTTGTTCCCCTTCAGTTAATTTCAGTAACAAGTAGCAAAATTATTTGGAAAAACGAGAAACCTGGCTCTATTCGGTTTTGCAGGCCTATACAGTTTGAATTCATTAAAGAAAATAAGGAAGTTGTGGAAAAAGAATATAAAAACATTACGAAACAAATAAAACAATTATTGCCTACCGAAATTGAATTTGAAGATTCTCGCAAACTTGTGATCCAATATTCTCTCTTATGTACTATGGTTGATGGAAAAGTTATAGATATCCCTACACAACAGCCGCCAACCAGGTCTTGCAATATATGTAATGCAAATCCATATAATATGAATAACCTATCTTATGTTAAATCATTGCAACCTATAGTCAACAACTACAAATTTGGATTGAGCACTTTACATTATTGGATACGCTTTATGGAGTGTCTTCTCCATATTGCTTATAATATGGATTTTAAAATGTCATTTGCATCAAAAGAAAATTAGATTTTAAAAGCCAGCAGAAAAAGACAAATTCAAACTGAAATTAAAAATGAACTGGGAATAAATATAGATGCGGTAAGACCTGATTCAGCTAATTCCAACAATGGAAATGTAGCACGAACATTTTTTAAAAATTTTAGTATAGTTGCAAAAATATTAAACATTGACGTATATTTAGTAAAAAGGTTTGCATGTATATTACAAGTACTGGCTTCGGGACACGAAATTAATAAAACAAAATTAAAAAACTTTTGTTATGAAACTGCTGAACTTTATGTGAGCCTTTATACATGGTACAAGATGCCTCCGACTGTTAACAAAGTATTAATACATGGTGTAGATATTGTGGAACATATTGGAATCCCAATAGGATCATTAACAGAAGAAGCTCAAGAGGCTTCAAACAAAATTTTCAAATCGGCCAGACTCAATCACAGCAGAACATTATCAAGAAAATTGAACAACGAAGACGTCATTCATTATTTACTTATAGCGTCAGATCCATTAATTAGTAATATTAGAATAAAGAATGAAAAAAAAGAACAAGAGATGTTCGAAGAAGCTTTAGATCTTATTTGCTAAGATAAGACTAACAATTTAAAACATCTCTGTATCTACATAGTTATCTACTGTAGTATAAAATAAATAAAATTATAAAAAAAACTTTTAATATGAGAGTTAATTTTAGAAATAGGGAATATAGTGGAAAACGGCTATAAAGATGTTGAAAGGATTGGAAAACTCGGACCTTTATAAACATAGTAATTTTTATAACAATTTTAAAGGGAACAACTAAAATGGTCGTTATTTCCGTGAGTAGTATTGTTATAATCTGTTTTTCGTAATTTTTTAGTTTGTGTGTAGAAAAAAAAAATATTTTACGGATATTCGTATCTATCTTCAGAAATAAGACGATCTTGGGAAAATTTATATAGTTGGAAAGCTTATAAATATATTATTTTATATAATTACATAACATATTTATAAGAATTTCAAATGATTTGTTTATTTTATTTAAATAGTCCATACTTTATTGGCCAACCCCTATATACATCGTGCCGAAATTGGTATATGGTCAAAAATAGTATACTTTACTCGCGTACCAAATTTCAACTAGTTACATAAAGAAACAAAGAAGATATAGATTGTTGGCCGAAATTGACCATAGTGCAATGTGATGACCTGTTAATTGGAGGGCGTATGAGTTATGTCCAATGTTAAATATTACTCATACGCTTTTCAGCTATTTTGTTTGACAAGTCAATTGAAAGTTTTTCAAGGATTTTCCATTATTTTCATACAATTTATATGTTTTCAACTTTTTGGATTAGTAAGTAAATAAATATAATGGAATGGTCTGGTCCAACATTAAGAGGAACTACAGTTAATCTTATCCTAAGTTTAAATGGTTTTTTTTTGTGAAAGAGCGTGAATTCAACACTCACAGACAAACAGTCAGACAGACAGACGGACAGATGGACAGTCGGACAGACAGACAGACCGACATACAGACAACGCTATATCGAGTTGTTATAAGGATCAAGAATATATATACTTTATGGGGCCGGAAGTGCATTTTTTTTATTTATTTATTTATTTATTTATTTATTTATTTATTTATTTATTTAAAGTCTATGGAATTACAAATGTCCTTACAGACTAATATATTTAGTGCATAAAATACATATAACAATTAAAATAATGATGATTTATTTATTTAGACGTACGTTTCAAAGATTCTTTATTTTCGGAAAAATCTATGATGTGGTAAATTCCGTTAAATTGCTCACACAACCGGCGAAATGGATCATTATTAGCATAGTTAAATCGAAAATAATTTATATTTAAGAGCTTAAAGTTTCTTGTAGGTCTCGATGGTATATCAATTTGCATTCTACTTAACAAGTAATTGGAGTCAATGTTGCCATGAAAGGAAATACTAAGCACTGTTCTACGCCTTTTCAGTGTCGGTAACTTGATTAGAGCAAGTCTGGATTCATAAGAGGGTAAGGCACTGGAGTTCCAACCAAGTCCACGTAGACAGAATAAAAGAAATTGTTTATGAACGGATTTGACAAAATTTATATGAATAATGTAACACGAATCCCATATAATAGAAGCATATTCCAGGATGGGACGAACCAGTGATGTATATAGCTGTTTGGTAACATATGGATCAAACAATTCTTTACTTCATCGTTTCATATATACAAGAACGAAAATTTAATATATGATCTAATAAAATGCCAAGATCTGAGAATGTATCAACGGATTCCAATTCACTTTCATTCACAAAATAAGTAGTATGTAGATTACTACATCTGTAGAAGGACATATGCTTGCATTTTTTTATATTGAGCTCCATAAGATTTACATTGCACCATCCACAAAAATTATTTAAATCGGATTGGAGCAAAAAATGTTGAAAGTAATTTTGAAGAGAGAAAAATAGTTCGACATCAACAGCGCACAGTGGACCATATTTTGAGAAGGCGACCAAAAATCATTTTTTTTTTGTTACCGATTTTAGAGTTATGTTATTCATTTGGAAGCAAATACTACTAAACCTCGGGAGCCAAAAAATTGAAACTCTATCTCAACTATATCACAGCGAACAGGGTCTTCGAAAATGGGCCTTCTAAAATTAAAAATTTCTTTGTAAATTTTTATTTGTGAATGACTGTTACTTTTTTGATTTAAAAGATTTTGAAGTGAAATATATTTTGTATAATTTTGTGGCTTCCATACTATTAATGTTAAAAATGTAAAATCACTGAGTCATTCCGAAATTTAAAAAAAAAAATTTTTAAAAAAGGTCCAAATTTTCCGAAAATCTCCAACTTAATAGAGCATAACTCCTGCCAGTCAAAAGCAGTCAGAAAAAATCTTGCACTCTTCTATAGTCCGAACCTTGCCCTATACTCCTATAACCCATTATACACCCGCCAGTTTCCGCCCGTGTGCGTTAGAACAATTTTTCTGACCCAAGGTTAGATCTTTTCTGCAAAATTTATGAATACAAAAGTTGTCCACTATGTGGTTAGGATATATTAAGTTTGAGGTGATGTTTGTAACCGCCAAAAATATTGGACCTTTATCCATCTTTTATTATACGGATCGACTCAAAAACACTTTCTGAGTCGATTAAACGATGTCCGTCCGTCTGTCTGAGTGTTATGAATACAAAAGTTGGTCGTACCGGTGCACCTCGGTGTATTTTTTTGCGTGTCGGTAGAGTTGTCAGGAGTTGTTATATACTTATAAAAAAGGGTTGAGATATAATGCGCGTAATTGTTACTGGTACATTTACATAGGTATATTTCAAAAACATTAACAGTCTGAATTAGAGTTATATAGTTTAAATACCTGACAAAATGGGAAACAATTTAAATAACAGGTAAATGGTGAAAAAAAAAACTATTGCGACATAGCCCTTTAAGATATGAGCAGGTATGCTTCACCTTTTTACAGGGGTTAGGGTGTGGGTTTTTTATGCTTCTAAAAGTGGTAATAAAAGATAAAAATATGTAAATGGTAAAAAAAAAAAACCATTGCGACATAGCCCTTTAAGATATGAGCAGGTATGCTTCACCTTTTAAAAGGGGTTAGGGTGTGTGTTTTTTATGCTTCTAAAAGTGGTAATAAAAGATAAAAATTTGTAAATGGTAAAAAAAAAACTATTGCGACATAGCCCTTTAAGATATGAGCAGGTATGCTTCACCTTTTAAAAGGGGTTTGGGTGTGGGTTTTTTATGCTTCTAAAAGTGGTAATAAAAGATAAAAATTTTTATTTTACATAATTGCAAGAAAGAGAATTTATAATAATGTTTCCACAATTATTATTCATTACAATTTGTGCAATGGCTAAGTACTGTTACAGAGATCTGACAGATATTTATTTTCAACGAAATGATGTAGACGATGTAATTTTGCACATAGTGAGCAACGACTCCTTTAAGAATTGTAACCCAGAAGACATTGAAATGCACAAAGGAAAAATTACTAATTTTGCATCGAATTTGAAAAGACGGTACATTGATTGCTCTCATAGCAAGGCAAAAATGTACCAACGTTACGAAGACTGGTTAATAAAGGAACTTATTTTTGAGAGTGCATCTACAACTGCCAACGAAAGCGGAAATAAGGGTCGACCGGCAAAACCAATTGACGGATGTAGTGAAAGATCTCGAAGGCGCAAGCTGAAGAATATCAATGAAGAAATTTCTCAAAGAATTATTAAGGATTCATTTTTGCACCAAATTCAACCAACCCAAAATAAAAAAAAACAAAATTGAAATAATTGAAAAAATAGTAGAAGCGAGCCCAAGGCGCACAAAGAGGATTTTGAAAAGCATTCCTACACCAATTGAAGATAAGAAATTTACGCCGGAAGAAGCGTTCGCCCTATTTTTGGATTTGAAATTGACCAAAAATCAATATAAGGAATTGCGGAAGCGAACCAATGAAAAGAATTGTGGGATTTTTCCAGAGTATCAAGATTTAGTTTCTGCCAAAAAAGAATGCTTACCTTCACAATCTGCTATTAGTGTCACTTCAACATCAGCAGAAATAAAATTGCAAGATCTCCTTGAACATACTGCAGAACGATTGCTAAATACGCTTGATACTGATCATTTAAAAAAAATTGGGGATGTGATGGACCTCTGGTCAGAAACAACACAAGCAATTTAATGCCGAAAATTCATCAGATGCTAATTTATTTATGGTATCTTTCGTTCCATTGCGCTTAACAAAAAGGTATAGCGTCTTAGAGCCGTCAACTAGTAGAGCAACAGAAATTGATATATGGAAAAATGAAATTCCTTCTTCAACAAAGTATTGCAGAACAATAAAATTTGCATTCAAAAAGGAAACCAAAGATGTCATAACTGAAGAAGTTCAAAAAATAAAAGATCAAATTAAGGAACTTCAACCAGTAATATTTAAATTTGATGGCCAAGACATTGAAGTACATTTTAAAATGTGTCTCACAATGATTGATGGAAAAGTTGCACAAGCTTTAACTGGAACAAAGTCAATGTCAAGCTGCATTATATGCCAAAAGACATCAAGTCAATTAAGTCAACCCCCCACCAGATGACGATAGTTTTAAAGAAGCCTACGAATTTGGAATGTCCCCTCTTCATGCTAGAATACGTTTCATGGAGCATATTCTTAAATTGGGTTATGATTTGGAATTTGGTCCGTTGGGCGAAACAGTGAGAGAAAACAAAGAAAATGAAGAAAAAAGATTCTACTACAGATTCTTTCGCGAGCACAACACAAGGAAAATGTCCAGATGTTGTACTAATGAAGACCTTATCACTATTTTGTTGTGCACTTCAGATCCATATATGACGAAAAGGCTAAACAACTTCTAGAAGATGAAAATCAAGGCTATTTAGAAGAAATTTTTACTAAAATTGGTTGATTTAAAGTACTTTTTCATTACACTAACAATAAGTTACACTTTTTTTTATAGTTAAAAAATTTTCTTGATTTAAAAATTTATATATTTTGTAAATCTACAATAAAAATTGTTATATTTCATAAATTTACCATAAAAATTGATATAGAAATATTTAAAAAGACATTAAAAAAAAAAAAAATTAACTAAAGCAAAAACATACGAATTTTTCATTGAAACTTCTCTATCTTGAACCAATATAAGGTAACTTTTACGTTCGCTGCTTAATAAATTATATTTTAACTCGGGATCTTTCAAAAAAAAAAAAAAAACAACTTTTGGCCCTTGTGCACATTAGGACTAAAAAGTTTACGGGGGCCAAAGTTTGGCATTTTCTGAAAAAATTAACTTAAAAAATTGTTAAAAAGTATTAGTTGTAAAATTAACCGAAAAAATAAGACATTATATTAAAAATAATAAAAATATTAAAAATAATGTCTTATTTTTAACTACAAATGAAAATGTATTTTAAACCCTCCGTAACTTTTTTTATTTTCGGCCGAGAATTACGTTTTATAGCAAAACTTAAAGGCTAAAGTCTCACCTACCAAACAAAAAAAACAGCATATAAAATACCAATCCGATCAAAAGTTATAGATTTTTGACCGCCTTCTCGTCAAATGGTCCACTGTGCGACGGTATATAACATACCTAACCAAAATTTCATACTTTCGATACTGTAATACCCGCAATAGAAATGTTTAAAAATAATTTTTTTATTTATTTGTAATAACTAAATTAATATATAATAATAATATTAATTAAAATAAAAAGATAAATAATTTAATAAAATTTAATCGTAATCACATTAAGTTCCAATTATAACATAATTATTTATTAATTATTTTATTGTAGCTGGGTTTTGTAAATTTTTAAATACCAAGTCTTTCCTCCCGCTTATTTATCGCCTTTACTTGCCGCTTTTTTGCCAATCTTTTCTTGGTGTAACTAAGTTCAGTTGTTGATTAACCGATTCGCCAGAAGATTTTGCACGATTACCGCGATTGCCTAAAATTGACTATGTGCGCTAATGCAACAACTTCTTGCCACTTAGGTGAATGTTCAAATTACCCGGAAACCACATTCATCAAAGAGAATTTAATCAACTCTTTT
The DNA here is from genome assembly GCA_963682025.1 of Cordilura impudica. NCBI lineage: Eukaryota > Metazoa > Arthropoda > Insecta > Diptera > Scathophagidae > Cordilura > Cordilura impudica. The sequence goes on along the minus strand of OY821518.1, from coordinate 237,473,206 downwards.
GATCGCGAATATATAGAGAATGTCCACTTTGAATCTTGGATTCAGACTGACAGATGCACATTGAAAACAATAATTTTAAATGTGGATGATTTTGTGGAAGAAATGTGTACAGGATTGCTAAACTTGAGAACTCATGACTTTTTATTTTCATTCTTCAAGGATTTGAAGATAAATACATTTGTAGTCTGGTGAATTCGTTATTTCATATAATTTCGCAGAAAACTATAAATAGGTTCTTCAGGATGCGATATAAGCTTTCCACTTCAATAACGACCAAGCAACTATATTCACAGTAGATGAAAAAGTGTAACACAAAAGTGTGGCAATCATATCCCACGATTTAAAACATGATACTGTTGCAGATTATGAGTACCAGAAGATAATACTAAAATATCTAAAACCTAAATTTACAGTAGAGAAGGTATACTACATTTCGGACGTAGCTCGTCAACATTTTAAAACCGAAAGTAGCTTCACAAATCTTATAGCATGTGATGATATTGGAACAAACCTCAAAAGCTTCCAGTGCTCTCATTGGATGCGACTGCTTTATTCCATTGGGCAAAGAATTATTGGAAAGAAACTAAAATAGTTTTTAGTAGCAAAGAGGATCATTTAAAACACTGAAGAGCAGATTCGATGCTGCGATAACAATCGATGGCACCGCTCAATACCATGCTTTTTTACCGCTTGACGATGGAAGACCCAGGTTTTCTGCTTCCATTCAATGCGACTTATTTCCAAAGCCAAAAAAGAAACCAGCAGTGAAATCAACAGCTGCACCTAGTAACGCCAAGAAAAGATTGGCAAAAAAGCAGCAAATATAGGCGATAAATAAGCTGGATGAAAGACTGGGTATTCAAAAATTTACAAAACTTAAATACTTCATCAGCTACAATAAATTAATTTTAAAATAATTATGTTATAAATGGAACCTAATGTGATTAAGATTAAATTTTATTAATTTATTTATATTTTATTTTTATTATTATTATTATCATTATTATTATTATTATAATAATAATATTATATTAATTTAATTATTATTACAAATAAATAAAAAACAAGTAAGAGTGTTAAATTCGGCTGTGCCGAATCTTTGATGCCCTCCACCTCGGTTTGAGTCTTGATAATAAACGTAAATGAAAAAGTAAACAATTTGTTAAATTTAATACCAAATTATTTCAGCAAATTCTTTGGGTTGGTTTTCGTCTTTTCTATTATTTCGGATTTATTTCGGTGTTTGCTTTTTGGTCATCGTGGTTGCTGATCGGCATGCATTTTGGTTATATACCTATATGCATGCGTTTCCGGCTATATGACATAACTTTTCATTTAATTTAGTTTTTGCTAATTAAATAGCTCTTCATTGCGGCCATATAGGTCGGATGGAGTAACAAAATAATAACCAAAAAAAACTCTCTCAACTTTTTTATTAAAATATTGCCATATTTGGAAAACATAGAGAATAAATTTATAATAACAAATAATTAAATTAGGGATGCCAAACCCAAAAAACCAAATGTCCCAAACATTTTAAATAAAATAATTTGTTCTCTTTATTTTCTGAAAAACTTAAAATTTTCATCCAAAAAAAATGTGAAAATTTATATATAAAAAATAACATTCTCATCAAATTGCGTTTATTTATGTAACAATTTTTATGTTCGCAATACTTAAATATCATTTAACGTTTTCTAAAATTCATAGAATAAATTAATATTTTCTGTAGTGCGATTCTGTAAATTTCAAATTCAACGATCTGACAATCGCAAAATATTTCGACAGCTATTGTTGTTTGCGCTAAGGATTAAGTGATTCACTAAGTACATACATCTTAACGACAGTCGACAAATCTATTTTTCTGTTTATTTAAATTGTAAACGAGTGGCATCTCTGTCAAAATAAGCGAAAAACACAAAGAATAGAAAAAAAAATTACTTCGTGTTTGACAGGATGATTTTATGTTTATGTTTAATCTCTTTATTTTTTTTACTAATGTTTCTGTCAATTTATTTGAAAATGAAATAATGAATTGAATATGCCATTTAATTTTTTTATTTATATAAAAAAGTTTTTTAATAGAAGCAAAATATTTTCACTCTTTTATGATTTTTATTTATGTATGACGACATTTCAACCTAAAAATTTAAGTTTTTATCGATTGAATAAACAACACAGAAATGGTTGTCGTTTAGATAACAACAGCTGACTTTAGCAATAGCGAATATCGTTAAAAAATTTTACTGATAATTTTGCAATTTTCTTTTTTTAACGATTCGACTATCGTTAAAAGAAGTTACTGAATCGCGGTACTGAAAAGCTATTAATTTCTCCTGAATGTCAATATTTTTTTTAAATGTAAAAATTTTTTAAATGTAAACACAGGTATTTGGTGTTTTTTTTTTTTGGAATTTCAATTTGTGTTTAACGAATAAAATTTATATATTAAAGATGCAATTGATGTCTTCTAAATTTAAAATTATTATTTCCGACGTTTTGATATGATTTTCTGAAATTCAATTAATATTTTATAGTTTATTATTGGAAATTTTTAATTCCAGTTTTTAGAATTGATATTTTCTTAAATTTGAATGGAAAATTGAAAAAGTGCAATTTTGTATTTATGTGAATAATAATGCTTTAGTAATTATAAACAATTTTTAAAAATTAGATGTAATCGCAATCAGATATTTTGTAGGTAAAGCAGAATAATAATTCTATATAACTATGTAGAACTGTTTTGAAAGCAAAAAACTCATTGATGAACTCGGTAACTCTATTTTGTAAAGACAACAAAAAGTTAATATGCCAAACTTATGTTCATATTTGTAAAAGAATAATGAAAAGACGTATGAAATAAAAGACCAGCCCGTGTGTACTCTTAACATTGTTCTGTATGATATCTAGTTGAAAATATTAACATTCATGTTAAAATAGAAATAACTATTGCAAAGCTAATTAGAACAAACAAAAATTGTGGCGCCATCTACTGTGGCATAGTCACGCTGAGCAAAATGAAGTGACACTCTGTTAATGCAAAAGAAATGTATTTTCCCCACAACAAAATATTGCAGAATTTTATGTAAATAAAATAATATACCGATTTATTTCTAATATGCAGTTATTATGGATATACATATATATAATATATGTACATATATTATTTGTATTATTTAATATGTTTATATAAATTTATAAATAAATTTATACATAAAATTTTTTTTGCTATATTTACATTGTTTTTTTTTTATTAACAACTAGGTATTTTAGCATTATTTGCTTTAGATGTTGATGAATTTTTACTCCCTTTATAAAGGGTGATTTTTTAAGAGCTATAGGAAAGTTTTCAAAAAAAAAAAAACATAAAATTCAGAAAAATGCATGAAATCTTTATTTGAATCGATAGTACGGTCCATATAATTTAATGTTTGAAGATTATTTCATGCAAATGTTGACCGTGACTGCGCCTCAAATGGTCCATCCGCTTAGTCCAATTTTGGCATACTCTTTCCAACATTTCGGCAGGTATCTCACGAATAAATGCTTCAATGTTGTCTTCCAATGCGTCAATTGAAGCGGGATTGTTCGTATAGACATGAGCTTTAACATAGCCCCACAAAAAATAGTCTAAAGGCGTTAAATCGCACGATCTGGGCGGCCAATTGACCGGTCCCGAACGTGAAATAAAATGTTAACCGAACTCGCCTCTCAATAAGTCCATTGTTGCGCGTGCTGTGTGGTATGTGGCACCGTCTTGTTGAATCCACATGTCATGCTAGTCAAGCTCTTGCATTTTGGGCAAAAAAAAGTTGGATATCATCTCTCGGTAGCGCTCACCATTCACTGTTACGTTACGATTCGCATCATCTTTGAAGAAGTACGGTCCAATGATGCCACCAGCCCATAAACCGCACCAAACTGTGACTTTTTCTGGATGCATTGGTAGCTCTTCCAATGCTTCTAGCTGATATTCACTCCTAAATCGACAATTCTGCTTACTTACGTACCCATTGAGCCAAAAATGAGCTTCGTCGCTGAACACAATTTTTCGGTAAAAAAGTGGATCTTCGGCCAGCTTTCCAAGAGCCCATTCACCAAAAATTCTACGTTGCGGTAGGTCCTTCGGCTTCAATTCTTGCACCAGCTGTATTTTGAAAAGCTTCACACCTAAATCCTTCCACAAAATTTTTCACGTTGTTGAGTAACAGAGGCTCAATTGCTGCGAACGGCGACGAATCGATAATTGATGGTCATCATTAACACTAGCCGATACAGCTGCGATATTTTCTTCAGTTCGCACTCTACGTAAGCGTGTTGGTGGTTAAATGTCCAACAATGTAAATTTGGTGCGAAATTTAGTCACAACTGACCATAAAATGGAAGAAGCGCGCGATGAACTTTCTTAACAGAGCACGCATTTTGATAATAAAATACAATAACTTGCAAGCGTTGTTCGTTTTTAAGACGATTCATGGTTAAATTATAGACCAAACTGAAGATGTTTGACAATGAAACAAAACACGAAACGTGCGTCAGCTGTTTAAACCAGTGTTGCCAAAAAGATAATAGCTACAAAATCACCCTTTATTAACTCGTAGTGTGTGCTTGTCGAAAAAATTTTGGATCGATTTTAACCAATTTCCCGTCAGCCATTCGATCTGAAATTTTGCAGGCAGGCTCGTGGTAATAACAGAAATGATCTAACAAATTTTTAGAGTGATGCCAAAACAATGGAAACTTTTAAATTTTTCTACCAGAGTTAATAAAAAAAATGTACAAAGGGTTAGTTTTTATTATATTATTACCACAACGACCACAAAAACAACAAGTCCAGCTATGACAACAATACAACATTTAGAATAACAACAAGAACAATATAGAAACATCATATTTTTCATTTTTTTTTTTTACTTTTTCAGAGATTTCCCTGGACCTGTTCCACCGATTTTAATGATTTTTGAAACAGAAATCTTCCCATGAATTTGGTGATTCATTCTCACTAAAAATGATCACTGTAGCTGCACTATTCAGGGCGTGATCGTGACAAGAACAACATAGAAAATTATATTTTTTCAAGACTTTTTTTAGTTCTTCATTCAGATCACGGGCCCTAATTGACGGATTTGGACGATTTTAAATAGCAAACTTTTCAGGATGTTAGTGAATCATTTTTTATGTCAACGAGCACCCTAGCTGCCCGATTGATGCCGCCATCGTGATTTCCACAGACGGACAGACGGACAGACGGACATCGCTATATCAACTCCGGTTGTTATAAGGACCACAAATATATATATTTTATGGGGTCCAAAATTTTTTTTCTAATTATTACAAACGGAATGACAAACTTATATATGTATACCCTCTGCACACTGGAGTGGAGGGTATAAAAATAATTTTTCAACATTTCCATAGAAAAAGTTTATTTTTTTTTCCCTGAGGTTAACATATTGCGGATATTGCAGTATCGAAGTTATGAACTTTTAGTTAGGTATGTTACATACCCTCGGAAAGGCTAATTTGTCTAGTTTCTCAGTATATACTTTATGTTTAAGGTTTTAGAAACACTTACACGCTAATAGGAGAAAATTCAAATTAGTGTATATGCTAAAAATTAAAAAAACCGTTGTCTTGAGTTACAAAACATTTTTTTGATAGATATCCCACTCGCATCCCACTAAGGGACCTTAAAGGAAGAAACTTAAGCTTTCTTTTCAGCAACAAAAAAAGAAATTTCCTTTTTTTGAAAAAAATTAAAAAAAATTTTTGATTTTGCAAAAAAAAAAAGTCAAAAAATTTTGTGATTTTTTTAATTTCTTTTCCGAAAGACTGAAGAAATAGCTATCTAAACTATTTGGGACAAATTTTGCTAAGAACAACAGGTAAAAAGTTACATGGATGGGAAAAAACACCAGTTTGGCAAAAATGTCAAATTTTGACCCCCTCTAACTCAGAGAGTTCTGTATCTAAACAACTATCCAATAGGACTAACCGATCGGAAGACATCGGTCTTAAAAGTTGGTTCACTTGACATGAAACGCCCAATATATATATTACGTCATTTAGAGTTCTAATTTATTTAATTAATTCTATTTAATTTAAGATAGAGTATCTTCTACTATATGGAATGGGTCCATTCCTTGGCTCTAAATGCAACTCCATACCAAAATATTGCCATCGCCATATTTAACAATTTTATTTGTATAATTTGGCCATCGTACAAATGTTCTTCCATCATGACCTCTTAAGTTTTGCTTGCACTCATCTGGAAAGGGAACTGTACTGCAATTCCATTTTGACCATTTCATGTGTTCTCTAGCAAAAATAATGCGAGCCAGACGATTTTTGTTTGAAAGCAGTGGTTTCTTCATATGACGATAACAACCACGATCAGCCTCAATTCATCGTCCGGAAACCGTTCAAGCTCATATTTTTAGTTCCAGATTGTTAATGACCTCTAAGGTAGCATTTTTGAACATTTGTTAGACTTTCTTGCTATAAAATTATCCTGTCTTCGACTTGTTTAGGGGGCCTCCGTCTTTCACGATATTTCTTGATAAATTATCAAATTATGGGCTTACTCATAGAATATTTCTCACAAATTTTCATTTGCTTAAGACCAGCAGTAAAATCATCTCTTATTCCGGATTTTAACTCTGCACAAAATTTTATTCTTGTCACTATTTTATAATAATTAATTAAAGAACAGTTGAAAGAAAACGTTAGAAGCTATAAATATTTAAATGACGGTTAAGATTTTATATATTTTCTTTCATACCATCTTCTATTTTTATTGTTTATATCATTTCTGCTATAGAATTTTAAAGGTTTCTGTTGTTTTGTTATCACTAATTTTTTTTTTTTTGCTAAAAAATTATTATTTTTCGATAGAAAACACATTCGCCAAAAAAAAAATAGATTATTTTAGGACTTAAAGCGAAATGATTAAAAAACAAAATTGGCAAATTCAGAATTTTGTAAAAGTCTACAAAGTATTGTCACCCACTTTAGATTTATATATTGCATATATAATATATATGTACATATGTACATGACTGTCTATATACATATTTAGGACCAAATGTAAGAATATCGTAACATTTTCTTATTGTCGTATAAGTGACATAACGAAGGATTAAGGAAAGAAAAAAACTAAACTTAAACCGAATGTGCTCTCGATAAATTGCTATTATTCAAAATTTTTTCTCCTTTCTTTTCTGTATTAGAGTCGTTGAAGTTTATGTTGTTTTTGTTGTTGCTGATGACATTGTTTCTGTGTTTTTTGTTTGTTATTGGTGTTCTTTAACTGTTGTTGTTGCAGCTGTCGCTGTTGCTGGCGATGCTGAAGCAGCCTTAACAGTTGTGGTTGTTGTTTTTGTTAGTCTTTGTTATTGTCCTTTGCAGTGCTGTACTTTTCTTCTATTCATGAATGTATAGTGGTGTGTGTATGCGTGCTGGTGTCAATGTGTTTTTTATGCATTAAGAAAAGTTTTCTTGATATATTTTGTTCATTTTTGTTTTTGTTTTCTGGTGTTAGTGTTAGCTTCTATATAAAATATGGTATTTATATGTGTGTGTGTGTGGTTTGTTTTTTGGACTTAAGCAAGAAAAAAACAGAAAAACTTTTCGATATTAATAGAAATTATCATGTGATATCCTTGGGGATGTCGCAATTTTTATACTTCTGCTACCAACTACATCCACAACATCTACTAGGTGCCAAACTAAATTTACAATCACTTTGCATTGTAAAGGGTATTTTTTTTCTTGTTTGGTGTGAGTTGCTTTGGTCTTTAGGAAAATGAAAATAAAAATATTAAATCTAATAATTTGCCAAAAAAAAACAAAAAACCTTCAGAGGACAAAAACATTTTAGTTTAAGAAATTTTTTAATTTTTATATTTGGTAAGCCAACAAATTATATCGTTAGTACCGTCAGCTTATGGTACTATTATATTTATCGCAAAAAATTCAATCATCTTTAATTATCTCTACCAAAACACTCTTCTATTTCTCGGCAATTTGTAATGGTGGATAGAAACTTAAATGATTATAAAAACAAGTAAGAAAATTATAGTCGGTCTAGACCGACTATACGATACCCTATACCATGCGTTTAGAAACCCTATCTCTTAGGCCCAACTAACTGGACATTGAAAATAAGCAAAAACCAAATTTGAGTGGGATTTTTATTAATTTTTTTGGATGCAGATATGAAAAAGTTCTTATCGGATGCTATATCTATAAAGGGACTAGGTCCAAAAATGGACCGATCCTGATCATGTTTGGTAAAGTCTCTTGTATTTTGCAAAAATATGTAAAAACAAAATTTGAGAAGAATCAGTGCAATATTTTTGTTTTTTAATAGATTTAAGTGAAGATCGGGAAGCAGCTCTATATGGGGTCAAAGGGATCATTTTTGGACTACTCATTAGTGGATGTAATGAACGCATACAAACCCAATTTGAGTAAGATCTATATGACAATTTGGATCTTATGGATATTTATGTCGATTTCATAGGGGTAATTTGTATGGGGGCTAGGTCTGAACATGGACCGATTCTCACCAATTTCAATAGCGTTCATCCCATGGCCAATAAAACCTTATATACCAAATTTCATCAAAATATATTCATATTTGCGACCTGCAGTTTGATTACAAGCTTTACATGGACACACAGACGGACGGACGGACGGACGGACGGACATTGTTAAACCAACTCAGAAAGTGATTCTGATTCGATCGGTATAATTAAAGATGGGTCTAGGTCAAATATTTTTGGTTGTTACAAACAGCAGCACAAAGTCATTATACCCAAACCACGTAGTGGTATAGGGTATAATTATTTTCATGAGCCCCGGTTCTACAGTTAACTGGCTTATCCGGTTATCGGCTTTTAGTAATAATTTTATTGTCAAGAAATTCCTTGATTAGAAGGCTCTACGCTCTGCGATCAATTTGAGCTTTTGTGCAGCCCATGGTTGTCCTACATATTAAGGCTCCTTATAAAGCCAATTAGCCTATTTGGCATGAGATACCATATGTTCCGGGGGGATACAGTGTATCCTCCAAGGGCAAGGGTTCTTTTGCCACTTAGTTTTCGACTTTCACAGAGAATGTGTTCTGCTATTTCTACCTCCCTGTTCGCAGTACCTAAACGTGTCTGTAACAGACAGTCCTTTTATTCTTAGATGATATCTAAGATTACAGTGCCCAGTAAAGAATCCCGTCATGATCCTTAAGTTCTTCTTATGCAGGAAAAGTAATCTCTCCGATTGAACACTGGATTAAGTTATAAATCTCTCAGCTTGCCGCTGACCAGGACTTTTGTCGCAGTGTTCGGCAAATTGTGATTCCCTTGCAGTACTCAACAAAACAAAAAATTCATATGCATCATACGCTCCACAGTTGTTCTGATGTTTTTTTTTATGTGTAAACATCTATACGCGCAGGGGATAAATTTCTATTTCACAATACAATCACAAAAACAGTGTAACACGTAATAGGTGAGAGCTGACACATAACGCTGTGTGACTTATGATTGTATTGGTGAAAAAATTATGATATAACATTGTTTTTATGCCACTTTTTTAAAAGCGACATCTATGTATCACTTATATACGTTTATATTAGGATATTTTTAACGTTTTACAGCAAACGGTTGTTGAATTAGCTGAAACAGTTTTTGCTATAAGTGATACATAGATGACGCTTTCCGTTTGATTTTAAAAAATGACATAAAAAGTCTTTAATTACTAAAGGGTCCACCAAATAACTTTTTATACCCTATACCACTATGTGGATTGGGTATAATGACTTTGTGCTGCTGTTTGTAATAACCAAAAATATTTGACCTACACCCATCTTTAATTATACCGATCGAATCAGTATCACTATCTGATTCGATTTAACAATGTCCGTCCGTCCGTCCGTCTGTGTGTCCATGTAAAGCTTGTAATCAAACTGCAGGTCGCAAATATGAATATGTTTTGATGAAATTTGGTATTTGATCTTTTATCGGCCATGGGATGAACGCTATTGAAATTGGTGAGAATCGGTCCATGTTCAGACCTAGCCCCCATACAAATGACCCCTATATAATCAACATATATTGCCATAAGATCCAAATTATCATACAAACCTTAGTTAAATTGGGTTTGTATGTATATATTACATCCGTTAATCAGTAGTCCAAAAATGATCCCTATTGGACAACTCTTAGTCATAGGCCCCATATAGAGCTGCTTCCCGATCTTCACTTAAATCTATTAAAAAACAAAAATATTGCACTGATTCTTCTCAAATTTTGTTTGTACATATTTTTGCAAAATACAAGAGACTTTACCAAACATGGTCAGGATCGGTCCATTTTTGGGCCTAGTCCCCATATAGATATAGCATCCGATATGAACTTTTTCATATCTCCAGCCGAAAAAATTAATAAAAATCCCACTCAAATTTGGTTTATGCTTATTTTCTATATCCAGTTAGTTGGGCCTGAGAGATAGGGTCTCTAAACGCATGGTATAGGGTATCGTATAGTCGGTCTAGACCGACTATAATTTTCTTACTTGTTTTTTTTTTTTTAAATGTATAATGGGAAATAGGAGTATAGGGGAGGGTTCGGACTATAGAAGACTGAAAGATTTTTTCTGACTGCTTTTGACTGAAAGGAGTTATGCTCTATTAAGTAGGAGATTTTCGGAAAATTTGGACCTTTTTAAAAAAAATTTTTTTTTTTAATTTCGGAATGACTCAGTGATTTTACATTTTTAACATTAATAGTATGGAGGCCAATAAATTATCTTTTAAGTCAAAAAAGTTACAGTCATTCAAAAACAAAAATTTACAAGGAAATTTTTAATTTTAGCAACATACTGAGAAAGCTCATTTTCGAAGACCCTGTTCGCTGTGATATAGTTGAGATAGGGTCTCACCTTTTTGGCTCCCGAGGTTTACTAGTATTTACTTTCAAATGAATAACATAACTTTAAAATCGGTAACAAAAAAAAATGATTTATGGCCGCCTTCTCAAAATATGGTCCACTGTGCGTCGGAAAGGTTAATTTGTCTAGCTTCTGAGTATATATCTTATTTTCAGGGTTTTAGAAACACTTACACACTAATAGGAAAAAAATTCAAATTAGTGTATATGCTAAAAATTTAAAAACCGTTGTCTTGATTTACAAAACACTTTTTTTTTATGGATATCCCACTCGCACCCAACTAAGTGACCAAAAAGCTCTTAAAGGAAAAGACCTCAGCTTTCTTTCGAGCAAAAAAAGGGCCTTTATAAAAAAAGTCAAGCAAATTTTTGATTTTGCAAAAAAACAGTAAAAAAAAAAAAGTTTTTTTTATTTTTTTTTCGAAAGTTTGAAGAAATAGCTATCTAAGCCATTTGGGACAATTTTTGCTACGAGCAATAGGTATAAAGTTACATGGATGAGAAAAAACACTTGTTTAGCCACAATGTAAAATTTTAACCTCCTCTAACTCAGAGAGTTCTTGACCGATCTTGTTGAAAAATTGTGTCTAAACTACTATTCAATAGGATCATTCCGATCGGAAGACATTGGTTTCAAAAGTTGGTTCACTTGACATGAAACGCCCTATTTATATACGCGGAGGAAAATATGTCCCTGTTCTGGAAATGCCACGATGATAATGACCCAAAAGACACCTCCAAAGTTGTAACCGAATGTCTATAATCTAATGCAGTTAAAGTTTTGGAGTGCCCAGCCCAAGTACCAGATCTCAATTCCATAGAAAATCTATGGAAAATTGTAGATCGAAAAATGCGAACATGAAATTCAACAAACAAGACAGATACAATAGAGGCTGTTAATTTAGAGTGGCTTTCAATGGATATCATCAGCATGGATATCATTACAAGCTTCGGCCTTGTAAAGCAGTATTAAAAAATTATGGATACCCAACAAAATATTGAAAACAAAATTGTAGGGAAAGTTTAAAAATGAATACTTTTTAGTTTTGTTATTTTTTTCTGAAGTTAAGCTATTTTGTAACAAAATTTTTTTTCTTTTTCAAATAAATCGAGCATAGAAATTTTTAAATAAATAAGAGTTTTTTTAATTTTATGATCCAATTTTTTGGTATTGACCGTTCAAGTCATCAAAAGTATATTTTGTTAAGAGTATCCATTTTATTGTCACTCACTGTATATACATATATTGCAGAAAGCTTAACGTTGACTTAAATGCAGCAGAAGATTTAAAATTATATTTCTTACACTCGTATAAAAGCTCTAAGTTTTTACGATTGTTTTAAATTAGATTTTAACATATTAATGATCTTTTGCAATTCAGCCAACGATATTTACAACCTTGTATGTATCTGTACGAATGTATGTATATTAGGGTGGCCTTCGTTATATGGAGGGAAAAAAAAGTGTTCAAACTGTCGGTCTCACCCCCTAGAAATATGCGAATAGCAAAAAAACTGAGAAATACAAAGTTTTGTGCCAATCAGAAAACGTTTAGTCGTGGCGCAAAGCGATTGAAAATTTCAAGTGTGTTTATATGGGAAAAATATGACTTTTTTTTCAGATTTTACGAAAATTTCGTTTTATAGTTTAATCTTTCCGACAAGCTGTTATATAATTCAGGATCAGTATTAACTTATCCCTTCAAAAGGCTATAAAACTTCAAAATCGAATGAAATTTCGCCAAGAAATAGCAAATGCCCCAGACCACTTTTGTGCCAAAAAAAACTAGTTCATGAAATTTGATGACATTTTTTTCAACTTTGAGAAATTGATTAAAGCCATCATTCTTTTCTGGTCTCTATACCTATAAGTATTCAGATATGAAGTATTGTTTTATTATCACGTTGTTAACCTATTGCGCATTGAGACCGAAAATTGGAAATGTTTTTGAAAAATTTTTAAAACTCCATTTTCAAGTTTGAAAAAACTTTCTTAAACAAAATTTAAAAAAATTAATATAGCACTTTTATGTTTTATTGTATACATATTGCAGATTAACTGTGTTAATTTTTAAGTAAATCCCTCCGTCAGAATTTTTTTGACAAGGATTTTATTTTTGCGGATTTCGAGAAAAATTGGATTTTTGTGAAATATTCTGTAAATGTACTCTTTCTAAATACTTTGTATCAAAAATTCATCACTTTTCTACTTTTAAATGTTATACTTTATCTTAATAGCCTAGGGTTTCAAAAAAAATAATATGACTCCATTAGCCCTTTTGGAATTGGGGTCACATATGACCCCAAGCTAATAAAAGACAATTTATTCAAAAAATTCAAATATTTTGTAAGTGCTGTCCAATTTTTAGATGCGACGCATAAAATATAATAACCAAATATGTAGAAGTTTCGTTCCAAAAATTTGGGATAAATCCGAGAACGTTAACCCATTATTTGCCAAGGCCAGCTTTGGAATTTAAGATATTTTTAAATAAAAATGACCTAAAACGAGTTTTTCTATTAAATTTAGAATTTAGAATTTAGAATTTAAGAAAAAATAATTCGGTTAATTTTTATTTATTTAACCATTCAGTGCTCCTGGGAACAAAATAATCCATTGTGATATATCTTTGGTGCAATTATCTGCTTATTGCTCGCGAATATAAATTAAAACAACTTTTAACCAATTTTGTTATAAAATTACTTTATGTAATAAAGTAATAGTTGAATTTCTTCCGGTCTCACCCACCAATTTGGTGGATATTGTAAAAAAGGTCCAAAAAAAATTCAGGTCAATCGGTGACATTTTTTTAATTTTTATAATCGGTCGCTTTATATTATCTTCAATGTCACATACATGTTTTGAAACTTCTACCATTTTATTTCCCAGTTTTAAATAGTTTATTAAATAAAAGTAAATTTCAAATATAATAATTGAAAAAAATGCCATCAAATTTCATGATAAAAGGTAATATTAAATTAATGGAATAAATTACAAAACTAAATCAAAGTGAATTTCAAAAAACGTCCTATTTTTTAGACATATGAGTTAAGTTGTTTTAATTTATATTCGCGAGCAATAAACAGATAATTGCACCAGAGATATATCACAATGGATAATTTTGATCTCAGGAGCACTGAAGGGTTAAATAAATAAAAATTAACCGAATTATTTTTCTTAAGTTCTAAATAGTGGTATCAACGAGTTTAATAGAAAAACTCGTTTTCGGTCATTTTTATTTTAAAATATCTTAAAATCCAAAGCTGGCCTTGGCAAATAATGGGTTAATGTTCTCGGATTTATCCCAAATTTTTGGGACGAAACTTCTACACATTTGGTTATTTTATTTTAAGCTTCGCATCTAAAAATTGGACAGCACTTACAAAATATTTGAATTTTTTGCATAAATTGTCTTTTATTAGTTTGGGGTCATATGTGACCCCAATTCCAAAAGCATTAATGGAGTCATATTATTTTTTTCCGAAACCCTAGGCTATTAAGATAAAATATAACATTTAAAAGTAGAAAAATTATGAATTTTTGATACAAAGTATTTAGAAAGAGTACATTTACAGAATATTTCACAAAAATCCAATTTTTCTCGAAATCCGCGAAAATAAAATCCTTGTCAAAAAAGTTCTGGCAGAGGGATTTACTTAAAAATTCACACAGTTAATCTGCAACATGTATTTCATAAAATCTTAAAGTGATAGATTCCTTTTTTAAATTTTGTTTAAGAAAATTTTTTCAAACTTGAAAAAGGAGTTTTAAAAATTTTATCAAAAAATTTCCAATGTTCGGCCTCAATGCGCAATAGGTGAGCAACGTGGTAATAAAATAATACTTCATATCTGAGTACTAATAAGTATAGAGACCAAAAAAGAATGATGGCTTTAATCAATTTCTCAAAGTTGAAAAAAATGCCATCAAATTTCATGACCTAGTTTTTTTTTGGCACAGAAGTGGTCTGGGGCATTTGCTATTTCTTGGCGAGGTTTCATACGATTTTTATAGCCTTTTGAAGGGATAAGTTAATACTGATCCTGAATTATATAACAGCTTGTCGGAAAAATTAAACTATTTATTTTATTTATTTTTATTTATTTATTTATTGGAACTGCTCCATACACAAGACTAAAAGTCTTATTTTGCAGTATGGAACTGATTGTATTTAAAATTATAAAATCGTTAATAAATTAATAACTAATTACAAATTTTCTTTATATAAAATGCAAAGAACAATAAGATTAAAATTAAAGAATAAAGTTGAAATATTTGAAATTTAATTTAATCAAATGTATTATAATATCAAATAATATTTAATGTTTTAAATTGTTATGCTGAAAACAGTTTAAAAATATTTTCTTTAAATTTTCGTGCGTTACTTAAAAGTTGAGAGCTATGGGGTATAGAGTTCCAGAGAGATACTGCGAATATGTAGAAATGCCACTCCGATATTAAACTTTTATACCTAATTGATCTAATTCTTTTTCCCCTGCTTATATCTGAAATATAAAGTTTGTCGTACAGATGTTCCGGTTTGTGGGTATACACTATTTTATGTAAAAAAAAACTAAAACTCTTATATTTAAAAGATTATCTAAAGAAACGCCATATAGCTGCGATGAAAACAAGGATACACTAGAACGTCTATTAAGTCCATACACATATCTGATTATGTTGTTAAATGCAACGTTCAATTTCCTTTTACTAATTGTATCACATTTCGCAAATAGCTCACAACCATACAGTAAAACAGTCATCAGATAAGTTTTGGCAAGTAGGATTCTTATTTTCATAGGTGTACAATGCTGGGTTTGCCACAGAGTTCTAGTCATAGAGAAAGTACGACCACAGGCATAGTTAATATGGTTCGACCACGTAAGAGTGTCATTAAAAAAAAATACCTAGATTCTTAGCAGATTTAACGATTTCAATTTTCTGATTATTTATAATTATATTAGGTGTAATATTTAGTTTGGAAATTCGCTTTTGAATTACAATGCATTTTGATTTTTTCGGATTTATCTCTAATCCATTTGCCGTTGCCCATGTATAAATGCGATGGAGTTGCTGATTAATAGAGATAATACACTGATCGATTAGGGCATTACTACAGCTGGTATAAAGCTGAACGTCATCCGCATACATTCTTACATTACAATTTGTAAAAATGCCTGGGAGGTCATTTGAGTACAATGAGAATAATAGTGGCCCAACAATGGACCCCTGAGTACGCCCCTTGCTACAGGCAGTGTCATTGAATTTTGGATTCTAGTTTCAACATACTGATACCTGCCACGTAAGTATGTTGACAATAACTGAGTAGCGGTCGAAGAAAAACTAAAAAAGTTTTTAAGTTTGTAACAAAGAATGTTATGATCCACGGTATCAAACGCTTTTGAATGATCTAAAAGTATTAAAAATGTAGTCTTGCCATCATCAAGTTTCTCCCTAATCTCCTCCGTAACATCAACTAAGGCTGTTAGGCAGCTGTGTTTCCTCCTGAACCCAGATTGACGATCTGTTAGCAAGTTATTGTCATCCAAGAAACTAGTCATTTGTTTGTGCATAATACGCTCGAATACTTTAGAGAGAAATGGAAGAATAGCTATTGGTCTACAATCGGAACCAGCTTTGGGTATAGGAATGATTTTAGCTATTTTCCAATTCGATGGGAAGTGGCTTGTAGTTAATATTTTGTTAAAGAAAAAAGTTATAATTGGAAGTAGCTGAGGTAAAAGAATCTTGAGAAACTTAGGATTAATCCCGTCCACTCCTATAGAGTTCGATTTTATAGACAATAAACTAGATAAAACGTCGCATTGGTCTACTGCAGCATTTTTATAGAACGAAATTTTCGTAAAATCTGAAAAAAAGTCATATTTTCCCCATATAAACACACTTGAAATTTTCAATCGCTTTGCGCCACGACTAAACGTTTTTTGATTGGCCCAAAACTTTGTATTTCTCAGTTTTTTTGCTATGCGCATATTTCTAGGGGGTGAGACCGTCAGTTTGAACACTTTTTTTTCCTCCATATAACGAAGGGCCACCCTAATATACATACATGTATTTGTACATGAATGAGTTGAATGCCTTGAATCAATTGTAAGTATTATAAGTATTTTCCTAAAATTATAACTCAAACTGATGTGATTTATGAATCAAATAGTTTTAGGATGGCATCAAGAGTATTGCAACTAATACTTATAAATCAACTTATTATGAGTATGAAAAAATTATTCTTTGCTGATCTCTGTTCTATATTGACATTCAAACGGCTTGTTTTTGGATGACCAGTATGTTTAGATTACCAATTGATCCAGTCTGCCTGAACTTTTGAAATATTGTTCAGAAAATGGAAACATGATAATCTATCGTGGAATACTCCAATATTGCTAACCCTAAACTGTCCGCCGCACAGTGGCTGAAAATCATTTTTCATTGGCCAAAATTCTGTAACTTTTGAACCGATCAAAATATTTTAGTACTGTTTTTTTTAATAGATAGATAGATAGTTGATCTTGACTCAGTGCGAATTTCATTTAAATTGATTGAGTACTTTTTAAGGAATTCTAGGTCAAAGTTTAACTTTTGATTTTTTTTAACTTTTAGCGTGATATATGTTTTTTTTTATTTATTTTTATTTATTAGAAAGTGTCATATTTGGAGTTAAATAATTATTATAAACATTTTTTGTAATAATGAAATTTTTTTAATGCTTACACTCAAAAAAATTTTTACACTCAAAAAAATTTTTACACGCAACAAAATAGTAAAATTCACTAGAAATTTAACTAGTATTACTAAAAAATTAAAAATGTTTGCTATCAAATTTGCAATTTGCTTACACTCAAGGAATATTATTATTACTACAGAAAAATTTATTAGTGTTTGCTGCCTAATTTGTTACACTAGCTAAATAAATCTGCTAAACATTAGCGCAATGATTCTAATTTTTTTTTTAATTTTGATATGAAAATATGGGTTCTTATTTTTTGAATCTTTCTTATCTATTAAAACATTGCATTCATATGTGGGAAACCTTTTAAGAATAAAAACTGCAATAGATTTAAATAGCATTTGTAACAATGGTAGGTTCTGTTTATTATTATTTTTTACTAATACTATGTTTTTCGTACTTAAATAACAATGAAAGGCAATTATAATTATTATTCATTAGACTCAAATATTGATTGCAAATATTCCATATTTTGTTCTGTGCTATTTCTGTTCTTTAGTAGTTTTTTGGCTTCTTCATCTAAATCCCGATGTTCCACTTTCCATTGATTTCGAATACTGGAGATGAACGGATCTGACGTTGCCAATAATATATTAAATAGATCTTCATTTGTGGAATTTCGTGACATTTTTCTAGTATTGTGCTGTCTATAAAATCTGTAATCCTTGTTCCTTTTTTCCTGAGCCTCCTCTGATAGATCTCCAAGTGGCACCAAATGATATTTAATGACATCTTCTCCATGATAAAGGATTTTGTGGACTGTTGCAGACATATTTCTCCATGGGTAGTTGGTTGTATATATTTTTGCAGTTTCCTTAGCATAATCTCCAAATTTTCTAGAGTCAATTTCTTCATTGCACGCAAGTACTTCTAGGATTATTTTAAATCTGAAAATAAGGTTTAAATCCACTCCTGTTATTTCAGATGCTGTTTCTGGATCTGAAAAGAATCTTCTTGCGGTATTGCCATCATTTGTATTGCCTGACCCTTGTTTTGGCTGATCTATAATCAATCCAAATTTGCGATATTCATCTTGAACATGTTTCTTTTTTGAACTTCTTAACTCTTTGTTGGTTTCGTTGTTTCTTATTGATCCTGAAGGCCCGAAATCCAAATCATAACTGATTTTTAGTATGTGTTCCATAAGTCGTATTCTTGCATGTAGTGGTGATAATCCAAATTCGAAGGCATCGGTATTATCGAATGATTTTGTCGGGACTTGGTTTAATTGGCTTGATGTTGCTTGGCATATAATGCAGCTGGATGCAGCCTTCGTGTTAGTCAAAGCCTGACCTACTTTTCCATCTATCATTGTCAGCACTAATTGGTAGCTTACTTCAATTTGCTGCCCATCTAACTGTAATTGTAATGGCTGTAGTGTTGCTATTTGGGCCTTGATATCACTAACTTCTTTGTTAATGGCATCATGACTTTCTTTTTTGAATTCAAATTTGATTGGCCTGCAGTATTTCGTAGAAGATGGTGTCTCATTTTTCCAAATATCCATTGTTTGCGTTGTACTACTCGAAGGCTCCGAATCTTCCAAAATCTTTTTCAATCGCAATGGTACAAATGATACCATGAACATATCTGAGTCCGAAATATTTTCACATACAACTTGTTTGTATTGTTTTTGTCCCGAAGAACCATCACATCCCCATTTACAAAATAGAATTAACTTTGTGTTTCCATATTTCTTTAACTCAGTTCCTGTTATTGATTGTAGCAAGCGTTTGGCTGTGTGATCAAGTAAAGATTGTAGTTGTACTTCTGCCGAAATTGGTGTGATTGTAATAGTGTCCTTTGATGGCAAACAGTCTATTTTAGCAGCTGTTATGTGATGATATGCTGGATACATATTTGAGCCTTTTTCAATCGCACGCAATCTGAGCTGAATATATTGGTGTTTTGTTAATTTCAAATCCAGAAATAATGCTAATGCCTCCTCATTTGTGAACTGTTTTGCATCGCTCGGAGTTGGTATACTTTTAAGAATTCGCTTTGTTCTCACTGGACTAGCATTACAAGTTTTTTCAATGATATCCACTTTTGTTAATTGGTTTTGTGCTCGTAATTGATGTAGAAAAGATTCTTTTATATTTGTAGAACCAATTTCCTCGTTAAAATTTTTAAGTTTCCGCCTCTTAGATCTATCGCTGCAGTTGTCCAATGATTTGCGTGGTCTTCCAGCCTTATCTAGCTTTGCTGTTTCTCCACCAACATTAAGTTGGCCTTCTAACCAGTTTGCACTTTTATTATAAAACTTTTGTTTACAGTAGTTAACTTCTTTCAATCGTTTTTTTAGTACTTTGACGAAATTAGATAATTGCTCTTGTATTTCGGTACTAGACGAATTTAAGTTTAATTTTATTTTAACGTAACTAAGAACATCTTCCTGGTTTTTGTTTCGAAAATACTCTTCGGCCAGTTCTTTATAACTAAAGTTCTCCATATTTTTCTCAATATTTTTATTTGCGTCTGTTATCACTTTTTTATCACTTTTTATCACTTGCGAATATACGTCCGTACACTTGAAGTATTAACTTATTATTGAGTAATCCCTTATAGAATCCGTCATTTTATACATTTTTAGGTACATGTTATTCACACATTGATCTTTAATTTCATAGCAGGTAGTACTTAAATTGAACAAAACTGCACTTGTTATCCAGACTTCAATATCAGGTAAAACTAATTAGTTTCTCGCCAATATGGGGTGGTTTTTTATCTTTAGTGGTTTAGTGCCGCGATTATTGACAAACTTATAAAATTGTTTATGACTTTGGTTGACCCTTAAATTTGACAACAGGTAAATTAAGAAAGAGATCATTTGTTTACTGTAGAACCTATTGTGATCATTTTATGACTTATTTTTTTGCTGATCAAAACAAAGCCAATAAACCCTTTCGCAGGTATTTTATTTAATTATTTTACTTTTACGTAGTCTAAAGTAAAAAAACAAAATTTTTTTTAGAGTAATTTTTTTAGAGTAATTTCATTAAAATGAAAAAAGTGTTCTACCGGGGGCTCGTGGGGGGTGCAAAAGTATATATAGGGTTAAACAGGATACATTCGCCTTTCTCCGGGTGGTATACGTTTCTTGTTCCCTTACTTCCTTTAGAAGTTCTATTCCACTAAAGTTTAAATTTGAGAAAAATATAGTGGTTTCATAAATATTTCATAACGCCCCTAATATCAAACGTTAGAACTGTGACTACTTACAAAAACTAAAGACTATAATCCTACTAACATTATAAAAAAGACCGCAGGCCAATATCGATGATAGCTTGCGAGTAGTAACCATTTATTTTTGATAAAAAACAAAAAAAAAACACCTTTTGCTGAATTAAAAAAAACAGTTGAGTTTGACAGCATGCCACGCCCACAATTATCAATAGTTTAACCTAATTTTTTGGCTACCTTAATCTGGATATATAAGCTACAAAAAGGAGTAAAAATTTTAAAAATCGATGACAAAAAAAAATTTGGCTTTTGGCCAATGAAATCAAAATTTGAGCCACAGTGCGCCGTCAAACTGTCTTTTACTTTTGGTTGCCAACACTTTTCACCACAAATGGCGGCAAATTCAAATCTTGCGTGAATTTTATGACACCTTTTATTAACATTTGCATTTTTCCCAAAGATTATGGCTTTAGAAACTCTATGGTTTATTTATTTCTTTTTCAGTCTTACATATTTTAGAAAGCTGACAACTTCGTTTCTTGCTTCCGTATTACAAGTTGGCTGATATTGTTATTCATTTATTGTTCATATGACTGCACACAAATATACATTTAACAAATAAGTGTGATGGTATGAGTGCATTTATACATACAGACAAACAGACAGACACACAGACAGACCAATATATTTAGGTCTCATTGGCTACGAAAACATATTGACACATATTAGTATTTTGACCAATATTGGCTTAAAGGAAAGTTGAATTTATTTCATATTAAATAGCATCATCTATCAATATGAAAAAAAAAAACAAAAAGAAAGAAACACTTGACTCGATGGACTTGACTTCGATAGTCTTAGATGAAAAGCATAATAGAATGAAATGCATTTTCAATGATGCCTTAAAAAAGTATAAAAAAAGTCGTTCTACCCTACACGATGAGATTTTGGGAAAGATTTTATTTATCTCGATTTATCTTCATTAGATATAGATATGTTATGAAATATTTAATATTGCTAAGTATAAATATTTTGTGAATTTATCTATTAAATAAATAAATAAATAAAAAAAATCTTCATTAGAATAATCAAGGATTTTTAAACGAATAATTTGTTCGAGTTATTTAAAATGGCAAATTTTGAATAATTCAAACAAATTTATATCGATTAAAAAGTTAACAATACTGTTTTATTTAATTTTAAATTAAAATAAACAAAAGTATATAAATAGATTAATGCATTTAATACTTTAAGACCACTTGATGTGGCGATTCAAGAGTTAAGTATCAAATAAGCAAAATTAATTAAGTTCAAAGGTTATTTTTCACAAGACCTTCATTGACGTCCAAACGTTTTATTGCCTTTATTTTGTTCTACTTTTTAAAGAAGAATTTCCAATATTTCCTTCACTCATTTATTTCTATTTGTCACATAACAGAGTGTTTTATTTGATTGTTTCTGTCACCTGATATATTTGCTATAAGATCGATGCTAAACAATCAACAAAACAATATATAGGTAACTCCAAATCCTTTCATATTTTTATAATAAAACTATGCTACAGTGATTTTGTACTTGTCCAATGACTATTTTTCTCTCATTTTTCATTTTTTATTTTTCATTTTTATACCCTTTACTCCAGTGTGCAGAGGGTATATATAAGTTTGTCATTCCGTTTGTAATAATTAGAAAAAAAATTTTGGACCCCATAAAATATATATATTTGTGATCCTTATAACAACCGGAGTTGATATAGCGATGTCCGTCTGTCCGTCTGTCCGTCTTCGGAAATCACGATGACGGCATCAATCGGGCAGCTAGGGTGCTCGTTGACATAAAAAATGATTCAATAACATCCTGAAAAGTTTGCTATTTAAAATCGTACAAATCGGTCGATTAGGGCCCGAGATTTGAATGAAGAACTAAAAAAAGTTTTGAAAAAATATAATTTTCTATGTTGTTCTTGTCACTATCACGCCCTCAATAGGACAGCTAGGGCGATCATTTTTAGTGAGAATGATTCACCAAATCCATGGGAAGATTTCTGTTTCAAAAATCATTAAAATCGGTGGAACAGGTCCAGGGAAATCTCTGAAAAAGTAAAAAAAATGAAAAATATGATGTTTCTATAGTGTTATTCTTGTTATTCTAAATGTTATATTGTTGTCATAGCTGGACTTGCTGTTTTTGTGGTCGTTGTGGTAATAATATATTAAAAACAAACACTTTGTAAATTTTTTTATCAACTCTGGTAGAAAAATTTAAAAGTTTCCATTGTTTCGGCATCACTAAAAAAATTTGTTAGATCATTTCTGTCATTTCCACGAGCCTGCCTGCAAAATTTCAGATCGATTGGGTCACGGGAAAGTGATTAAAATCGATCCAAAATTTGTTCGACAAGCAGACACTACGAGTTAATATAAAGGGAGTAAAAATTCACCAACATCTAAACAAATAATGCTAAAATACCTAGTTGTTAATAAAAAAAAAACAATGTAAGTTTAGCAAAAAAAAAAAAATTATGTATTAATTTATTTAAAGAGAAAAACACAAAAATAACGTTTGATGTTGTATTTTTTGTGTGTAATATTTACATATACATACATACATACACATATTAAATAATACAAATAATATACATATATTCTATATATACATATATATTCTATATATTCTATATATGTACATATTCTATATATGTATATCCATAATAACTTTATGTTAGAAATAAATCGGTATATTATTTTATTTACATAAAATTCTGCAATATTTTGTTGTGGGGAAAATACATTTATTTTGCATTAACAGAGTGTCACTTCATTTTGCTCAGCGTGACTATGCCACAGTAGATGGCGCCACAATTTTTGTTTGTTCTAATTAGCTTTGCAATAGTTACTTCTATTTTAACATGAATGTTAATATTTTCAACTGGATATCATACAGAACAATGTTATGAGTATACACGGGCTGGTCTTTTATTTCATACGTATTTTCATTATTCTTTTCCAAATATGAACATAAGTTTGGCATATTAACTTTTTGTTGTCTTTACAAAATAGAGTTACCGAGTTCATCAATGAGTTTTTTGCTTTACATAGTTATATAGAACTATTATTCTGCTTTACCTACAAAATATCTGATTGCGATTACATCTAATTTTTAAAAATTGTTTATAATTACTAAAGCATTATTATTCACATAAATACAAAATTGCACTTTTTAAATTTTCCATTCAAATTTAAGAAAATATCAATTCTAACAACTAGAATTAAAATTTCCAATTATAAATTACAAAATATTAATTGAATTTCAGAAAATCATATCGAAACGTCGGAAATAATAATTTAAAATTTAAAAGACATCAATTGCATCTTTAATATATAAATTTTATTCGTTAAACACAAATTGAAATTCCAAAAAAAAAAAAACACCAAATATGTTTACATTTAAAAAATTTTTACATTTAAAAAAAATATTGCCATTCAGGAGAAATTAATAACTTTTCAGTACCGCGATTCTTTAACGATAGTCGAATCGTTAAAAAAAGAAAATTGCAAAATTATCAGTAAAATTTTTAAACGATACTCGCTATTGTTAAAGTCAGCTGTTGTTGTTATCTAAACGACAACCATGTTTGTGTTGTTTATTCAATCGATAAAAACTTAAATTTTTAGGTTGAAATGTCGTCATACATAAATGAAAATCATAAAATAGTGAAAATATTTTGCTTTTATTAAAAAACTTTTTTATATAAATAAAAAAATTAAATAGCATATTCAATTCATTATTTCATTTTCAAATAAATTAACAGAAATATTAGTAAAAAAAAATAAAGATATTAAACATAAACATAAAATCATCCTGTCAAACACGAAGTAATTTGTTTTTTTTTCTACTCTTCTTTGTGTTTTTCGCTTATTTTGACAGAGATGCCACTCGTTTACAATTTAAATGAATAGAAAAATAGATTTGTCGACTGTCGTTAAGATGTATGTACTTAGTGAATCACTTAATCCTTAATGCAAACAACAATAGCTATCGATATATTTTGCGATTGTCGGATCGTTGAAATTTACAGAATCGGACTACAGAAAACATTAATTTAAATTCAATGAATTTCAGAAAACCTCAAATGATATTTAAGAATTGCAAACACAAAAATTGTTACATAAATAAACGCAATTTGATGAGAATGTTATTTATATTTCATTTTTAATTTTTAATTTTTATTTTTAATTTGTCGTTTTCATTTTTTATTTTTCTTTTTCATTTTTAATTTTTATTTCTCATTTATTGATTGAGTTTGAAATTGTTCAGGCTCAAGATCAAATGTTTTTACTTTAAATAAATCAAAAGCATTAACACATTTGTTTCAAAAATTGATCTATATTCTGCATGACAGGTTATACAGCTGTTTCGGGAAGAGTCACCAACCCTCATCAGTAACCAAAAGCGGTAGATAGTTTGTTTGGTAAAAAGTTAAATTCATATATATTTGCTGAAAACAACCAAATGAGAATTCAAGCCAAAGTTATACTATTTTAGCCTCTTCCAATATAACAAACTAAAATATAGAACAACTTTGAAACAAATATGATTGTATACGAGTACACATTGCATACTACAATATACATGTTTGTTTTTGTCTTGAAAAAACAAGAAAAACAATTTGTTTTTGCTAAACTTACATTTAGCGTTAACGGCGTGCCCTCCGTATTTTTAATTTTATTATTTTTTATAAAAATAAAAAACCTTATTTTCGATCTTTATCAATTTTTACTTTATTTAAAGTAAAAACATTTGATCTTGAGCCTGAACAATTTCAAACTCAATCATTAAATTGATAAAGATCGAAAATAAGATTTTTTATTTTTATAAAAAATAATAAAATTTCTCATTTATAATTTTTTTATTTTTAATTTTTTAGTTTTTATTTTTTATTTTTCATTTTTTATTTTTAATTTTTTATTTTTCAATTTTTATTTTTCATTTTATTTTTCAATTTTAATTTTCGGTTTTCATTTTTCATTTTTTATTTTTTATATTTTAGTTTTAATGTTTTATTTTTCATTTTTTATTTTTGAGTTTGTAAGGTCCGGGTTTGAAGCTGGGATAGCTCAGCTGTCCCAAGGTCCTTTCACAATAATTTATATATTGGAAACAATTCATTTCACTTAATTTTGTTGTTTGTATATATTCATTTATTGACAAATTATATATATATATATATATTTTTATCTTCACAATGCAAGTTTTATGTTGTGGGACGTGGTTGCTGTTGGTGCAGCGGGTGCAGGGGATGCCGGTGCCATGCGTGGTGATGAGCTGCTGGTGTTGATGAGCTGCTGGTGCTGACGGGCTGCAAGTGTCGAAGGGACCACCGCTCCTGGTATCTAGTTTTCCCTAGCCTACAGACCCTATGCTCCTGGCTGGGTTGGATGTAATCCAACACAATAATGGGCGAATGTAATTCGCTCCCACTCTTTGTCTGAATGTAATTCAGGCCCTGCACTCTTAAAATCCTGCCTTCTATCTGGGGACGGATGTAATCCCTCCACTAGCGAATGAATTCGTCACTATTCTGAGCTGGATGTAATCCAGCTCCTACACTTCACGAATTCAGCCTACTAACCTTGGGACGGATGTAAAACACCCCACCGGCCAATGTAATTCGCCACTACTCTGTTGAATTGGGATCGTTCCAAATTCCCTGACTTTAAAATTATTAAAATTCTCCTGGTTTTCTTACCGATCTCCTTTTGCTTCATGATCACCTCTGCGTGTCGTCTTTCCTGGTCGATGCGTACCCTTTACCGGTTCTCGAAGTAAGAAACCTTTATACTCGTTGTACGCCCTTTTATATGGCGTTCTCCTACAACCATGTCGCTTTGTCGCGACCACAGACTCTCAATGGTTGTAAGAGAACTCTCAATGGTTGTAAAACCTCGCTTCAAACCCAAAGCTTGATGAGACAGCACCAAACAACCGATGACAAGCGACATGTTTGACCGTTTGTCTGGGTAACCTGTGTGTATGGTGTGCTCTCTGTTTCTTGGTGATTTGGTGTTTTATGGTTTGTGTGGTGTGGTTTGATGGTTGATGGTTGATGGTTGATGGTTAATAGCTGTAGCTACGGGTGCGGTTTGATGGCTGATGTTAGGTGTGTAGCTGTATGTGTGGTTTGATGGCTGATTGTAGGTGTGTGTGACTGTGTGTGTTGTGTTCGCTTGGGTTGGTTGAACGTAATTCACAGCCGGTCGTGGTGAATATAATTCACCGGTCCGTGTGTTGGTGAATGTAATTCACTGCCGGTCGTGGTGTATGTAATTCACTGGTCCGTGTTTTGGTGAATGTAATTCACTGTCTTGTCTAGACCTTTGTTGTGTGCCCAAAATCTTGCTCCGCCCAAAATTGGGTCCTCACAAGTTTTCATTTTTTATTTTTCGTTTTTCATTTTTTATTTCTCATTTGTCATTTTTTATGTTTCAGTTTCCATTTTTTATTTTTCATTTTTTATTTTTCATTTCTTATTTTTCTTTTTTATTTTTCATTTTTCATTTTTTATTTTTCGTTTTTTATTTTTCATTTTTCGTTTTTTATTTTTCATATTTTATTTTATATAAAAGTTGACGCTGAGGACTCCAATACTAAACAGATGCAATTATTAGTTCTTCAAGGAAAAAATTCTCGCTTACCAGCTTTGACGAAATTAATTCAGACCTGTAAGCATGCATTTATTTCATCGCTTAATGTAAATCCCTTAAAAGTAAAACAAACATTTATTTGGAAATATGCCTCCACATTTAGACGCTAAAGATGAAAAAACTCTTTCTACTGACGTCCTATATCTTTTTCGAATATCAAAAGCTGCTTCGGAAGGTTCGTGGCCAGAAGATATAGACAGCATGAAACCGGGGCAAATTGTTGATTCTCGCTGGATAACAAAAGCGAGCAGACTTTTGCGCCTATATGTTGCAACTAGTATGCCTTCAACAAATTTAAATATATTGGTTAACTTTATGAAAGTTTAGGTACCGATGTATTATAATGTAAAATTTTATAATTCAGTAGTATACGGCAGTGCGCTTTTATATAAATATGTTAAGTCAACACAATTTTTACCACAAAATCTTCGGGAAATTGTAAACAAAATGATACAAAACAATGCATTTTTCGCCCATCCAGAAAATATATTGTTAACAATACTTTTCGATGATAGGAAACCTGTCTGAGAAAGAGCCATTAACAAAATGTTGTATTGTCGTGAACAACTGTATGACTAAACTAAACTCAGGGCTTATAAAAAGCATCCCATTAATTTCAATTGCACAGATTATATGGATTTAGTCAACTTAGATAATGACAACATACTATCTGAGCCTCCATTTACTGCAAGCATCCCACACGAGCACCTGCTAGAGTATGTTACATCTGATGATGTACCACTACCAGATCCAGGAGCGATGTGTGCAGATGCTAACGCATGTCTCACGACGAGTTATTGCAAAAAATAGTTATGGCAGTGACTTTAGAAAATCTAACCCTAACACCCCAAATGGACTGTAAAAAGACTTAGGTTCTGTTGTTTGAATTGCGAAATAAAAAATTAATTTAAAATAATCTAACCCATAAAAACAAAGTTTTTATTAAAACTCTTTCTTTCCTTATGCATATGAGTTTTGAATCTCTCCGTGACTGTGCGTGACTTTGCGTGACTATTTTAAAATTAATCTTTGGTTACAACAAGTCTATGGACCAAGTATGAGGGGAAATGGGGTTTAAATCACTCCGTGACTGTGCGTGACTATGCGTGACTATTTCAAAGTTAATCTTTTTTCACACCAAGTGTGTGGACAATGTTTCAGGCACGCTATTGATTTACGTTGTTGAGATATTTCCACCTAAATGTGCAAAGAGCACAATTATTCGATTTACGACATTTTCCAAATATATCTCAAAAACTAAAAGCGATGGACAATTTCCAAGGTCATATTCAAACTCAGCAGGCAAAATCCATTTAGAAGCATGCCAAAAACATTTAGAAAAGTGTATTTCCAAAACTTAAGGTTTATCCAATGACCTTTGACCTTTATTTAAAAAAAATGTGTAATGCCATTTTGAGAAGGTATCAATACCTGTTATTTTAAACATAACTGAGATCTGTATGTTGAGTACTTTTTTAGATAGCAGCATTTATGTCAGAACACTGTTGTCAAACTTAAACGATTTTCAGCAATTTCCGAAATTCGTTTGATTTTAGACCCATAGTTTCTTAGGCAAGTTTTCTTAGAATTTATAGTAGACTACTTTTTGCTATACGCCTATTTACAAAAAAAAAAAATAAGACCCACTCTGATGTATACCCCATACCACTATATGGTCTGAGTGTAATGAGTTTGTGCTGATGTTTGTAACTACCATAAGAATTTGACACAGACCCATCGTTTATTATAGCGATCTGTCTGTCTGTCTGTCTGTCCATCCGTCCATCTGTATTTCCATGTAAAGTACAGGTCGCAAATATGAATATATTTTGATGAAATTTGATATATAAGCTTTTATCGGATAAAGAAATTACTGATAATCGGAGCATGTTCAGACTTAGCCTCCATACCAAATAACCCCTATCAGACCCACAAAAATTATTGTAATATTCAGATTATCATATATGTATATCGATAAAATCTATCAAGTCCATAAATGTGATATCTGTTACATGCAATTCGTTGTTCATATCAAAATTTCTTTCATGTTCGAAATGCATCTGACGCTTCAACAATTTCCCATTTTCGG
The DNA here is from genome assembly GCA_963682025.1 of Cordilura impudica. Taxonomy (NCBI): domain Eukaryota; kingdom Metazoa; phylum Arthropoda; class Insecta; order Diptera; family Scathophagidae; genus Cordilura; species Cordilura impudica. The sequence continues at coordinate 237,443,536 of OY821518.1, read as the reverse complement.
TAACAAGGAGTTGTCTGTGATGTTCTTCATGCTGGAAGCAAGTATTGTGGAAACCCACGAAACTTCTACCAGCATTTGATGTATCTAGGCGGTATTTGCAAAGAATTTTACATAAGTTACATCTTTTCAATTGGTTCACGAGTTAAAATTAAATGATTTACAGATACGCATTCAATATAGTGGCCGTTTTGAAGAATTGTGCCTAAAAGTTGAATTTATTCATAAACTTATAATGACCGATGAGGCCCATTTTCACCTCAATGTTCACGTGAGTAAACAAAATTGCAGATATGGGGCACACAAAATCCAAAAATAATTGTTGAACTTCAAATGAACTTCCTTCAAAAAGGATCACTGGACCATATTTTCTTGGAATTGACGAACAATGATTGAAAATTTTTTACGGCCAGAGGTAGAGAACAATCCAGAATTGTGGTTCCAACTAAATGGAGCCACAGCTCATACAGCTCGCCCATCTGTGGCTCCCATGTTTTTATCTTATGATTAATTATTATAAAATAATGTCAAGAATAAAGTTTTGTGAAGAGTTAAAAACCAGAATAATAGATGATTGTACGGCAGGTCTTAAACTATTAAATTATCCTGTCCTTCATATTACATTATCCTGTCTTTGATAATTTAATAGCAAGATTTCCCAAAATGCTACCTAAAGAGATCATCAACTGTCTGAAACTAAAAATATGTGCTATTGGTCTTGGTTGTTGTCGTTCACTGATATCCGAGAAAAATCATCTGGCTCGCAAAAATTTTGCTAAATAACACTTGAACAGATCAAGACGGAATTGGAATACTGTTCTCTTTTCAGATGCGTCCAAGTTTAATTTAAGAGGCCATGATGGAAGAACGTTTGTACGTTTTATTTGTATATTTACGCGCACAGTCACGGAGTGATCTAAATGTCATTTCCCCTCATCCGATCGATCTGAAACTTGGTCCATACATTTCTGTGAAAAAAATATTAATTTTGACTTAGTCACGCACAGTCACGCATGGTCACGCCCAATCACGGAGAGATTTAAAACGGATTTCCCCTCATCCAATCAATCTGAAACTTAGTCGATATACTTGCTGTGAAAAAAGATTAACTTTGACATAGTCACGCACAGTCACGCACAGTCCCGGAGTGATGTAAGCCTCATTTCCCCAACATCCGATCGATCTGAAACTTTGTCCATAGACTTGTTGTGGACAAAGATTAATTTTAAGATAGTCACGCACAGTCACGGTGTGATTTAAACCCCATTTCCCCTCATCCAGTCAATCTGAAACTTGGTCCACAGATTTGTTGTCGCCAAAGATTAATTTTACAATAGTCACGCAAAGACACGCACAATCACGGAGATATTCAAATTTCATATGCATAAGGAAAGAAAGAGTTTTAATAAAAACTTTGTTTTTATGGGTTATATTATTTAAATAAATAAAACAAAGAAATTTTTTAATTAATAAAAGAGTTTTTAATTTTATGATCCAATTGTTTGGTATTGACCGTTCAAGTCGTCAAAAAAATTATTTTGTTAAAAGTTTCCATTATAATGTCACTCACTGTTTATAAGATATTATTTATTCAAATTCATATTTAGCTGTGTGTTGAAAACAACTTTGACCTCACTTTTAACCTTATTAAATATGCTCATGATTAAAATATTTCTGGATCAAGTCCTTATGTTAGCCGATATGCACTTTAACATAAGTTCAGCCAACAAATACGTGGCCAGCTCACTCAAATTTCGTCTATGTTTCCTTATTATAGAGATCGCACAATTTCGTTGTATAACACCATTTCCCCAAGTTATGGGTAAACTTTTTTTTTTGGTTCTTTTTTAATTTAATAAAAGAACTAAACCATTTTTTCTCTCGATCAAAACAATAAGTACAAATAGATATATATACTTTTAAATGATTCCATTATATTGTTCCAAACTGTATTTAAGTGTAAAGAAGAACATGTGAATGGACTAAGGAATGGGATAGCAAAAAAAAAAATGAAAAAGAAAACTAATAACGTCCAAATAACATGATGTTTTTGTTGTGCACGTTTTACTATAAGATGAACACAAAAAAAAAATTAAAAATAAAATGAAAAAAGAACATTTACAAATACCAGCACATTTCTGTGTATTTTGCAAATACAGGCGCGAAAAACAAAATGTTTGTCTATATACAAAAAAATAAAAAAAAAAATATGTAGAACAGAACAGAACAGCATGCGCTTTTGGAACCAAAAATAACCTTGAAAATATATTTTAAAAAATATATATAATTTATTGGTAAAGCGAGTTTTATGAAATTTTAAAATTCACGAATGGCTAAATTAAATTGTTGAATATAAAATAATAAATAAAAATTATGTAAAATAAAAGTTTATAAAATATTGTTAAAAATACTGGTCACATGACTTTTTGAATTAATCCTGAAACTGTTGCTCTCCAAAGTATAACTCTCCTTGTTATTTCCTCTCTCTCCCTCTGTCTTCGATTCTATCTCCCCACCTATCTGTTTTTCTCATCTAACGGCACAAAAAATTTGTAATTTGTTGGCTCTTTCGAAAATATGTGCAATGCAATTTTTTTTTTTCGAAGTTGAAAAAAATAACTGCAACTTCCGTTCTAACAATTCGATATCGAATTTTTATGTTGTTTTGGTCTGTGGCCAAAAACAAATAACAAGTCGTAAATGGTGGTTGAAAACATAATAGTAGGACTCAACCACAAAAAATACCGTTAAATAAATGGCAAATGTGCTAGGAAGTGGCTCAAATTAAATGAGCATCACCATATATGTATGTAAACGTTTTGTTATTAACACACACACACGCACAGAGAGAGAGAGAGAGAGAGCAACAGAAAGAGAGTATGAATGAGTTAGGGAGTAATGTGAAGTTAGTTAATGTAGAAAAGCATACACCACCACAAACATGGCTTAACAAAAAGCGGCATATTATAATACTACTAGCACAGCACAAAGTGTTCAGTTATTTTGGGGGTGCGCCACGCGGCCCGAAGTGTAACGGTATGCAAAGGCTCGTCTACGCGACACGTTTCTACTACTATATTGTATATTACTACGACAATAACGACAACCACTACGACGATATATTTAACGACGGCAATCGTTATGCTGCGCTACTTGCTCTACGTATAGTAAGTATGTGCTACGTTGGTTTCAATAAGGAATTGTGGTGTACAGAGATTTTTCGTTTGTTCGAAAAAATTCATAATTTTTTTTTTCTTCTTTAACTTGCTTTTGACTTTAAATTTTCATACACTTTAAGTTTTCATAATTATTACATTAGTTATATACAAATTTTTTATCACCAAGTTGTTTATGGAAATTTGTTTAAATTTTATAGAACTTTTATATATTAATAATGCATAAACATACTTTTTTTTCTCTCCCAAATTTATAAAAAATTTAAGGTGGATACTTAAATTTAGCCACCAAGCTTTTTTTATTTTTTCCTTTTTTTTTCTTTTGAGCCTTTTAAGCGTTATATTTTTCTTCCTTCTGTGTTAGTTATATAAATTTCTTTATGTTTTCTTATTTTTCTTTTTTTTGTTATATGAAACATAAAAATATTTCTTCAAATATTTTTCTTTCTTCTTTTGAATTTATTTAATTTCTTATTTTTTGAAACGCGTTCACTTGGGTTAATTTATATATATATATATATATAATTTCTTTTTCTTTTGATATGGTTGTCTTGGTTACGAAAGACATCCACATTCGAAGGGTTCACGCACTAAACTGAGACTTCGTTATTGTTTCGTTATCGTTATGTTGGCTATTCTATTTTGGCTTACATTAAAGCATAATTTATTGTATAGAAACCCCCAAACATCCCCCACATTTATAATGCATTGCAAATTGAGGTTTAAGTTTTTCGACTATCCGGTTGTTGCCTTGTCTAATCGAAGTATGCAGAGTTGAATTTTATATTTGAAGATGATGCCAGACTAGTTACTTGTTTATAAAAAAAAAGCGGGTAGATTGACTATACGATACCCTATACCACGCGCTTAGAGATCCTCTTAGGTCCAACTAATTAGATATAGAAAATAAGCACAAACCAAATTTGAGTGGCAATGTTATTAATTTGTTTGCCTTCGGATATGAAAAAGTTCATATCGGATGCTATATTTATATGGGGACTAGTTTTAAAAATGGACCGATCCTGACCATATTTTGCAAGGTCACTTATTTTTTGCAAAAACATATACAAACCAAATTTGAGAAAACTTTGTGCAATATTTTTTGTTTTTTGATAGATTTAAATAAGATCGGGAATCAACTTCATATAGGGGCTATGACTAAGAATTGTCCTATAGGGTTTATTTTGGGACTACTGATAAATGAATCTAATAAACACACACATACTCAATTTGACCGAGATCTATAGGATAATTTGGATATTATGGCACTTAAGTCATAGGGGTCATTTGTATGGGGACTAGGTCTGAACACGAACCGATTTTCACCAATTTCAATAGCGTCCATCCTATGGCCAACAGAATACTATATACCAAATTTCATCGAAATATATTCATATTTCCGAACTGTAGTTTGGTTACCAAGTTACATTGACACACAGACGGACGGACGGACATCGCTAAATCGTCACAAAAAAGAACAAGTAAGAGTGTTAAATTCGGCTGGGCCGAATCTTTGATACCCTCCATCTGCATATTAAACTCAATATTACAACCAATATTGGGTACGGCTATCACTTTAAAACTGTTGTCGGTACTGAAATTTAAATTTCGCATACCAATTAAATTTAAAGTTAATTGCTTTTCATGTTGGCCAGTTTCGATTATAATTCCTTGTTATAAAAAACAATGATCATTTCTTCTATAGAAAGAATTCGTTACTATTTGAAAAATTGCATTATTTTTCTTTTACTAGAGTCGAAAACCCCTAATGAAATTCAATAACACCCAAAGATTGATCCCTATAAGAAAGTTTTGAGATAATTCATGATAATTCAAAAAAAAAAAAAATCAACTGATTCTTGGCTAAAAACTTCCAGATATTTTTATTAAAAAAAGCAAATTTTAAAATATTTGTATCTGAATTAGCTAGTAATTTTTAATTTTAAATTAATTAAAAAATTAATAATTTTTAATTTTTAAATTTTTAATTTTTAATTTTTAATTTTTAATTTTTAATTTTTAATTTTTTTAATTTTTAATTTTTAATTTTTAATTTTTAATTTTTAATTTTTAATTTTTAATTTTTAATTTTTAATTTTTAATTTTTAATTTTTAATTTTTAATTTTTAATTTTTAATTTTTAATTTTTAATTTTTAATTTTTAATTTTTAATTTTTAATTTTTAATTTTTAATTTTTAATTTTTAATTTTTAATTTTTAATTTTTAATTTTTAATTTTTAATTTTTAATTTTTAATTTTTAATTTTTAATTTTTAATTTTTAATTTTTAATTTTTATTTTTTAATTTTTAATTTTTAATTTTTAATTTTTAATTTTTAATTTTTAATTTTTAATTTTTAATTTTTAATTTTTAATTTTTAATTTTTAATTTTTAATTTTTAATTTTTAATTTTTAATTTTTAATTTTTAATTTTTAATTTTTAATTTTTAATTTTGAATTTTTAATTTTTAATTTTAAATTTTTAATTTGTAATTTTTAATTTTTAATTTTTAATTTAAAATTTTTAATCTTTAATTTTGAATTTTTAATTTTTAATTTTTAATTTTTAATTTTTAATTTTTAATTTTTAATTTTTAATTTTTAAATTTTAATTTTTAATTTTTAATTTTTAATTTTTAATTTTTAATTTTTAATTTTTAATTTTTAATTTTTAATTTTTAATTTTTAATTTTTAATTTTTAATTTTTATTTTTTAATTTTTAATTTTTAATTTTTAATTTTTAATTTTTAATTTTTAATTTTTTATTTTTAATTTTAAATTTTTAATTTTTAATTTTTAATTTTTAATTTTTAATTTTTAATTATTAATTTTTAATTTTTAATTTTTAATTTTTAATTTTTAATTTTTAATTTTTAATTTTTAATTTTTAATTTTTAATTTTTAATTTTTAATTTTTAATTTTTAATTTTTAATTTTTAATTTTTAATTTTTAATTTTTAATTTTTAATTTTTAATTTTTAATTTTTAATTTTTAAATTTTAATTTTTAATTTTTAATTTTTAATTTTTAATTTTTAATTTTTAATTTTTAATTTTTAATTTTTAATTTTTAATTTTTAATTTTTAATTTTTAATTTTTAATTTTTAATTTTTAATTTTTAATTTTTAATTTTTAATTTTTAATTTTTAATTTTTAATTTTTAATTTTTAATTTTTAATTTTTGATTTTTAATTTTTAATTTTTAATTTTTAATTTTTAATTTTTAATTTTTAATTTTTAATTTTTAATTTTTAGTTTTTAATTTTTAATTTTTAATTTTTAATTTTTAATTTTTAATTTTTAATTTTTAATTTTTAATTTTTTTTAATTTTTAATTTTTAATTTTTAATTTTTAATTTTTAATTTTTAATTTTTAATTTTTAATTTTTAATTTTTAATTTTTAATTTTTAATTTTTAATTTTTAATTTTTAATTTTTAATTTTTAATTATTAATTTTTAATTTTTAATTTTAAATTTTAAATTTTTAATTTTTAATTTTTAATTTTTAATTTTTATTTTTTAATTTTTAATTTTTAATTTTTAATTTTTAATTTTTAATTTTTAATTTTTAATTTTTAATTTTTAATTTTTAATTTTTAATTTTTAATTTTTAATTTTTAATTTTTAATTTTTAATTTTTAATTTTTAATTTTTAATTTTTAATTTTTAATTTTTAATTTTTAATTTTTAATTTTTAATTTTTAATTTTTAATTTTTAATTTTTAATTTTTAATTTTTAATTTTTAATTTTTAATTTTTAATTTTTAATTTTTAATTTTTAATTTTTAATTTTTAATTTTTAATTTTTAATTTTTAATTTTTAATTTTTAATTTTTAATTTTTAATTTTTAATTTTTAATTTTTAATTTTTAATTTTTAATTTTTAATTTTTAATTTTTAATTTTTAATTTTTAATTTTGAATTTTTAATTTTTAATTTTTAATTTTTAATTTTTAATTTTTAATTTTTAATTTTTAATTTTTAATTTCTAATTTTTAATTTTTAATTTCTAATTTCTAATTTTTAATTTTTAATTTTTAATTATTAAATTTTTAATTTTTAATTTTTAATTTTTAATTTTTAATTTTTAATTTTTTATTTTTAATTTTTAATTTTTAATTTTTAATTTTTAATTTTTAATTTTAAATTTTTAATTTTTAATTTTTAATTTTTAATTTTTAATTTTTAATTTTTAATTTTTAATTTTTAATTTTTAATTTTTAATTTTTAATTTTTATTTTTTAATTTTTAATTTTTAATTTTTAATTTTTAATTTTTAATTTTTAATTTTTAATTTTTTATTTTTAATTTTAAATTTTTAATTTTTAATTTTTAATTTTTAATTTTTAATTTTTAATTTTTAATTTTTAATTTTTAATTTTTAATTTTTAATTATTAATTTTTAATTTTTAATTTTTAATTTTTAATTTTTAATTTTTAATTTTTAATTTTTAATTTTTAATTTTTAATTTTTAATTTTTAATTTTTAATTTTTAATTTTTAATTTTTAATTTTTAAATTTTAATTTTTAATTTTTAATTTTTAATTTTTAATTTTTAATTTTTAATTTTTAATTTTTAATTTTTAATTTTTAATTTTTAATTTTTAATTTTTAATTTTTGATTTTTAATTTTTAATTTTTAATTTTTAATTTTTAATTTTTAATTTTTAATTTTTAATTTTTAATTTTTAGTTTTTAATTTTTAATTTTTAATTTTTAATTTTTAATTTTTAATTTTTAATTTTTAATTTTTTTTAATTTTTAATTTTTAATTTTTAATTTTTAATTTTTAATTTTTAATTTTTAATTTTTAATTTTTAATTTTTAATTTTTAATTTTTAATTTTTAATTTTTAATTTTTAATTTTTAATTTTTAATTTTTAATTTTTAATTTTTAATTTTTAATTTTTAATTTTTAATTTTTAATTTTTAATTATTAATTTTTAATTTTTAATTTTAAATTTTAAATTTTTAATTTTTAATTGTTAATTTTTAATTTTTAATTTTTATTTTTTAATTTTTAATTTTTAATTTTTAATTTTTAATTTTTAATTTTTAATTTTTAATTTTTAATTTTTAATTTTTAATTTTTAATTTTTAATTTTTAATTTTTAATTTTTAATTTTTAATTTTTAATTTTTAATTTTTAATTTTTAATTTTTAATTTTTAATTTTTAATTTTTAATTTTTAATTTTTAATTTTTAATTTTTAATTTTTAATTTTTAATTTTTAATTTTTAATTTTTAATTTTTAATTTTTAATTTTTAATTTTTAATTTTTAATTTTTAATTTTGAATTTTTAATTTTTAATTTTTAATTTTTAATTTTTAATTTTTAATTTTTAATTTCTAATTTTTAATTTTTAATTTCTAATTTCTAATTTTTAATTTTTAATTTTTAATTATTAAATTTTTAATTTTTAATTTTTAATTTTTAATTTTTAATTTTTTATTTTTAATTTTTAATTTTTAATTTTTAATTTTTAATTTTTAATTTTTAATTTTTAATTTTAAATTTTTAATTTTTAATTTTTAATTTTTAATTTTTAATTTTTTATTTTTAATTTTTAATTTTTAATTTTTAATTTTTAATTTTTAATTTTTAATTTTTAATTTTTAATTTTTAATTTTTAATTTTTAATTTTAAATTTTTAATTTTTAATTTTTAATTTTTAATTTTTAATTTTTAATTTTTAATTTTTAATTTTTATTTTTAATTTTTAATTTTTAATTTTTAATTTTTAATTTTTAATTTTGAATTTTGAATTTTTAATTTTTAATTTTTAATTTTTAATTTTTAATTTTTAATTTTTAATTTTTAATTTTTAATTTTTAATTTTTAATTTTTAATTTTTAATTTTTAATTTTTAATTTTTAATTTTTAATTTTTAATTTTTAATTTTTAATTTTTAATTTTTAATTTTTAATTTTTAATTTTTAATTTTTAATTTTTAATTTTTAATTTTTAATTTTTAATATTTAATTTTTAATTTTTAATTTTTAATTTTTAATTTTTAATTTTTAATTTTTAATTTTTAATTTTTAATTTTTAATATTTAATTTTTAATTTTTAAATTTTAATTTTTAATTTTTAATTTTTAATTTTTAATTTTTAATTTTTAATTTTTAATTTTTAATTTTTAATTTTTAATTTTTAATTTTTAATTTTTAATTTTTAATTTTTAATTTTTAATTTTTAATTTTTAATTTTTAATTTTTAATTTTTAATTTTTAATTTTTAATTTTTAATTTTTAATTTTTAATTTTTAATTTTTAATTTTTAATTTTTATTTTTTAATTTTTAATTCTTAATATTTAATTTTTAATGTTTAATTTTTAATTTTTAATTTTTAATTTTTAATTTTTAATTTTTAATTTTTAATTTTTAATTTTTAATTTTTAATTTTTAATTTTTAATTTTTAATTTTTAATTTTTAATTTTTAATTTTTAATTTTTAATTTTTAATTTTTAATTTTTAATTTTTAATTTTTAATTTTTAATTTTTAATTTTTAATTTTTAATTTTTAATTTTTAATTTTTAATTTTTAATTTTTAATTTTTAATTTTTAATTTTTAATTTTTAATTTTTAATTTTTAATTTTTAATTTTTAATTTTTAATTTTTAATGTTTAATTTTTAATTTTTAATTTTTAATTTTTAATTTTTAATTTATAATTTTTAATATTTAATTTCTAATTTTAACGATAAAAAATATGTTGTAATACTTGCTTAAGCCAATGTGACACGAGCAGTATTAATATACACACAATTGCAATGACTTCAAAAATAAGAAGAATTACAACATATACAACATATCTTAAGAAAAACAACAAACACACTGAAAAATTTTATTTTTTTCAAGAGTTTTTTCAAATTATCATTCATAACTCGTGATCGCTTTGACCGATTTTGGCGATTTTAAATAGCAACTCTTGTGGGATGTTAGTAAACGATTTTGTACAAAAACGAATGGTCTAGCTTAGATATTGACGACGTGATCGTGATTTCCACAGACAGACGGACAGACGGACAGATGGTTCATCGCTAAATCAACTTTCCTTGTTATAATTTATTTAGATGCGTTACAAACGGATTGGCAAACCTATATATACCCTCTGCCTGAGGTGTGGAGGGTATAAAAAAATATATATTTCTGGCGGCTGGAACGGTCAATACCAACAAATTAGATCATAAAATCAAAACCGTTTTTATTAAATTAAAAATTTGCATTTTTTATTTATTTAAAACAGAAAAAATATTACATTAAATAACTTAACTTCAGAAAGAAAAAAAAAACTTAAAAGTAGTCATTTTTGCCGTATTCATTTTTATACAATATTTGAAAACTTTTCCTCTAATTATGGTTTCAATATTTTTTTAGGTAACCATTATGTTTTAGTACTGCTTCACAACACCGTTGCATGGAATCAGTTAAATTTTTGATGATATCCATTGAAATTTTTTGCCCCTCTGAATTAACTACTTATTTGAGATCTATCTTCTTTGTATAATTTCGCGTCCATAATTTTCGATTTACAACTTCCCATATAGATTTTCTATGGGACTGAGATCCGGTGATTGGGCTGGCCATTCCAAAACATTAACTGCATTAGATTTTATCCATTCGGTTACAACTATGGAGGTGTGTTTTCGGTCATCGCCATGTTGAAACTTTCAGATCAGGAGTATATTATCCTTCGCGTATGGATACATTACGGCATTTAGAATTTGCCTGAATCCAATGACAGTTTCAGTACCTTTTACTAAATTAATTTGATCCATTCCTTGGCTCGAAAACGAAAAGCAACCCCGTACCATAATATTGCCACCGCCACACTTACCAATTTTATTTGTATATTTTGGATCTAGTCTTTTTCTCTTTGGCCGTCGTACAAACGTTCTTCCATCATGGCCTCTTAAATTAAACTTGGGCGCATCTGAAAAGAGAACAGTATTCCAATTCCGTTTTGATCAGTTCATGAGTTCTATAGCAAAATGTATGCGAACCAAGACGATAACAATCAAGATCAGCCTCAATTGCTCGTTGGGAAACAGTTCGAGCATATATATTTTGTTTCAGATAGTGAATGACCTCTTTAGGTAGCATTTTTGTACATTTTTAAACTGTCTTGTTATTAAATTATCATGTCTTTGACTCGTTTTACAGGACATGAGCTTAAACGTTGAGTCTTCACCGTACCTCTCTTACGATCATTTTTAAAATTATGGATTTATTCATAGAATATTTCTCATAAATTTTCATTTGTTTAAGACCAGCAGTAAAATCATCTATTATTCTGGATTTTAACTCTGAACAAAACTTTATTCTTGTCATTATTATCTTATATATTAAAAGAATTTATGAATAAACTTTGCATTCAAGATTTTTTTCGATATTTTTCTTCTCTCAAACCTCTATAACTAGAGTTCTAATTAACGTGGGCTGTTGACATAGGTCTAGGAACACTCAGTGGATCAAGCTCCTTCTTTTGAGCTATTAACTGCTTAAATTCGTTGGGTTTGAGAAAAGTTATGCGTGGAGAATCAACTTTACTTTTACTGTACGTTAACTTATCTTGGCATATTTTGGCATTACTGTACGTTAATTTCTCTTGGCAAATTCGTTGAGTTTGAGGAAAGTTATGCGTGGACAATCAACTTTACTTTTACTGTACGTTAACTTCTCTTGGCAAATTTTGGTATTATATTATAAAAATTAATATAATATAATGCTGCGGAGCAGCAGGGGTCCTCTAGTATAAATGTTAATTATAAGATAAATGCCGGTTTTCTCAATGTATCGTCAAACTGCCTGTTACTTAACCAGGACATAAATTTATTGGACCGATAAACTGCCAGTTAACAATTGTGGTTTTCTCAATGTACCGACAAAAACATTATTTTCAGTTGGCTATGCCTCTCAAAATACGTATGAAAGTTGGGAGAATTATTTTCAGTTGGCAATGACTCCCAAAATTGATATGAAAGTTGGGAGAATAATTTATCTGTACGATAAATAAATAATTGGCAGATGAGTGTCGGTTAGCTTTGCGCCAAAATAGAAGCAAACCAGACATTGAGAAAACCAAATTTCTTTAATCGGCAGTTTCTCGTTGGGATAAAAGAAAATCGCCTATTGAGAAAACGGGCATAAAACACTGAAAAATACAATTGTTTTAAAAACAGTTGAAAGAAAACGTCAGAAACTATAAATATTTAAATGACGGTTAAGATTTTATACATTTTCTTTCATACCTTCTTCTATTTTTATTGTTTTGATCAATTATAGCACAGAAGTTTATAAGTTTCCATTGCTTTGGATCCTTCAAAAATTATATTTTTTTCTCGTTTATTTATTTTTTTTTTTCGTAATGGTATTTCTTGTAACAAATATGTTATCTTTCGATAGAGAACACACCAGACTCATTTCGCAAAAAAAAAATATAAATACATGCATATGTATATTAGGGTGACAGCGGTTTGTATGAAAAACAATTTCTGGTCGAATTTTGAGATGTGCGGACTATGCTTTCTGGACGCGCATTGAGTTCAAAGTTTAAATATGCATTTATACGTAAAAATTTTCAAAAAAAAAATAATTTTTCACCAAAATTTTGATATTAATGATTGCGTTTCAATTAAATTAATTAATAAACCATAATCTAGAGTAAATTATCTTTCAAATAAAACAACAAAATCTGTTATCCGCTGAAAAACATATCAAGTTCCCAAGGCAATAAATGTGCCGCAGACCACTTGATTAAGAAAATCGAGCTCACATTTTTAAAGACATTGAAAGAATTTACAATATCCCATTTTGCATTCTCCTGATCCCAAAATGATCTTATGTAAAGTATTTTGCATCTCGTCCATTGTTATGCCGTTCTAATTTAATGTCAAAACGTTACGTATTTTTAGCACTATTGCAAAATCTCCAATTTAACTTTTTCAAAAATTTTGTTCAAGAAATTTTCCGAAATCAACGATTGGACTGTAAGGTCTTATTAACAAAATATGTGTGATTTAAAATGCCAAATATTGTGGGTATCTTGTTCTTAATTTGGCGAGGGCAGCGTTTTTATTTCAGCGGATTTGAAGAAAAATGTGATTTTTCATACTTTTTCAACTTTTAGGCTACATCTTTTTGGTGTTTTCATATTTCAAATCTGTTTTGCCAAAATATTATACTACTTGATATAAGTTCTCAATCTTGTAAATTAAAGTTAAATTTAAACACTATAAACTGTCCCTCTTTTAGGTCAAAGGTCAAATTTAAGGAGATTTACATTTTTTTAAAACAAAATACCCAAATAATATATATTTGTGGAAGCATTTCGTTAAAACTTGTTGACAATATTTTCTTGATTCTAAAATATAACATTCTGGACTTATTTTCTGAAATTAACCCGTGGGGTACTCCTGATGTCAAACTGACTCTTTGTGAAAATGTATAAATATTTTTTTTCATCAGGATTTTTTTAAATAAAACAGATTTAATGCATTCATAAAATTCCTCAAATTTATTCCTTATTTTATGAAAATATGTAGATTAATTAGTTTTTATATTTAATACAGTATAAACGAATTTGTATGTTGTGGGCTTATATTCAAAAAGTGCTATCTGCATCAATAATTATTTTAAAGAGAGCGTGTAAAAAGAATTTATTAATAAGATCTGAAAGTATTTGTCGATCGATATGCTGCAACATGTATTAAGAAATAGTCGTACTAATCATATATGATATCAAAATTAGTATTATATTTGGCAGTTATATCAGAGAACAGTTTGAAATCAAAAGCTAATATTGCTGTCAAATGTAGATACCACTTTTTGAATATAAGCCCTCTATATACCTTTATATGAATATAATAATTCTGGAAAAAAAAATTAAAACTAAAACATATTTTGGGTACCCCACGGGTTAATTTCAGAAAATAAGTACAGAATATTATTTTTTAGAATTATTGAAATATTATCAATAAGTTTTATCGAAATCTTTCCACAAATATATATAATTTCGATATTTTGTTTTAAAAAAATGTAAATATTCTTAAATTTAACTTTTGACCTTAAAGAGGGACAATTTATAGTATTTCGATTTAACCTTAATTTATAAGATTGAGAACTTATATCCAGTAGTATAATATTTTGACAAAAGATATGTGATATATGTAGCCTAAAAGTTTAAAAAGTATGAAAAATCGAATTTTTCTTCTAATCCGCTGAAATAAAAATGCTTCCCACGTCAAATTAAGAACAGGATACCTACAATAGTTGACATTTTTAATCAAATATATTTTATTAATAAGACCCTAAAGTCCAATCGTTGATTTCGGAAAATTTCTCGAACAAAATTTTTGAAATAGTGGTAAAAAATACGTACCATTTTGACATTAATTTAGAACGCCATAACAATAGACGAGACACAAACCACTTTACATAGGATCATTTTGGGATCAGGAGAATGCAAAAATTTGTTGTTGTAAATTATTTCAATGTCTTTAAAATTGTGAGTTCGATTTTCTTAATCAAGTGGTCTGCGGTGCATTTATTGCTACTGGAGAACTTGATATAACTTGGCTGTTTTTCAACCGATAATATATTTTGTTGTTTAATTTACACTAGATTATAGTTTATGAATTAATTTGATTGAAACGCAATTACTAATATGAAAATTTTTATGAGAAATGATTTTTTTTTATAATTTTTACATATAAATGCATATTTGAACTTTGAACGCAATGTGCGTCCAGAAAGCATTGTCCAATTTGGCTCAAATTCGCGCACTAAAGTTTTGGATCTAGTGTCACAATAATCCGACCCGCACGTCTTGAAGTTCCAAAAAAAAAATGGCTGTCACCCTAATGTATGTATATATATAGTTTCAGTACTTAACGCGAAATTATTTAAAAAACAAAATTGGCAAACTCAGAATTTTGTAAAATTTTCCAGCGTATTGTCAACCAAAATATATAATTTGTTAATTTACCGTTATTGTTTGGTCGCGAATCTTAAAAGATAAAAATTCTACTATATTTTAAAATAAACATTTAACGAAAATAAATACAACTCGTGCAAAGAAAAATAACGAATTATTATTTTGTCATTATCTTAGATGTAATAGATTAGCAGGTATAACAACCCTGTTTTTAAAACTAATGTCAACTAAGTGTCAACTTTAACAACAGCTGTTCACATTTAATTTACATTTTTCTTTTGAACAGGGCAGGTGTGTTAACAAATAGAATTTTTTTTTAATTTTTAACTAATTTTTCTTTTAGAAAATAATTAAAAATGTCTTCGGAAACCGGCGGTGTTAAACCCATGCGTATTGCTGGTCGCATGGTTAGCGAACGTGAGCGTTTAATTGGCATGAGCAGTGAGGAACGGGCCTGGCGCAAACAATGGTTAAAAGATTTAGAGCTTCACCACGGACCCAAGACAGTACCAGCTTTAGAAAAAGAATTAACCAATCCAATTAGGCGTTTCTATAGAGCTCCCTTGGATAACTTATATAAAGCTTTAACGCCTGTAATTGTGAGTATTTTAACAAATCAGAGGGGACTGAAATGGAAAAAGTTTGAGATCAAACATTATGTAATCGTTAAGATTTTTATAATGTTTAATACTTTTAATTAGATTTTAATGTTGGTTTAATTTTTTTTTCCATAGGGTCACGAACGTGCTTGGAGTGTACGTTTCTGGACTGGCAAAATTGCTATGTTTACAACTTTCGTTTATGCTACCGCCTACTATTTCAAATACAATCAAAATGTAAGTAAAATTTATTTTGCCGAAACTATGTCATAGTAGTTTAGAGCAATTTTCTTAGATTATTGCCAAAGAAGATTAATTTTTTTAACGATTAAACAGATGCATCATACTATTTTAAAATTAATTAGGTATAATAATTTAAAGGAAAGTTTAAGTTGTGCTTAACGAAATTCTTGAGATAGAAAATTAATAATTTACCAATCGGCTTTTAGCAATAAAGCCAACAAATATTCATATTTAGAACCGGAATTTTTTTTTTATTAAATCGATTTTCTGCTACTATTGAAATTTTGGCGTTTGCTTTAAATCCTTTTAAAGAGAGTTATTTTAGAATTAATGAATATTCGGATTATTCATTTTCAAAAGAATGGAAAATTCAAAAAATAGAACTGTAGCAAATTAGAATAAAATCTATAAATAGTATTGATATATATTTCAAATATTCATCATTTTTATTGTTTTATATATTTTTAATCATAAATACGATAGTTTTTCGATATGTGTCAAACAGAAACCAAACTACACCATATTTTTATACCCTATAGTAATGACTTTGTGCTGCTGTTTGTAACTACCAAAAATATTTGACCTAGACCCATCTTTTATTATACCGATCGAATTAGAATCACTATCTGATTCGATTTAACGATGTCCGTCCGTCCGTCCGTCCGTCTGTGTGTCCATGTAAACCTTGTAATCTAACTGCAGGTCGCAAATATGAATATATTTTGATGAAATTTGGTATATAAGCTTCTATCGGCTTTTATAGGATGAACGCTATTGAAATTGGTAAGAATCGGTCCATGTTCAGACCTAGCCCCCATACAAATGACCCCTATGAAATCGACATAAATTGCCATAAGATCCAAATTGTCATATAGTCAAATTGGGTTTATATGCGTTTATTACATCCATTAATGAGTAGTCCAAAAATGATCCCTATGGGACAACTCTTAGTCATAGGCCCCATATAGAGCTGCTTCCCGATCTTCACTTAAATCTATCAAAAAAACAAAAATATTGCACAGATTTTTCTCAAATTTGGTTTGTATATATTTTTCAACATATAAGTGTTTTTACCAAATATGGTCAGGATCGGTCCATTTTTCGACAAGAGACTTTACTAAACATGGCCAGGATCGGTCCATTTTTGGGCCTAGTACCCATATAGATGTAGCATCCGATTTGAACTTTTTCTTATCTGCAGCCAAAATAATAAAAATCCCACTCAAATTTGGTTTATGCTTATTTTCTATATCCAGTTAGTTGGGTCTAAGAGATAGGGTCTCTAAACGCATGGTATAGGGTATCTTATAGTCGGTCTAGACCGACTATAATTTTCTTACTTGTTAATGATTTAGTAGTGGTGTTTTTTTATGTCCAAAAAGGCATGTAGGGTAATGAAATGATGTTCGTTGGTAAGCGCATAACTCGGGAACGGCTGGACCGATTTGGCAAATTTTTTTTTTAAATGTTTCTTATGGCCCGAACTTTCTACGGAAAGAAAATTTAAAGAAGCTCGCCGAAAAGTTAGATAATTTTCAAAAAACTTAATTTCTTAAAATTTAAGAAGTTTTAAGTAGTTTTCGATTTTCCGGAAACTTTCAAAATTTTCTTTCAATAAAAACCTTGCTCTGGCTAATACGAACATTTTAGTAAAAAAAATATCCAAATCGGTCCAGCCCTTCGCATGGAAACCCGGTTCCGGGCTACCCAGATGTATTTTCCACTGATGCATTAGGTCGCATTTACACGGTCCATCCAAGCAACGATGAGTGCTTTCATTTGCGTTTGCTTTTAGTCAACGTTCGTGGCCCAACATCATTCCAACAACTACGCACTGTCAATGGCGAATTGTGTGGCACATATAGAGAAGCCTATCAACGTTTGCAACTGCTAGAAAATGACCTTCATTGGGATTACACCCTTGGTGATGCAGTGATTTCATCAAATGCTCATCAAATACGAACATTGTTTGCGATAATTATCTCAATATGCTCCCCGTCGAATCCGACTGATTTGTGGACCAAATACAAAGATGATATGTCTGATGATATTTTGCATCTGGTGCGTACAAGAACATCAAATCCAGAATTGCAAATGAGCGAGGAAATTCACAACGAGGCATTAATATTAATTGAGGACATGTGCGTAATGACATGGAATAAGTTATTATATCAATTACGCGTGACACCACCCAATCGTCCGATGCACAATGCATTTAATCAAGAGTTGAGCCGTGAAAAACAATATGATCGCGATGCATTAAGAGAATCAGTTCGAACAAATATTCCGCTCTTGAATCGGGAACAAAAAAAGCGTACGACACTCATTAAAGTTGTGACCGATGGAACTGGAGGGATTTTCTTCTTGGACGCTCCTGGTGGAACTGGCAAAACATTTTTGATCACATTGATTTTGGCCACGATTCGATCGCAAAATGAAATTGCACTTGCACTTGCTTCATCAGGAATTGCAGCTACGTTGTTGGAAGGTGGTCGAACAGCTCATTCAGCCCTGAAGTTGCCGTTGAATATGCAAACCAATGAAACTCCAACGTGCAACCTTTCCAAGAACTGTGCCATGGCCAAAGTTTTGCAGCAATGCAAATTGATCGTATGGGATGAATGTACAATGGCGCATAAAAAATCTTTAGAGGCATTAAACCGAACAATGCAAGATCTACGAGACAACCAAAATCGAATGGGTGGTGCAATGATTCTTTTGGCTGGTGATTTTCGCCAAACATTGCCAGTGATTCCCCGGTCAACGCCAGCGGATGAACTTAATGCTTGCTTGAAGTCATCCGATTTGTGGAAACACGTCAAGACACTAAAATTGAGCAAGAACATGCGTGTCGAATTGCAGAACGACCAATCAGGAAGAGTTTTTTCAAAACAATTGCTGGATATTGGCAATGGAAAAACCCCCGTTGATGTTTTAAATGGCTGCATTACATTTCCCATTGATTTTTGCCAGTTCACCGAATCAAAGGCCGAACTCATCCAAAAGGTGTTCCCAAACATTGCTCAAAATTACAAAAACCATAATTGGTTGAGCGAACGTGCAATATTAGCGGCAAAAAACATTGATGTTGACGAATTGAATTTTTTGAGTCAAAATCAAATTGCTGGCGATTTGATGACGTTTAAATCGGTTGATTCTATTGAAAAAGAAGATGATGCAATTAACTATCCAACTGAATTTTTAAACTCGCTGGAATTGCCTGGATTGCCGCCTCACAATCTTCAATTGAAATTAGGATCGGCAATCATAATGTTGCGAAATATTAACTTACCACGTCTTTGTAATGGAACCCGGCTTGCGGAGAAACTAATGAGCGACGTCATCGAAGCAACAATTCTCAAAGGTAAATACAAAGGAGAAGACGTCTTGATACCGCGCATTCCAATGATTCCGAACGACATGCCATTCGCATTCAAACGCATACAGTTCCCGGTGAGGCTTGCATTTGCAATGACAATAAATAAGTCACAGGGACAGTCATTGAGTGTGTGCGGAATTAACCTAGAAAATCCATGCTTCTCTCACGGTCAATTATACATAGCCTGTTCCCGTGTTGGAAAACCATCAGATTTGCATGTATACGCTCCAGACAAAAAAACCAAAAATTTCGTGTATTACTCAGCGTTGCAATAAACGAAGTGGTGATGCTACACCAAATCAATAAATTTTTGGCATCAAGTTGCCTGTTCTTATCTTGATGAATTCATCATAGGATCAGTCATTGAGTGTTTCCGTCACTAATCTTCAAAATCAATGCTTCCCTTACTGCAAATTATTCCTTGAATTATTATTCCAATAAAGTGTTCTTACCTTAAAATTAATAAAAAACATTGTATTCCTTATTAAGAATTTATTCCTAAGCAGAACAACGTTTGCCGGGTCAGCTAGTTTCAAATAAAAACAAGTAAGAAAATTATAGTCGGTCTAGACCGACTATAGGATACCCTATACCATGCGTTTAGAGACCCTACCCCATAGGCCCAACTAACTGGACATAGAAAATAAGCACAAACCAAATTTGAGTGGGATTTTTATAAATTTTTTTGTCTGCAGATATGAAAAAGTTCATATCGGATGCTATATCTATATGGGGACTAGGCCCAAAAATATAACGATCCTGACCATGTTTGGTAAAGTCTCTTATATTTTGCAAAAATATATACAAACAAAATTTGAGAAGAATCAGTGCAATATTTTTGTTTTTTGATAGATTTAAGTGAAGATCGGGAAGCAGCTCTATATGGGGTCTATGACTAAGACTTGTCCCATAGGGATCATTTTTGGACTACTGATTAGTGGATGTAATAAACACATACAAACCCAATTTGACTAAGATTCATATGATAATTTGGATCTTATGGCAATTTAAGTCGATTTCATAGGGGTCATTTGTATGGGGGCTAGGTCTGAATATGGACCGATTCTCACCAATTTCAATAGCGTTTATCCTATGGCCGATAAAAGCTTACGTTCCAAATTTCATCAAAATATATTCATATTTGCGACCTGCAGTTTGATTACAAGCTTTACATGGACACACAGACGGACGGACGGACGGACGGACATCGTTAAATCGAATCAGATAGTGATTCTGATTCGATCGGTATAATAAAAAATGGGTCTAGGTCAAATATTTTTGGTAGTTACAAACAACAGCACAAAGTCATTATACCCAAACCACATAGTGGTATAGGGTATAATAAAATTTTCTGTTACAAATTCAAATTAAATTGCAGAAATCTTCAATAATAATATAAACACAAAACAGAAATTCCATATTTTGGTTTATTACAACACGAAGGTCCATAATTCGTTAACTGTGATACAGTAAAATCATTCTTAGTATTTTATTTTGGAAAATAAAAAAATTTTCATCGAAAAATTTCGATGACCGAAATTTCAGTTAACCGAAATTTTATTTTTAGGCATTTTTTTTTTTTTGCTTTTTTTCCTTTCGCAAGAGAAACTAATAAAATTCAATGAACTGATGTATAAAAAAAAATAGTTTTCTGGTACATTATTTGAAACTAAATAAACGAGAATCTTAAAATATAATGAAATAAAGCGAAATTCTCGTAAAATTTATAGCTTTAAGGAAGCATTCAATTATACGGAATGTATGGGGATGTGAGCATTCCGGTTAACAGGGTTTTTACTGTAGTAGTTTTTGTTTTCTTCTTTTTAGCAGTAATTGGCAATTTTAATAAATATTTTCATAAATGGAACATAAAACCATAGTTTTTTGTTTACAAAATTATAGAATTTTTATAAAATACAAGTGAGAAGGTCTAGACCGACGATGCTCTATGTCATGTGTGTAGAGAAAAGGTCTTGAGTCCAACTAATGGGATATAGAAAATAAGCATAAATCGAATTTGAGTGTCATTTTTATTAATTTTGTTTGCCTGTAGATATGAAGTTCATATCGGATGTTGTATTTATATGGGTACTAGGTCGAAAAATGGGCCGATCCTGACCATATTTGGGAAGGTCACTTATTTTTTGTAAAAACTTATACAAACCAAATTTGAGAAAAATCTGTGGAATATTTTTGTTGTTTGATCGATTTAAGAGAAGATCGGGAGTCAGCGTCATATGGGGGGTGAGAATTGTCCTATTGGGTGATTTTTGGACTACTGATAAATGGACATAATAAACGTACACAAACCCGATTTGACCCAGATCTATATGATAATTTGTATCTTATGGCAATTAAGTCGATTTCATAGGGGACATTTGTATTGTATAGCGACTAAGTCTTAATATGCACCGATTTTCACCAATTTCAATAGCTTCATCCTATATTTTTGTTGTTTAATCGATTTAAGAGAAGATCGGGAATCAGCGTCATATGGGGCTAAGAATTGTCCTATTGGGTGATTTTTGGACTACTGATAAATGGACATAATAAACATACACAAACCCGATTTGACCCAGATCTATATGATAATTTGTATCTTATGGCAATTAAGTCGATTTCATAGGGGACATTTGTATTGTATAGCGACTAAGTCTTAATATGCACCGATTTTCACCAATTTCAGTAGGTTCATCCTATAGATGAAGGCTTATACACATTTGCGACCTGTAGTTTGATCACAAGGTTTACATGGATACACAGACGGTTGGACTGGCGGACATCGCTAGTGTTTGGTGTGTTCTATATCGAAAGGTACAAATTTGTTAACAAAAAAACTTAATTTAAAAAAAAAATAAAAAGTATTTTCTTAAAGATGAGAAAACAATGGAAACTTTTAAGTTTCTGTACCAGAGCTGATTGAAACACTAAAAAGAAGATGTTATGAAAGAAAATGTATAAAATATATTTATAGTTTCTGATCTTTTCTGTCAAATGTTTCCTAAACACAACTGTTTCTTAAGTATAATTGTATTCTTCAATGTTTTAATCATTTAATAAATATTTGTAAAATAATGGCAAGAATTAAGTTTTCTGAAGAGTTAAAAATCAGAAAAATAGATGATTTTACTGCTGGTCTTAAGCAATAGAAAATTTGTGAAAAATATTCTATGAATAAATCCATTATTTTAAAGCTCAAGCCCCGTAAAACGAGTCAAAGACAGGATAATTTAATAGCAAGTGGGTTTAAGAAATATAAAAAAATGAGACCTAGTCAATGCGACTCAGTCAAGTTTGTTCATTGTGTCAAATTTTTTCGGGGACATATGCAGAGAAAGGGTGAGGCAAACGATGAAATGATAGATTGCATCATGAGCCAGAAACTACAGGAACTGGAGAGCTGTGAATTAATATATACGGATGGATCAGTCGATAAAAATAGTACGGGTTACGCTTTATGGCACTCGGGGAGTGATACGAAAGGCATTTTCAAAATGGAAACAAAAATTTCATCAATGTCAGCGGAACTGGCTGTTATTGAGATGGCAATACTTTTTGCGAAGGACAATGATTTTGATAGAGAGGCCATACACACGGATAGCAGGTCGGGATGCTTCGCATTGGCGAAAAGGATGAGCGATAACCCAAGGGTGAGTAGAATCATTAACCGGTGAATGAAGCAGCCCTTTCAGGAGATCAGGCTGCACTTCATACCGGGTCATACGAATATCTTAGGCAATGTAGAAGCAGACAAAGCGGCCAGAGAGGCGCAGATCAACGGAGTTGTAAAAGAGGATGTATTGAGTGTTGACGATGCCATAGCTATCACTGAGGAGAAACTGTGGGCGGAATGGAACGGAAAGGAAGAAAAATAATGCAGAAATTTTCCCCAATGTAATTAGAAACAATGCGTGGTTCGCAAACTGCCAAAATTGTAAACCTAACGATTTGAAAACGATCAATAGACCTATGAGCACTCATTCCTTTGGGAAGGCCACACTAGCCAGAATGGGGGTTTTAGACTCCGATTTGTGTGACAAATGTATGGAAACTGAGAATGATTCGCATGTTTGAATGTAGTCGTTTTGAAAGCATTAGACCAAGATATCCTCTAAATTACAAACACGCATCTCTGGTTGATTTTTTAAAAAATGAATAATCTGAAAGTTACTGGTTTTTGACTGAATTTCTAAAAGAAATTAAATTCTTTTTTTAACGCGTCAAAACACGTAAATTGGTGTTGGCGTTATAGTTTCGAAAAAACTGGCCAAGTAATTCTTCATCGGGGCCGGTGGCGGCTCTTTGAATTAACAACAGAATCAAAAAAAACCCCGACCTATAGAGGTCATTAATAATCTGAAACTAAAAATATGTCCTCGAACTGTTTCCCGGTGAACAATGGAGGCTAGTCTTGGTTGTAATCGTCCCGTGAAGAAACCAGTGATATCAGAGAAAAAACCTCTGGCTCGCATAGATTTTGCTAAAGAACGCATGAACTGGTAGATGAATCCAAGTTTATTTTAAGAGGCCATGGAAAAAGGGAAAAATATTATTTCCATAATATAAAATAAAACTGTTAAAATTGGCGCGGGCAATATTAAGGTATAGGGTTGCTTTTCTAGCCAAGGAAGGGGCTGCCAATTCATGTTGTAGAAGATACTCTAACTGAAATTGGATACAGACAAATGATTCGACGAAAATATGCCCCTGATCTGATTGTTAGAAAATCTATGGGAAATTGTAGATCGAAAAATACGGACACGAAATTACACAAACAAGACAGATCTCATAGAGGCAGTTAATTCGGTTTTTTTCTGGAAAAAATTAGAATGTTCGGCAGAGCCAAAAAACGTTATAATCAGCCCAATTTTAAACAAAAATTCCGCATGAAATTTCTCACTTCTCCCTTTTCCCGTATTATGAATAAAAATTCCTTCGGAAAAAAATTCGATGGGAAAAAAGTAGTTATTCTCAATGCACTTGAATTTGGTTTTTTCCTCAAAAAATTTCCCTTGCAAAACAGACGGGAGTTTATATAAAAATGTAAGAAGTATTTTGATAAAACAAAATTTAATAAAAAAAATTAATATTTCATTAATCTTGTAGGCTGAAGACCACAAATAAAGCCAAACTTCAACTTTTGTTAACTTTAATGAGAGCTAATTCAGGCATTGATTGTGTTTTCCATAGATTCAGCCCGCAATTGACTTCTAGCAATCCTTTAGCCATTTCGTTGTTGTTGTTCTACAACACCAATTTCCTCCACGAGTGCTCGCATCATAGCTATGCTATTAATTTTTTATTTAATTTTTCTTTAACATAAATTTATTTTCGTTTGCACACACAAAAAAAATAGAAAATTAATTGTCAATAAGCAAAACAACTGGCTTCGAAATTCGATGATGCCACCTATTAATTTTTTTGTTCACGCGGAATTTATAATTGGAGGATTTTTTTCTAGAGAAAATTATTTTCCGTGGGAAAGAAATTCCTTGAAAATATTCGTAATTGGGCTGAATATAACCTTTTTTTTTTAATTATTTGTTCGATGTAAAGTTTTTAGAACTTTTTATTTAACAGTCCTGTATATATGAGTAATGAGTAATGAGTAATAAATTTTGAGTCAAAAATCTTAAGATGAAGAGATCCTACAGGACGAAAAAGCAATATGTAAATTACACTTAAGAGTGTGTGCAGATAAACTTATGTCGTTTTCTTGCAAAAAAAAAAAAAAAAGTTACCAATGCAACCACACATGTTGATAGAAATAACTCCATAAGTGCTTATAACTGAAAAATAATCAAAAATTATTTTGCATTTTTTCATTAATAACAACACATGTTCGTAATACGAACTTCGTATGTGCCGTTTTCTGAGAAAATAACGTAGATTGACATACGTCGTTTATTTAAAAAATAAATCAGAAATGGTCAATATTTTTAAACAAATTTTTAACACATGTAAAATGTCTGAAAAATAACGTCTAATCTAACAAAAAATTAATATATTTGACATCGTTAAGTCAAAACTAACAAAAATTGACATACGCGGTTGTTCCAGTAAACCACAGAATTCAGAGTGGCAAAATATTTCAGTGTATATCATCAACAATTTAATTGATTCCAAGCCTGGCATTGTGAAGCAGTAATAACAAGTAAGAAAATTATAGTCGGTCTAGACCGACCATATGTTACCCTATACCATGGTTTAGAGACCCTATCTCTTCGGTCCAACTAAGTGGATATAGAAAATAAGCATAAAGCAAATTTGAATGGCATTGTTATTAATTTTTTTGGCTGCAGACATGAAAAAGTTCATATCGGATGCAATATTTATATGAGGCCTAGGTCGAAAAATGTACCGATCCTGACCATGTTTAGTAAATCACTTATATTTTGAAAAAATATATATAAACCAAAATTGAGAAAAATCTGTGCAATATTTTTGTTTTTTGATAGATTTAAGTGAAAATCGGGAAGCGGCGTTATATGGGGGCTATGGCAAAGAATTGCCACATGGGATTTATTTTTGGACAATTGATAAATGGATGTAATAAACACACACAAACCGAAGTTGACCGAGATCTATATGATAATTTGGATCTTATGGAAATTTAAGTCGATTTCATAGGGGTCATTTGTATGGGGACTAGGTCTGAACATGGACCGAATATCACCAATTTTAATAGCGTTCATCCTATGGCCGATAAGAGCCTACATACTTAATTTCATTAAAATATATTCATATTTGCGACCTGTAGTTTGCTTACAAGGCTTACATGGACACTAGGGTGGCCCTTAATAAAAAAAAGTGTTCAAACTGTCGGTCTCACCCCCTTGAAATACGCGAATAGCAAAAAAACTGAGAAATAAAAAGTTTTGGGCCAATCAAAAAACGTTTAGTCGTGGCGCACAGCGATTGAAAATTTCAAGTGTGTTTATATGGGGAAAATATGACTTTTCAGATTTTACGAAAATTTCGTTCTATACTTTCATTTTTCCGACAAGCTGTTAAATAATTCAGGATAAGTATTAAATTATCCCTTCAAAAGGCTATAAAACTTCAAAATCGAATAAAACCTCGCCCAGAAATAGCAAATGCCCCAGACCACTTTTGTGCCAAAAAGAACTAGGTCATGAAATTTGATGGCATTTTTTTCTACTTTGAGAAATTGATTAAAGCCATCATTCTTTTTTGGTCTCTATACTTATAAGTACTCAGATATGAAGTATTGTTTTATTACCACGTTGTTAATCTATTGCGCATTGAGACCGAAAATTGGAAATTTTTTGATAAATTTTTTAAACTCCTTTTTCAAGTTTGAAAAAATTTCTTAAACAAAATTTAAAAAACTGAATCTATCACTTTAAGGTTTTATTAAATATATGTTGCAGATTAACTGTGTGAATTTTTAAGTAAATCCCTCTGCCACAATTTTTTTTACAAGATTTTATTTTCGCGGATTTCGACAAAAATTGGATTTTTGTGAAATATTCTGTAAAAGTACTCTTTCTAAATACTTTGTATCAAAAATTCATCACTTTTCTACTTTTAAATGTTATATTTTATCTTAATAGCCTAGGGTTTCGGAAAAAAATAATATGACTCCATTAACCCTTTTGGAATTGGGGTCACATATGACCCCAAGCTAATAAAAGGCAATTTATTCAAAAAATTCAAATATTTTGTAAGTGCTGTCCAATTTTTAGATGCGACACTTAAAATCTAATAACCAAATGTGTAGAAGTTTCGTTCCAAAAATTTGGAATAAATCCAAGAACATTAACCCATTATATGCCAAGGCCAGCTTTGGATTTTAAGATATTTTAAAATAAAAATGACCTAAAACGAGTTTTTCTATTAAACTCGATGATCCACTATTTGGAATTTAAGAAAAATAATTCAGCTAATTTTTATTTATTTAACCCTTCAGTGCTCCTGAGATCAAAATTATCCATTGTGATATATCTCTGGTGCATCACATATGTCTAAAAAATAGGACGTTTTTTTAAATTCACTTTGATTTAATTTTGTAATTTATTCAATTAAGAGTAGTATTAATTTAATATTACCTTTTATATATATTATTATATTTGAAATTTACTTTTATTTAATAAACTATTTAAAACTGGGAAATAAAATTGTAGAAGTTTCAAAACATGTAGGTGACATTGAAGATAATATAAAGCAACCAATTATAAAAAATCAAAAAATGTCAACCATTATAAGTAATGGCATCTTCACCGATTGACCTGAATTTTTTTTTTTTGCGTTTTTATCAATATCCACCAAATTGGTGGGTGAGACAGCAATAAATTCAACTATTACTTTATTACATAAAGTAATTTTATAACAAAATTGGTTAAAAGTTGTTTTAATATATATTCGCGAGCAATAAGCAGATAATTGCACCAAAGATATATCACAATGGATTATTTTGAGCCCAGGAGCACTGAATGGTTAAATAAATAAAAATTAACCGAATTATTTTTCTTAAATTCTAAATAGTGTTATCAACGAGTTTAATAGAAAAACTCTTTTTAGGTCATTTTTATTTAAAAATATCTTAAAATCCAAAGCTTGCCTTGGCAAATAATGGGTTAACGTTCTCAGATTTATCCCAAATTTTTGGAATGAAACTTCTGCACATTTGGTTATTATATTTTAAGTGTCGCATCTAAAAATTGGACAGCACTTACAAAATATTTGAATTTTTTGCATAAATTGTCTTTTATTAGTTTGGGGTCATATGTGACCCCAATTCCAAAAGGGTTAATGGAGTCATATTATTTTTTTCCGAAACCCTAGGCTATTAAGATAAAATATAACATTTAAAAGTAGAAAAGTGATGAATTTTTGATACAAAGTATTTAGAGAGAGTACATTTACAGAATATTTCACAAAAATCCAATTTTTCTCAAAATCCGCAAAAAATAAAATCTTGTAAAAAAAATTGTGGCAGAGGGATTTACTTAAAAATTCACACAGTTAATCTGCAACATATATTTAATAAAACCTTAAAGTGATAGATTCAGTTTTTTAAATTTTGTTTAAGAAAATTTTTTCAAACTTGAAAAAGGAGTTTTAAAAATGTTATCAAAAAATTTACAATTTTCGGTCTCAATGCGCAATAGGTTAACAACGTGGTAATAAAACAATACTTCATATCTGACTACTTATAAGTATAGAGACCAAAAAAGAATGATGGCTTTAATCAATGACCTAGTTTTTTTTGGCACAAAAGTGGTCTGGGGCATTTTCTATTTCTTGGCGAGGTTTTATTCGATTTTGAAGTTTTATAGCCTTTTGAAGGGATAATTTAATACTTATCCTGTATTATATAACAGCTTGTCGGAAAAATTAAACTATAGAACGAAATTTTCGTAAAATCTGCAAAAAGTCAAATTTTCCCCATATAAACACACTTGAAATTTTCAATCGCTTTGCGCCACGACTAAACGTTTTTTGATTGGCCCAAAACTTTGTATTTCTCAGTTTTTTTTGCTATTCGCATATTTCTAGGTGGTGAGACCGACAGTTTGAACACTTTTTTCCCTCCATATAACGAAGGGCCACCCTAATGGACACAGACAGACGGACGGACATCACTAAATCGACTCAGAAAGTGATTCTAAGCCGATCAGTATAATAAAAAATGGGTCTAGGTGAAATATTTTTGTTAGTTACAAACAGCAGCACAAAGTCATTATACCCAAACCACATACTGGTATAGGGTATAAAAATTATGGATACCCAACAAAATATTGAAACATAAAATGGAAAGTTTTCAATTATTGTACAGTAATAAAGGTTTCCAATGTTGTGTCAACAGCATAAATAATAAATAAATACTTTTCAGTTCTGTTCCATTTTTCTGAAGTTAAGCTATTTTATGTTAATATTTTTTTCTTTTTTAAATAAATAAAACATAAAAAATGTTAAATTAATAAGAGTTTTTAATTTTATGATGCAATTTTTTAGTATTGACCGTTCACGTCGTCAAAAATATATATTGTTAAAAGTTTCCATTGTATTGTCTTTCATTGGCCGACAGTGTAGTTTTTAAAATACTCGAATGATTAAAATGAATTTTATTCATTATACCCACATAGTGGTATAGGGTATAATGACTTTGTGCTGCTGTTTGTAACAACCAAAAATATTTGACCTACACCCATCTTTAATTATACCGATCGAATCAGAATCACCATCTGATTCGATTTAACGATGTCCGTCCGTCCGTCTGTGTGTCCATGTAAAGCTTGTAATCAAACTGCAGGTCGCAAATATGAATATATTGTGATGAAATTTGGTATTTAATCTTATATCGGCCATGGGATGAACGCTATTGAAATTGGCGAGAATCGGTCCATGTTCAGACCTAGCCCCCATACAAATGACCCTTATGAAATCAACATATATTGCCATAAGATCCAAATTATCATACAAATCTTAGTCAAATTGGGTTTGTATGTATATATTACATCCATTAATCAGTAATCCAAAAATGATCCCTATTGGACAACTCTTAGTCATAGGCCCCATATAGAGCTGCCTCCCGATCTTCACTTAAATCTATCAAAAAACAAAATATTGCACTGATTCTTCTCAAATTTTGCTTGTATATACTTTTGCAAAATACAAGGGACTTTACCAAACATGGTCAGAGTCGGTCCATTTTTGGGCCTAGTCCCCATATAGATATAGCATCCGATATGAACTTTGTTTATATCTGCAGCCGAAAAAAATAATAAAAATCCCACTCGAATTTGGTTTATGCTTATTTACTAATATCCAGTTAGTTGGGCAAGGGAGATAGGGTCTCTAAACGCATGGTATAGGGTATCGTATAGTCGGTCTAGACCGACTATAATTTTCTTACTTGTTTTATTTCAAGTGAATTGCTTCAGTTATAATACTATTTTTACCACTACCACTACTTAGTCAGGGGGTATAGTGATTTCTTTCTAATGTTTGTAACTAACAAAAATATTTGACCTAGACTCATCTTTTATTATACCGATCGACTCAGAATCACTTTCTGAGTCAATTAGCGATGTTTGTCCGTCCGATCTTGTAAGCACCTACAGGTCGCAAATATGATTTTATTTTGATTAAATTTTATACATATATATGATTCTATCGGCGATAGCATGAATGCTATTGATATTGGTGAAAATCGGTTCATGTTCAGATCTAGTCCCCATACAAATGACACCTATGAGATCGACTTAATTTGCCATAATATCCAAATCATCATAAAGGTATCTGTCAAATTGGGTTTGTGTGTGTTTATTGCATCCATTTATCAGTAGTCCAAAAATAAACCCTATAGAACAATTCTTAGACATAGCCCCCGTATAAAGCTGCTTCCCGATTTTCACCTTAATCTATTAAAAAAAAAAACACAAAAATATTGCACAAATTTTTCTCCAATTTGGTTTGTATATGTTTTTTGAAAAAATAAGTAGCCTTACCAAATATGGTCAGTATCGGTTCATTTTTCAAACTAGTCCCCATATAAATATAGCATCCGAAATGAACTTTTTCATATTCGAAGGCAAACAAATTAATAACAATGCCACTCACATTTGGTTTAGGCTTACGGGCATGATATGGTATTAGATGATCGACGAATAAAAGTGCGTGAAATAGCTAATATCATGGTCATCTCAAATGATCGAGTCCATTTAGTTTTGCCTGAAGAACTACAGATGAAAAAGCTTTCTGCAAGATGGGTGCCGCATTTGTTAACAGTGGACCAAAACGCATAAGAATGAAAATTTCTCAAGCTTGTTTGGATCGTTTTAGGAAAAATGTAATGGATTTTAAGCGTCGTTTCATAACTGTTGATGAGACATGGATCCACCACTATACTCCAGAGACAAAAGAACAATCCAAACGATGGGTTTAAGCTGGAGGAAGAGCCCCAAAAAAAGGCAAAAATAATTCAATCGGCTGGTAAGGTTATGGCAACGGTTTTTTGGGACTTCAAAGGTAGTTTATTGAGCGACTATCTGCAAAAGGGTAAAACAATAAATTCAGAGTACTATTGAAAATTCGAGAAAAACGATCTTGCTTACAAAAAAAAAAAAATTTTCATCAAGAGTGTTTTAACAATGGGTAAAACCAACGAATTAAAGTACGAGTTTCCTGACCACCCACCTTATTCTCCTGACTTTGCTCTCAGTGACTTTTACCTGTTCCAAATCTAAAAAAATTCCTTGCTGGCAAGCGTTTTACCTCAAATGAAGCTCAATTACAGCTGTAAACCACTATTTTGAAGACCTTGAGGAAAACTATTTTAATAAAGGGATAGAATTGCTAGATAAGTGTTGGACTAAGTGTATTGAAGTTTAAGATTATATTGAAAATTAAAAATATTTTTGAAAACCTAACTATTGTCTTTCATTGCTAGGCTAAGAACTTTCCGAACCGCCCCTGTATTTTCTAGGCCGACTATAATTTTGGGAAAGATTTTGTGAAGTTTGTTTTTTTCCAAGATAATAAATTTAAATCCCAAAAAATAACTTGAATTTACTAAAATTTTTCGAAATGTTTATTGATATATTTTGTAAATAGTATCAAAAACTATGCATTGTCTCAAAAGAAATGTTCGAAATGCATAATAAATTTCAAAATAATATACATAATGTTCCAAACAACAACATTGATATTAAAAAAAAAAAACTAATAATTCAAAAAAAATTTAAACATAATTCAATTGTCCTTTGTGTTTAATTTTAGGATTGGACACGTAAAGGTGGCTGGCGAGTAATTTCTGCCCGCAAAGTTTGCAATCCCGGTGATGAGGGTTTCCCCAAAGGTTCCGACAGATCTTTACCTGGAGATTATGCTGCTCGTGGTTTCAAACAATCTCCCATATAAACATCAATTTTGAAATGTGCTTTTATTTAATAGCAAAAGTAAAAAATTTTATTAATTCCTAAGTTAATGCAAATAAAAATATATAGAAAATACACCGAGAATTAAGAAAAATTAAATATAAATGCTAATTGTTTTTCACATTGAATTGAAATATCTCCACCATTTAATATTTTTTTCTTTTTTTGTATGGCAATGAACACAAATTACTGATACTCTCTTCTTGGCGTTTGCCAACTACATACTTTTTCAATATATTTCTGCTGATCTTAGCTTACAAAAACTCTCCAATATTTTTATTATATTGTTGCAGTTGTTGTTGTTGTTGTTGTTGTTGTTTTTTCGTTTACTCCATTTCTGGGTAATTATTACATTATATTTATTTTTTGCATAGATTTGCATTATATTGCGGCTTTAGGTAATCTTTTATTTTGTTGTTTATTGTTAAATTGTTGGTGGTTTTCGTTGGTTTTCTGGTTAGGAAGCGTTTTTTTTTTAATGTTTGTGAAAATAAGTGACAACATTAAAAGACAAGGAATAACTTTAACTTTGTTGATATGTTTATACTCGTACATAAATCATTGGTAAGTTAAATGTGATAAAAAAAAATTTTATGTAAACGTAGATGCCAAAAAAATAATTTGGTTGAATTATTTTATTGTCCAGTTTTGGTTGGAATAATTGTAGACCTAAGTAGGCTCGTTGTGAGAATGAAATTTTAGGCCAAAAATATACAGTGGAGAACGGTTATAACGAATTTGAAGGGACCGAGTAATTAGAGTTCGCTATATCTTACTTATTGGTATAACTTTACGTCACCTCTCCGAAATGAAAAAAAAAATGTAGTTTATTGAATGACTTTGCATTGAGTTGAATTCTATTACATTTTTTTTTTGGGGGGGGGGGCAAACGCCCCCTTTCGGGTGGACGGGGCTCCAAACTTTTTTTGCAAATTTCTCTAAAAGTACTTATCTCACCAAAACAATATCGTTGGATAGCTACACTTAATTGATAATTGAGCCATATTCAAGTATAGGTCTTACGAGGGATGTACATTAAAGCGACTTACAAAAAAGTGGAAAAAGTGCCCCCCTAAATATCTACCTTAGTTTATTCTGAGCTGGACCGTTTTTAAAAAATGCATATTTTTTAGTTTTTTGAAAATATTTTCATTTTTTTCCAGATCAACATATCCAATATGGGTATGACATGATAGGTTTTTTCAAGACGCGTTCAACGGTATATAGAGCATGTCCTAACTGTTGTGATATTCAATAAAATATGTAATTTTTGGTGGGTTTTGTATTAAGATGTGTCAATTAGTTACCGCTAAAAGCAAGTACGCCTCTAGCTTATGATTTTCCTTTTCTTTTGTTTGTTTACCCATTGTAGACTTTATATTTACAATGTCTTCAACTCACCAGCACAATTTCTCGCTTGTAAATGCATACCATATAAAAGATAATTTTTAAACATTTGTACGCATACTTTTTCTGATTAAATTTAAGGTAAAGTTGCGTTTTTATTTCGTATTATGATTTTCTAACAACTTAAAAATATAGAAAAATGCTTAAAATGTTACAAAACAATAGGAATTTTATAGAAAAATAAGGCTAAAGTCTAGTTTAGGCGCGATACCCCGTTCCTTTCCAAATTTTTACCACTCTTAAAACATTTTGCTGCGATTCTAGCACAACATTTTTTTTTTTTGCTGCGGATCTCATTTTCCGCCAAAGATTTGATTTTGATTTGTATATAACTTTGCCATTTAGTATCGGATTTGAGCAATATATACACCATTTGAAAGCTTACTTAAGTGCCAAAATTCACTATTATGAACCTATTTTGTATTTTTTGTTTAGAAATCCATTAATCCGTTATGAACCTATTTTTCATTTGTTTAAGTTTTTTTTTTTTTTTTTTTGAAAACATGGCATTATCTCATAAAATGGTCTATATAATGTTGGTTTTTACAACAACTGAATAACAGCTGGATCCACAAGCTTTATTTCGATGTATATTTTGACTTCTTAATCCTTTCAGAACCGGATACATTAAAAAATTTACCTACACTTTTAAGTTCTTTGGAAAAATATATGATTATTTCTAAATCGATAGAATATCAAATTTTTTTTAGGGAAATTAACTCATTGTTTATTATACAATTATTATCTTTTATGTTTTTTTTTTAAATCGCGCGAGATAATCAAATAATACGGTAACAAAAACCATAAAGGAGTATCCATACACATCTTTACAAAATAAAATTTGTATACTACATAATTTCGATTCAAAAAAATTCAACATTAACTTTTTAATGGGTTAATTTCCCTCAAAAATTATATAACACAGAAGATATTTGATATTCTACCAAACTAGAAATAACAATATATTTTTCAAAAGAAAAACTTAAAAATATAAGTAAAATCTCTAATATGTCCGGTTCTGAAAGTGTTAAGAGGTCAAGATATACATAAAAATAAAGCTTATGGTTCTGGCTTTTATTCAGTTTTTGTAAATGCACACATTATATAGGACATTTTATAAGATAATGTCATGTTTTCCAAAAAAAAAACCTACAACAAAAATATAAAATTATATATAGGTTCACAATGGGTTTAATGAATTAAAAATTTTGAGATATCAAATAAAAGCCACTGGCATAAGCCCAAATCCAATACTAAACAAAGTTATATACAAATCAATGTCGAAACCTTGGAGGTCCATATCTCGGGAAATATGGGCCGCCGCAAAAAAAAATATTTTTTTCTAAATCACCCCAAAAATCCCTAACCCCTCCAAGCAAATTTAAAGAATTTAAACTAGACTTGTGCCAAAAAAAACTGGGCTTTCAAAATTTTCCAAGAAAACCAATGCCGGAAAGGCAGAATTAGTTTGTGGAAAATCTGGCTTTAAAATCTACTACCAGAATTTATCAGGAATGCGTACAAAGTCCAAAATGGTTCATGATTTTTCTTCTCAATGTGAATATGATGTATGTAATTGTGTTGGTGGAAACATGGTTAAATGCTGAATTTTCTGATGCTGAATTTTTTTATCTTAATCTTTTTAATGTCTATCGGAAGGATAGAAATGAGATTCTCACCGGCTATTCTAGAGGTGGTGGAGTACTTGTTGCAGTCAAGCGTAAATATAAGTCATCCTCAATTGCCATCGATAATAAGGATGGTTTAATAGATCAACTGTTTGTATCAATCTATAACCCTACTTTTTATACCCTCCACTCCAGTGTGCAGAGGGTATATATAAGTTTGTCATTCCGTTTGTAATAATTAGAAAAAAAAAATTTGGACCCCATAATATATATATATATATTTATGATCCTTATAACAACCGGAGTTGATACAGCGATGTCCGTCTGTCCGTCTGTGGAAATCACGATGACGGCATCAATCGGGCAGCTAGGGTGCTCGTTGACATAAAAAATGATCCACTGACATCCTGAAAAGTTTGCTATTTAAAATCGTCCAAATCGGTCGATTAGGGCCCGAGATTTGAATGATGAACTAAAAAAAAGTCTTGAACAAATATAATTTTCTATGCTGTTCTTGTCACGATCACGCCCTCAATAGTGCAGCTACAGTGATCATTTTTAGTGAGAATGATTCACCAAGTTCGTGGGAAGATTTCTATTTCAAAAATCATTAAAATCGGTGGAACAGGTCCAGGGAAATCTCTGAAAAAGTAAAAAAAAAATGAAAAATATGATGTTTCTATATTGTTCTTGTTGTTATTCTAAATGTTGTGTTGTTATCACAGCTGGACTTGTTGTTTTTGTGGTCGTTGTGGTAATAATATAATAAAAACTAACCCTTTGTAAATTTTTTTTATTAACTCTGGTAGAAAAATTTAAAAGTTTCCATTGTTTTGGCATTACTCTAAAAATTTGTTAGATCATTTCTGTTATTACCACGAGCCTGCCTGCAAAATCTCAGATCGAATAGCTGACGGGAAATTGGTTAAAATCGATCCAAAATTTTTTCGACAAGCAGACACTACGAGTTAATATAAAGGGAGTAAAAATTCACCAACATCTAAAGCAAATAATGCTAAAATACCTAGTTGTTAATAAAAAAAACAATGTAAATTTAGCAAAAAAAAATTTGATGTATAAATTTATTTAAAGAGAAAAACACAAAAATAACGTTTGATGTTGTATTTTTTGTGTGTAATATTTACATATACATACATACACATATTAAATAATACAAATAATATACATATATTCTATATATGTATATCCATAATAACTGCATGTTAGAAATAAATCGGTATATTATTTTATATATATATATATATGTGTCCTTTATTTATTTAAATATCAATAGAAATACATTTCTGAAAACTACAAATACTTAAATAAAGTTCAGAGTGAACATAGGGCGTCAACGAATTCTCTCCATCTGATTCTATCTCTGGCAATTGTTTTTGTTTGGTTCCAGGATATACGAGCTAGTAGACATTCTTGTTTAAGGCATCGAATCCAATCTAGGGCTATTCTGGTATATTATTTTATTTACATAAAATTCTGCAATATTTTGTTGTGGGGAAAATACATTTATTTTGCATTAACAGATTGTCACTTCATTTTGCTCAGCGTGACTATGCCACAATAGATGGCGCCACAATTTTTGTTTGTTCTAATTAGCTTTGCAATAGTTATTTCTATTTTAACATGAATGTCAATATTTTCAACTAGATATCATACAGAACAATGTTAAGAGTATACACGGGCTGGTCTTTTATTTCATACGTTTTTCCATTATTCTTTTACAAATATGAACATAAGTTTGGCATATTAACTTTTTGTTG
Organism: Cordilura impudica; assembly: GCA_963682025.1. Lineage (NCBI taxonomy): Eukaryota > Metazoa > Arthropoda > Insecta > Diptera > Scathophagidae > Cordilura > Cordilura impudica. The sequence goes on along the minus strand of OY821518.1, from coordinate 237,406,480 downwards.
TTTTTACAAAATAGAGTTACCGAGTTCATCAATGAGTTTTTTTGCTTTCAAAACAGTTCTACATAGTTATATAGAATTATTATTCTGCTTTACCTACAAAATATCTGATTGCAATTACATCTAATTTTTAAAAAAAAATTATAATTACTAAAGCATTATTATTCACATAAATACAAAATTGCACTTTTTAAATTTTCCATTCAAATTTAAGAAAAAATCAATTCTAACAACTGGAATTAAAAATTTCCAATTATAAATTACAATTAATTGAATTTCAGAAAATCATATCAAAGCGTCGGAAATTATAATTTTAAATTTAGAAGACATCAATTGCATCTTTAATATATAAATTTTATTCGTTAAAATTGAAATTCCAAAAAAATAAAAAACACCAAATACCTGTGTTTACATTTAAAAAATTTTTACATTTAAAAAAAATATTGACATTCAGGAGAAATTAATAGTTTTTCAGTACCGCGATTCAGTAACTTCTTTTGACGATAGTCGAATCGTAAAAAAAGAAAATTTCAAAATTATCAGTAAAATTTTTAAACGATATTCGCTATTGTTAAAGTCAGCTGTTGTTGTTATCTAAAGGTGCTATTACATGATGTGTTTTTTACATATGTACTGTCAAATTTTCCCACAACAAAAGCTTACACATCCTGTGATACATATGAAACATTGTTTATGTGCAATACATGCGGAAAGCCACATGTACATTTTTCAATTAGAACAGGTTCTAATTCTGCATGACAAACATATGAAAACACAACACTGCTTGTGGCGAAAGAAAAACAGAGTAAATTATAAAGATTAATATTGAAAGAAAAATAAATTGTTTAATATTAATTAACAATTAAAAAATACATAACTTTTTTTTAACAATAAATTTTTGAATCAAATTAAATCAGCTGTTGTTTACATTTAGAGGTTATGTCATACGGAAGTACATACATATGCACGTGTGATAGCAAAAATTATGAATCGTATGTAAAAGACAATTTTGACAGACATGAGGAATTTCATATGGATAAAAAAAGTGACAGTACATATGTAGAAAACACATCGTGTAATAGCACCTTAAACGCCATCCATTTTTGTGTTGTTTATTCAATCGATAAAAACTTAAATTTTTAAGTTGAAATGTCGTCAAACATAAATAAAAATCATAAAATAGTGAAAATATTTTGCTTTAATTAAAAAAACTTTTTTATATAAATAAAAAAATTAAATAGCATATTCAATTCATTATTTCATTTTCAAATAAATAAACAGAAATATTAGTAAAAAAAAAAATAGAGATATTAAACATAAACATAAAATCATCCTGTCAAACACGAAATAATTTGTTTTTTTCTATTCTTCTTTGTGATTTTCGCTTATTTTGACAGAGATGCCACTCGTTTACAATTTAAATAAATAGAAAAATAGATTTGTCGACTGTCGTTAAGATGTATGTACTTAGTGAATCACTTAATCCTTAGTGCAAACAACAATAGCTGTCGATATGTTTTGCGATTGTCGGATCGTTGAAATTTACAGAATCGCACTACAGAAAACATTAATTTAAATTCAATGAATTTTAGAAAACGTCAAATGATATTTAACAATTGCGAACATAAAAACTGTTACATAAATAAACGTAATTTGATGAGAATATTATTTTTTATATATAAATTTTCACAATTTTTTTTGGATGAAAATTTGAAGTTTTTCAGAAAATAAAGAGAACAAATTATTTTATTTAAAATGTTTGGGACATTTGGTTTTTTGCGTTTGGCATCCCTAATTTGAATATTTATTATTATAAATTTATTCTCTATGTTTTCCAAATATGGCAATATTTTAATAAAAAAAATTGAGAGAGTTTTTTTTTTTTTGTTATTATTTTGTTACTCCATCCGACCTATATGGCCGCAATGAAGAAATATTTGGCCAGTTAAAAGAAACTATACAGCCATCTCCAATTAGCACGATTTAATGCATATAGCCACCCTACACAACCATTACCTTTACAATGGAGGTTAGGGCGAGCTATTTAATTAGCAAAAACTAAATTGAAAGAGAAGTTATGTCATATAACCGGAAACGCATGCATATAGGTATATAACCTAAATACATGCCGATCAGCAACCACGATGACCAAAAAGCAAACACCGAAATAAATCCGAAATAATAGAAAAGACGAAAACCAACCCAAAGAATTTGCTGAAATAATTTGGTATTAAGTTTAACAAATTATTTACTTTTTCATTTACATTTATTATCAAGACTCAAACCGAGGTGGAGGGTATCAAAGATTCGGCACAGCCGAATTTAACACTCTTACTTGTTTATTTTATGTTTGTGTGTCATAACTACATTCCACCTGCAAGTACAGATGAAGTGTATGAGGCACATATTTCAAATATCATTGCATTAGATGAGAAATTGGCCGAAAATTCTCGAATCTATGTTTTAGGAGATTTCAATCTTAGCGAAATTTTTTGGTCACAAATTTGTGAAAGTACGGAGTTATTACCTAGTAATATAAATAAATGTAAGGAGATCAATTTCATTGATAGTATGTTAAGTTTAAATTTGGTTCAAATTAATCATGTTTCTAACCGCTTAAACCGTTTTTTGGATCTGGTTTTTGTTCCAGATGATTGTAAGTTTTATCTATGTGAGAGTTTGCTGGCTATTTCTCCTCCTAATGTACACCATAGTGCTTTATTATTTGAAATAGATTCGTATTGCTTTTTTAAATATTCTCAATGTCCAGTATCGTTTAATTTCAATTTTAACCGATGTAATTTTGATGTGATAAATACTTTACTTAGTGATGTTGTTTGGGGACAGGTATTTTCGTGCAAATCAGCATCATCGTGTTATGAGGAATTTTTAAGTACTGTTTTGGGAATTTGCAATGTAAATATTCCTTTAAAGAAAGCCAAACCGTATAAGATACCTTGGTATACTCCAGGTCTTAAAAAACTCGAAAACGTCCGTAATAAGTTTCATAAACATTATATTGATTATGGCAGTCTAGAAAGCCATGATAAGTTTATCTATTATCAAAGAGAATTTAATTTTTTAAACAAATTTTTGTATAAACAATTTATTTTTCAGAAAGAGGAGCAAATAAGAAGTAATCCGAAATCTTTCTGGTCTTTCGTTAAATCGAAGAAAAAGGTTTCGGATATTCCATCGAAGATTATGTATGAGGGCCGTGTTTCTGAATCGAGGAACGATGCCGCCAATATGTTCGCACAATATTTTAGTTCAAACTTTGAATCTTCAACGATCCATGCAGCTAGATACTCAAATTTACTTGATATGCTAGACATTGGTATCCTAGAAGTTTCAGAAGATGACGTTTATAACGCTATAATGCAAACAAAAAAACAATATGAAGTCTAACTCTGATGGTCTATGTGCTTATTTATTGAAAAAATGCGCACCATCAATAACTTTTGCTCTTACTTATATATTTAATTTGTCACTTAACCAAGGAGTGTTTGTTGATAGATGGAAGTTGGCATTTATTACACTCATTTATAAGAATGGCAGAAAGGATGATGTAACTAGTTATAGGCCGATATCCAAGTTGTCATATGTTTCGAAAGTTTTTGAGCATGTGGTGTATAAAAAGCTATTTTTCTTAACCAAGTCTCTTATATCTCCATGTCAACATGGGTTTTATTCAGGAAGGTCAACTACCACAAACCTAACAGTTTTTAGTGAGTATTTTTTATCAGCTTTAGAATTAGGCAAACAAGTTGAGGTCATTTATACTGATTTTTCTAATGCCTTTGATAAGGTATCCTTAGATATTCTTTATTCTAAGTTGCAAGGGATGGGTTTCCATTCAAATTTCTTAATGTGGATAAAGTCATATCTATCAAATAGAATATGTAAAGTGGTTGTTGAAGGTTATGAATCTTCGCCATATGAGCAAGTATCAGGCGTCCCTCAAGGTAGCATCTTGGTTCCGCTATTTTTTAATCTTTTCATAAATGATATATCAAGTTCAGGGATGGAATTGTTGATACAATTGTACTTTTTTTGATACTATTTGATGGTGAAAAATACGTTGATACGCCCGCGACTCATTTGATACATTTTCAAAATTGAACGAATTTTAACTAATTTTTTTATTGAAATTTTTTTCTTGCATTAATTTTCCCCCCATTTTCTACTTATTGAAATATGGTAACTCGTTGAGAAACTCTTTTAAATTTAACCACACTGGCAACACTTCATTCATTTATGTGATGATGGTCTAACAAATATCAGCTGACTTGTTTATAAAATTTGGTTTTTCCCAAAACAAATGCCAAACGCAATCAGACTACAAGCAGCAAAGTAACATTTTTCTCCTAACATTTTACATGAAAAGAAAATAACGCCGAACAGCAAAAAAAAAATCGGAAGATTTGTTTGTTCTCGATAAATACTAAAAAAGTCAGCAATTAACTGTGATTCAATAAATAAAATAGTTTTTACCAATTAATTCTATTTACCTTCATCATGGAATATGATGAACCTGGGTAAGTTTTGCAATGGGTTTTAAAATAAATTAAACTTAATTCTAATTGTATTTTTCTTAGAACCAGCAAGTCAAACAAGCCATATTTAGTTCCATTTAGAGATGATTGGGCAAAAAAGTTTACATGGTTGAAAAAGGATGAAACCGGAAAAAAATGTACTGTTTGTAATTCTTATATTACTGGAGGCTTAACACATTTAAATCGTCATGACCTGAGCGAAAATCACAAAAAGAAAGTTAATGCCGCCAAAACAACACCCAAAATTGACAATTTCTTAACAAGTTCCACAAAATGTACAATAACGGAATCTGCAAAAAAAATTGCATTCACGGTACTCGATCATCTAAATTTTATTATAAAGGAAGGAGTTCATGATTAACAGATTGCTAAGAAATTTAACATTCACAGAAGAAACGGTAAAGAAATTGTGACAAACTTGCTTGGCCCTGAAAATTTTAAAGACATACAAAGCTTTTGTAACAACCATTACTTTTCGTTAGTAATCGACGAAAGTACTGATTGCAGTATTTCCAAAAACCTTGCAATTGTAATACGAATTTTCGATGGAATATCTCGTGACCGTTTTTTGAGTTTGGTACAAATTGAAGACAGCACATCTAATAGAATCTTCAATAGCACACTGCATGTATTAAAGGAAAATAACATACCCTTAAAAAAAATGTTCGGTATGACCACAGATACTTGTGCTGTAATGATGGGTTCTTCAAATGGTGTGCAATCCAAATTTAAAAATATTATTCCTCATTTATTTTCCAATGGATGCATATGTCACATTTTAAATTTGGTGCGAGCAGAAGAGAAGAATTCATTAAATTCCAGGAATACTTTGGAGCCGAAATACATATAATCTTTAAATACGCTACCACAAGATGGCTTTCAAGACAAGAAGTAGTTAATCGAATTCTAGAACAGTGGGAACCCTTACAATATTATTTTGATAATTTTGATGCTGATTCAAAAAATGAGAGAATAAAGTTTATAATGTTAGGATTTGCAAATCCAATATACAAAATGACATTTTTATTCCTTCAATATGTTCTTAAAATTGTTAATGCAGTGAATGTTGAAGTGCAGTCAGAAGATGCTCGTATGCATATTTTTTTGCCAAGATTAATATTTTTATTTCGCCAAATTGCACGAAACTTTATTAAAAAGAGTTTTTTAGACAACTCTAAAATTTCAAAACTAAACCTAAATGAGGATCATATTCCATTGAACGATATATTTTGTGGCACTGAAGTTGATTTATACATAATCGAAAATCAAATCGACAGTAGTGTTGTAAATCAATTAAACAAAATGCAAAAAGTTTCTACATAAAATTTTGTGAAGTTCTGAAGACAAAAGTAAATTTTGATGACGAGATCCTAAATTGGTTTAGTAAATTTTCACCCGAAAATGTTTTGTCAGGAAAAATCAACAGCATTGTGACTTTTGATCAAAATGTTTCCCAATGAAAGCAAAAATTTTGAGAACATTAACTCACAATATAGAGCATTGGCCGATTTGAATGAATTAAAACCATTAATAAAAGAAAATATGTGTGGTTTCTGGTCAAAAGTGTCTGAAATTAAAAATGAATTAGATGAAAAGATGTTTCCTGATATTTTCAGAATTGTTCGTGGAATTTTGTCGATACCTCATTCCTCTGCAAACGTGGAGAGGATTTTTTCTTATCAAAATCTTTTAAAAAAAAGAAAGAAACCGGCTTCATGTTCCAACAGTATCAAATCTTATTCAAACCAAAGACTTTTTAAAATCAGCAAATGCTTGTTGTTATGATTTTAAAATTTCTAACAACATGGTATTAAAAAATGTATAAAAAATAGTTTAAAATTAATTAAACTTTAAATTTTAAAGTCGTACAATATCTTTACTTTAAAGATGTTAGTAATATTTTTTTTATATCTTTATCTTAAAAACATAATTTTTTGATCTCGAAAAAAATATTTGTGTTCCTTTTTATATATAATTTTATGTATATTTTTTTTTACTTTATTTAATTTTTTTTATTTTGTGTTTTTAAAATACATTCATGAATTTTTATGTACCTGTTTTGTTTATAATTATTATTATTTTTTTTTTTTAAATTAAATAAAAAAAAGTACCTTGATGGTCACAAAAGTACAATTTAAAATCATTTTTGATACCAAATCGAAATTGCTATATTCCATCCCTGATCAAGTTGTTTTTCTAATGTAAATTATTTGTTATATGCTGATGACTTAAAAATATATAGTAAAATAAATTCTATTAATGATGTATTAAACCTTCAAAATGATTTGGACAACCTGGCACAAATGGTGTTTAATCAATAACCTTCAGTTAAATCTGGATAAATGCCTTCATATCTCTTTCACCAGATCTAGAAACCCAATTTAATCGGTCCTCAAAATTGGTAATTATAAATTGAAAACTGCAGACTCAACAATTGATCTAGGTGTTGTTTTTGGCTCAACAATGTCTTTTATTCCACATATTAATTATATTGTTCCAAAAGCTTATGCCATACTTGCGTTTATAAGAAGGAGTTGTTCTGACTTTTCTGATCCATGTACGTTTAGATTGTTATATACATCTTACGTCAGATCAAAGTTAGAATATGCTGCTGCTGTTTGGAGCTCACATTGTGGAATATACATTTCTCGTATTGAGAGAGTGCAGCGTTTTTTCCGTAAGTGCGCACTTTCATCATTTAAGTTTGTTGATCCTATACCCTCATATAGATCAAAAGGTTTATTATTAGGTCTCGAAACATTGAAACATCGTCGCAGATTTCAAGCTGCACTATTTGTCTTTGATATAATTTCTGGTGGTATCGACTGTCCAGATTTGTTATCGCAAATAAAATTGTATGTTCCACCTAGAATACTTCGTCACCATAGTATTTTTTGTATTCCATATCATCGAACAAACTATGCCCAAAACAGTACTTTAAATCGCGCGTGTGCCGATATAAATGCTATTAATGAAATAGCTATAAATGGAATCCCAAACCAACTAATATAGTTTTGTACATCAAAAGATTCTTTTAAGTTACTTCTCTTTACATTATTTTATTTGTAAATTTTTGTACTTAAATTAATACATATGTAATTATTTTAATCATAGTCTGTAAGGAAATCATGTTCCATTGACTGAAATAAATGAAATGAAATGAAATGAATATGAAATGAAAATAAAACATATATTTTTGGACTTTTAAAGTGATGACTTGGCTTGTACGCGTAATTTGCTAAGTGTATTTGAAGTAAATATTTCATGAGGTGCAACTTCTCTTCTTCAATTAACCCATTTAGTACCAATTAAAAATTTTCGGGTATACTTCCGAAAAGCACATACCTCCGATCGGTCTGAAATTTTGCATATTTTGACCTGCTAATCACGAATATCATAGTGAAAATTGTCGCAAATGCCGTTTTCAGTATAAAAATCGGAAAAACCTTTTTTTTCCGCTGTGCTTTGCCGCACTATCCTGAACGATTTATTTATATTTAAACTTCTACAGCGGAAAATAGTCAAAGTTGAAGTACTGCAGCGGAAAATATTTAGAGCGTAAAATCTGCAAATTGAAGTTACTACAGCGGAAAATATTCCGAGTGAAGCTACTACTGCGGAAAATATTGAAAGTTAAGCGACGAATTGTTTTCGAGTTCATAATTTTATTTGGGCACTAGGTCGATAAATGGATCGATTCTGACCATATTTGGTAAAACATATTAGCAAAAATATATTTTTCCAAAAACATGTCCAAATCAAATTTGAGAAAAATCTTTGCAATATTTTTGTTTTTGATAGATTTAAAACAAGTTCGGGAAAAAGCTTTAAATGGGGGCTACGAGTAAAAATTACCCTACAAAGTTTATTTTTGGACTACTACTTAATGAGTGTATTAAAAACACACAGACTAAATGTGACCAAGATCTATGTGATAACTTGGATCTTATGGCAATTTAAGTCGGTGTTAAAGTGACATTTGTATGGGGACTAGATCTGAACATGGACGATTTTCACCAATTTAAATAGCATTCGTACTATGGTCGATAAAAGCTTACGTACCAAATTTCATCAAAATATATTCATATTTGTCACCTATAGTTTTATTACAAGATTTACATGAACACACAGATGGACAGACAGACGGACGGACGGACATCGCTAAATCGATCGTTATAATAAGAGATGAGTCAAATATTTTTGGTAGTTACAAGCATCAGCGCAAACTCATTATAACCTGACCACGTAGTGGTATAGGGTATAACAATATAACTAGAATTTGGTTTATGGCTATTTTCTATATTCAGTTATTTCCTCAGCAAAGTTGGATCCATGGTATAGGGCATTGTAGAGTCGGTCTAATTTTCTTACTTGTTTCTATATAAATTCTTAATTATTTTAAAATTTTTAAACTTTTCAAAAGTATCAAAAAATATCACAAAAAATGCAAAAAATATACACTTAAAAACAAAATGTATCGATGCCATATCCTTTGAGTCGGAAAAGTAATTGGTCAAATTTGATACTGACTACATACATGCATGCATTTGCATGAAATTTGCAGCCCTGATCATTATCAATGTATTATATCATCGGATAAGTATTTAAATATTTATCCAATAAATTAATATTATCAGAATTTTCAAGCCAATTAAAGTTTTTTAACTCTATTTTTTTCTGTTTTTTTAATTTTTTTTTTAAATAGCTAATTATTCCGAACTTGACCTAAATGAGGTCAACCTTTCCCGATCAAGTATTATATCCAACATATCAACTTTCCTTTAATAATTTTAAATATTTATAGGTTAGCCCGACGATATGTTTTGCTTTGATTTGAATAGTAGTTTTGGTGATTGCAACAGCAAATAGACTCCGGATGAATAGTTCTGCATATAATCAAAATTGTGGACTTATTAAAGTAAACTGCATTTCAGTTCACAGAATTTCTCAATTTTTTAATAGAAAGTACATAAACCCCATGTTTAGCTCTACTTTGGGGCAAGGCTCCAATTCTTTTGGATTTAGGGCTTTTGACCTCAAAGTTTGGTTTCTATATAACTTTTTTACTTAGTATCGGATTTCAGCGAGTGAAAAGTACGTGGAAGCTAACTTTGGAAAATCTTTTAATGCACATATGTGTATAGGTATATATATGTATTTGATTACTACATAAGCGGTTTTTCGAAATAAAATCATTTAAAAAAAACTCTATATAATAAAGTAAATTTGGATTTCGTCCATTATATCATTTAAGGCATTGGTAAATATTTTGTTCTGATGTGATAATAGACGACTTTCTATATCGAGTTATTTCCACAGCAAAGTTGAATCCATGATAATTTTCTTACTTGTTTTTATAAACATACATATGTATGTACATAAGTTCTTATCATTTTTTAATTTTAAAATTTTGCAAAAATATGCAATAAAAATCACAAAACATGCAATTTAACATCAAAACTTGATGGAAACACAACAAATGAGTGGTACAAATTTGGCCCCTAATGTAGCCTTAAGCCACTCTAAACATTATTCGAAAAATAATGATTGGTCCAAATATGGTCACATCACAATCATTTCTTTTAAATTTAATTCAAATATCTTTCCATATACAACTTGTAGTTCGATTATAAACATTTTACATAGAAATCATAGACAGACGGACAGACATCGTTGAGTCTTAGTCTGTCGGTATAATAAATGGTGATTTAAGATCAAGAATTATATTTAATAGTTTGGGGATCTAATTGATTTCAATAGGAAAACTTCTAAAAAGTGTTTTCTGTAGAAAAAACCCACAACAGTATCAAAAAAAACATACCTTGCGTTTCTTTTAGAATCTACTGACCGGTTCTTATTCGAAATAAATTAATGGGTTAAAAAAACTAAAAATATTTCTCTTAATGTTTTTGATACAACATTTAATTCGCCGTAATGGTGTGTTTTTCTTTTAATTCACCGCTCCAACACCAGTTACATATGTTTTCCCCACCTGTGTGGTCACATCATCATATGTGACCACACAGTTTGTTTATGATTTTGTTTCTTTGCGATGGCATTTTCACCACAGATATGTGCCGAACAGCAGGTTGCAAAAACATAAATAAGAATCAAAAACTCCAATCAGCTGATACACCTGACAGCTGTCAAATTGTTTGGCGCGCTGCTAAATATTGCTGCGGCGAAGTTGTTGCTGTTTTCTTCATTAATACAAGCAGCGTGAGAGTAAACGAAGCGAATTGACCTACAGCAGCGTTGTTTTATATGGTTTTTTCCAACACTTTACGATCTCAACGCATTTGCTGCTCTGTTCTGGTTCTGTGCTGTCACGAAAAAAAAAGAAAAATTTTAACTTTTAACACACCATCAGCATTTGTGTTGCCGTCATCATTTTAGACAAGAAAAAGTGAATATTTTAATAATATTTATAGCACAATTTAGCAGAAATGTGCATTAAATCATTAGCTAAGCTCTAGGATAACGTGGAAGTGCTCAAGCATCGGAATTCAGTGGTAAAATCCTAGTGACATTTCTAGTAAAATTTTAGCAACGTGGTCACGCCTTGCAAAGAGTTTATCAAATAATTAAATATTTATCGATTTGCATACCTGTCAATGCAATTGGAAACATTCAGCGTTACTTTAACTTGATTGGAACTAAATATTTGCCATAAAAAGTGGCCACCAACGACTACCAACAGGTCTTTTATAACATACAAAAGGAAAAAGCAGCAGAGCTACTACTACAACGTAATATTTGCTTTGCATTCGTAACTCATTTTCAAGGATAAATTCGTTTCTCTATTGTCGTCCATTAAAAATTTGGATAAAATTTGCAAATTCGCTGGCGAATATAAGAAAGAACGTCTGAAGGTAAGTGTTAAAATTTCTCAGAAATGCTTGATGTTCTCTGCTATAGCCTTTTTATTCCATAAAACTGGTTCCTATAACCGGCAGGTGTCTTTTTTAAAGTCCTTATTTTGTTGCCTAAAAAGTACTTAAAGTATTTCATATTTGTACGCCTGGTTCGACCCCCTAGTTTTTTTTTTTTTTTTTTTTCGTTTGGTTCATAAAAAAAATGATTTCTAATTTCATTTTTTCTTTATTCACTTGCTTTTATTCGGCTTCATTTTACGATTTTTTTTCTCTGCAGTCGTCGTCGTTTTCTGGATTTTTGCCGCTTTTTTTTTTCTTTTCTTCAAAGTAACCAAAACTTTTTCCCTATCATTTCACTTGCATATTGTGGTGGCTCTGCAGCAGTTAGTGCTGCTCCAGTCAACCATCCAGTTTTTTATGCTCTCGCGCCCATATTATCAAGTGCGCGCGCTACTCAACTGTCAGTGTCAGGTTCTCTTGTTCTCTTTTTTTTAGTCTAAAAAGCCCGCGCGCGCCAAAATCTCCAAAAATAAATGTAATTTATTTCCTCAAATTGATCCTTATTTTAATTTTTTTGATGGAATTTGATTCTACAGGATATACGCTTTCCGTAGTGACCCCACATGTAGGAGGTTTAATTTAATTATCGTTGTGAAAAAAGTTGCCAAAGTTAGGTCTAAAAATGCCAGTTTTGTGTTTGTTTTGTAAACAAATTTGTTGCTGTTTTGTTTGTAAACGGTGATGCCAACGTGTTCAAATATGTGTGGAGGTTTGCAATACAACAGATTTTTGCTTTGTTTTGCTTTTCATTATGTTTTTTATTTTAATATTTGTTCCTCTTTTTTTATTTTTAATAAGGATTTTTTTAAATTAATTTTTAATTTAAATATATTAAATTCTAACTCTTGTTATGCATAGTTTCCTTTTCGTTTTCGCTCAAAAATCGAACTGAATGAAACAAAAAACATATTTATATCCCCAAAATAATATTAAGTCTTAGATCGCTAAAGTAGTAGAAATGAACTTAGAGAAAAATATAAATATTTTTGATCTTAAAAAAAAAAAAAAAAACGTTAACGATTTATTTCAAATTAATAAACTACAAAATAATACATTTGGTAAATAGATTTCAAATTAATATTAAATATACACAAATCCTAAAAAGTACAAAGAACAATAATATTTATCCCTAATTTGTCTTTTAAATTTTAACCTCTAAATTTCAATTATGAAAACTTTTTGAGCTATTTGTAAGTAGAACATGTAAAGCCAGTTTCAGAAAATATTTCTTGACATTGGAAAGAAGAACTATAACTATAATTCTGTTAGAAAATGGAAGATATGTTCAAATTTTGTTTATTAGATTTTTACCATATATTATAATTTTTTAATGTAATGAAATTATATACATGTGTAAAAATTTAAGAAAGTAATAACTTATTGCATCTAAAAGATATATGAAGCTAAATTATCACTACTTAAACTTCTTACAAAATCATATTACTGGGTTGGGGTAAATTAAATTAACTGATTGAAAAGTTTTCACCTTCCCCAAGTGAGTGTCAAAGACATTAGTTTCATATCAGTTATCTCATGAATATTTTAGATTTGTTTCAAATTTAATTCAGAATAACTAATTTTTTTTATTTATAATCAATAATTATTAATGAATTTTAAATACAAAATACTACAAAATCAAATTCATTAAAATTGCATAAAATTTATACATGTCATAACAGAAAAATTCTACAAATCTTGACTTGATTATATTTTCTGAAAATTCGACGCGGTATTTATGGACGTCAAATCACAATAAAACTATACTGACAATCATTTAAAAAATCTTATTCACAATAGATCCAAAATTTAACACTTTAATATACGAAAGTAAATATACCTCATATTTATGTGAATTTTTACAATTGTTATAAAATCCCCCAAAATTTTACCTTTTTTAAAAAACGAAAATAATTATATATCATAATCGTATTTAAGTGACTTTTTACAAATGTTGTAAAATCCTCAAAAGTTAATATTCTGTTTTTAATATTTAATTTATGTCAGTTAAACAATCCATTGTTAAAAACATTACATTTTTTAATATTAATTTCAAAAGAAAAACGGGTGATTTATCATATTTTGAACATAAAAATTCAAATACCATGAATTTACATTTTTCTTTTAAAATGTTTTATTCACTGAAAATGTTTGCGATTGTTTCTATTTTATAGCGAAAAAATCTGTCATATTCTGATGCATAATAAAAAAATCATAACAAACTATAAGTCAACAGTTTATTAGCAGGTTTTCGGGTAAACGCACTCAATCCTTTAAAAATGCCACTATTAAAAAAAAAACAGAAAACTATTGATAACACTGTCATTAAAATAATGTATTCTCACTGATAATACGGCAACACAGCTGATTCAATACAACAACAGTGTGACAGACTAATGGTTGGTGAATGGAATGATGGAGTAATAGAAAAAGAGTACGAGTGTTAACCTGAACTTTTAAAAAAAAAATATGAAGTTGAAGTTACCAAAAGAAAGAAAAAAAACGGGGGGAAATAAAAAGAAGGCTCCATCATAAAGAGAATTTGTGTTGAAAAAGACAAGAGATGTTTGTATCATTGACATTTGATTTCGCTTTGATTCTGCTTAGTCGTTGTTGTGTTTAGTGTTCTCCCTCCAATTTATTGAAAGAACAAAAAATGTATGAAGTATAAAATTCTGCGGGTAATAATGGCCGCAGTTGCTGCTCTGTCGCACCGGCTACTTCATAAACTTTGCGCGCGCCTTTGGCCCGAAAAAGTGAGTATTCGTTCTGTCGGATTTCTTGAGTTGGTTTTGCCTGGTTTGTTGGATTGATTTAGTAGTTGATTGTTTGTTGCTTTTATTATAATTTTTGTATTCTCTGACGGTCGTCGTCTTTTGGGGAATGTGAGGCGAACTAAATGAAATGACAAACTTGTAGTTTTTGTGTTTTTGGTTTTTATTATTTAATTTTTTTTTTTTTTTTTTTTGAGACTATGTCGAATATTTGTTATTGTTGTTGCTGCACATTTGGCGCTTGATCATCTGGTTTTGGCGCAATATTGTGTTGGTATGGTCGCTGGTGGTAAATAAAGTTACGGCAACATTCAATGCTGCCGGCTGATGAAGTGTTGCTGGCTTTTCACTTTATTGTATTCTTAATATTTCGTATTTATTTGCCTAGAGAGTTGAGTAACAGTTTATATCATAGTGCCAATTTTTGTATCAAAAGTGATAAGTGCTTTGCTCCCGATTTGTCAGGGTTTTTCAAGGAATATTTTAGGAACATTTTGCATTGATTCCTAATGCTTTTGAATTTATTAAAATAAAATTGACCAAATTAGAACATGTAAGTTCAATTCTTTTTAGTATTACCTCCTATAGTGATTGCTCTTTTTGTGAGAATTTCATTTTAGCCATGATAAATACATATCTATTACCAACCAACCTTTCTTTTTTTTTTGTTATGTTGGCGCAATTTGTCTATACTTTTACTTAGATTTTGGCGCTAATTTCATCGTGGGTTGTGTGAAAGATATCGAAATTTTGCGCCACTTTTTTATATTAAATTTTACATTTATTTCATTCCCCATTTGTTTTTTTTTTTCTAATGCATTTTTTTTCCTCTGTCTGTGTGTGTGTGTGTGTTAATGCCGGCTGGCTGGGTATTTGGATTTAATTATTAATTGTGGGTATGAGGAGAGTATTATTATTTATTCGTCTCTCCAGCGAAAAATAATGTGAAATGTGGCGTAATATAAAATACACGGACTCATGATCTCATTGCATTGAAAGAAAGCTTATAATTAAAATAAAACATCCTCAATAATCAGAAATAATTGTTTTGCTAGAAAATACTCTAATGAGATGGCGAACTATTTTAATGTCAATACTGTAGGCCGTTTTCTTTTCTGACAAAAAAATTGTCGCCTTTTATTTGCACTTTTTTTGAAAAGTATAGTTTTTTATATATTCCATCAATCGAAAGGTCTAGAAGTGCTGTGTTCATAAAGTGCAAAAAGAATTTTGATTATTATCCTCTTTGAAGTCATAGAGTGAAAATATTAAAAAAAAAAGAACAATGGGGAAATATTCACGCACTATGACCTGAACAAAGTCAATGGGTGCGATTTTTTACGATTTACAAGGGCTCGACTTTGAGACCTTTCGAACTTAGGTATTTCGATACCTCAAATTGGGTACCGGTACCATTTCAAAATTGTTGCTCTACCTTTATCCAGTACCGAAATAAATGCCGTTACAAAATAAGATAATAGGAAATTCTGGTTATTTATGCCTCCATACAGTGGGTGACAATACATTGGAGACTTATACTAAATTCTTAAATCCTAAAATTATGTTTTTGTTTTTGCGAAATCACTCTTTGGCGCGGTCTCTATCGTAAGATAAATTTGTTACAAAAATGCATTTAAAAAAATGATGAAAAAAATTATTTTTTTAGTAATGTCAAAACAATGGAAACTTATCAACTGTACCAGAGTTGATTAAAACAATAAAGATAGAAGATGGTATGAAAGAAAATGTGTAAACTCTTAACCGTTATTTAAATATTTATAGTTTCTGACGTTTTCTTTCAGCTGGTTTTTATTTTTCAATCTTTTAGGCCCAGTTTTTGAGATGGCAGTTAAACCTAGTTTAGTTAAACCGAGAATTATTTTTTTCAGACATGTCCAAATTCATAAAGGAATTGATGAATAAATTCTGAGTTTAACAAAACTAGGTTTAACTGATATCTCAAAATCTGGGTCTTAATCTTATAATTAATTATTATAAAATAAGAATAAAGTTTTGTGAAGAGCTAAAAACCAGGGGCCAAATCACCGCATTCCATATCGAGTAAAATAAATCGAAATTCCATATTTTGGTTTATTATTTAGAGAAGACGGACAAACATCAGCCCTCGTTTCACTTATAATTTTAACTAGGGGTCATAATTCGTTAACTGTGACAGAGTAAAATTATACTTAGTATATTATTTTCGCAAATAAAAAAATAATTTCGATCGAAAAATTTCGATAACGAATGCGGTGATTTGGCCCCAGAACAATAGAAGATTTTACTGCTGGTCTTAGGCAAAAGAAAATTTGTGAGAAATATATGAATAAATCTATAGTTTCAAAACTTATCAAGAAATATCGTGAAAGAGATACGGTGACAACCTCAGACAGGATAAAAAATGTTCAAAAATTCTACCTAAGGGGTCATTAACTATCTGAAACTAAAAATATATGATGGCCCAACTAGCAATTGAGGCTGAACTTGGTTATTATCGTCCTGTAAAGAAACCACTGATATCATAGAAAAATCGCCTGGCTCGCATAAATTCTGCTAAAGAACACATGAACAAGTCAAGACGGAATTGGAATACTGTGCTCTTTTCAGATGAAAAAGACTAGATCAAAAATATACAAATAAAACTGCTAAGTTTGGCGGTGGCAATATTATGGTATGGGATTACTTTTCGTGCCAAGGAATGTGTCCAATTAATGTAGTAAAAGATACTCTAAATGGAATTGAATGCAGGCAAATTCTAAATGACGTAATACGTGGAAGAAAATATGCCTCTGGCCTGGAAATTCCAGTATAACAATGGACAAAAATACACCTTCAAACTTGTATGTAACCGAATGGCTACAATCTAATGCAGTTAGTGTTTGGGTACGGGTAGCCCAAATCTCAATCAAACCGGACATGAAATTACACAAACAAGACAGATCTCATAAAGACAATTAATTCAGTGTAGCCTTCAATGGATATCATCAGCAAGTTAATTGACTCCATGCAATGGATAGCCAACAAAATGCTGAAACCAAAAATAGATAGAAAGTTTTCAATTATTGTATAGTAAAGGTTTCCAAGGTTTTGTAAACAACATAAAAAGGAATACTTTCAGGTTTTGTTCTTTTTTCTGAAGTTAAGCTATTTTATGTTCTAATTTTTTTCTTTTTTAAATAAATTAAAGGGATTTTAATTTTATACTCCAATTTTTTGTTATGGACCGTTTAAGGTCATCAAAAATATATTTTGTTAAAAGTTAAAAATTGTCACTCACTGTATGTACAGTAGCTCCATAAAATATTCGTTCACTAGTATTGTATAAAAAATGTTAACTTTATATCATTATACTTTATTATTATTTTTATTTATGATAATTCTACTAATCAAAACAGTTACAAAAAATTCTTAGTAATCTATAATATTAATAGGCTAGGCGATTTCTTGTTACCGATGTTTTGTTCTACCGTTTTATCCCGATTTTGACCAAACGTATATTATTTGAATATATATAAAATGGAATGTGTGTTTGTTTATTTGTTTGTTTGTACCTTATAGGAGACCAAACCTCTGGACCGATCTTCCTGAAATTTTCACAGCATATAACTGGGACTCTGGCATGATTAATAGTGTACTTTTTTCGACCACGCCCACTTTTACGCCCACTTTTTTAAAATTATGTAATTGCTCCCATATAGTTTTTAACAGATTTACTTCAAATTGTATACACATTATACTCCAGGCGAGGTACAAATAAACATTTCTTACGCCACGCCCCCTTTCATGCCCCCTTTCACGCCCCTTTTCACGCCAAATTTTGTTTGAAAGTTTTAAACTTTTTGTTCTCTGTACAGATTTGGTCCTTCCAACGGAACAAATAAATGGGCAATATAAATTTTTGAGTGGACAAAGGGGCGGTGTCACGCCCATATAACCCAAAATTTTAAATCGTCATATCTCGGGAATTTTTTGACCTACAGCGGTCATATTTAGTACATATGGTATTGGCATGAATAGAAATACATACCAGAAGAAAAGTGGGCGGGATCACGCCCCTTTTTAGAAAAATAAAAAATCGTCATATCTTCTATACTAAAAGGATCGTCATGAAATTTTCACAAAAGGATATTTTTGCGAAATAATAAGTCCTTAACTATATAAAGTTGTTAGTGGGCAAAGGGGCGTGGTCCAGCCCATATAACCCAAAATTTAAAATCGTCATATCTTGGTCATTTTTTAACCTACGGCGATGATATTTGGTATATATCGTATTGAAATTAATATAAATAGTACTACATGAGAACTGGGCGGGACCACGCCCTTTTTAGAAAAATTAAAATCCGTAATAACTTCTATTAAGCCCTTGACAATATAAAGTTGTTAGTGGACAAAGGGGCGAGGCCCCGCCCATATAACTCAATATTTGGCATGGATTGATTTGCTAAGTAAGGTGTTTTCTTAAATAGCTATACATTCCATGTGAAAGTCGGCGGGCCACGTCCCTTTGTTTCCGATTTATAGGAAGCCAGACCTGTACACCATTCTTCCTTAAACTTTCACAGTGTGAAACTTTCACTCACTACACCCAATTTTTTATATTCGATTATTGATGTGCCAGGCTTTCCACCATTATTATTTTACTGCGCAATATCGATCCACCACGGCTTTGCAATGGCACTCGACTTGCAGTAAAAAAAATGCTAAATAATTTAATAGAAGCGACCATTATAACAGGAAAATATAAAGGAACAGATGTACTTTTGCTACGCGTTCCAATGATCCCAACTGATTTACCATTCGACTTCAAACGATTACAGTTTCCTGTTCGATTAGCGTTTGCGATGACTATTAACACAGCTCAACGTCAATATCTTCAAGTTTGCGGCTTAAATTTAGCAAATCCATGTTTCTCGCATGGATAGCTTTATGTTGCATGCTCACGTTTAGGGAAACCCACCGACTTATATGTTTATGCTCCAGATGGACAAACTAAAAATATTGTATATCCTAAAGTATTGGAATAATTAATTAAATAAATAAAATTTTGTTAATGTATAAATATTTTTTTCTTATTTTGTTTTATTTTATAACGATGAGGGGTAGCGAAGCACACTGGGTTCAGCTAGTTTCTTTTAAGCCGTTTTGCAGATTTACAGATTTTTAAATTTTTCCTTTATTTTGTGTAAATTGCATTTAAAGTTGCTACTAACACATATGGCACCTGTGTTTATTATTAAATTTGTTTATGTTTTTCTAATAAAAATGAGCTTGTTTTTTTTGTGTTGATTTGTGAATTGGTTATAATTGATTAGCATACCTTTAGGGTCTTTATTTAAGGTGCTATTACACGATGTGTTTTTTACATATGTACTGTCACTTTTTTTTATCCATATGAAATTCCTCATGTCTGTCAAAATTGTCTTTTACATACGATTCATAATTTTTGCTATCACACGTGCATATGTATTTCCGTATGACATAACCTCTAAATGTAAACAACAGCTGATTTAATTTGTGAATTTACAAAAATTTATTGTTAAAAAAAAAGTTATATATTTTTTAATTGTTAATTAATATTAAACAATTTATTTTTCTTTCAATATTAATCTTTAAAATTTACAACAAACAGTGTTGTATTTTCATATGTTTGTCATACAAAAATATAACCTGCTCTAAATGAAAAATGTACATGTGACTTTCCTCATGTATTGTACATAAACAATGTTTGATATGTATCACACAATGTGTACAACTTTTGTTTTGGGAAAATTTGACAGTACATATCTAAAAAACACATCATGTAATAGCACCTTTAATGAAAAAATACAATTTCCTAGAATTTGCACTCGAATTTCGAGGGCTGGAATCTGCTAGTTATAATTATAACATAACCTTTTTAGACCTAGCTGTATCGATTGTGAGATCTGGTTTAAGGTGCTTAAAATATATTTAAATACATTATTTCTAACTTTTTTTTTTTACCGGTATTTAGTTATTGCGAGTTCTCTTGCGTGCCCTTTACACAAAAGAGTATTAAAAATAAAAGAAAGTAGACTTTGCAAAAAAGAATTTTTATATTGATGGTTTAACAATGACTTCAATCGTTTTACTACTCAGGTCTGAAAGGGATAAAAACAATTTTTTCGAAAAATTTCAATAGGCATTTAAATTTTGAAATGGTACAATTAAAGTAAATAGAACTAAAATTTTTAGTTGATTTATCGTTGCTGAAAGTACATCATGAGGCGGAATAAATTATTTTATATAAAAATTATATTAAATCTTCCTAATAAAGGAAAATTAATCAATACGTGAAATAGGAAAGAGTGTACCAAGGTCTTATTTCACTATTAAAATGTTTATAGACAGACATTCTTTCAGTAAAAACTTCAGAAACAGGAAAAGATCTGGCAGATCTCAGAACTACATGAAAGAAACAGGCATTTTTACAAACAATCAGAAAAGATCATAGAAAAAGAACTGCTAAAGTGACCAATGAGGTTATTAGTTAAAGAAAAACGTAAACTGTTTGTCAAAACTTTTAAAATCAATCCACCTTTTTTGGAATTAGGTAATATTCTCTAATGAGACTAAATTTAATTACTTTAGATCAATCGAACGTAAAATGATCTGTCTTCAGAAGAATGCAGAGTTGGAAGAAAAAAATTCTTATGCCAACTGTTAAGCATGGGATGAGGTTCTGCTCTTCTAAACTACATTTTATTGAATGAATCATGAACCACAAGGAATACGTTAAGGCTTTAAAATTTACAAAGTAGTGGAGAAAAAATGGGAATCCATAACGATTATGTTTTACCCAAAATACTGCGTAGAATACTAAAATGTGGCTACTTCATAATGGTATAAATTTATAGACTCTACTTGAGAAGAATGTAAGAACATGTAATATTAGCAACAAATCAGCCCTGAATGCAAAAATTGCAACAGATTACAAACATAATCTTATGGATTCTGTGCCATTAACAAAGAAATGAAGGACCAAAAAAATACTAATGTTAAATGCAAAATATTTTATTCTTAATTGTATGAGCGATTACTTTTTGTTATTAATAATGAATTTTTGTTATTTTTTTTGTAATTTTATTTTTAGAATTTATTTTTTTTTAGAATACATGTTATGGAAACACCATTTAAAATTTTGTTACTCTATACTGCTCTGTGGTCAGGGTTTTTGAATTTTTTCTAATGTTTGTAACTACCAAAAATACTTGTCCTTTTTTTATACCGATCACTTTCTGAATCGATTTAGCGATATTCGTCCATCCGTATGTCTGCCTATTCGTCTTTGTGTCCATGTAAATCTTTCAAAAATTTTCAGAATAATTCTATGCACAGTATTGTGCAAAACAAAAGCAACAAAGCATAAGAAATTTAAATCTTCATATATAAAATCATATAGCCGCATCACACCCAAACCACTCGACCGTTTGACTTAATATTCGCATCATGAATGGATTATGTTCCCGATAGGTGGCGCCACAATATAACTTTCATACCAATGGGTCGAATAATCTCATAGTTATACCATATGTAAGTTATTTTGTCAGCAATCATTGGTGTAGTAAACGATGTCACAATCCAACTGTAATACAATAGCATGGATTTAGAATATTCCGTGCATATAATAAATTAAACTAGTGTTGGAAATAGCCGTGATAAAAAAAAGTATTTAATTACTTACAATAATTTTGTTTATATGCACGGATCATTTCGAATCCATGCAAAATTCTATTTATTCATGAATATAATCTAGGGCTAGGCAACGAAAAGCTTGCCGGGTTTCACTAGTTTAATAACAAAAACAATTGATTTATTTTAGAGATTATTGTAAATATATGTTTGCACTCAATAGTTAAAATAAGACAAAAACAAAAATAGATTTGATCATCAAAAACAAGCATGTAAAACACAAGCATCAAATTATGAAAATTCTATAAATAGAACATGTGCTTTAAATTTACGGCACTTTTCCAATGCTGAAATTATTTTTGAGGGATCATATTTGAGTAGAACTAATTTTTTAATAGTTTTAATTTTTATTTTTTGAAATTTCTGGCTAGAACAATAATGATGGCTTGTGGAAAAATATTGTCATAGCAATAAAACTCAATATTGAAACGGAAACTCGTAAAGTTTCATTGCAAAAAAGAATATAAAATAAATAGATCCATTGTAAAGAAGTATAATTTAACAAATCACATTATAGGTCTAATGGGAGGTCGTCCGCGAAAATCTTCGGTAGGAGATGATAGAAAATAATGGAATGTGTTCAAAAAATTTATTTTGAACATCTGTTACAGTTGTAAAATCTTTAAATTTGAATGTACAAACAATTGAATACAGTTAAAAACTACTGATCAGGGCTACCGATTACGAAATCCAATGGTTTCGGGATTGTAGATTTTTTTTATTAACAATTTTAATTGCTTGTTTTAAAAGTGTTGGCGATTGATCTATTAAATAATAATTATGTAACGCTATAGAAAAAGTTAGAAACTGTGGGAGATGCTTCTCTACGGCCTCTTACTTTTGAGGTAATATAATTATATATAATTATATATAATAATATATAATAATATATAATAATATATAATTATATATAATAATATATAATAATATATAATAATATATAATAATATATAATAATATATAATAATATATAATATAATAATATAAGAACAAGTTTATTAGATCAAACTGTGTGCAATTATATTCCTAATATGTATATTATTTAAAACAATTAAATTTATAACCGATTTCTATTTGTCTAGTGATATTAAATCAATGTACATACCTATTTAAAAATATGTTAAGTACGAGTATTATGAAATGAAGTTTTTGGTCGTATTCTTCGACTCAATTCTCAAATTACATTTAAATCGTTAGTTTTTTTTTTTTATTTCCTTTTTTAATTTCTCTAAACGTTTTTGTTTTGGTTGATTATTTTTGTACCCTGTAATTTTTAAATTTTAAAGAGATATAACTAAAATAATTCCTGGGATCCCGAAAAATTTTTAATTTCCGGAATTTCAATTTTCAAAATCATGAAAATTTAGTCCCGTTCGGAGCCACAACTCTAAACCCAACAAAAAACAAAAACATTGCTTTATAGAAGCAAGCGTATAAATAATTTCAAACCGTACGATTTTAGGTAGAAATTGACTTTCATGATTAAGATTTTTTGGAAATTTTCCTGAAGTATTATACTTTTGAAAATATTTAATACGGATTTCAGGGAAATTTGAAAAAGATATTCAAATTTCAGAATTTTCGAAAACATGAAAAACCATTTTTGTTTAATTTAATTTATATAATTTGTATTTTTAACTGCTTTTTCTTTTTGTTTTTAACATTCTTTTGTGTACTTTTCAATCAAACCACACATAAAATAAAAAAATTTCAGTTATATTCAGTTGAAAGAATTTTTTTTTAACATCAAATTGAGTTTTTTTAATTTAAATTAAATATTTTTAATTTTAGAGAGATTTTTTTTAAATTTCATTATCAAAAGATACGATTGTATTACAATAATTGGTTTATGAAATTTAATATTTCTGTGATGTGTTCATCTTCATGTTCTTCTTGGCTCTGATATTTTTCTGACGATCGCTCGGTATATTGTAAGTGTAACAGAGCACCCATTTTTCATTTTCAAACCTTTTATACGTATTGCAGAACATAACAACTCGAATTTTATTCTGTTCAAAGTTTGCTTTTAACTAAAGCCATTAAACTAAACAAACGTTCAACTTCGGCTTTTGAGAAAGACAAAACTACTCGTAATAAAGACAATACTGATAAAGACAATATTGATAACTCTTTAAATGGATTTTTGCCAATAGAATTTTTGTTAACTTCAATCCATAAAGAGGTTGTATTTAGTTTTGTATCCCAATATTGTTCTGTGATATAACTCCATTGGATTTGAATTATTTCAGTTTCAGATGGTCTAAATTTAAACTCTTCTAATATATTTGTTATCGGTTTTTTTATACGGTTTAGGGCCATTATTACAACTTGCCGTTAGTTAAAGACAGGATTTTGTCTGCCCGATAAATAGCTTTGTATTATTACAACTTTAATTTTTTATTGTTATTACTATTAATAATAATACTTAATGGATAAAAAAGTAATAAATAAAGGTTTTATAATGTAAAGCGATTTATCGGTCCGACAAAATCCTGCCTTTAACTAACGGCAAGTTGTAATAATGGCCCTTAATGTGTTTTGTATTGAAAATTATTGCATTTTTTAATACAATAATATTTTTTGGCAATCGACTTTTTAATTCATTAAAAACTGTTGTTGCTGTTTACATTCTTCTATTTCAAAATGTTTTGTTATATTTGTTGAAAGAAACGAGTAGAATGGTAAAAAGAATAGTACACAAAATTCTCGTATTACACTTTGAGAAATTAAAACATATAAATACCATTAAAATTAAAATTGTATATTCAAAAATAATGAAAAAAATCAAAAAAAAAAAAAAAAAAAAAAAGATGCTAAAAGCAACTTTTTATTAATAAAAGATTCTAAGTTAGCATCTAGCATCTTTTCATAAATTTTGGATGCTAAACGAAATAAAAAGTTGCTAAATCTAGCAACTAAAATGCTAAAATGGCAACACTGCCAGTATCATAATATATAAAATAAAGTATCCCGGAAGATGATTAGCGAAGCTAATCGAAATATCGGAAAGAATAAAGAGAAATATTTAAAAAACACATAAAAAATTTAATTTTAGTGAGTTTTTGTTTGGTTTTAAATACACACATGACCTAAAGCCAGACAAAACAATCACACAACAAACACAAAGGTCAACTATAAACTTATAAACAATTTCAGTTATATTCATACATTTATTCATACATTCATACATATCCTGTAAATTTTAAGATGAAACAACGATGTATTCTAGTTTTTACGATTTTTTAATCAGCGGTACTATATATAAATACTATAGTAATATGTTTATGTTTATAAACAATGTTTATTTATAAACAAATTTTATGTATAAACAATATTTATGGTTATACGCAATATTTATGTTTATACCAGGGACGTAACAGTTATAAGAGATATAACGAAAAAATGTCTTATTTAACAATTAACATTGATGAATTCAAATATACATAGGTTACAATTAACCGTTATTGTAATATATATTTAATTTTGGTCATCGTAACCAATATACATAGGTGAGAAATATTTTTTTGTTTGGTTATTAATAACTATTATAATAACCAAAAAAAATTTTTGGTTACCAATAACCGGATATATATCGTATTTTTCATGTAATGGATGCATTGCTGAAGGGTTTGTTGTTTAATTACTGAACTACTTTAATTAAACTACTTAAAGTTTAATTTTTAATCAACTTTTTAATTAAATAATATTTTATTTATAAAATTAATAAACATTTCGTACAAAACTGCCCTTTTCTTTACTTTACTAAAGTCGTTTAAATTCCTTAGACTTCAAACACATTAGAAAATAAAAAATTAAAAATGAAAAATGAAAAATAAAAAATAAAAAATAAAAAATGAAAATAAAAAATAAAAAATGAAAAATAAAAAATGAAAAATTAAAAATAAAAATAAAAATGAAAAATAAAAAATAAAAAATGAAAAATGAAAAATGAAAAATGAAAAATAATAAATGAAAAATAAAAAATAAAAAAAAAAATAAACAAGTAAGAAAATTATAGTCGGTCTAGACCGACTATACGATACCCTATACCATGCGTTTAGAAACCCTATCTCTTAGGCTCAACTAACTGGACATAGAAAATAAGCAAAAACCAAATTTGAGTGGGATTTTTATTAATTTTTTTGGCTGCAGATATAAAAAAGTTCATATCGGATGCTATATCTATAAAGGGACTAGGTCCAAAAATGGACCGATCCTGATCATGTTTGGTAAAGTCTCTTGTATTTTGCAAAAATATGTACAAACAAAATTTGAGAAGAATCAGTGCAATATTTTTGTTTTTTAATAGATTTAACTGAAGATCGGGAAGCAGCTCTATATGGGGTCAAAGGGATCATTTTTGGACTACTCATTAGTGGATGTAATGAACGCATACAAACCCAATTTGAGTAAGATCTATATGACAATTTGGATCTTATGGCAATTTATG
Source organism: Cordilura impudica (assembly GCA_963682025.1). Lineage (NCBI taxonomy): Eukaryota > Metazoa > Arthropoda > Insecta > Diptera > Scathophagidae > Cordilura > Cordilura impudica. The sequence continues at coordinate 237,380,061 of OY821518.1, read as the reverse complement.
TCGATTTCATATGGGTAATTTGTATGGGGGCTAGGTCTGAACATGGACCGATTCTCACCAATTTCAATAGCGTTCATCCCATGGCCGATAAAAGCTTATGTACCAAATTTCATCAAAATATATTCATATTTGCGACCTGCAGTTTGATTACAAGCTTTACATGGACACACAGACGGACGGACGGACGGACGGACGGACATTGTTAAATCAACTCAGAAAGTGATTCTGATTCGATCGGTATAATTAAAGATGGGTCTAGGTCAAATATTTTTGGTTGTTACAAACAGCAGCACAAAGTCATTATACCCAAACCACATAGTGGTATAGGATATAAAAATGAAATGTGAAAAATAAAAAATAAAAAATTAAAAATTAAAAAGAAAAAATTAAAAAAGAAAAATAAACAAAAATGAAAATAAAAAATGAAAAATAAAAATAAAAAATAAAATATGAAAAATGAAAAATGAAAAATAAAAAATTAAAAATAAATAATGATAAATGAAAAATAATAAATAAAAAGGAAAAATTTTAAATTAAAAATGAAAAATAAAAAATAAAAAATGAAAATTTAAAAATAAAAAATAAAAAATGAAAAATAAAAAATGAAAAATGAAATATGAAAAATGCAAAATTAAAAATGAAGAACGAAAAATTAAAAATTAACCGGTTGAAAAATAAATAATAAATGTTTTTATATTAGCAGAGCCCCTGCAGTTGATTGCAATAAGTGATATATAGATGACGCTTTCTGTTTGATTTTAAAAAACTACAATAAAAAATCTTTAATTACTAGATGTTTACACATATCCCCTGTGGTCAGACTCACATTTTTTTCCTTAAAAATGAAAAATAAAAATAAAAAATATAAATGAAAAATAAAAAATAAATGAAGAATAAGAAATGAAAAACGAAAAACTAAAAATGAAAAATGAAAAATAAAAAAAATGGAAAATGAAAAATAAAAATAAAAATAATAAATAAAAAATTAAAAATTGAAAATGAAAAATAAAAAAATTAAAAATCAAAAAATAAAAAATGAAAAATGGAAAATAAAAAATCAAAAATAAAAAATGAAAAACTAAAAATGAAAAATGAAAAATAAAAAATGAAAATAAAAATTAAAAAATAAAAAATGAAAATAAAAAATAAAAAATAAAAAATGAAAAATAAAAAATGAAAAATCAAAAATGAAAAATAAAAAATAAAAAATTAAAAATAATAAATAAAAAATAAAAAATAAAAAATGAAATGTGAAAAATAAAAAATTAAAAATTAAAAAGAAAAAATGAAAAAAGAAAAATAAAAAAAAAATTAAAATGAAAATGAAAAATAAAAATAAAAAATAAAATATGAAAAATGAAAAATTAAAAATAAAAAATGAAAAATAATAAATAAAAAGGAAAAATTTTAAATTAAAAATGAAAAATAAAAAGTAAAAAATGAAAATTTAAAAATAAAAAATAAAAAAGATGTTTACACATATCCCCTGTGATCAGACTCACTTTTTTTTCCTTTTTGCCCTCACTTTGAGCTCGATGAGGAGCAACACGCCCTCCAGCTGGTGCAGGAATTAAAGCCACGAGACCATCATATGCGTCGTTCTTGCGCCGATTGGGCTCTAGAGCAGTTGGAAGCTGACCCGATGTTTTATCGCAAAATTGTGTTCAGCAATGAAGCTTATTTTTGCTTATGGAGTGAGACCAATCCACAACAGACCCTACAGACTCCATTACATCCAGAAAATACACGCTGGTGGCATCATCTTATTTCTTCAAAAATGAAGCCGGAGCTCGCGTTACTGTTAGTGGAGATCGTTACTGCACCATGATCAATGATTTTTTGTTTGAAAATATGGATGACATTGATCCAGGCGAGAAGTGGTTTCAACAAGATGGCGCTACGTGTCGTACGGCGACCGCAACCATCGACTTGTGAAATCAAAATTTGGCGATAACTTGATTTCGAGAAATGGAGCTGTCAATTGACCTCCAAGGTCGTGCGATTGGACACCAGTGATTTGAAGTCACTGGTTTATGTTGATGAACCAGCAACAATTGACGCTTTCGAGGCCAACATTGTTCGTTTTATTCGTGACATACGGCCAGTAATGCTCGAAAAAGTAGACAAAAATTAAACGTCCAGAATGCACTTCTTCAAGAAATGTTGCGGTGGGCATATGCCCGAAAACATTTTCAAATATTAATGGCATCATACGAATAAAAAAAATTTTTTTTTTTAATAAAACTTAATTTTTTTTGTTATTTTTTACAATTTTAAGTTCTGTCGGGTTTAAAAAAACAACTTTTACTATGCCAAAGCCTGTACTTGATATGTCTAAAATATCTCAATATTTTGAAGAGTTAAGCACAGTTCAGTTGGGGGATACATATTTTAAGTTTCTAATCGTCTTTTTTTTCCAAATAATTTTTTTTTATATTTAATATAGGGCTTGTTTATGAAACACGAATGACAGACGCGACGAAACGTAAAACGAAAAATTATTTCCAAACAATTTATTGACATTATCGATCGATCGTCTTAACTATCTTGTCTAATTGTCTAATTTACCTAAAACCCAAAGTATGGTTTATGGCTGTTAAGGCCCATATTTCAAATCAAATAAAATTTCCAACAAAAAATTCAATTGAAAATGGATTTCTGAGACGACCTCCACCATCTAAAATAATAAAATCTCAAGATAAACAAAACATCTTTCATTATCCTTAAGTACTCACAGAGATTTCAAAATAATTAAAAAAAAATGTAGTCCTTTTTTTCTTTGTACATTTAATTAGACGCTAAACTAAATAATTTAACTCTGATATGTACACAGATAAAACCAAAACAAAAATGAATAGAATAGAATAAATTTCGTTGGGTACCGGTATTTGTATGTTTTCCTTCTTTTTCTTTCATTATTATTAAAATTTTCCCACAAGGAATTCTGGAAAAAAAAATGATGAGAAAAAAAACAAAATTATAAGAAAAGTAAAAAGCAAATAACAGATATAACAAAAAAACAAAAAATGGACAGGTCGACAAAGAAAATAAATGAAAGAGAAAAAACAAGATACTTACATACTCACGACAACAACAAAAATATCTGCAAAAGCATTGTCCTTAAAGTAGCATTCCAAAAATAACTAAACTAACTAACGAAATAGAGAGAGAAAAAAAAATTAAATACAAATCTGATGGTATGTCTGGATATATACTTCGTAACATGACTTCAAATAATGAATTCTTTACAATTTTTATATACCAGGATAAACAAATTATAATGTATGTTTGTATCAAGGTTTCAATTGTAATTTAAATTGCAAACTTTTTTCTAGTTAAATGTGTGAAAAAAAATGTATAACTACCACATTTTTGAGTTCTTAGTTTACAAAATTATTTAGATAATGAATTGTAGTAAATCGTGTTTTGAGATATAATATAAATTAAGGACTGATTTACTTCGCAGCCCTATTTTAGTTAAGAGTTTGTATGGTCAACAAATAAAAACGGCAGCACCACCAACAGCACAGAGAACAACAATAATGCATAATACTTACAAGTTTCAGATTTTTTTTTAGTTAGAATCGCTTAATATAACAAAAACAAGTAAGATACCCTATACTATGCATTTAGAGAACCTATGTTTCTCTTAGGTCCAACTAATTGGATATAGAAAATAAGCGTAAACCTAGTTTGAGTGGCATTATTATTTTTTTTTTGCCTTTGACTGTGAAAAAGATTTTAAAATAAACCGATCCTGACCATATTTGGTAAAGTCACTTATATTTTGAAAAAATCTGTCCAATATTTTTTGTTTTTTTTGATAGATTTAATTGAAGATCGAGAAGCAGTTCTATATGGGGCTATTACTAAGAATTATCCTATAGGGTTTTTTTTTGGACCACTGATTAATGAGTGTAATACCAATTTGACCGGGATCTATATGATAATTTTGATCTTATGGCAATTTAAGTCGATTTCATAGGGGTCATTTGTATGGTAATTAGGTCTGAGCATGCACCGATTTTCACCAATTTCAATAGCGTTCATGCTATGGCTGATAGAAGCGTATATACCAAAATTCATTTTGATTACAAGGACGGACGGACGGACGGACGGACGGACATCAGTAAATCGACTCAGAAAGTGTTTCTGAGTCGATCGGTATAATAGAAGATGGGTCTAGGTCAAATATTTTTGGTAGTTACAAACATCAACACAAAGTCATTATACCCTGACCATATAATGGTATAGGGTATAAAAGTAATGAACGAAAATAATGAATTGACTAAAAAAAAGTCTCTTACTTTCTTGAAAAACAGGAAAAAGAATAGCATTTAATACAAAAGCAACAACCCACCTAACCATCTCAAATCAAGACAAACACAGTTAAGAATTAGTTTCATATTCAAGAGTTTCCCACTTGTTTTTGTAGTTGAGAGTAGTGTACGAGTTGTATTTAGGAGACTGGCATACAAATGTTTAAACTAAACAAACCAACTATCCTTTGTACAAGATTATACATATACATGGTTGTTTCTACCATTTTTTATTTATTTTTAAATAAAATAAGAAGAAGCTGATCTTATATTTGAGAGTTTTATTTTGCATTTACATAGTTTTTTTTTACCTTATCTTCTTCTAACAAGGAATTTGTGTGAGTTACACTCTCTTTGGAATGTCTTCATGAATACACATCTCACAATGATTCAGTATTTTTATTCTGTTTGTTACTTCGTTATTTGTTGTGTTGTTGTTTTTTTCTGAGAATTTTCTTGGGCATATCTAAAATTAAAGTCCTTGAAGTAGCCGATATGATTTTTTCCTTCGTAAAATATGTATACATTTCAATTGTTGGTTTATTAACTGCTCGCACATACTCAAATTCAAGGCCGTGTATGTACATAAACTATTTTCTTCAAATGGTGTGTAAATCCCTTGTAAATTGAAGCGTTTTTCAATTTTGTTTTATTTTAACTGTAATTTTGTTTTGTTTTAATTTATGTAAAAGGTTAAAATAATGGTGTTTCTTCTATTTCCTTTGACTGTGTAATTGACTATGGACTGTTTTCCTAAAGTATTTCTATTTATATCCAATTATTATTAAATTTATTACTAACTACTTTTCCAATTGTATTTCAGAAAACCATCAATTGATTTTCAGAAATAGTCAAATGCATTTCAGAGAACATTAATTGTTTTTTAGAAATTATCAAATGTACTTCAGAAAGTATCAAATTTATTTCACAAATTATCAAATTTATTTCAAAAATTATCAATATACATCAGAAAATATCAAATGAATTTCAGAAAAATAGTCAGAACGCTATACAAAAACAGACTTTATTCCCCATTCCAGTCCTCGTTTTTATATTGTAGTAAATTGAAAAATGAAGTTCTCTTCTAACCACGAAGAGTCCGCCCTTTTAGTTTATTTGCCAATGCATAAAAAGTAAGTCCAAGTATTGGTAAACATTTTTGTGACTTGCAAAGCACTAATAGAAGAAACAATAACAAAAATATCGATATTGTACGGTAAACTTGATTTTGAAATTCAATTGAGATTTTCTGAAATTCAATTGATATTTACTGAAATACATTTGCAATATTATGAAAAACATAATAATTTATGAAATACATTTGATGTTCTCTAAAATAGATTTGATAATTTCTGAAATACATTGGCTACTTTCTGAAATACATTTGATAATTTTTGAAAATCAAATGATAATTCTAAAATACAATTGGAAAGGAGTAATATGCCCTGTCGCGCTTCGTTACGTATTCATTATTATCGTACTCCGGATATATGGTACTAAATATTTGCTTTTTGTGGGCAGTGCCACGCCCACTGGTCCAATCCTGTTCCGTTTTTTTGCAACTACAAGTTTGAGGACTTTTTCTGTCATAGTTTTCCAGATATTTGGTATCAAATATTCACTTTGTATGGGATGTGCCACGCCCACTTGATTTATCAAAAAAAAAATTATATCCTATGTTTACTTTCTATATTCACACTAGATATGTTCATTTTTGTATTGAAGAAATAATAAATAAAAATATCTGGTCTCATTAAGGAGTGCCTTAGCTCAGTCTATTAAAAAAAAACTTTTGAAAAAATTTAAAAAAATTATGATTTTTTTTTTTTTTTTGAGGAGAATTTTTATAATTGTGGTTGAAAAATAAACTTTGTATACCTTTTTTGGTAAAAACTAAAAAATATGGCGACATTTATAGTTATATAATTTGGGTGAACAATGGTTTTTGGTAAGAATAAATTTTGTGGAAAATATTTGTAGTAAAATTAAGAAAAAATTTATAAAAAAAATTAATTTGTGTACAATTTTTCAGTAAACATTTAATTTAATATAATTTAATTTAAATAAATTGAAGTCGATTTGGTTAAGTTTGCAAATTTATTGTTTTTAGCAGAAACAAAAATTTTTAGTAAAAATTAATTTTCAGATTTTTTTTTATTACCTACATATGTATGTGTAATTTTTTATTTTTTGATAAAAATTATTTTCATATATAACTAGAGGACCCCTGCTGCTCCGCAGCATTATATTATATTATATTAATTTTTATAATATACATAGTACCAAAATTTGCCAAGAGAAGTTAACGTACAGTAATGCCAAAATATGCCAAGAGAAGTTAACGTACAGTAAAAGTAAAGTTAATTGTCCACGCATAACTTTCCCCAAACCCAACGAATTTGCCAAGAGAAGTTAACGTACAGTAATGTCAAAATATGCCTAGATAAGTTAACGTACAGTAAAAGTAAAGTTGATTCTCCACGCATAACTTTCCTCAAACCCAACGAATTTAAGCAGTTAATAGCTCAAAAGAAGGAGCTTGATCCACTGAGTGTTCTTAGACCTATGTTAACAGCCTACGTTAATTAGAACTCTAGTTATAGAGGTTTGAGAGAAGAAAAATTAAAAAAAATCTTGAATGCAAAGTTTATTCATAAATTCTTTTAATATATAAGATTTTTTTGAGACATTTTTGTTTGTGTAAAAATTGTTTTACCGAATTTTGTTTTGTTTTATTTTTTATTAAGAAAAAAATTATATTTGTGTACAATTTTGCAGTAAACATTTAATATAATTAATTTAATTAAATTAAACTAAGTTGAAGTCGATTTGATTAAGTTTTCAAATTTATTTTTTAGCAAAAAAAAAAAAAAAAATTCTAAAAATTAATTTTCAGATTTTTTATATTCCTGTCTTTTTTTATTTTTTGATAAAAAATTATTTTCATGTAAAATTTTGTTTAGACATTTTTGTTTGTGTAAAATTTTTTTTTACCGAATGTTGTTTTGTTAATTTTTAATAGGAATTTATTTTTAAGAAAAAATTTTTACAAAAAAATAATTTTTACCAAATTATTTTTATACCAGTGTGCAGAGTGTATATATAAGTTTGTCATTCCGTTTGTAATAATTCGAAAAAAAATTTTGGACCCCATAAAATATATATATTTGTGATCCTTATAACAACCGGAGTTGATATAGCGATGTCCGTCTGTCCGTCTGTGGAAATCACGATGACGGCATCAATCGGGCAGCTAGGGTGCTCGCTGACATAAGAAATGATTCATTAACATCCTGAGAAATTTGCTTTTTGAAATCGTCCAAATCGGTCCATTAGGGCCCGAGATTTGAATAAAGAACTAAAAAAAAGTCTTGAAAAAATATAATTTTCTATGTTGTTCTTGTCACGATCACGCCCTCAATAGGCGCTCATTTTTAGTGAGAATGATTCAACAAATTCATGGGAAGATTTCTATTTCAAAAATCATTAAAATCGGTGGAACAGGTCCAGGGAAATCGCTGAAAAAGTAAAAAAAATGAAAAATATGATGTTTCTGTATTGTTCTTGTTGTTATTCTTAATGTTGTGTTGTTGTCATAGCTATACTTGTTGTTTTTGTGGTCGTTGTGGTAATAATATAATAAAAACTAACCCTTTGTACATTTTTTTATTAACTCTGGTAGAAAAATTTTAAAGTTTCCATTGTTTCGGCATCACTCTAAAAATTTGTTAGATCAGTTCTGTTATTACCACGAGCCTGCCTGCAAAATTTCAGCTCGAATGGCTCACGGGAAATTGGTTAAAATCGATCCAAAATTTTTTCGACAAGCAGACACTACGAGTTAATATAAAGGGAGTAAAAATTCACCAACATCTAAAGCAAATAATGCTAAATTTCCTAGTTGTTAATAAAAAAAAACAATGTAAATATAGCAAAAAAAATTTTATGTATAAATTTATTTATAAATTTATATAAACATATTAAATAATACAAATAATATACATACATATATTCTATATATTTATATCCATAATAACTGCATGTTAGAAATAAATCGGTACATTATTTTATTTACATAACATTCTGCAATATTTTGTTGTGGGGAAAATACATTTCTTTTGCATTAACAGAGTGTCACTTCATTTTGCTCAGCGTGACTCTGCCACAGTAGATGGCGCCACAATTTTTGTTCTGATTAGCTTTGCAATAATTATTTCTATTTTAACATGAATGTTAATATTTTCAACTAGATATCATACAGAACAATGTTAAGAGTTTACACGGGCTGGTCTTTTATTTCATACGTTTTTTCATTATTCTTTTACAAATATGAACATAAGTTTGGCATATTAACTTTTTGTTGTCTTTACGAAATAGAGTTTCCGAGTTCATCAATGAGTTTTTTGCTTTACATTGTTATATAGAACTATTATTCTGCTTTACCTACAAAATATCTGATTGCGATTACATCTAATTTTTAAAAATTGTTTATAATTACTAAAGCATTATTATTCACATAAATACAAAATTGCACTTTTTAAATTTTCCATTCAAATTTAAGAAAATATCAATTCTAAAAACTAGAATTAAAAATTTCCAATTATAAATTACAATTAATTGAATTTCAGAAAATCATATCAAAACGTCGGAAATTATAATTTTAAATTTAGAAGACATCAATTGCATCTTTAATATATAAATTTTATTCGTTAAACACAAACTGAAATTCCAAAAAAAAAACACCAAATACCTGTGTTTACATTAAAAAAATTTTTACATTTAAAAAAAAATATTGACATTCAGGAGAAATTAATAGCATTTCAGTAACTTCTTTTAACGATAGTCGAATCGTTAAAAAAAAGAAAATAGCAAAATTATCAGTAAAATTTTTAAACGATATTCGCTATTGTTAAAGTCAGCTGTTGTTATCTAAACGACAACCATTTTTGTGTTGTTTATTCAATCGATAAAAACTTAAATTTTTAGGTTGAAATGTCGTCGTACATAAATAAAAATCATAAAATAGTGAAAATATTTTGCTTCTATTAAAAAACTTTTTTATATAAATAAAAAAATTAAATAGCATATTCAATTCATTATTTCATTTTCAAAAAAATACACAGAAATATTAGTAAAAAAATAAAGATATTAAACATAAACATAAAATCATCCTGTCAAACACGAAGTAATTTGTTTCTTTCTATTCTTCTTTGTGTTTTTCGCTTATTTTGACAGAGATGCCACTCGTTTACAATTTAAATAAATAGAAAAATTGATTTGTCGACTGTCATTAAGATATATGTACTTAGTGAATCACTTAATCCTTAGTGCAAACAACAATAGCTGTCGATATATTTTGCGATTGTCGGATCGTTGAAATTTACAGAATCACACTACAGAAAACATTAATTTAAATTCAATGAATTTTAGAAAACGTCAAATGATATTTAAGAATTGCGAACATAAAAACTGCTATATAAATAGACGCAATTTGATGAGAATTTTATTTTTTATATATAAATTTTCACAATTTTTTTTGGATGAAAATTTGAAGTTTTCAGAAAATAAAGAGAACAAATTATTTTATTTAAAATGTTTGGGACATTTGGTTTTTTGCGTTTGGCATCCCTAATTTGAATATTTATTTTTATAAATTTATTCTCTATGTTTTCCAAATATGGCAATATTTTAATAAAAAAATTGAGTTTTTTTTTTGGTTATTATTTTGTTACTCCATCCGACCTATATGACCGCAATGAAGAAATATTTGGTCAGTTAAAAGAAACTATACAGCCATCTCCAATTAGCACGATTTAATGCATATAGCCACCCTACACAACCATTACCTTTGCAATGGAGGTTAGGGCGAGCTATTTAATTAGCAAAAACTAATTAGGTATATAACCTAAATGCATGCCGATCAGCAACCACGATGACCAAAAAGCAAACTCCGAAATAAATCCGAAATAATAGAAAAGGCGAAAACCAACCCAAAGAATTTGCTGAAATAATTTGGTATTAAGTTTAAGAAATTGTTTACTTTTTCATTTACATTTATTATCAAGACTCAAACCGAGGTGGAGGGTATCAAAGATTCGGCACAGCCGAATTTAACACTCTTAATTGTTTCTTGTAATTTTGTACTCAATTCATTTCTTTTATAAGAATTATTATTTTTTAAATATATTTTACATAAAATTAATTTTAGGAAAAAAGATTATGCAAACTAATTCTTTTAAAAATATTTTGCAAAAATTAATTTATTTTAAGAATTAGTTTTATTTAATATATAAATATAACAATATAATTTTCTCACTTGTTTTAAATTGTTTTTAAGACAGATTTATAAAAAAAAAAAAACAAATTTGCACGCAATTTCTTTACTTATCCTTTTTAATAAATAAATATTATGTTCGGCTTATGTATTGTTGATCTTTGACCTTTTACAAATAAATAGTTTTTATTTTTTGTGCAGTTCGTGGTCATGTATATAATTTCTAACCATAGAAAATATATAGTTTTTTTTGTAATGTAAGAGAAATATGGAAAAATTGAAGGCAATGCTACATGGAATAGCTTACTTTCGAACAATACAACATTTTTATCGTCAACATCCTTCAGCCTATTGCTTCAACTCATGCTTAATCCACTATTTAACTCCAACATTTGAAACGAAAGAATTTGGGAATTTTTTTCTTGCACGATAGTTAAATATTATCTCTTAAATTAATTTATTAAGTCAACACTAAAAAAGTTTAAAAGAAGAAATTAAAATTTGATCTCATGTATTCTTAATCTTAATGTTTTACAAATAATTAGTTTTGTTCGATTCGGTAATTGCTTTTGTATATATGTACATATGCATATAATTGATAATACTAGAAAAGATAAATTTTTGTCTGGGATGTCTGGATGGGAAAAATTTTAAGATAGAGCATAATTTGTTTTTTCAATTGTTATTTACTGACCCGGGAGCATAGCATCTGAGTTAAGGTCTTTTTTCGAAATTATTTTTTATAAAAATATATTATTTAGTTTTGATGTTCAGGATTAAATAAATATGTACATACATATATGTTGTATTCTCGCACGTGATATTTGAAGTTTCTACTACAAATAAATGTTGAATAAATATTGATATAGTATTTTTTGAGATAAATTTTTATTTATTTTTTCCACTTCAAAAGAAAAAAAGTGTTGCTTAAGCGACCATGTACATATGAGCTGTTATTTTTGAAAGTGATATAAGTCCACTTTTTAAAAGAAATGATTTAACGGTAATTTTAGTAAGATGTATGCTCCTTCTCTCCATTTTTATAATCATACATGCATGGTGGGCGATTTTTTTTATAAAGTGAACAAAAGGATTTTGGCTACAAAATGTTATCGCAAAAATCTCTTTTTTGAAAGTAGAATAAGTCCATTCCTAATTATAACTAGCAAAGCCCAGCACTCGAAATTCGGGTGCAAATTCTAGGACATTTTATTTTTTCATTAAATTTTTTTCTTTAAATGTTTTTTTTAGTCTATATATAACATATTTCTGAATATTTAGAAAAATGCATTTAATTGTGAATTTTGAAATAAAATTCATTAAATCTCATAAATATTTTTCGAAGGTACAAAAGATATATAAATGGGTTTGTTGTTCTTTGTCTTATACAATTATTTATTTAGAGCCTAAAGGTATGCTAATTAATTTTAGTCAATTCATAAACACACACACACTATTATATAGTTTTTTATTTGAAGCTTAAATGTGTGTTTTATATAAGTGTTAGTAGCAACTTTAAATAATTACTACTAAAAAAAATGTACCAGATGGTGCACATCTGTAAAGAAATACCTTTCAAATGGTATATATATATTTTTTTTTTTTTTGTCAAAATCGGTTGGTAACTGAAAGCTTAGGAGATGTCACAAGAAATCGCCTTGCCTATTAATATTATAGATTAAACTTTCTTATTACAATTATAATTGATTTTTACGACTTCGGTGTACACTATAATTTTACTGATTTTGTTTAGTATATAAAGTATATTATTCCTGATGCTCGAGTTCATAAAGCGATGTCCGTCTGTCCTTCTGTATTTTGAAATCACGCTCATTCACAAAATAAACGATTTACCTGGGTAAAATTAGGATAATATTGTTTATCATTACTTCGATGAGGTTGGTATTGAAAATGGTGTAAATCGGGCATCATTGTGCCAAGATATGACCTAAAATAGGGAGACAGCTTTTGAAAATACTATCAGTGTGTTTGTTGTAATAATTTAGCATTAAAAATTTTTCAGCAGTTCGTCAATTCTGCCCAGTGAGCTGCCTCACTGTACATTAGGCAGTCCCAAAATTTTTTTTTCAGATTTCCCTGACGCAAGACCTCTTAAAATTTGCGTAATTGATCGTAGATTACCAAAATGATTTTAAAAATAAAACGAAACTATATCTTTAGGGTTCTACCGATCTTCAAAGTTTTGAAAAGTAGTTATTTTCATGATTATATTTTATCCTTAATTTCGACACCTAAACTAAATATGCCACGGCTATATATAACAACAACATTTTACCGGTGACTACGAATTTGCTAGACGAAGTGGAGTTCATTTATAACGTACACCGGTTATAACGAAACACCGGACCCAAAACATTCACTTTCAAATGATATACCAATTATTACGGTTATAGCGAACTCTTGTTTATTACTCCCCAAAATATAGAAACCCTTGAACTTGAAATAAAAAAATCTGGCAACACTAAAAAAAAAAATTACCTGTTATATTTATTAATACCAAAATACGTAAATAGGGTTTTCCCCAAAAAAGAAAACTAAAATAACAAAAACTAGACTAATTTATAATACATAAGTCAGTTGAGATAGTTACAGTATTAAGAGCGGTGTTTGTGATTTTAAAAAAAGGAGTTCGAGGCGTAGTGAGACAACTTGTGCTATATTGGGACCATATAAGGAACTTGATGATCGGCAGCTACCAATATAAGAGACGTCATTAAATATATTTTATTTATCAAGTATAACATGAAATTGAAGTATAATGGAAAAGATCCATCAAATTCAGATATGCGATTGTTTTTGAAGAGATTGACAATATTTGGACCAAAGCTTCGATTCCAATCGTAACAAAGGAACGGGTTATTCAGTTACTCAAATCCTAAGTATTTCAAAAAGTACCTCAATTTGAAAAGATACCCCAAAAGCAAACGAAAAAATGGTTTCGAAAACAAACTAAAGTGTTTTTTGGAGTCATCTGAGAAGCTTTTCGACGTTGCTGCTTCCAAATGCACTCCATTTGAATTTTGTTCTTGCTTAAAACCTAAGAAAGTTCCAATCAATGAAAGAAGTTTTTTGTTGGATCAAAGAAATTACAGAAAAATGGTTATATGTGGAGTTGATAAGGAAGAAACAGCTCGATTAATAAAATGAAAGCAGAGACAAACTGAACATTCCTTAAAGGCAGGAAAAAAGGCGCGTTCTACTCAAGAAACCGATTCTATCCCAGATAATTGTGATGAAGTTTCACTGTGTGAATCTTCCCTAGAAACGTATCCGATAACGGAGGCATATCCCACTAACACACTTTCGACAGAAACACCTTCGACTTCAACGACGAATCGGAATACATTGCCGTTGCTAACAGTTGCTAAGGTCTGTGATAGATACGGTTTATCGACTAGTTCTGCTGCTGCTGTTGCTTCTGCGATTTCGACTGACTTCGGCTTAATATCTGCGGTTTCGACTGACTTCGGCTTAATTTCTACCGAGAATTTAACTCTGGTAATCGATAAAAAAACAAAATACACAGAGCTGTATCTAAAGTCCGGAAAGAAACTTCAAAAGACATTGGAGGTATAGTTATTAAAAGCATTTACTTTGATGGACAAAAAGACAAGATTCTGATAAGTGAGAAAATAGGGGATCATTATCATCACAAAGAAAGTTTAGAAGAACACATCTCAATTTTAGCAGAACCTGAATGAATTTATTTCGGTCACACAACGCCAAGTCGTGGCACTGCAAGGAAGGTTGGAATTTAGATGACGTGAATTGCATTGGTTGTGATGGAACTGCAACTAATACCAGTTGGAAGGGTGACGTTATTTAATATTTGGAGGAGTATTTGAAGAGACCGCAACAATGGTGTGTATGTATGCTCCCAATGAGTTACCCCTTCGTCATTTATTCTTGACTTTAGATGGTTGCACTTCGGGACCTAGAAAATATTCTGGACTTATTAGAAAACAATTAGCTACTTGTGATAATGCAACTACGGTGTATTTTTGTGCGGTGGCTGGTAATTTGCCTGACTTGCCGAAAAATGTGGTCGATGAACTAAGTACGGATCAAAAATATCTTTATGAGATATGTAAAGCTGTACAAACTGGTTATTGTAGTCCTGAGCTGGCAAACCATAAACCTGGAAAAATTGTGCACTCCGGATGGCTTACCTCTGCTAATCATCTACTCAGAGTTTACGTAAGTACCCTTAATCCATCAGAAAATTTGCAACAGCTTGTCAATTACGTTGTTAAAGTATACGCTCCGATTTGGTTCCTAATCAAACAAAAAAACGTCTTTTAAAGAAGGAGCCAAACATATTTTTCATCTGATTATGTACTCCCGTTTTTTTTTACCCGAAATCAGTTGTGGATTCTGTTATCTACTTGTCAGTATGCTGTTTGATGATAGAGACCACATTCGGGAGCTGGCATTGCAAAGAGAATATTTAAACCACCAAAAATTAACTTCTCTGCTGGAGATTACACCGAAGTTATTATATGACACGAGTGTAGGATTACAGCATCGCCAGTTCTTCGGCATATTTCTAATGAGGACCTTCAAATCATGGCAAGAGATAACAGCTTGGAAATTGTTTACTTTCCTTGTCACACACAAGCTGTGTAAAGATGTGTTAAACTGGTAACAGATGCCTCTCAAAGTGTAACTAACGCTGCCTCTATAGATTGCCTTATTAGAACCAGGTTGAAATCACGAGCAGAAATGCCAAATTTTGGTCACAAAAATATGTTTAAATTTTAAGTTTTTGTCATTTATTTTCTTGTACATAAATTGCAAGTATAAAATCTATATATATAAAATTCATTTTCTGTTTGTTTGTTTGACCGCTATACAAATTTTTATTTTTCAACGGATTTTCCTGAAATTTTGTACATACGATATCTATACCCCAGGAAAGGTCGCCATATACTTCTTACCGGCCACGCCTTCTTTTACGCCCACTTTTTATGTAAAATTCATTTTGTGTTTTATTCATATTTGTTCACGTACAAATTTTTATTTGTTAACAGATTTCTCTGAAATTCGGTACACACGATCCCTGTTCTCCAGCTAAGGTCACCATATACTCTTTATCGACCACGCCTACTTTTACGCCCACTTTTTATATACAATTCATTTTCTGCATTTTGGTGTATTTCTCTGATTTCTCTGAAATTTGGTACACACGATCTCCGTACTCCAGGAAAGGTCGCTATATGATTCTTACCGGCCACGCCTACTTCTGCGCCCACTTTTTGTATACAATTCATTTTATGTTTTTTGGTATATTTGTTCGCTATACAAATTTTTATTTTTCAACACATTTCTCTGAAATTTGGTACACACGATATTTGTACCCCAGGCCAGGTCACCCTGTGATTCTTGCGGCCACACCTACTTTTACGCCCACTTTTTGTACACAATTCGTTTTCTGTTTTTTGGTATATTTGTTTGCTATACAAATTTTTATTTTTCAACGGAATTCTCTGAAATTTGGTACACACGATCTCTCTGCTCCAGGGAAGGTCGACATATTCTTCGTACCGGTCACGCCTACTGTTACGCCCACTTTTTGTATACAATTCATATTCTATTTTTTGGTACATTTGTTCGCTATACAATTTTTTTTAAATGGATTTCTCTGAAATTTGCTACACACGATCTCTGTACTCCAGAGAGATTGCCATATGATTCTTGCCGGCCACGCCTACTTCTACGCCCACTTTTTATACAAAATAAATTTTCTGTTTTTTGGTATATTTGTTCACTATAGAAATTTTTATTTTTCAAGGGATGTCTAAAATTTGGTTATACGATCTCTATACTACAGGGAAGGTCACCATATGCTTCTTACAGGCCACACCTACTTTGCGCCCACTTCTATGTATATAAAACTTATTTTTTTCCTTTTATTTGTTTCTTTATTTGATTGTTATACAAACTTTTATTTTTAAATTTTTCGAAATTTAGTACATATTCCAGGGAAGGTCGCCATATGATTTTTACCGACCACGCCTACTTTTACACCCAATTTTCATATAAAATTCATATTTTGTTGTTTTTCCCTTTACAAATTTGTACTTTTCAACGGATTTCTCTGAAATTTGGTTTACACGGTGAACAAATTCCCCAAACTTAAAAAAAGGTACCCATAGAAATGAACAAATTTCCCCATTTTTTTTAATCGAAATAAAAAATGAACTTACTCCCCAAATTCATTCTTAAATTTTTACATATTTTTATTTAATGAATTTTGTTAAATATGTATTTTAGTGAAAATTTGCATACTGCTCTCAATATATGTCCTCGATAAATGCATTTAAAATGAGTATTCTTTTCAATAGCATCATTTCGTTGCGCGGAAGCTACGCGCACGGGGAATACAGCTTAGCTAGAATATCGGAATGATCTGAAAAATATATTTTGACAATTAAAATAAGTTGGCAACAGCTGCGCGGCAGCACAGGTGTGCCTGCCAAACGCGCGGAAGCGGCGCGCGGATACGACGGATGTGGACGCGACGCGCTCTCGGAACACAGCTCAGCTAAAATATCACAATGCTCTGAAAATTATGTTTTAGGGATTAAAATAAGTTAACGAGAACTAAGCGGCAGCGGACGCGACGCGCTCGCGGAACACAGCTCAGCTAAAATATCGCAATGATCTGAAAAATATATTTTGGCGATTAAAATAAGTTGACAACAACTGCGCGGCAGCATGGGTCTGGCTGCCAAACGCGCGGAATCGTGCGCGACTCGCTCGCGGAACACAGCTTAGTGAAATGTCGTATGATAAATTTTATCTACGTATGTGAAATAATTACCTGTTGATCAAAATAGGCCACACATATACTATAAGCAGTTGCTTAAAGAAACCTTGCGACACAATATTAAACGTCGCATTAGTTTTTCATTTCTGAAACTTGAATTTGACGTCTCTGCTCAATGATGATCACTTATTGAATGAAGTAATTCAATTTTTAAAAGTTCTGATTCCTTTAATTTGCAAACGATTCCGTTATATTTGATGTTTATAAATAAACTTTAAAAAAAACTTAAAGCGGTTTCGCAACTTATTTTTGAAGCATTTTTGCTGCAGCATCTTAAAAAAACTTCTAAATTAAAAAATTAAAAAATTTTGAATTGAAATAAAAAATGAATTTACTGCATATACAAATCTTTGGGGAGAAAGTTCATTTTATTGGGAAATTTGTTCATTGGGGACTAAGTACTCAACGCCTGGTAAGCATAGTGAACCATTATTCAAGTCAAAGGCCTTTTTATCCCGGGCAAGACCAGGTAAAAACAGTTAGTATATTAATAAAATAAATTTGTATCTCGTTTTTTTTTTTTATTATATTAAGCATACGGTTTAGGTTTGTAAAAACGGTTTCACAAGTAGAGCCCTCAAGATGGCACGTAATTCGATTTTTATTACTTTTGCTGTAATCTGTGTAAAATTACGCAAATTTTGATACCTCTTGCGAAAGTGTAGCTCAAAAAAACATTTTTCTCATTCAAGGACGGGACAGCCTACTGTACATCGCTCGAGCAACTTGATTTGTTTATCGTCAGCATCCTTCAGCCTATTACTTCAACTCAGGCAAAATTTAACTATTTAACTCCCAAACATTTATAAAGAAATGAATGCGGGTATAGGTACATAGTAAAATTTTGTTTGCTAGAGTTATTTAACACAATTTATTTATTTAAAATTTTAACACCCAAAAACTTTTATTAAACAAAATCTGTTGGTCTACAGAATTGTATAGACAACATTCAGTTTTCAAAGATTTTTTCCTACAAAGAATAGAGACTATTTCTTTAATATTTATAAATTAATTTATTAAAATAATTGTGGATACATTGTTTAGATTAAACAGTTATTTTTTTATATTAAAAATATTTGAGCGTACCAAAGAAGAATTTTAAATTATCTCCTTAACATTGAATCCTCTGTTAGAAAAAAAAAAACGTTTCTTGGTAAATCTTAAATTTCCTGGAAAAACTTTTTGAATTAAAAAAAAAACTGACTTCACTTTTATTTGGGGTGCTAACAATAAAACAATTAATTTTTACAACCTTAACAATTACAATAGACCAAAAATAACGGTTGAAAAACCTTTAATAACGGTGAACAGGAAATTATTGTGTTTAACCAAAGGTGTTAAAAAAATTAAATGACATTAATACGAAACAAAAAAATATAAAAAAATATAAAAAAAAATAAATATGTAAACCATATGTCATGACAACCCACCAAAAGAAAATATTTCAAAAATAGCTGAAAAAGGAAAAGCATAAACAGAAAGGACATAACAGCAGACTGCAATTAAACAACTTTACAAAATGATAATTTAAATGCAATATGTTAAAGTAGTTTGATGATATTAAAGGATTTTACAATAATTATCGATCTATTACACACTATTCTTTAAGAAAAACATCTTGTCAGTGGAAAATAATGAAACAGTACAATAAATAACAACAGCAGCTGCTTGATTATTCACCTGCCCGCAGCATACGTTCTTTTAAATGGTCACGTTGATATAACAGGTGAATTAGAATTAGAAACTACGAATATTTTTCCTTTAACAGTTTTTCTTGTATAAAGCTATATGCAGGTTGTTGCGTTTTTATGAATATACTCGTACAAAACAACAAGTGTTTTTATTCAGCCGTTATTTATTTCTTAATTATCGCTGTTTTACAAAACAAAAAACGGAAACCATTATCCGTTTGAGGATCTTTAATTGAACTTCATACATTGTTGTATCTTATATTTACTTAAACACAATTTGTTGGGTTTTCCTTTCTAAATGTTTTTCTTAATTTATCATTTGCCGCAAAACATTTCAACAAAATTTCACATAATCACATTTTATTTGTTTAGATAAGCAGAAATCAGATATTTTTAGTCAATACACAACTTGTTAAACAACAAAAAACAACATTAGAGTGTAATAAGGATTTTTTTTTTATATTTGTAAACATTTCACAAACATTGACCACAAGCAGAGAAATGTAAAAAAAATGAATTGTTTATGAATGAAATATTTCGACTCCTATGGAATAACATCTATTGTCTCACGGCGCCATCCAAGACAATTTTAAAATGAAAAATATTTTAAAATGGCGCTGCGAAATACAACTTTAGAAGATTTAGTATATGGATAGAAAGAATAATGGCCGCCTCAATAACTGAGGAATAACATCGAAAAAATCTTCACAGATATAAAATGTAATAAGGCAGGAAACCAACCATTGAACCTAGAGTTTTAATTTTTTTATTGAATTGAAATTATTAAAGCTTATAAAAAAAATCACTACTTATGAACTTATGGACCTTTTCTTGACATTAGGGATATTATTGTGGTTTCTGTTACTTTTTTGGGGCAAGCAGTCCATCTCCGTTTTAAATCTTCCACATTTGGGGACACTTCGTGCTCTTCAACTCCAACATCTATCATTTCATTGGCCTAAGCTCCGGTTTGTTGGGAGGATTTGCCTTCCTTGTTGCAAAAACCTATGGCGTTTTCTTTTTTGACAAAAAATGTCGCATTTTTTTCCCCATTTCGCACTTTTTTTCACTTATTGTGTTCTTTTCTAAAAAAAAAAAAAGTGTCAACCTTGCGAAAGGGTAACGTGTTCTTTTCTAAAAATGTCGCACTATAAAGTTGTGAAAATGTTGCATCTTTCGCACTTTAAAAATACAGAGGGTGAGAATCGCACGTTAAAACAGCTGACATTTGTTTTGTTTATTAATGTTTATGGATTTGTGTGAAGAAATTAAAAAAAGTTCTATTTTTATTTTATTTAAGAGCTGTACGCAGCTTGTTAAGGAATCTTAACAGAAAATTTTCATATATTTCTTAAAGAAAAAAAAGCACAAAAGTACCTTTCAGTGCAACGCTAGCAATCAGCTGTTTTCTGTCAATTATTAAAAATTGTGAAATTGAAAACAAATCAATTCTTCGGTTCTGCTTTATTTGGCCTGCTAAACGCTTTTTAAGCTCAGTATCAAAATTACCCATCCGCTTCTTGCTTTTCTTTGCCGAATTTTGTTCGTTTTTTCCATGTTTGCAACTGAAAAATAACTTTTAATTTTTTTTAGCATATTACATTTTGTTTATGCTTACGAAAAATTTGATATTCCTGCTCAAAACCTGGGTTGCCTAACTTAATTTACTTCAAAAAAAAGTAGTAAAAACAATACTGCTTTTTTAAAAAGCTGCAGACTATCAACAGAAATTTTTTGACAGAAAAATTCCTTAAGCATTTCTGGAGCGTTTTTTTATATGAAGTTTTTGATTCCTTAGCAAGCTGCATACAGGCCTTTAAGAGCTGTTGATAGTCTGCAGCTTTTTAAAAAAGTAGTATTGTTTTTACTACTTTTTTTTGACGTAAATTAAGTTAGGCAACCCAGGCTTTGAGCAGGAATATCAAATTTTTCGTTCTTTCTGAACGGAATTTTGACAGGAGAGGTAAGCATAAACATGGAAAAAACGAACAAAATTCGGCAAAGAAAAACAAGAAGCGGATGGGTAATTTTGATACTGAGCTTAAAAAGCGTTTAGCAGGCCAAATAAAGCAGAATTGATTTGTTTTCAATTCACAATTCTTAATAATTGACAGAAAACAGCTGATTGCTAGCGTTGCACTGAAAGGTACTTCTGTGCTTTTTTTTTCTTTAAGAAATATATGAAAATTTTCTGTTAAGATTCCTTAATAAGCTGCGTACAGCTCTTTAAAATAAATTAACATGGAAAATATCACTACGCTTTTATGTATGCGCTAAAAAAATTTTAGATGAGTTGTTAGATTCATCTTTATCATCTGATGATGATGAAACCCATGATATGATCATGGGAAGAAATCCACAACCGCGAGTGATCGTAATTAATGAATGCTCTGAAGTTAATGTATGTTTAATATCATAGGACAATAACTCCTTTTTCTAATATATGTATATATACTTATTTTTATAGTTTAAGAAGAATTTGCGTATTAGTCGAGAAGGTGCCATTGTTCCTTTCGAGAGATATTCATGGTGTTATTTCAAGCGATCCTACCAGGGAGGAAGGCAACAGTCAACTGTTGGAACCCATATCTTGTCATTTTTGTGGTAAGCTTGGCCATAAAATACAAGAAGTAAAAATATTGTTTGTATGTTTAGCGGGAATAAAACCATCTTTAGAGAAGTGGCAAACCTTTTCGACAATTCATTGTCAAACCTTCTAAAATTCCTTCAACAAGGTTTTACAATTCATTATGGAAGATGTAGCGCCAGAAGCAATAAAGTTTCCTCAATCAAACGATGAAAAAGAAGCTGTTGCGAAAGAGTTTGAAAAAGTATGATAATCTCTATTGCTATGAAAAGATTTTATTAAAACAGTTTTAATAACTGTTTTACATTTGTATTTACATTTCAGTAAGGACACCAAAACATAAAATTCGCTCAACATTAGCGAAAAGGCATGATGGTGTTTCAATAACCATGCAGGGTATTTGTGATTCGAAGTTACGATTCCTAGACGTATACATTGGAATCCCCAGCAAAATCCACGACTCTAGGATATTAAATATGTCGTTTATAGGAAAAGATTTGCAGCGTTTATGCTCTCCTGATTATCATTTACTGGGAGATTCTGCATACCCCTTAATGGAATATCTTTTGACACCATATCGTGATTATGGCAACATGAGCGATTTGAAAAAAAAAAATTATAATTTAAGATTTTGCAGAACACGTGTTAAGATCGAGAAAATGTTGTGTTCTTCACAACATGTGTATCGATAGGAATGAAAATTTTCCTGAAGATATTGGTGAAATATGCAGCAATGAAGAAATCAAATTCAATTTTTTTTTTTAATTCAACAACAAATTAATGTATATAATTATTTATAAAAAAATTAACATAATAAAAACAAACATCTATTTGCATAAACTTATAGTTTTGGCTTCAATTCATAAAAATAATTATACATATATTAAAAAAAGTTTTCAATAAATTTTGATACAAAATGTACTGCATTGAAATAGAAACAAATTATTATCATAAATAACATATTTCAAAATGTGTAATTTTGTGCATCGAAGAGCGGGTTTAAAGTTACTGTCGTAGTTAAATATTGATATGATGTTATATCTTATTCAGAATCATTGTGTTAGATTTAATTTTTTAAAAATCGATAAAAATTTAGAATTAATGCCTGTCGATGAATTTTTAGTAAGAAATTAATTAGCAATATTTAACTTCGACAGTAACTTTAAACCCGTAAAATATCCCTATTCTCTTTTTTTGTTTTTTCATTGGCCCAATTGCTGGCACATAGTTTCCGTATAGTTCCAGTAACAGCCGGATATCTCCATCTGTCTAAACTAAAAAAAATTGTTTTATACATTATTATAATTTTTATATGATTTTCTTCATATACTTACACTGCACTGTTTTACTATTACTTGGGCTCTCATCACTTTCATTGTTAAACATTATATATTCGAAATTTTCCATTTCTATTTCCATTTTAATTGTTGTTATTTATATTTTTACTTTTGGCTTTGGCTTCTTGTGTTTATTTGTTGAAATATATTCAAGAAAAATGTCAACAAAAAACAGCTGTTCATTGAAAAAAGTTTTACAAAGTTGTGATTTTATGTTCTATTCTGACCATTAAAAATGCGACATCTTAAAAGGTGTAACATTTTATTTCAGAAAAGAAAACACCAGTAGTAATTGTTATTGTACCACTCAAGAGCTTTCTCATATGTGGAAACATTGTGTTCGGTATTTATAAAGCCCATTGTAGAAATGAATTTGCCGCAACTGCATATTGCTTGTGATACCAGGAACTTTTTCGTTTGCTTTAGGGTTCTAATCTTATCTTCGACATTTCCTCGAGCAGTAGCAACATGCAATTTTTGACCCGGAAACTGCAAAAATCTGCCAGTACATATGTACGTTTCACCATCCATTGCAGCAGGAGTATTTTTTTATGAAACATGATTTCAATTTTCGTGCTCTGGTTTTGGTTTTTAAATTTTTTTTTTGCAGCGTTCCTGTCTGGAACTTTTGGAACTTTACATATTTCGAAACCTGCATTGGCTTTAATTTTGACACCAAATAACCCGAGCACTGAGCTAATGGGTCTGCTTTTCTGCCGGATTTGTTGGGAACTCTTTTCAGTATGCTTTCAATTTTCTTTGCCTTAAAAACATCATGTGGACCTTTCTTTCTTCCCATACCTGGTCTCAAAATAGCCCGAGCATTGGTCTGCTTTTCTGTCGGATATGTTGGGAACTCTTTTCAGTATGCTTTCTATTTATTTTTTTTTTTTGCCTTAATAACATCATGTGGCCCTTTCTTTCTTCCCATACCAGGTCTCCTATCAACGTTTAAATTCTCCTGATAGTTTCTAAAAGCATTGGACACAGTTTGCCAGCAAACCTTTAATTCTTTGGCCAACTTTTTGTAGGACCAAGTTGGATTTTATATATATTTCATCACTCATTTTCATCAAACTAACAACAAATGAATAGTGTTGTCAGTAAGGATAATAACTGACATATTTTTCAAAGATAACTTAAAAAAAATCAAATAAAGCTTGCGTAATAAGGTAAGACGAAAAACGTGTGTTAAGATTTTTTCTTTCTCACACTTTATGATTGATGTCTTTTGGTTAACTTATAATTTTAATTTTCTATAAACTTTTCCAAGTAAACTAGTAAAATACTGAAAAATTTAGGAAATCCCATAATGTTTGTCAATCATAGGAAAGTCGCACTCTGCCAACAAAATATTCATCAGCAACTCCACTCCATAAGGTATAATCGAATCTCTGAGCATCACATCAATTTATCGAGAAATCTCAAGCTAAAAATTAAAATAACATATAAAACATTTGATGGAGCAATAATATGGTCAGATTCAGATTCAGAAAAATGTATTTTGGTTTCAGGGTCTGGAAACCATTATTATTTTTTGTAAAAGATTGAAACGAAGAAATTTCAACGGAAGTTTGGACCAAGGAGGAATAAGATATCTGAAAAAATTCAAAAAGTGTTTTGATAGTTTACCAAGGAAGTTTTGACCGGGAAGAAATAAGATATCTGAAAAAATTCAAAAACTGTTTCGTTGGGGAAGAGAGTATTACTTTCAGCTAGTTTACCCAGGTCTGTGTAAAACAATTTATTCGCGATGTAAAAAAGTCCCCATTTTTAAGTTAGGATTTCACAAAAAAACCTGTTGGTGGAAAAATTTTGAGTTCAGATTCGGATTCTTAGGGTCTACGAAATGTCGGCCTGCTTTATTGACGTCCGTCTGTCTTTTCTAATAACTATCACACCTACAATAGGTGGACAGGGTACCTAATTCTCGGCCAAAATTGTTTGTTATCCAGTGCAGTAAAGAGACGTTAAAAAATTTCATACAAAATGCTACAATTTCGTTTGTACGAGTATCATTGCCTGCTGAAAAGATGGACTCCTGAAATTATTATTCTTCCTAAAATTTGTTTTATACCCTTTACCTCCCGCTATGGCCAGGGTATAAAATTGTGCTGATGTTTGTTATTACCAAAAATACCTTTTATTATATTGATCGACGCAGAATCACGTTGCGATATCCGTCGTCTTCTGCCAGTATGTGTCCATGTAAACCTTGTTATCAAAGTACAGGTCGTAAAAATATGTGTTTATATTTTGGTGAAATTCGGTATGTAAGCTTTTGTTGACCGAGGGATGATGGGTATTGAAATTGATTGAAATCAATGCATGTTTCAGAGCTAGCCTCATACAAATGATCTACTTAAATTGCCCTTATCATATTGATCATTAATCAACAGTCCAAGTATAAACTATACAATTTCTAGTAATAGTTCCCATATAATGCTGCTTCTTGATCTTCACTTAATAATTAGACATTTCTAAAAATCTTACCAAATATTTACAAAAAAAAAAAAGGTCGATAAAACTTATAATCAATTAAATAATTGTTTTGGTTTTTCTCAAATTTGTTTTTTTTTTTAGAAAAATTATTTGCTACTAATAACACAGCCCAACACTCAATTTGCTTCTTTGAATTTATCAACTGATTCTAGGTAATTTGGGTGCGCTGAATTCAAATCTGTAATCAGTTTGTCTCTATCAGCTCTAGTTTTCATGATATAGCTTTTTTATACCCTCCCCTTATGACCTCCAATTATGACCGTCTGGCCGTCTGTCAGTTTTTTCAAAAAAATTTTTTTCATCAAAATTTCTTAATTACAGTTATGGTAGTTGCCAAAAAAAAACATTTTTTCCGGAAAAAAATTTTTTATTTACTGTTATAATTATTGCAAAAAAAAAATCCCAAAAAAAAAAATTTCATTTAGTGGAAGGTATATAAAATTCGGTACAAGCAGTTTCCGAAAATTTTGTTTTTTGTGTAATTTCTAGCTGATTAACGGGAATTTTATTTGTACAATATTATTGAGAACGTTATTTTTTCTTGTTGCACTCCAATTGCATATTGGAAGTTAGTTGCTTGTAAGAAGTGGTTTATTGCAGTTGGCAAAGTTTATTAAAAAAGTGTTGATCTAAATAGAAATGACTTCCAATAGACGACGGTGTAAAAATTACGCTGACAAATTTTGTTATATTTGTGGAGAATACACCTTTAAAGAAAACATAAGACCTATTTCGGAATGTGTTAAAAAATCGTATTTAGATTACTTTGGAGTTGATCTTGGTGACCAAGATAAAAGCTGGGCTCCACACATTGTGTGCAATACTTGCTGTGTAAATTTGCGACAGTGGACTCAAGGAAAACGAAATAGGCTTAAGTTTGGTTTGCCGATGGTTTGGAGAGAGCCCAGAAATCATTTGGACGACTGTAACTTCTGTTTAGTGAGTATTGCTGGTATTAATAGGAAAAATCGAAATAAATGGCAGTCTCCCGATTTACCGTCAGCGCGCCGTCCAATTCCCCATTCCGAAGATGTTCCCATTCCAAAACTGAATGATTCTTCAGAGCTGAGTTCGGAGTTTGAACATAATACCGCTAATGATCTAAGTGATTGCGACAGTGTTTTCGAAGACACAGAAACTATTTCTCAACGTTTTAATCAATGCGAGTTGAATAACTTAATTCGAGATTTGGCCTTATCAAAAGAAGCGTCTGAAGTGTTAGCTTCGAGGTTAAATGATAAGAAACTGTTAGAACGTGGAACAAAAATAACTTATTACCGCACTAGGGATAAAGCTTTTTTAAAATTTTTTACTAAGGAAGACAATCTGGTGTTTTGTAATAATGTAAATGGTCTTATGCAGGAAATGGGGCTATCCAAGTATCTACCTAGCGATTGGCGCCTCTTCGTGGACAGTTCCAAGAGAAGTTTGAAGTGCGTCTTATTGCACAATGGCAATGTGTATGCATCAATTCCAATTGCGCACTCCACAACAATGAAAGAAGAATACAACAACATTGCATTAGTGATGAAAAAGATAAAATACCAAGACCACCAATGGATCATTTGTGTTGATCTTAAAATGGTCAATTTTCTTCTTGGACAACAGAGTGGTTATACTAAGTACCCTTGCTTTTTGTGTCTCTGGGATAGCAGATCCAAGCAACAACATTGGCGGCAAAAAGATTGGCCTACGAGAGAAAAAATGATTGTTGGCAATAACAATATTGTAAATGAAGCTTTAGTTCCACGTGAAAAGATCGTCCTACCACCGTTGCACATCAAATTAGGACTCATGAAGCAGTTTGTTAAGGCTCTGAATCGCGATGGGGAATGTTTTGCATATATTTGCAGCAAAATGCCTAATCTAAGTAGAGATAAGGTTAGAGCAGGAGTTTTTGACGGTCCCCAAATAAGGCAGTTTATGAATGACAACGATTTTGATAAGTCAATGACCGAAACTGAACGAAATGCGTGGGCATCATTCGTGCAAGTTATAAAAAATTTCTTGGGAAATAATAAAGGTCCAAATTATGTTCAATTAGTGGACAATATGCTGGATAAGTTCAGAGACCTTTGCTGCAACATGAGTATTAAAATCCATTATTTGCACAGTCACTTGGACCGATTTCCCGAAAATTTGGGTAATTTAAGCGAAGAACAAGGAGAAAAGTTTCACCAAGATATTAAAATTATGGAGAATCGGTACCAGGGAAGGTGGGATACACATATGATGGCAGACTACTGTTGGAATTTGCAAAGAGACCCTAATCCGGCTGTTCATTCCAGATTGTCTCTTAAAAGAAGCTTTACATCCTGTAACTAGAATTATATTTATATTATATTTTTAAGCTTTGTGAGAATTTTTTTTATTTTAATAAATCTGTATGAAACAGTGTTACTTCTTTTTATTTTTTTTTAAATTCCTATGGAAAAGTTTTACTTTTTAAATACTTAAAAAAATTTGGGAAATATTTTTTTTTTTTTTTTTGGCAATAACTATAACAGTAAATAAAAAATTTTGATGAAAAAAAAAAATTTGGAAAAAAAAATTGTGGGTAATAATTGAAGGTCATAAGTGGAGGGTATAAAAAAGCTATATCATGAAAACTAGATCTGATAGAGACAAGAAACAAAATTTTTTTTTTAATTTGTCGGGCTGTGTAATATATGGTCATGATCGGTCCATTTTTTTTGACATATTTACCATACAAAAATGTCATCCTAATGAAGCATTTCATATCTGCAGGCCATAAATTTATAATGATGTTATTTAAATTTGGTTTATGCTTATTTGTTATATCCAATTATGACCTAAGCATAGTTGGATCGAAACCGTTTCTCGAAACTCATGGTATAGGGTACCGTTTAGTCGGACTAGGACCACACCTGCGTGAGTAAAGTTTGATAGCAGAATATCACCGCTTCAGAAAAATTGCTAAGGGAATTTTATAGATATGGCAATTTGAGCGATTTTTCGCGAAGACAATAGAAATTTTGGCCATCTTTTATATTATGCTATTGCTGGTTGCTACCAAGTTTTTTTTTTTGTAATATTTGAAAAGTAAATACCGTTAAAGTTTGCAAATCATTGTAATGTGATTTCAATGAATAACTGTTATTTAAAAAAATTATTAAAATACTTTTTAAAGAAATGGTACTTTTTTGAATGGTACTTTTTTACCAAAAGGTACTTTTTACGAAAAGGTACTTTTTACGAAAATTTACTTTGTTAAGAATGTAACATCTTTTAAGAAAAGAAGTTACTTTTGAAGAAAATGGTCTTTTTATAGAAAAGGGAGTTTTTTTTTATGGAAAAGGTACCTTTTTAAGAAAATATACTTTTTAAAGAAGAGAAAAGCTACTTTTTTAAGAAAAGCTACTTTTTTAAGAAAAGCTGCTATTTTAATAAAAGATACTTTTTTAAGAAAATTTATTTTTTTAAGAAAAAGTAATTTTTTAAGAAAAGGTACTTTTTTGAGAAAAGGTACTCCTTTAAGAAAAGGCACTTTTTTAAGAAAATTCACTTGTTAAAGAGAGTATAGTTTTTTAAGAAAATTTAATTTCTTAAGAAAAGTTGTTTTTTTAAAAGTACTTTTTATGAAAGGATACTTATTTAACCCTGGACGATTACTGTTCGTCGAATCGACGAAGCTCATTTACTCTTTATCATATAAACCAAAAAAAGGGGCCAAATTCATATCGAATTTTAAGACTGAAAAAGAATTTTTATTTTTATATTTTATTTTTTTCTTTATTTTTTAATAAAATGTGTAACTAAAAACCATTTTTGTTTATTTTTTACTTTAAAAATCGTTCAGCTAGAAATTTTTACAAAAATTATTCGTCGATTCGACGAAGAATAAGAAAATATACTTTTTTAAGAAAAGGTATTTTTTTAAAGAAAATATTTTTTTAAAGAAAATATACCTTTTATGAAAAATTCACTTTTTAAGAAAAGGTATTTTTGAATAAAATGCACTTTAAGAAAGGCAACGGTAGAGAATAATGATGAGTATTAATTTTGTGAAATTAAATATTAATTATATCATTGAAGTATTATTACATATCAGTGAGCGTACCTTTAATATACATACATATATGTATTTTTTCAATTTTATTTTTAATTTGTTTTTGTGTTTTTAGTTTTTATACATTCATATATTTTTTAAATAAAACTTGCCTCTCTTTTTCTTTTCAGTTAACATAATATTTTAAAACACCATAATCTAAATTTCATTATATATATTAACGGCTATTTTAGGCCGTTTCATTATGGATTTCTACAAAAGGTAAGTTCTAATCTAATTTTAATTTAAAATCTTAACATTTAAACATTCCTCTCTTGAGAATATTTTGGTTTGTTTTGGTTCACATGTATGTGTCCTCTTCAAGGATATTTTTTCCTTATAGTTTCTAATATCTTAGCTTTAATGATGATTATCTGCAGTTACCTATAATTATGAAATGTTGTTATGCCTGGCTAAGTTTTTTTTTTTTTTTGTAACATGTATTATTTGTCTTCTGTAGTAGTCAACAGATAATCTATTGTACATTGTGTACGTGAACCTTTAATGTGGTTGACATTAAAAAAATTTTTTTTATTTTATAATTTTCCTGTAGTCCACTTCCTTTTTTTGTTTAATGAAGAAAACAAAACTATCCCCTAAAGTTTGCTTTTTGTTCACACACACTCACTGTATAGACATATGTTTTGTTGTTACTTTTGTATTTTTTAAATTACATTATTTTGCAAATTTTTAAAAAATAACGATTTTTCATAGTTATGTCAAGCTTAAAACTAAAAATTCCTCTACACGGCTAAAACTAGTAATTATTGTTTTAACTATAATTTTGATCAAATATTTTAACATTATGGTCTTCAATCATTTTTTTGAATACCTTTACACATATTTCACATATTGCGTTCCATTGAAAGTGTTTTAAGGATAATGTGAGTGCACCCCCTCATTTTGTTAAACCTTTTTATTTTAAATTTTTAAAGTGTCATTTATTTGTCCTCACTTGTCCTTCGTCCCTTGATTATTTTGTCATACTCGTATATCGAGACCATGTCACATATGACAGACTTACAACCAAATTGCTTAGTTTTTCTGTGGTTTTGTTACATTTTTGTCTGGCCCATCTTTCTCTAGTTTATATACTGAGTGCTATGTGACTCCTGTCAGTTGGTTAATTTGTTTAATATTTTACTGCATGGAGTATTTTTGCCAATGACATTTAAAATGCATGTTCATATTGCATTTATGCATTATCATCATAATTATTGTTATCAAATTAATTGAAGGTAATTCATTTGTTTTAATGGGAAAAAACACCCTTCCATTTCTGTAGGTGGGGTTTTTTTTTTTTTTTTTTTTTTTTTTTGAATGAGTAGGTCCTTGTCAACACAAAAGAGCTTAAGTTCTTTATAAAAAACGTTATAGTCCTTGAACGCTTAAAGTATTGTTGAAATCTTGATATATTCAGTCTCTGAAACTTTTAAACACTGTAAGCTTCGGATTTATTTTAACTAATTTTTTTTTATATAAAAATTTTATTCTCACAAACTATTTTTTTTACCAAAAAAATGTGTTTACCTTTTATTAAAAAAAAAGATTTTTTCCCAATTTTTTTTTCAATATTTTGTTTTCAATTTGAAAATAAAGGGGATCAAAAAATTCACCCAATATTTGAATTTGCCGCCAAATAGACAGGGTTTGTACAAAAGGATCATTACACGATAGAACAATGCGGTTTCTTTGTTAAACTACATTTCAAAAATAATGAATGTTTGACGTTCTACAGTTCGACAATTTCGTACTAAATCTAGAAATATTGATAATATTAATAGGCTAGGTGATTTCTTGTGACCGATGTTTTGTTCTACCGTTTTATCCCGATTTTTACCAAACGTATATTATTTGAAAGGTATTTCTTTTTCGCCGTTTTGTAGATTTGCAGATTTTTAAATTTTTTCCTTTATTTTGAGTAAATTGCATTTAAAGTTGCTACCAACACATACATAAAATTATACTTATGCTATGTGTGTTTTATTAAATTTGTTAATGTGTTTGTTAATGAGTTTGTTATCTTCATTCACAATAAGAATAAACCATAAAAGTGTTGGTTTTGTGAATTGGCTAAGTTGAAAAATAAAGCTGCCTAGAAATTGCACTCGAATTTCGAGCGCTAAAAACAGTGGTCGTCCAAAAACAAGCCGTTCAAATGCCAACATCAAAGCAGTGCATAGGAGTATTGGTGAATTGTAAATTTTAAGCAGCTCTCTATACTCACTGAAGTCTGATTCATCCTACTTATAAAGTTAAATTGACACATAAACTGAAACCCAATGACCATGTACAGCGAAGAGAGTTCGTTGAATGGATTATTGAACATCAACAATTGGATGCTGATGTTTCGGACAAAATCATTCTAAGCGATGGATCACATTTTGTCATTTGGGGCTCAGAGAACCCACAACATGTCACTGTTTGGTGCGTATTTTGGGCTGGGGAGGCATCATTGTACTATACTTTTTCGAAATTGAGATTGTTCAAGCAGTGACTGTTACTGGTGCTGGTTGTGGACGACATGTGGTTCCAACAAGTCGGTGCCACATGCCATATGGCGCTTGAAACAATTCAATTACTTCATGAAAAATTTCTTGACCGTGTACTCTTTCGTTTCGGTGATCATCAGAATTGGCCCCTAGATCATTGGATTTCTTTTTATGGGGTTATTTAAAGTCAAAGGTCGATAACAACAAACCCACTTCATGAAAAATTTCTTGACCCTGTACTCTTTCGTTTCGGTGATCATCAGAATTGGCCCCTATATAATTGGATTTCTTTTTATGGGGTTATTTGAAGGTCTATAACAATGAACTCACAAAAACTCGTTCATTGAAGGAGGAAATTCAAGGCTTGATCAACGAAATTCAGCCACATTTTTGAAAAATGGTTATGGAAAATTCGTGGAGGCCATTTGTTTGATGTATTGACCCACACATAACCATATCCTGTGTACCTTATGATTCAATCAAAAAAAATTACAAAAAAATTAAAGAAAAACAAGATTCAGCTGTGCCGAATCTTTAATACCACCCTCCACATGGGTTTTGCGTTTACATTAATATCTGGATTTATTGCACTATTTATAACAAATATAAATAAAATACTTTAAAAATATAAAATTTGATAAAGTTGATACTAAATTATTACAACAAATACACAGAATTTTTAAAATTTCTTTTAGAGATGTTTTCATATTTTTGGACATATCTTGGTAAAATGATGTCCGATTTATCACATTTTCAATAGCAACCTGCTCAAAATAATGACAAACAATATTAATATAACTTTACCAAAGTAAAAGGTTTATTTTGTGATTGAGCGTGATTTCAACAGACAGATGGAGGGAGGGACAGACGGACGTCATTATATCGACCCGAGTTGTTAAAAGGATCAAGAATATATACACCTTATGGGGTCGCAATGTGTTTTTCGATGCATTACGGAATGACAAACTGATATATACATACCCTGTGCACAGTGTGGACTGTATAAAAACTGTTTAATTCAAATCTTGCGTGCATTTTGAGACACCCTTTATAATCGAAATTTTAACCACATTTTTTAATCCTTTTAAGGATTTTTTTTTTGACTTCTTTCGTAATATTTTATAACAAAACGTCAATTGAATTAACATTTTTATGCCCTTTTCTTTCTTTCAATTGTATTTCTTAAACATTTAAAAAAAAACATATAAACCATGTTTAAAAATTCACATTCTTTCATCGGTTTACTGGTCAAAAGTCAATACAATTGAATTTTTTCCGTTCTTTCGAAAAATTCTTTATTTCACTTGTTCTATTCTTTTTATTGTTGTCACAACTTATGTATTGATTTTTCCTCAGAATCTTCCTTTTGTCCTTTCATCCTCTGACTATTACACATAGATTTAGTTATTGTTAATTATTTCCTGTCTCGTATTTATTTATTGTATTTTTGGATTGTCTAACTTAAAAAGAAAATAACTATGTTACAAAAAGATGTGGGAAGATGAATTGCAACTTCGAGCAACAATAATATAATAGATTAATCCTAGTTTTGTTTGCATTGTTTTTAAAGGCTTTTTGATCAGGATTAAAGAACAAAAAGCCTAACGAGGTTATACAAAAGTTTCTTGAAAACAAATTTTTTTGTGATTCTAAATTATTTTCTTGAACTATTATTATGCAATATAATATGCATATTGGAGTAAATTTCGGAGAACTGATTTCAGTATACAATTTTAATGCTTGTGAAGTAGTCTTTCAGAAAATGCTTGGCCTTTTATAAAATTCTGTTTTATTTCTTCGAGTAGAAATAAAATTTATTTTTTATTTTTTTGATCAAAAAAATAATAGTATGTCAGGCGTGTGCTCGAGGGTTTGTTAGAAAAATACAGATATCATATTGTGTTCAAGAAACGATATAGAGGTGTAAATTTAATTCGTTAAAAAATTTTGTGGAAAAAATATCGGGTGAAAAATACGCCAAATTTTGTTCTCACATAACTTTTAGACACTTCACGCCACATTGCAGTGGGTATATATCAGTTTTTCAATCTGTTTGTAACTCATAGAAATAAATTCTGGAGGGCCCATATATTATTGGTTCATATAAAAGGAGAAGTAGATCTGTCTGTCTGTTGAAAACATTTTCCTGTCCACAATCGAATGGGTCGCAGTACTTAGGCTTAAAATGTTGCTCATAATCTGCAGCAGATAGCTATTGAATTTGGAGCCTATACAACGATGTACGAAAATATAAAGATGCTGCGATAAGATTTCACATAAAAAAACTAAAAATAGTGAAAAATGTTTAAACGTAACCGAACATGCGCATATACGAGTAGATTGGAATCTTATGAAAATGTTCAAAGTTTGGCCTCGACAAGGAATGGGTTACCGTTGTTCGATTCATTCCAAGTTTTTAGAATGGAAGACTTGCACATTTGGCTATTATATTTCAAGCGTCACATCTAAGAATTCAATAGCACCTACAAAATATTTGAATTTTTTTTAATAAATTATCTTTTATTAGTTTGAGGTCATATGTGATACCAAGTCCAAAAGGGTTAATGGGGTAATATTATTTTTTTTTTCGAAACCCTAGGCTGTTAAGATAAAATATAGCATTTAAAAGTAGAGAACTGATTATTAATTTTTGTTACAAAGTATTGAGATAGAGTACATTTACTGAACATTTCACAAAAATCTAATTTTTCTCGAAATCCGCAAAAATAAAGTCCTTGTCAAAAAAATTCTGGCATAGGGATTTACCTAAAAATTCACACAGTTAATCTCTAACATGTATTTAACAAAACCTTAAAGTGCCAGATCCATTTTTTTAAATCTTGTTTAAGAAAATTTTTTAAAGATTGAAAAAGGAGTTTTCAAAATTTTGTCAAAAAAATTTCCCATTTTCAGTCTCAATGCGCAATAGGTTAACAACGTGCTAATAAAACAATACTTCATATCTGAATACTTATAAGTATAGAGACCAAAAAAAAAATTATGGCTTTAATCAATTTGTTAAATTTGAAAAAAATGCCATCAAATTTCACGACGTAGTTTTTTTTTTTTTGCCCAAAAGTGGTCTAGGGCATTTGCTATTTCTTGTCGAGTTTTTATTCGATTTTGTAGTTATAAAGCTTTTTGGAAAGATAATTTAATAAAAATCGACTCATAAAATAACTTGTCGAAAAAATTAAACTGTAGAACGAAATTTTCGTAAAATCGGAAAAAGTCATATTTTCCCCATACCCACACGTGAAAATTTCAAATGCAAGTCGGCACGGGAAGGCGTGGTCGCAGGGGCGTGAAATTTTTGGAGAGTCATTTTTGCATCAAGCCTCAATTTTTTAGGGCTAAGACAATAAATATTTCCACTTTAAAAAATAACGGACACCCTCATACTTGTTTGTATTTTTATACCCTATACCACTATGAATATATATATATTTTGATGAAAATTGGTATATAAGCTTTTATCGGCCATAGGATGAACGCTATTGAAATTGGTGAGAGTCGGTCCATGTTCAGACCTAGCCCCCATACAAATGACCCCTATGAAATCAACATATATTGCCATAAAATCCAAATTATCATACAAATCTTAGTCAAATTGGGTTTGTATGTATATATTACATCCATTAATCGGTAGTCCAAAAATAATCCCTATTGGACAACTCTTAGTCATAGTCCCCATATAGAGCTGCTTCCCGATCTTCACTTAAATCTATCAAAAACGAAAAATATTGCACTGATTCTTCTCAAATTTTGTTTGTATATATTTTTGCAAAATACAAGAGGCCTTACCAAACATGGTCAGGATCGGTCCATTTTTGGGCCTAGTCCCCATATAGATATAGCATCCGATATGAACTTTTTCATATCTGCAGCCAAAAAAATTAAGAAAAATCCCACTCAAATTTGGTTTATGCTTATTTTCTATATCCAGTTAGTTGGGTCTGAGAGATAGGGTCTCTAAACGCATGGTATAGGGTATCATATAGTCGGTCTACACCGACTATAATTTTCTTACTTGTTTTGTATTTTTTTTTATTATTAATTTTTTATTAATGAAAATCCTAATGTAACAAGATTTAAAATCTTATAAAACAACATTAGTCATAACAAATTAATTTTCAATAAGAAGAATGTAAGTAAGTTTAATTTATAATTAAAATTAGAAGAATAATATTAAATAAAATATAATATAAAATATATAAAAAATATAATAAAAATGTGAAAATAAAGTGTAAAAATATCCTGCACAGCAGGTAAAAATTATATAGAAATTAAAATTAAATTAACTAAAGAAATTAAAATGAAGTATTAAAAATCAATTGAGAAAAAGTTTAAAAAGTTCTTTCTTAAATGATGTTGTATTTGATATTTTGTGAATTTGATTATTTAAAGTATGTAACGAGTTCCAAAGACGTATGCCATTTACAAAAAAGTGTCTTTCGGATATTAGTCTATTGTAGAATATTGGTACAAGACAGTTATTACG
The DNA here is from genome assembly GCA_963682025.1 of Cordilura impudica. Classification (NCBI taxonomy): domain Eukaryota; kingdom Metazoa; phylum Arthropoda; class Insecta; order Diptera; family Scathophagidae; genus Cordilura; species Cordilura impudica. The sequence goes on along the minus strand of OY821518.1, from coordinate 237,343,439 downwards.
GTTAGATCTTGTAAATAATAATCGCTCGAAAAGGTAAACGGGTTCTTTAGTGAAAATAATTTTATGAACCATAAGTAAAGTTCTAAATTTAAGATAGTCTTCAAATGAAATGCCATAAATTTTATTTAGAAAAGCGGAGATACTATCATATTTGCGTAAACCATAAACATATCTAACTACACTTTTAAAGACGCGTGTAAGTTTACCCATGTCTGCACTATCACAACCTGACAACAATTCACAACCATATAAAAGCGTAGGTAAGATAAACGATTTTGCAAGAACAAATCTAATTTTCTGCGGTGTGAAGTACTGAGAAGACCAAAGACTACGGAGAATACTATAAACTTTTCCAGAAGCTTTGTTAATTAGATCATTCCACGTTAGGGTATTATTAAAAATCATTCCAAGGTTTTTAGCATTCGCAACGTAGGCGATATCCACTCCATTAATACTAACTTTCGGAAGACAAGTTTTATCATATATCTTTTTAAAAATAACAAGGCACTGAGATTTTTTCGGATTTAAGGTAAGACAATTCAACCTAGCCCATTCAAATACGTGGTTCAGTTCAGTATTCAGGTTCTGTACACAATTTTCCACATCTCGTACGTTACATGATGTGTATAACTGAACGTCGTCAGCGTACATGTGCATTTGGCATGAATTAATTACGCGTGGTAGATCATTTATGTAAATAGAAAACAAAAGAGGGCCAAGTATAGACCCCTGCGGAACACCTCTACTTAAAGACGCAGAGGTAGACGACTTGTCTTTAGAGACAACTACTTGCTCTCTATTCCGAAGGTAAGAGCTAATCAATTTAAAGGAGGTTTCAGAATAACCAAAAATATGTTTAAGCTTTTTAACAAGAATATCATGGTCCACTGAGTCAAAAGCTTTAGAGTGGTCCAATAAAGTCAAAAAAGCAATATTACCACTGTCAACGATATAACGAAGATTTTCCGATACATCAATTAAAGTAGTGATACACCCTCTTTTCCTGCGAAAACCAGATTGCTTAGATGATAAAAGATTATTATTGGATATGTGTTCATTCATTTGTTTGCTCATAATTTTTTCGAAAACTTTCGAAAGAAAAGGAAGTACGGAAATTGGCCTGTATTCTTTATTAGATTTCGGCAAGGGAATTACTTTTGCCCATTTCCACAAATCAGGGAAAATAGATTTTGTAAAAATAGTGTTAAAAATATGAGTGATATAGGGTAAAATCTGTGGTAAAATAGCTTTAATAAATATTGGATTCATACCGTCTAGACCAATTGATTTTGACTTTATGGAAAGAAAAGCTTCCAGAACATCCTCCTGGTTAACGCAGGAAAAACTAAATAAAGAATCCAGATTGCAATCTGGTAGATTTGCAGAAGAGTCAGAACGAAGAGGAGTTAAGTCATTTGAAGTAAATTGTCTATTCAATTCATTTAGTTCAAAAGTGGAAAGATTTACCGATTCACTTTCATCTTTATAACCAATTTTCTTTATCTCTTTCCACATATTTTTAGTATCCATAGCCTCTGAAAATACACGACTATAATAGCGTTGCTTAGCTAACTTTACTTCCCTAGTAACAGATCTACGTAGTGATTTAAAAATTTCATTTGACTGTGTAGTTTTATATCTTTTCCACTTATCATAAGCAGAATTTCTTTTAACTATTAAATCACAAATATTTTGATTAAACCAAGGCTTAGTAGAAGATTTAACAGTTTTCTTTCTAACCGGTACGTATTTGTCGTATAGGTATGTGGTAGCTTCATAAAAAAAGGATATCTGTTGGTTTAAATCAGGATTACTGTAGATACTGGTCCAATTGATTATATTTATTTCATTTAAAAGAGCATCATAGTTAATATTCTTGTAATCACGGAAAGTAATATGCTGTGGTTTTTCATGTTTAAAATAAGGAAGGTTAAAGGTCATATATATGACGTCATGTTTTGAGAAATTAGGAGAAGAAAACTGGTCATGTAAAAGAACTTTTCTAATATCTGAGACAAAGAACACGTCAATAAGGGTACTAGTCATTGAAGTAAAGTGAGTGGGAATAGTAGTGTTTACAGCTGTAAGCCCAATCGGTTGGAAAAGTGAAATTAGATCAGAATCAATGAGCAAATTTCCATTTAGGTCTCCAGAAAGAATAATATCACTATAAGATAAACAATTTTCATCTAACATATTAACAACCGGAGAAATATCTAGTGAATCATTAGGCCTATATAAAACACCTATGAGACATTTGCTTACGTCACAAGGAAGTTCAATAAATACAAAATCATATTCTTCATCGATAGATTTGCAAACAAATCGAGAACGTAATTGTTTTTTGACATACTTTGCAACGCCTCCAGCACGTTTACCAGTATTCCTATCAGCTCTAAATAAATCATAGCCGTCTAATTTGACCTGAAAGTTTTTTATCTTATTCGGATTAAACCATGTTTCAGATATACAAATTACATCCTAAACTTAAATACCTAAACTTTTTGTTAATTATCTTATTAATTTTAAACAATATTGTAAAAAATCTAGCCATGATAATGCGAAACTATCCTTTTTTGGCTCTTTGTGTTAACAACCTTGGATATAATATTGTGTTTAAAACACGGCTGGATGGTATCAAAAAATTAAAATTTTTTTAAAAAGATAAATTACAAAAAATTGCTTGACATATTTAAATAAACTTAAATATTCTTAAACCAAATTAAACAATTATTTTGGTCATATTTATATGAGTCCTTTTTAGAAAATTTAATTCCTATAATTTTTTGACTTTTAAGAAAAGGAAAAGACTGTTCGAAAAACGCCTTTAGAATCCATTTAATATAGTGCATGTTAATTCTAATAAATAATTAATATAATAACAATTAATTCTAATAAACAAATAATATTTTATCATTATATAACAAGTAAGAAAATTATAGTCCGTCTAGACCGACTATACGATACCCTATACCATGCTTTTAGAAACCCTATTTCTTAGGCCCAACTAACTGGACATAAGCAAATAAGCAAAATCCAAATTTGAGTGGGATTTTTATTAATTTTTTTGGCTGCAGATATGAAAAAGTTCATATCGGATGCTATATCCATATGAGAATTGGTCCAAAAATGGACCGATCCTGATCATGTTTGGTAAAGTCTCTTGTATTTTGCAAAAATATATACAAACAAAATTTGAGAAGAATCAGTGCAATATTTTTTTTTTAATACATTTAAATGAAGATCGGGAAGCAGCTCTATATGGGGCCCAAGGGAACATTTTTGGACTACTCATAGATGGATGTAATGAACGCATACAAACCCAATTTGAGTAAGATTTATATGACAATTTGGATCTTATGGCAATTTATTTTGATTTTATAGGGGTAATTTGTATGGGGGCTAGGTCTGAACATGGACCGATTCCCACCAATTTCAATAGCGTTCATTCCATGGCCGATAAAAGCTTATATACCAAATTTCATCAAAATATATTCATATTTGCGACCTGCAGTTTGATTACAAGGTTTACATGGACACACAGACGGACGGACGGACGGACATTGTTAAATCAACTCAGAAAGTGATTCTGATTCGATCGGTATAATTAAAGATGGGTCTAGGTCAAATATTTTTGGTTGTTACAAACAGCAGCACAAAGTCATTATACCCAAACCACATAGTGGTATAGGGTATAAAAAGGGGGCCTCGTAAATAAGAATCAATAGTATTTAATGCTCAATTAAGTAATAATTTTTAAATGCTCCAAGCATTTGCCTGGGAAATAAAATAACTAAAAAATATTTAATTTTTTAATAAATCGATTCCTGGTAAAATTTTTCGTTTTTATCTGTATTACAAAAAAAAAGAAAACACACACACGTAGGAAACTGGGAAAAATTCCAACAACTTACATACTACAAATTCCATATAATTTGTCCCTATAGACAATTTTTAATATAATTCATAATTTTTTTTACATGGTCTAACCTCTTTTAACTGCAGAACTAATTTAGTTTAAATCAAAGAAACCATAATTATCCTAAAAAAAAGCAAGAATCCTTTTTAAAGATAAAAAAGGCTAAACAAAAATCACTTTTACTTTTCTTTTACATATAAACCTTTAAACAACAGGCGCCTAATATACTCAATGAATTCCTTGTCTCTGCTATTGTGTTGAAGTTTATGAGTTCGTTTTCGATATCATCAAACGTATAGTTTATTGATGCCGCTCAACTTTTCTTGTGTTATATTCATTGATAACAAATTATTCTTAAAGACTCCCTCTAAAAATGTCATAGATTTAGAAGAAAGAAAAAAAACATTGAATTATTTTGAATTTATGAGACCACCTTATTTTTTATTAGAAAAACTTATCACAGTTTTCTTGAAATTTTCGTTTAAAGCGCTTGTTTTTTTATGGGAGAATAATATTCTTGTAACAAAATTTTTGGGTTAGGAGAATTTGTAAACCAAGGGTTGTAATTAATCTTCAAAAGTTGAGATTTGTTTTTTTAAGAATACTTTCTAAATTCATATTGATTTTGATTATGATAGTTGGTAGCTTGTAGTTTTTTTTTTTTTTTTTTTGTAGTTGAAAATTCCTTGTAATTTAGTACGTGATTACAAAATTTTTTTAAATTTGATTTATATGAAAGAGGTAATACACCCTTTCTCAATTCGGTTAATATCCTTCAAGAAATATCAAAATTAAATACCTATGTATGTATGTAGTGTGTTGTGTTGTGTTGTTTTTTTATTTATCAGCAGCCGGCCCTTTTTCAACGGCTTTTTAATACAACTAAAATGCTTAATGAATGTTTAACGAAATCCTTTCAAGTGTTAAGGGTTAAAAAGAAGCTGCATCTTGTTGTTTTTCTTTTCTCTTCACCCTCCTCCTTTACCCTTTTCAAATTTCATTTCACGTCATAAGATTTGCGAATTTTATATCGCCTAATATTTTTAAATCATTTCGTTACACCACTTTTGTTTAATAGCTAAACACAAAATTTAGAAAAGAAAAGGTTCCCGAATTCAATTTAAAGTATTGTTTATATGAAAATAAAGAAATGCAAATTTTACTGCAATTTAATATACAATTGCTTAATTTCTCTAAGCAGCATGAAAGAAACTATAAGAAATTTACACCCTCTTGTCAATTAAATTGATTATCGTATGCTGCATTTCCGGGATATGAAAATAATTGTAGACATTTTTACAATAACGCCTTTATCTCTAGCACTGCACTGTATTCATAATTTTCACATGTGTCTGCCCCTATATTTTAATGTATCAATTTACTATTTTCTTCCTATCTTTGTTTTTTGCAATTATATTTTAGAAATTTTTATAAAGAATTTTTTGGTAATGTTTTAAATTTCATATTTTCATGTTGCCTTTTCTTGCTGTGATTTCCAGCCGCAATAGTAACAGTACCAGCAGCCAACATAGTAACAGCAATAGCAGCCTTAAGTCTCATGCCTCTTCTAGCAATAACGGTGCCTCCTACAATTTAGAATATTGTACTTCTTCATCATCACTGTCGCCATTTGGCACTAGAACAACAAATCTTTCATCTGTAGCGTCATGTCCTTCATCGTCGGCCAAAACAATCGTTAATGTGGGTTTGGATGAAGTTATTTTATCTATCTCAAACAGCAGCAGCGCTTCACATATCTCAGCTTCATCATCGTGTTCCTCATCAATAACGGTTGCTAAAATATCAAATATAATATGTTCTAGTCATCGTAACAATACAACAACGAGCGCACCAGCAGTAACAGCATCAGCCGCCACAACAGCACCCAAACGTAAACGTCGTTCAAGCACAAGTTTAGATGACAGGGTAAGTGTTTTCGAAATCTTATGAGAATATTTTTGAATTTTATTTTTTTTTTTTTTTTTTTTTTGGTTGTCCTTTTTTAACTCTTCATTAACTTTTTGTAAGAAGCCTGGATATTTATGTCCTGTTTAAAAATATTTAAACTGGTTACTTATACCAAAGAAAAACAAGAGAAGCAGAGAGAAAAGAATCTTTTCTTTTTTTTTTTTGTAACGGAAATCTAATGATTAATTCTTATAGATTTCTTCTTTTGCTTCAGGGTTGCTCAACCTTAACACAGTGAGGCTGAGAAATTTTCAATTCCGGACCAATTTTTTATGAAACAAAAAAACTGATCAAACTTTTAACAATTTTTCATATATTGAAATATTTTAATGGACCCATCCCTATGAAACGTAACGAAACGATAAGAAATTGAATAAAAAATTCAATTACAAGATAATTTAAAGATTAAATAAAAGCACAATTGAAATAAATTTTTAAGTATTGTGTGACAATTGTCATGGAATAGACAGGAACTTATTAAATTTCATTATATTTGCTAATTTAACAAAAATATCACCATTTGGCAGATTAAACATATGATTATTGACAAATGTCATAGAATTTCTTTTAAAACAATTATGGCAAAATTTGGTGACAAATGTCTAAGCTTTTTGATAAGCCCACTATGGTATATTTTTTTGCATAAGATTTCATAGGACATGACCAAGTTATGTGTCAATAACTTTTGTCCTGTTTTGCATCAATAAAATTGTATCGATTTTATATTGACTTTTGCCCTGTTTTTCTTGAACAATATAAAATGATAAGCTATTATTGCATGGGAAATTGATTCCTTGGTTGTATAAAAATAAAGTTATTGTTGGTTTCAAAGGGTCTGTTTTTCTACCCTATACTACTAAGTGGTCAGGGTATAATAAATTTGTGCTGATGTTTGTAAATATTTACTTTACCTAGACCGTTCGTCTGAGAATCACACTCTGAGACGATTTAGCGATATCCGCCCGTCTGTCTGTCTGTGTGGCCTTGTAAACCTTGTAATCGAACTACAGGTCGCAAGTATGAATATATTTTGATAAAATTTGGTATATAAGCTTTTATCAGCCAAAGGTCGAAATTGATGAAAATCGGTCAATGTCTGAGAATCACACTCTGAGACGATTTAGCGATATCCGCCCGTCTGTCTGTCTGTGTGGCCTTGTAAACCTTGTAATCGAACTACAGGTCGCAAGTATGAATATATTTTGATAAAATTTGGTATATAAGCTTTTATCAGCCAAAGGTCGAAATTGATGAAAATCGGTCAATGTTCAGACCTAGTCCCCATACAAATAACCCCTATAAGATCGACTTAAATTGCCATAAGATCCAAATTATCATGTAGATTCCGACCAATATTTGCTTTGTTTGTTTATTACACCTATTAATTAGTAGTCCGAGAATAAACTCTGTAGGACAATTTTCAGTCATAGCCCATATAAAGCTGCCTTCCGATCTTCAATTGAATCTATAAAAAAAAATATTGCACAGATCTTTCTCAAATTTATTTTAATATGTTTTTAAAAAAAATAAGCATCTTTAGCAAATATGGCCAGGGTTGGTCCATTTTTTCGACCTAGTCCCCATGTAAATATAGCAAAAAAAAATTAAAGACATGCCACTTAAATTTGGTTATATCCAATTAGTTGGACCTAAGTTCCTTTCTCAAAACACTATAATTAACAATTAACTGTCGTGAAATAATTTGAAAAAAAAAAACAAGTAAGAGTGTTAAATTCAGCTGAGCCGAATTTTT